>NXGZ01000006.1:0-703246 GCA_002893665.1 Metschnikowia orientalis | reverse complement strand
TCATTTCTAGCTTGATTTTCATTTCTAGCTTGATTGTCATTTCTAGCTTGATTTTCATTTCTAGCTTGATTGTCATTTCTAGCTTGATTGTCATTTCTAGCTTTTGATCTTCGATGCTGCCTTTTTGTTTCGATGCTAGGGACTTATATGAGTTGGAGTCCTGGAGTGATCTTTTGGGCATAAAAGTTCAATAGGTTTTATCATTGAACTGGCTCCAGTTGTATTTTGGACCCTGGTTTTTTGTGAATGTCGTGGAGTCGCTCAATTTATTTAAAGCGTATTGTGACTTTATCAATTTTCTGGACGTCACCATATTAAGTGTTCAAATTGCCTGTGATTCGAACTCAATTTTATCTGGATCATATTGGGTGCTTTTTTGACTGCTTGTGGGAATCTTGGTATTTTGTGAGATTGAATCACTTAATATGATTTGAATTCTAAATTGATCATTCATAATATGTAATTTTTGCATTGCTTGTGATTTTGAATTCATTCGATCATTTGAATAATATTCTATGATTCTGAGCTGCTTGAGTGATTTTGAATCCTTAATTTTATTTTTTGAATACTCATTTGATCGTTTAACCCACTTGGTTTAATCACTAAAAAATGTGAACCCAGCAGTCGCTTGAGGTATGTGATTCCTTTCTTTTTGGGAACTATACATGTGATTATGTGAAATCACCTATTTGGTGACTTGCCTTTTTTGATAATTTGAGTCACTGATACTTTTGGAGTGATGCAGTGATTTTCAAAGTCGAGAAATGACATTCATTTTGACAATCGGGTGGCAGAGTGGCTTGAGTTGTTCAAATGGCCTAATGATATCTGGAGTCGCTTCGTGTGCACATCCATTCATGCCAGGGTTCAGCAAAATGAGCATTTGAAAAGGATATGTGTCTCTTTCTGTTCATAATGACAAAGCACTCCTTGATACCTTGCTCTTGGTTTCTGTGGTTTTGGTATCACTCGAGTTTTTTTTGATCGGGTCCTTTTTGATCGGGTCTGTTTTGATTCTGGTCTTTTTAGTTTCTGGTCTTTTTGATTCTGGTCTTTTTGATTCTGGTCTTTTTGATTCTGGTCTTTTTTGACTCAAGTTTTTTTTTTGACTCAAGTCTTTTGATTCTGGTCCTTTTTGATTCTGGTCCTTTTTGATTCTGGTCCTTTTTGATTCTGGTCTTTTTGATTCTGGTCTTTTTGATCTGGTCTTTTTGATTCTGGTCCTTTTTGACTCA
This sequence comes from Metschnikowia orientalis, assembly GCA_002893665.1. NCBI lineage: Eukaryota > Fungi > Ascomycota > Pichiomycetes > Serinales > Metschnikowiaceae > Metschnikowia > Metschnikowia orientalis. The sequence continues at coordinate 702,011 of NXGZ01000006.1, read as the reverse complement.
AGTTTTTTTTTTTGACTCAAGTCTTTTGATTCTGGTCCTTTTTGACTCAAGTCTTTTGACTCAAGTCTTTTGATTATGGTCTTCTTTGACTCAAGTCTTTTGTTTTAAATCTTTACGATCTTGCTCAGGCTTCTCGATCCAGACTCTTTGCTTGAATTTGGTCCAAACCTACATCCAGGGGCCAATCAAATTCACCTTATCAAAGCCTTATTGAAACAAACCCCATTGAATCAAACCCCATTGAATCAAATCCGATTTCACGTTCCCTATGACTATCACCACCCGAGTTTTGACCACCAGTTATCGATTGCTTCGCAAAAACTTTCGAAAAGATTGTTTTTATTGGTGAAGACTCGGTTTGAAGCTCGTCTCAAGACATCTCCAAGTCCACTGCAAATCAAAACCCCTTCCAATCAACTGTTTCAAACAAAACCCCCTCCAATCAACTGTTTCAAACAAAACCAATGTGGACCTTTTGGAGAGAGATAACTTGGGGAATATGGGCCATTTGAACGGCCCAAGGACCCCAAAACGGGCCATCTGATAGCCCAAGTCAATGAACGCCCCGCTCCCCATAAACTTGTTATCTTTGCTTCCGGGTTCGTCACTCTCGCTTCCCAATTTCTGCCGTCATGCTGCAACATTTCATGCAAAAGGGAGTGAGCAATAAACCAAAAAAAAAAACAACAAGTCGGGTTCCTGTCAAGCGCTGGCAATGATTACGCCCAGTCAATCGACAGAACCTGGCCAAGGTTTCGAACGAGACTGAGTTTAAGACACAAAAACGGAGCCTGTATCAGAAAGACGGAGACGCCAAAAGAAGGAACCAAGACGGCAAGCGAAAAAAAAAAGGCGAGGACGCCTAAAGCAGGGCAGCGGGCACAAGACTGAGGTTTCCGGAAGACAGACCAGAGAAAGTGTCTCACGCCTGAGTGGTCTAGCGTGACACGTCATGCAGCTTGCGTCGTTTTGCGCACGGGCCTGCAAACATTGCCGCCACAAGCGTCCAGCGATGAATGCCAGAGAAGCCCTAGTCAAGAAAGGCAGTTTTTGTGAGACGAGACGCAAGGTTGTAAGTGGCCCGTTAAGGGGACGCATGGGCGGAGTGCATGGTGCTTGGCGGCACCATCGGGCCGACGCGGCCCCGCATGAAGCCGAGATCCCGCGTCCTTGCGCAGCATACAGCGCCGGGAAGCAAGGGGCCCAGGCCGGTCGCCAATACACGGGGAACCAACAAACGGCACTCACGCAGCAGAAGGGAAGCCGCAACGGTCCTGCACGTCTGCAGCAGATCCAAAGCGCGCACCGCGTACCTGAAGCACGCGTGCTGCGGGGCTTCTGTGCAACTCGTGCGGCAGAGCGAGCCGCCCGCAGCTTGGACCATGCACTTGGCGCATGGCCAGGCGCGGAACCAATCCTCGCCTAAAAAGGGGGCTCCGAGCCCGCGCCACCGCCCGTGCTGACTCTGCATTGGGCGGGGCCGATCCTCGGGTGGGGGCCCCGGCGCCGCCGAAAGCCGGAGGACGCAACCCAGGCGGGCGCCGAGCGGGCGGTCCCGCAACAACCGCTATTAATAGCGGTTCTAGAATCCGCCTGATGCAGGTGTGCAGCCGCTCGCGCTGCGCTTGCTCCAAAGATCATTTCACTTTTCCTGCCCCGCCCCATCTTCGCTTGCATATAGGGCCGTGGTCGCGTCATACGCGCCGGCTCTAAATTGGCTGCTGTTGATCTTGGTGGATTCACCCGACTTCCACGTTTTCTGTCGGCCGTTTTTGGGCAGCGTCGCCAATGCCAACCGATAGGATCGACGGGGCGCCGCCACGCACGTGGTGCCCTCAAACAAAGTGTGCCCAGAACCGGCCGCCGCAGAGAATGGTGGAAAATCCCTGCGGCAGCGAAAGAAGGAAGAGAAAAAAAACAAGGCAAAAAAAAAAAAAAAAAAAAAAAAAAGAAAAAAAAAAAAAAAAAGAAAAAAAAAAAAAAAAAGAAAAAAAAAAAAAAAAAGAAAAAAAAAAAAAAAAAGAAAAAAAAAAAAAAAAAGAAAAAAAAAAAAAAAAAGAAAAAAAAAAAAAAAAAGGAAAAAAAAAAAAAAAAAAAAAAAAAAAGCCCAGATCACCGTCCGCTGCCTTCCCTCCACACGTCACCACCCGACCGATTGTTGTTTCCACCCTTCACTCGTTCTTCCCGGTTGCCGCTGCCAAAACACCGCCGTCTTTGCACATAGCACCGGCCGTTTGCATGGAGACGCCCCTGCGGAATCCGCTTCGTTCTCCCCGTCTCTTGTCCCGTACCCTCTCTTGGATGCCCTTGACTAGCGCCCGTGCCAATCGAAGATCCCTCCAGCAGCCGTCCCTGCATCGACAAGACGCCGCCCGCCCCCAGCAACGTCCACAGCCCCTGCAACTCCAGCGTCCAACCCCAAGCCCCAGGCTCACTTGCGGAGTGCGACGTCCACCCCACGCCAACACCCGACCCCAGCCTCCACCCCACGCCCACAGCCGTTTCTGCAGAGGCTGCCGCCGTGGTCTGCAGCTAAAGCGCCGGCCGCCCCGCCATGTCCGGATCGCTGCCGCACCAGCACAAACGACAGCGGTCCTCGGCGCAGACCGCGCTCTTCCACCACTTTGAGTCGGACCCCGACGCGTACGGCGGCGTGGTGCCGGTGTCGGCGTCGGCGGCGCCGCTGCAGCCCGCGTTTGCCGCCCACCTGTCGCCGTACCACGGGCCGATGGACTTTGCGCCGCCCGCGTCGGCCCCGCCGCCGTTTCTGTTCCCGCTGATGCCGCCGCCCGCCGACGGCCCGCCCGCCGACCCGTTCTATGTGCCGTTTGCCGAGCCGCCCGAGCCGCCGCCGCCGCCGTTTGCCCAGCCGCCGTACCTGCTGCCGGCGCCGCTCTTTGCCCCGTACCCCCCGTACCCGGCGCCGCTGCTGCTGCCGGCCCCGGCCCGGCCCCACGCCCGCCTGCACAACAAGAACATCTCCATCTCGTCCCACTGGGCCATGCTCTCGCTCCTGGAGCCGATGGAGGCGGCGGCGCGGGCCGAGGAGCCGGAAAAGGCCCCCGTGCCGCCCCGCAAGCCCGCTCCCCCGGCGTTCGACGTGCCGCTGGACCAGCAGCTCTTCCAGACCACGCTCGACCGCATCGTGGCGCAGGTGCGAGGCGTGGACGCGCTCAACTTCAACGACTTTCTCCTCCGGGTGCTCTCGGCGCCCGGCATCTTCACGCTGCTCGACGACTGCTACAACCTCTTGTACAACCTGGAGCGGTTCGAGGAGTACAGCGTGTTGGTGGCGGAGGGCGAGCGGCTCGACCACACGCCGCGGGCCGGGTCGGAGGCGGTGGGCGTCCGCGTGTACCGCAAGGTGCTCGAGATGTTCCGGGCGCCCGAGACGGTGGGCGGCATTCTGCCCGAGGACCAGGGCCGCCTCTCGTCGGTCAACCTGCACGAGCTCCTCCGCACGTTCTTGGCGATGAAGATCATCATGACGTTCGTGACCAAGGTCGACGGGCTGCGCGAGGCCCAGGAGCTCGCCACGTTGCCCCGCTTGTCCATCTACCGCATGTACTATGTGCTCAGCCAGGCGCTCATCCACAAGTACCCCAACGACACCAACACCGCCAGCCTCCAGCAGAAGTTGATCTTGGGCCAGCTGCGCATCGGCAAGCTCATCAAGTTGATCTACCCGGACATGCGCTCCAAGCGCCTCGGCCGCCGCGGCGAGTCCAAGTACAACTACCTCGGCATCCGCTGGAACTCGGCGCTCGTGACCCCCGACATGTGTGACTTGAGCGAGAAGGACCTTCCGGCCATCGACGACTCGTTCCGCAGCGCCAAGGCGGGGGCGCCCAAGAAGCCGCCGCCCAAGCGGTCCCGCCGCCGCGTGGCCTCGCCCAGCCCCGGCCCCGCCCCGCCGGCGGTGCTCGCCGGGCCCGACTTTTTCGGCCACCAGTGGCGGTACCCGGCGGGCGGCTGCGACCCGCGTCTTGGTGGCGACGCTGCCGACGCCCCGGCCGCCCGCCTGGACTGGTTCCGCTCGGCCGTGGCCGCCTGTGGCGCCCGTTTGCGTGGCTGCGGCGTGGACCCGGCCGCGTTTGACGTGGCGCGGGTGGAAGGCGAGCTTCTCCGCCCGGGCGGCGCCGACCGCCTCCGGGGCCTTGCGCTGCGCAGCCTCCGCTCCGCCGGCTGCCCGTTTGTGTTTTTGTTGGCGACGGCGGCGTTGCAGCTTGGCTTGCGTCTGTCGCTGCAGATCCACTTGGTGCGACCGAGGTTGGCCGACTTGTTGGAACACGTCATGCGGGCCCACGCCGGCGTTGGGCCTAGCGACGGTTTCAAGGCCGGCTCGGAAGACGGCTTTGAGGATGACTCCAAGGACGACTTCAGGGACGGCTTTGAGGATGAATCCAAAGACGACTTCAGGGACGGCTTTAAGGACGGCTTGAAAGACGACTTCAAGAACGACTTCAAGAACGACTTCAAGAACGACTTCAAGAACGACTTCAAGAACGACTTCAAGAACGACTTCAAGAACGACTTCAAGGACGACTTCAAGGACGACTTCAAGGACGACTTCAAGAACGACTTCAAGAACGACTCGAAAGACGATTTCAAAGGCTTTGGCAAAGAGTTTGGCCCGGCGCTAGAGCCCGGCTTCGAGGCCGGCTTCGAGCCCGGCTTCGGCGCGTTCGACGCCCCTTTCGAGCCGCCCTTCCTCGGCCCCGACTACCCCCACCTCGAAACAGACCTCCCCCTCCACGACCTCCCCGGCCTCCCCGACAAAGCAACAGGCAAGCACCGCGCCAAGCAGGATCTTGGACGGGCAGAAGCAGCCCGTGGCGAGCCGCCGCATGCCCCGCAGCCCAGCCCTAAAAAGCCCGCCGCCCACAACGAGGACTGGCTCCACGCGCTCTTGCGCAAGTTGGTCACGCTCCTCCGGCTCTTGGAGCTCCTGGGCCTGGCGCCGCCCATCGACACCGTGGACGTGTTGATCGACGCGCTGTCGCTTCTCCGCCCCCAGGCGCTCGAAGACATCACCACCCGCAACCTCGTGCTTGCGTTCCGCGCATACGACTTCTTCCCGCCCGACGGCGACAACAGCATCAGCCTCGTGCTGCAGTTTGCGCAGGGCATGAGCAGGCTCCCGGGGCTTTTTTTGCAGGAGCTCACGGCGGAGCGGCGGCGGCTCGGCTCGCTGCCGGCAGAGCCCGACATGGCCGGCCGCGTGGTCAACATGTATGCGCAGCTTCTCCACGACACGGTGTTGCAGGCGTCGTGGGCCCGCCAGGTGCCGTGCTGGGTGTTTCTGCACATGGCCGTGATGACCGGCTGTGCGTACCAGCGGCTAGTGCACGACACGGCCCAGGGCCGGCCCATAGCCGACCCGTCCAGCGACAGCTTCCGCACGTGGTGTCGGTACACGTCGATTTTCGACGAGTACGTGTGTGTGGTCCTGCAGTTGGTGGCGCTTGGGCAGACCGTGGTGGGCGGCACGTGAGGCGGCCGTGTTTTGGCGTGGGACGTTGGCGGGGTTGCTGCTCCGAAGGGTGTTGCAGCCGCCGCCGCTCCTGCACCCCGCGCTTTCACCTTCCTAATGCGCACAGAGTAGTAGCGCTATCGCTGCACTGCGACTGATATATAGACGCGGCCGCGCCCTGGTGCTTCGCTTCGTAGTGACAATTGAATTAACAATCTGGTGACAATCAGATAAAGAATCCGGTGACATCCAAATCAGATAAAGAATCCGGTGACATCCAAATCAGACAAATAATCCGGTGACATTCCAAAACAGACAAAGAATCCGGTGACATTTCAAATCAGGTAGTTCAGGAATCAGGTGTTTCGAATCTGCAGGTGCTCTTCCAGTCCCATTGCCCGTGCAAGCCAGGCCCTGGTAAACTATCGTTTCTGAAGAATAAAGGCTAATTCAGAAAAGGACCCAATTCAGAAAAAAAGGCTTATCAAACGAAAGCCAGTAGAGGTCCAATCCAGAAACACCAACGAAGGCCGTCACAGAGAGCCAATCCAGGAAACCAATTCGGGAAAAGGCCAATTGAGACCAATCAAAAAGAATTCAGGAAGCCATCAGAAAAGAAGGGTCATTGAAAGACCTTTCAGAAAAGAAGGATAATTGAAATACCTTTCAGAAAAGAAGGATCATTGAAAGACCTTTCAGAAAAGAAGGATAATTGAAAGACCTTTCAGAAAAGAAGGATACTTGAAAGACCTTTCAGAAAAGAAGGATACTTGAAAGAATCCAGGAAGCATCAGAAAAGAAAGACCAATTGAAAGAATCCAGGAAGCTTCAGAAAAGACAGACCAATTGAAAGAATCCAGGAAGCATCCGAAAAGAAAGACCAATTAAAAGACTTTCACAAGAAGGATAATTAAAAGACCTTCAGAAAAGAATTGAGATGCACAGCGTAATCATCATTGGCGCGGGAATGGCCGGGGTTTCCACCGCAGCACACCTCCACGCCGCCGGCATCTCCGACACCATCATCCTCGAGCTGCGGCTGCGGCTCGGCGGGCGGCTCTTGTCGGAAAAAGCCACGCTCGACGGGTCCGTGTCGTACGACATGGGAGCGCTGTGGTTCCACGACGCGCTCCAAAACCCGCTTTTCGAGCGGGCCAAGGCCCTCAACAACGTCAGCTTCTTCTTCGACGACGGCAAGTGCCAGTACGTGGCGCAGCACGCGCCGCACATCCCGCCGTACTTGTTCGACAGCGTGGTCAAGGAGATCGGCACCTACGCCGGCTTGCTTTATGCGAACAACGCGTCGGCCCCGGACATCAGCGTCAAGGAGCTCTGCCGGCGGTACTTGGCGGCCCAGAAGGACACGCTCCAGCCGCACGAGGCCCGCTATGCGCCGCAGGTGGTGCGCTTGTGGGTGGAGTTGTGGGACGGCATTCTGTGGGAGACTGCGTCCGCCAAGCAGCACTTTGTCACGGGCGACGAGCACTTGGGCCGCAACGCCTACGTGACCAACGGCTTCCTGACGGTGTTTGGCAACGAGCTTGCGGCGCTTCCGGCCGAGTACCGCCGCCGCCGCATCAAGACCGACTGCCACGTGGATCGGGTGGAGCTGGACGCGGCGTCGGTCACGGTGCACACGGCCCACGGCTCGTACCGGGCCCGGTACTTGGTGTGCACGGTGCCGGCCAGCGTGCTCCGGCTCCGGCCCGGCGAAGAGGGCCACATCCTGTGGCTGCCGCCGCTTCCGGCCCTGCTCACGCGCCTCTGGCCCGAGTGTGAGTACGGCTCGCTCGGCAAGGTGGTGTTTGAGTTTGAGCGCTGTTTCTGGCCAAACGACGTCCAGCGCTTCTATGTGTTGGGGCTGGACTTGCCGGGCCTGCAGACGTGGGCCCGGCCCACCTTGGTGGTCAACTACCAGGCCATGGTCGGTGTGCCGTCGCTTGTGTTTCTCACGCAGGAGCCGCTTTCGCTGGAGATCGAGGCCATGGCCGACGACCAGATCTGGCGCTTGTTCGAGCCCGTGGTGGCCTGCTTTGCCTCCGGTCCGCCCTGTGCCCCGTTCAACGTGCTCCACACCAAGTGGAACCTGGACCCCTTGGTGCGGGGGTCCTATTCGGCGGGGCGCTTGGGCTACCGGGACACGTCTGAGATCTGCGACACCTTTGCTGCTGGGGCCAGTGACCGCATTCGTTTTGCGGGCGCCGAGACCATGTCCGGCTCCTCCAATGGCTGTGCACACGGGGCTTGGTATAGTGGTCGCCGGGAGGCAGAGTATATAGTGAGCCGTGGTCTGAAGCTGAGGTTTTAGGCTTCGGTCACTTTGAGCAATCGGGCACCTCTCCGCTAGAATCAATGGAAACGGCTTCAAGAGGTAAATGGAGAATACTCCTGTAAGGCCAAATTGAAGAAAGGCCAAATTGAAGAAAGGCTCAGTTGAAGAAAGGCTCAGTTGAAGAAAGGCCAAATTGAAGAAAGGCTCAGTTGAAGAAAGGCTCAGTTGAAGAAAGGCTCAGTTGAAGAAAGGCTCAATTGAAGAAAGGCTCAGTTGAAGAAAGGCTCAGTTGAAGAAAGGCCAAATTGAAGAAAGGCCAAATTGAAGAAAGGCTCAATTGAAGAAAGGCTCAATTGAAGAAAGGCCAAATTGAAGAAAGGCTCAATTGAAGAAAGGCTCAATTGAAGAAAGGCTCAATTGAAGAAAGGCCAAATTGAAGAAAGACCAAATTGAAGAAAGGCTCAGTTGAAGAAAGGCTCAATTGAAGAAAGGCCAAATTGAAGAAAGGCTCAATTGAAGAAAATGAAGAAAGGCTCAATTGAAGAAAAGCCAAATTGAAGAAAGGCTCAATTGAAGAAAGGCCAAATTGAAGAAAGGCTCAGTTGAAGACAGGCTCAGTTGAAGAAAGGAATGTATAATAACTCAATGGAGGGTTCGAGACTCGCTGTCAGGGCTCATTTGAAAATTCACAACTCCATAGGTTTTAAAGTTGAATTGAGGATCCCAGTTCAATTCAAGAAAAAGCTCAGTTGAGAGAAATTCGTATAAAATCAAGGCTTCATTAAAGACTCGAGACTCAATTGGAGACGAACACTCGACCGAACTCAACTGAAGATTTATGACTCGCTGATAAATCATGGCTCACTGAAAGCTTTCCTGTTCATTTAAAGATTCATGACTCAATTAGGACTTCTAGTCCCAGTGAAGTGCACCATCAACTGAAGATTCACTCATTCGTGGATTCAAGAATTGATTCATAATTGATCAATGTTTGATACTTCAATTAAAAAAGGCTTCATAGTTCGATCGAGGCTTCAAGACTCGTTAGTTAATAAAGCTCCAACTAAGATTCGAACTCATTCAAAGAATCACTTTTCAATTATAAATTCAAACTCAATTGAAGATTCCACTCATTCCATGATCTAAGACCAATTAAGATTCACTCACTTGAAAATTCGCAGTTCAATAGAAGGGCACTATAAACTCACTGATTGAAGGGAGGTCGAAATCAGGAGCATTTCGATTATGTAACTTTTTTTCCAAAATAGCCTTGAACAGCCACCAAATGCTCGTGGTTTCCGATTTCTGAAGGAATCCCTTCGCCTCAATCCCCTAATAAAAATCAGCCTTTTTGTTTCTCATCCCCCACCGGAATCTGCGCTTAGTCCTCTTTTTTATTTCAAGTCATCTTTTCATTTCAAGTCCTCTTTTCTTTTCGAGTCCTCTTTTCATTTCGAGTCCTCTTTTCATTTCGAGTCCTCTTTTCTTATTCCAAGTCCTTTTTTCTTATTCCAAGTCCTCTTTTCTTATTCCAAGTCCTCTTCATATGCCAAGTCTTCATGGATCAAGTCGACTATCTCATGTTTTGAGAAATCTAGACCCCTCGCTTCTCGTCATAACCTCATCCAACTCAAACTCCGAACAAGTGTCTTATGGAGCTCTTAGAACACCCAGTATCGAATCCACCTTTTTTGCAAAACTCCACATACTTTAACACTTGCTAGAGTCGAACTAAGTCACTCTTTTACTCTTGCCACGTTAATCCTTGTCCTTCTTCTTCTCCTTCTCTCTCCTCTCTCTCTCTCTCTTAACTCTTAACTCTTAACTCTTAACTCTTAACTCTTAACTCTTAACTCTTAACTCTTAACTCTTAACTCTTAACTCTTAACTCTTAACTCTTAAATATTAAATATCAAATATTAACTCTTAAGTCCTAACTCTTAAATTTTGACTCTTACGTCCTAACTCTTCTCTCGACTCTACTTCTCCTCCTTTTTAGAGAAAGAATAAAAAAAACAAAAGAGCCAGAATTCCTGACCTCATTTGATACTAAGTCCATGCATTTATTTAAAGTCACGCCGTGTTCAGCCTGTATATCAGCGTGCTGTGGCGCCGGGTGGCTGCAATTCGGGGTCAGTGTTCCGGGGTGGGTATTCCGAGGCCCTGTTCCGAGGGCGCGGGGCGCGCCCATTCCGAGGGCGCCTCCATCTCTTCTCTTCCATGAAACCCGAAGCCGCCATCCACCACACCATCCGGAACTACCAGCTCACGTCCCGCAGCAAGACCCGACAGCGGCTCCGGCCCGAAAACGAACCCCGCATTCTCCGCAACATCAAGCGCCACAAGCAGGAGCACGTGCTCGTCGAGTTGGCCCAGAAACAGGCCTACTACACGGAAAAACTCCACGAACTCCTTGACCGGGCCGCCCAGGAGTCGGACCCGAGCCGAATCGACAGCGTCGTGGACGCCGAGGCCTATATCCGGCGTCACGTGGCCGCCGATGCCGCCAAAATCCAGCGGATCCGAAAACACGTGTGGAAACAGCGGCTGTTCCACGAGAAATTTGCCCAGGAGACGCTCCCGGAGCCCGGTGCTCACGTGGGCTTGGCCAAGCTCCGGTCGGTCAACTCGGCTTCGGCGGAACGGAGTCGCCTGGCCTCCGATGCCTTGTATTTGCGGTACGCCAATCTCCAGAAGGACTTGGCGTTGGAGTGTGTGGAAGAGATGAAGAGCATGCAGATGCCGTTTTTTGTGGGGCCTGGTCTGGACGAACAGCGGGCGTTTGTTTTGGCGTTGTTGTACAAGTGTGTTGAGCAGCACGTGGCGTGACCTGGCCCTGCTACTGTCAATATATATCTGCCAAGCTGTTGATTGATCTTTTGGGTTCTTCTCCTTTTTTTTGCCTCTTCTTCTCTTCTTCTTCTCCCTCTTTTTTCTTGTCACCTCTTCTTCTCCTTCTCCTTCTCCTTCTCCTTCTCCTTCTCCTTCTCCTTCTCCTTCTCCTTCTCCTTCTCCTTCTCCTTCTCCTTCTCCTTCTCTTTCTCCTTCTCCTTCTCCTTCTCCTTCCCCTTCTCCTTCTCCTTCTCCTTCTCCTGCTCCTTCTCCTTCTCCTTCTCCTTCTCGTTCTCCTTCTCCTTCTCCTTCTCCTTCCCCTTCTCCTTCTCCTTCTCCTTCTCCTTTTCCTTCTCCTTCTCCTTCTCCTTCTCCTTCTCCTTCTCCTTCTCCTTCTCCTTCTCCTTCTCCTTCTCCTTCTCCTTCTCCTTCTCCTTATTTCTTGTCACCTCTCCTTCTCCTTCTCCTTCTCATCCCTCCTATCTCGTCCGCACAGTGTAGTCGTCGCCCGACTGCGTGATGTACCGCACCCACGGATAACTCTGGTACTGCAACTTGGGCTCGTTGATGCGCAAGTACCGCACCTGGATGCCCAGAGTGGTGAAGTAGGGAATGGAAAAGTTGACCTTGATAGGGATCTTGGGCATTAGCTCGTCGTCGTCGACCACCGCAGGCAAGCCCAACTCGGCCTTCATGTGGAACTGCTTGCCGCCCGGAAACGTCTTCATCTTCCACACCAAACAGGACTTCTCGGGGATCCACTTGACCAGCCCGTACTCCGTGGAAAACTTGGGCGTGTCGGCGTCGTCCGGAATGGGAATCACCACCTCCACGTTGTTGGCCGTCGACTTCTTCTTGATCTGCGCCTTGGCCAGGCACACAATCTCCACCCGCGAGTGCTTGTGCACCACCGTCTTGCACTTGACCAAGATCAACGGCTTCATCAAAAACTGCGCCAGCAGCAAGCGGTACGACATCACCGTGAACTCGCCGTCCGGCGGAATGAACGTGATGATCCGCTCGTTCTCGAACTTCGACAACCGCACGCACTGGTGGAACTTGATGTCCTCCATCTCGAGCTTCTTGCCCGCGGCACCGCTGGACTCCGTGGCCACACCGTCGTCGTCGTCGCCGCCGCCGCCCGTGAAAATGCCCTTGTCGTTGAGCCCAAGCCGGAGATCCGGCATCCCGCTGAGCTTCAGTTTCATCTTCACCTCGCCCAAGATCTCCAGATTCAACACCTGGCCCTTGGCGTTGATGAGCATGTTGATCGACTCCACCACGTCCAAAAACGCCTCGTTTTTCTTGTACACAATGCCGTCCTTGCGCCAGCTGACGGCGTTGGTCACCGCGTTGGGCGGCTGCACCAACCGCAGCGCCGTTTTGCGGATCAACTTGTAGTAGTCCTGCGTGATGTACTCCTTCAAGATCTTGGTGTCCGTGGTCTGCGGCACCCCGTAGTCCATCATCTCGTCTAGCAACTCGTACGTGATGACAAAGTTGTCGCGGATCGACTCCTCTTCCAACGACTTGAAGTACTGCGCCAACACCTCGATCACCTTGGACAAGAACACGATGATGGTCATGATGTTCTCGTTTTTGCGCGTCAACCCGCACACGTAGAGGTTGTTGTGGTTGATGAAGATGTAGTTGATCCCCTTGTGGCTGACGTACGGTTTGTAGAGCGCGTCGTCCTGCTCCAATTCGAGGAGGAGGAGCGGGAACGCCTCGATCGCGTTGGCGGGGAGGTCGCCTTTGTAGTCGCGTGAGAGGAGCGCTTTGCCCTTGATGTCTAGAAAGTGCACTTGGCTGGCCATGGCTGCTGTACTTTTGCGCTGGTCTTTAGCCTGTGCTGTTCGGGGTGCTCGCGCGCCTGCACCCACAATCGCAACATCAGTACCTCCGCATTCCGTCTTCCTCCAAATGCCTCCAGTGCCTCCAAACTCCTTAAACGTCTCCGCGCTGCTTAAAATCTCCGAGCTGCTTGAAATCTCCGAGCTGCTTAAAATCTCCGAACTGCTTCAAAAGTCGCTAGCCTGGCGGGCACCCGCTGGAAGTGCTGGTGTACGGATGTGAGCGTCGTATATGCACTCTCCTGGATCACCGGCGGTCTTTGGCATTTTCGGTACCCCAAGGTTCTTGCTTTGGGTGGAGCGTGGTGCAGGATTTAGGAAGTGCTTTCTTATTCAGAGTTGCTTGTTTTCGATTGCAGTATCACGTGGTTTGGATTTTTGGCGTGCCCTTTAACATCTGTGTTTTGCTCGGGGTCCATTTACTGCAGGCAGTTTGCTGATTCCGAGGGATGTTGCGTTCTCACCACACTATCATACTATCAAACTATCAAACTACATACTATCAAAATATCAAAATATCATACTATCAAAATATCAAATATCATACTATCAAAATATCATACTATAAAACACTATCAAAATAAATGTTTATTCAAACAATTCAGCTTTTGACTCTTTACCTTTATTCTCATACGTCTTAAAGCACCTAAATTAATTCATAAACAAACAATAATTAGTACAAATTTTTTAAAAACTAAAATTAAGAATATGAGCGATGGACCTAAAATCAATTCTGAACACACTTTAAAATCATCAAAACACAGCAATGGTTTACCATTGGAATACTTGGCGGAAGACGGGGCAGTGTGGCACGAGACACCGGTCACGTGATTGGCGCGGCTGAGGCGAGCCGCCAGCCCCACGCCGCTGCAAGTGACTGCATGGCAGCACTGAAAACCGGGGAACACCGCTAACCGGGGCCCGGGGGTCGGCAGCACCGAGGGTCTGCAGCCCATTTAGATCCGGTCTCGCCCGACTGTTCAGTTGACTGCCCTCGGAACAAGCGCCCAAGCGCCCCTAATGCTGAAGGCAAACGGATGGACGGCACATGCTTGGCGTGTGTGCATCGAGCGGTCCAAGAAAAAAACAATCGGCAAAAAAAAAAAAAGCCCACACCAAGAAATTGGCCCTTGGCACATCGAACATTCCGGCCCGCACGTGCTCCGCACACCACCACATTCTATTCTTGAAACACCCACCAAAGAAATAAGCCCGAAATTGGCCCTAGCGGCAACAAGTCGTCTGAAGCTTCTGTTCGGTGATTGTTTCAGGCAGGCGCGTATGTTTCATGTCAGTTTAAATCAGGCGCTTCAGTACAATGCCATCATCCCCAAACAATGCCAATGCAGCCACATACAGGCAAGACAACAAGGGCAGAGCCAGGACAATCAAAAAATAAGCCAGACAACTCATGGACCCAAAAAACCCCCACAGACGCCACTGCAAATGAACACAATGCACAAACTCGACTCACGTCAAACCCCGCTGTAACGTCTTTGACACCAACTGTAATTGCAGGGGGTTGGGATGTCTGGGTGCGGGCGGGAGGTTGCAAGTTGCACTGTCGAGAAGCGGCTGGTCACGTGTGCCCTCGGGGGACGCAGCACTGCCCGGAAGTGCAAGAAAAAAGTGCCCCGGAATGAGGCTTGGAACCGGGGGTGCAAACGCAGAGAGCGGGCCAAGCCTCGAGTAGCGCGCCCAAGCCCCACCCCCGGCCGCAGCCACGATGGCCGCCGGCCCTCGGAAGTCCGCCAGAAAAAGCACCGCTGGCCCCGGAATTGGGCCTTTTCCGCCCCCGGCCTCCTCTCCCCTACTACCGCCGCCACCCCTTCCCCAAACCGCCATTGTTCTGCGCGGCCCTCAGCGTCTCGCAGCAGAACAGATCACACGTAAACACGGGTCCTGCAGAAAAGCACGCCGTGCAGCTTCGACTAGGCCCTTCCTGCGCATGCTGCAACTGCAAGGCCCCTCCGCTTGACCAAGAAAAGCAACACTGTGCCTTCATGCGGCGCTCCCTATAAATTGGCCTGCCCTCGCTGTTTGTTTTTCTTGCAACGCGGCCCTCTTCTTGTCCCTGTTCCCTTTCTAGGTTCTTCATTCCCCACTTTCTTTAGCCCCGACCCTTTGTCGATCGCTGGCCGTTATTCCTTGCACCCGCTTGCCAGCTCTAACAAGACGCTAGAAACCCTGAAACAAACCGCGCCTGAAACGAGCCTTTCACGCCTGAAACAAGCCTCTCGCGCCTGAAACAAACCTCTTTCACGCCTGAACCAAGCCTCTCGCGCACAAGACGCTTGAACCCCCAAAACCTATCCCTACACAATGTTCCCTAAGGTGTTACTTTGCATGATGTGGCTCCCCCTCTGGGTGGCTGCAGCACTTGCCCCGGTCGAGACCAAAGGCAATGCCTTCTTCGTCAAAGGAACCACTGACCGCTTTTACATGCGTGGACTCGACTACCAGCCCGGAGGCTCGTCCAAGCTCTTTGACCCTCTCGCGAACCCCGACACGTGCAAGCGTGACATCAAGTACTTCAAGGAGTTGGGGATCAACACCATTCGTGTGTACTCCATCGACAACACCGCCGACCACGACGAGTGCATGAAGGCCTTGGACGATGCTGGCATTTACTTGATCTTGGACACCAACATTCCCAAGGCGCTGATTGCCAGAGACAAGGGCGCCAACTGCTCCTACAACACCATGTACTTGAACGAGGTCTTTGCCACGGTCAAGTTGATGTCCAAGTACGACAATACCTTGGGCTTTTTCGCCGCCAACGAGGTGATCAACGACGTCGACACCACGCCCGCAGCCACCTTGGTCAAGGCCGTCATTCGTGACATCAAGACTTTCCAGGACAACACCGGCTTGCGCAGAATCCCCGTGGGGTACTCGGCCGCCGACGTGGAGGAGAACCGTCTCGAGTCTGCCTTGTTCTTCAACTGCGGTGACGACGAAATGGCCCGTGCTGACATGTACGGATTCAACGACTACTCCTGGTGTGGCAAGTCCTCATTCACCACTTCGGGCTACGACAAGAAGGTGGAGAACTACGCCAACTACTCCATTCCTATCTTTTTCTCCGAATTCGGCTGCAACAAGGTCACCCCCAGACCCTTTACGGAAATCACCGCCATCTTTTCCGAGAAGATGACCCACGTCTTCTCGGGCGGTCTCGTGTACGAGTACTCAGAAGAGGACAACGAGTACGGCTTGGTGAAAATTTCTCTGGACGGGAAGTCGGTGTCCCCCACAGATGATTATGACAATTTGAAGAGCCAGTTCTCCAAGGTCACGAATCCCTCTGGCGACGGTCAGTTCCAGGAGAACTTGCCTCACAACGACTGTCCTCCAATGAGCTCAAACTGGGAGGCCTCGAACGATATCCCCGACACCCCCTTGGGTGCTTTGAAGTACATCAACGGCAAGGCCGAGCCAAAGGGCAATGGTTTCAAGGGAAACACTCAGTGGGCATGTGTTGCTTCAGGAAACGATGAGGATGACAGCGATGATTACAGCGGCAGCGTGTCGGCTACAAGATCCTCTAGATCGTCCGCCACAGGCCTGTCCGGCTCGTCTTCAAGCTCGGGCTCGGGCTCGGGCTCGGGATCGGGCTCGGGCTCGGGCTCGGACTCATCCAGCTCGGGTGGCTCTTCGTCTAAACAAAGTGGCGCTGTGCTGACCGAGTCCACATCGGTTTTGATGCTTCTCGTTACGCTGATTTTGACCTTTGCTTTCTAAATAGGCCCAGACACTCGTGAATTCAAGACTTGATTTTCTCTACCAAAGTTCTGTAGCAGAGACTTGATTTTCTATACCAGAGTTCTGTAGCAGAAACTTGATTTTACCAGAGACTCGATTGTCTGTACCAGAGTTCTGGAGCAAAGACTTGAGATTCCATACCAGACTTGATTATTCTATTCCATTCGTTTATTGAACTTATCTCCAAGTATGCGTGCCTTCCTAAGACTTTTGTTTGATACCATACATCATTTCCTCCTTATTGATGAGGTGGCCGATACTGTCGACTTCCTCCAAAAGATTGTCGACGTCGTAGATCCAATTATTGAGCAACTCGTTGATGTTCTCACTGTTGCTGGACACCTGGGCAGCGCCGGCAGCGGTTCCGTACTGCAAATTGTCAAACTTGATCACGCCTTTGGGTCTATTGATCTTGGCAGAAATCATGCCCTTGTTCACCATGTCGCAAACGTACTCCTCTGCGTCCTTTACGCTCAAGTCCAACAACAAGGACAACCGCTTCAACTCAATAAAAGAGTAGTACTTGTTGATGATGCGTAAGTTGTGCTCGATGATGCGCTTTTGTAGATTCTCTTTGTTGGCGTCGTTGCTGAAGACTGCCGACTTGGCAAAGTATTTCTCGCTGTACTCCGCCTCGATGGCGGCCGCCTGGATAAGCTCGTCTCTGGTGAAAATCTCCAACAAATCAAAGATCTTGGCGTCCACGTTCTTTGCAAACACGGGGTTTCTCTTGATCTTGTTGATCAAGTCCGACTGGAAATTGTCGAACGGGGACAAAACGATGAAATAGACAATGGACACCAACAACGACTTGTAGCTGTCTTCCGCCTTGACCAAGGGAATCTCCATTAGAAGCAAGGAGTTCTTCACTATGGAGATGTAGTCCTTTTCGTGCTCGTTGATCTGCAACAAGTAGCGCAAGTAGCGGGCCTTGTACTCGTCGGCCTTGTCGAAGTTCTTCAACGTCTTGAGCAAGATCTTGCGGCTCAAGATCTTGGCCTGCGAAAAGTCCCGTTTCTGCAACGTCAAGTCGATCTGCTGCAAGATGTACTCGATCTTGGTCTCGAATGGCATCAACGAGTACGTCTCCACCTGCAAGTCACAGAGAATCTCCGTGGCCTTGTCCAAGTCGTGCTTCTGGTGCAAGTAGATGTCCGAAAGCATGCGGGACGCCGTGGCCCGTTCCACCTCCACGAAAATCTTCTTGTCGGTGATGGTCCGGATGGTCTCAATCAACTGCATTTTGATCTGCAACTGCGAGTCGATGCTGTCCTGCAACCGTGACAAGCTGCTGATCACCTGCTGGATCATCATCTGGATGGATGTCTTCAACTGGCCGTGTTTTTTGGAGAGAGACACGATCAAGTCGTTGAGCTGCGTCCACGCCTCGTCTTGCACCAACATCTCGACGATTTTGCCCAACACGCGCTTGCTCAGGGGCAAGTCCGACGCCTGCCGGATCTGCTTCTCCAAAACGAGGTATTTTTCGAGCGCCACCTTGTGATCGGGCAACTTCTCGATCAAGGGGATCTGTTCATCGAGCGTGGCCGAGAAGTCCTTCTCGGCTTTCAATGGGTCCTCACGTGACATTCGGGGCGTTTGGGGGTCGGTCTGCTTTGCCGGTGTGTGTTTGCGTCCGGGGGATGGCTGTTTGCACGGAAAACCAGGGGGTTGGTGGAGGAGGTGGTGTGGGTTGAGCCGGTGCGCAGTGGCGTTGGACGACCGACGGCGCGGCACTGCATACGCACACACCCGTGCCCGCAGGCTCTCTATAAAGCCTGTTGATGCTATACTCTATACTCTGCCTTTAGACTTTGGCTAGGCTCTTCAGCTGACTCTCCAGACTGAATTGCCATGAAATCACCCCTGGGCTAGACTCTTCAGTTGACTCTCCAGACTGAATTGCCATGGATTCACCCTCTGGTGACTAGACTCTTCAGTAGACTCTGAACCCAGACAGAATTGCCATAAAATCACCCTCTGGTGACTAGACTCTTCAGTAGACTCTGAACCCAGACTGAATTGCCATAAAATCACCCTCTGGTGACTAGACTCTTCAGTAGACTCCGATTCCAGACTATCCAGACGAATTGCCATGAATCCACCCTGAGTGGCTCGGGGTGACTAGACTCTGCAGTTGCCAATGTCAAACACCAAGATATCCGAGGCACCTGCCTTCTTCAAGGCGTCCATCACGTCTCCGATGCGTGCCTTCTCCACCATCAGCGACACTGCCACCCACTCTTCGGTGTCGGTGGCCAGCTTCTCCAACGCCGAAATGGTGGCCGAGCGCCGGCCTGGCGTGATCTTCAATACCTCAGGCACAATCGACCGGGGCGCATTGTAGTTGCACAACACGTACTTCTGTGCTGCCATGATTCCCTCAAATCTCTGGTGAATCGTCTGCACGATCTCGGGGAACCGTGGCGTTTTGGACGAAATTAAGTGCGCCGACGTGCTCAACACTGTGCTGATGGCCTTGAGCCCGGCGGCCTTCATCGTTTCCCCCGACTCCACCAAGTCCACAATGGCGTCTCCCACTCCGAGCGCACACGACGCCTCCACAGACCCTCCAACGTACTTGATCTTGGTGCTTCCCTGCTCCTTGCCGTTCTTCTTCTCCAAGTCGGCGAAAAACTCCTCCGACAACCGCGTAAACGACGACACAATCTTCTTTCCAATCAACTGCTCGGGCTTGTCAATGGGGCCCTCGGCTGGCACCTGGATTTGCAACTTGCACTTTCCAAATTGCAAGTCCAACAAGTCTGACACCGAGTCGAACATGTCTGCTTCCATGACCTGGTCCAACCCCGTAATGCCTAAGTCACATTTACCTTCGCCCACAAACGTGGGAATGTCGGCGGCTGGCAAAAAGATCAACGCAACTGGAAGATTGGTCGAGAGCGCAATGTCCAACCTATTGGATCTTCTAAACTGAACGTCTGCTCCGGCGAGCAACGTACAGCACTTCTCATACAATCTTCCCTCTGTTTGTTAGTTCAAAACACGTTCCACTTGCTTTGGTCTTTGGTCTGGCACCTGTACGTACTCTTTGGGACTGCAAACAATAGTCTGTCCGGAAGGTGGTTTACTAAATCCATGATGCTGCTTTTAGGATGAGAATGCTTTCTAGATGAGACTGGAGGTCGCTTTGCCGGAAAAGTGCGTCGCACGGTTATCTAAATGAGTCAATCGAACGTGCAGCCTCAAGTGCAGGAAATGGCCCTCTTCGTGTGCGAACCAACACCCTGGGTATGATCAGGATTCGACTGGGTTAAGGGAATGGGAATCGAACTTGGTCAGCGTAAACACCATCAGTGGGCCACAGAACCTGGCACAATCCCGCGCTTGTCCATACAGGTGCCTCTTGTAAACTCGCCGCAGTCGTCCCACGTACTACCTGGCACGTGACTGCGCCGGCTGCGAAATTTCCCGTGCCCAACAACTCGGCACTCATGGCGTGTAAATGATACGGGTTCCTTGCTGCTCGAGGCTAGCGGCTCTAGTAGTCCTTTTTGCTTTGATTGACGTGGTTGGCTTCATCGGTGAGCTGGGTTTCACTAGTGGATGCACCGGTCAGTTTCGCTGTTGAAGAACTGTTGGAAGGAGAGGAGCTGCCAGACCGGGCGGACCAATTCGAGGACCACCCGCTGGAAGAACGCGTGGGCATTTTTCGTATCGTTTCCAGCGCATCCACTTCGTCAGAGTCTCTGATTATCTTCCCAATGGTTTGTCCGTTGCCCAGACCATACCAGTAGCTGTTGAAACTCCATGTCAATAAGATCTTCGTCATGTCCCAGGGCGAAAACTCTGGCCATAGCTTATCCGAAAAGACAATCGAGCATGACGATGGAACACACTGCCACAATAAAAAATCCGAAAGTCTGTTGGTCCCACTGGTCCGTATCAATAAATCCAAAGGAGGAGCCTCATGTGTATACATGAATTTATCCATAGTGTTTTCGTCGATTTCTAGATCCGGGTTTTCGAGCGAAGACCTGACGACGCCGCGAATGGACTGTGCCATCTCATCCCGCGACGTATATGGGAAACACACATTCAAAACCGCCCTGGAGTTGCTCTTGGTCAAGGCCTCGGTCTCGCGGAGAATTTCTTGAACATCTTCTGGCAACATGGCCACGTTGCCCAAAATCTTGATTCGAATACCGTACTTTTCACATAGTTCACCATGCTGGCTCATCTGCAATAGCTTGGACTTGGCTAGGTTCATGAGCCACTGCACCTCGTGTGACAGGCGCTTGAAGTTTTCGATCGAAAATGCATAAACTGTAGCACACTCCACACCAGACTCGTATAGAAGCTCTAGGATTGCCGCCATACTATCAAATCCCATATTGTGGCCCTCTCGAAGCTCTATCTTGTGGTTCTTGGCGTACCTGCGGTTTCCGTCCATGATGACACCCACGTGGCGTGGAATGGGCCCTGTTTTGCAAATGCTGCCAACCACTTTTTTGACATGCCGTACTAGTTGTGAGTACCCTGGGAAGGTGGAGATGTAGGACATGCTTGAATGACTTCAGGAGTTATTACTGTCGACGCTCCACAAGTTTCGTCAAAACTTATGGTTCAAAAATATGCGGAGTTTCCAGTGGAAAGAGACCGTCGTAGCGTGGAGAGACGGTGAAGGATGTCGAGGCGGGGTTTTTGGTAGAGACTGGAAAGTGTCACGTTTCAGAATGCAGAGGAAGTGTGAGCTGTTCCGTTCTGTTGCTTGCCAATACGACTCAAATACTTCGAAGCTGGAACGGGTCAAGTGGTTGCAATGGTCCTCGGGAGTTGGCTATGCGAGCTGAAGTATATGCAAGGTGGAGTGGTGGAGTGAATCACAAGTAAGCGAAAGGCCACGTGAAATTGGTTTTTTTTAGCAGCGCTGTACCGCTAAACTCGTTAGGTCACCGATGCAGAAGATTTTGGAGCGCAAGAAACGTAACACGCAGGTCGCGCTTTTCCCAGCCTTTTGCGGCCTGGTTGCAGCCAACCCGCAGATGGATTCTGAAACAACCGCAAAGGGTGAAACCTTGCTCTGACACCAATCGTACCCCACCTCGAAAATCCCCCTCTTAGAAGTTTTTATCTCTTGATTCACCAAGTATTCCAACCAGACAAGAACGTTTTCGGCTGTGCCCAAGGACAAGATTGGCTCGTAGGGGGCTCTGCACCACTCATTCATTGCACGGGACTCTTTTAGGTTTGCCTTCATCCCGTTTGTGAACAACTTCCCTAGTCCTTTTATGCTCAAAATCGAGCAGCTTTCAAAAAACTTTCGGGGGAATTGACGCAAATATATAGTGCTCGCAAAGAAGCATGGTGTTTCATGTTTTCGCAGCACCCCTCTCGAAGCCCCTTTTCCCATAAAATATAAATACGCCCCTTCCCTTTATTCTCGAGCAGTATCTAAATATTTCAAGAGGTCGAAGATTTCTTAAATTCCTAACTGGTACTGAAGGCTTGCTGATAAGGCCTTTAGATCAATACACAGGATGATATACTAAACTGATAAACAGGATGTACTAGAGATAAACAGGATGATATACTAGACTGATAAACAGGATGATGTACTAGAGATAAACAGGATGATGTACTAGAAATAAACAGGACACCCTTCTAGACTGATGAGAAACATTTATTTACTGGACCGATGAAGACATGATGATAGACAGACGAAAACAAAATATTCCATTGGACAGAACATTCTACTGGACCGATGCAGCGAGAACTTTGAATCTACCATCGTCTCCCTTTAAGTACACTCAAGATGTCCATGACAACAGGATGAACTAATTCTGGCTGTTGCCGTGTTCCTACGGTGAAAATTGATGATAGACCGGGCCTTAAAGTGAAAGTCAAACACTCACTGGCTGTCTCAAGATGCGCTGTTCAAAAGCTTGTTGTTTGGCATACTCGACGAAAAAGAACCAGCTCGGAAAAGTGGCACCTGCCGTGATGTCTAACGCTGCCTGATGTCTTGCAAGGCTGTTCTCAAGCTTGCATCACCTACCGCTGACAAATTTCTTGCAATGCGGCGCTTAGGCCACTAAAGCGTGGGTCAGATAGGGTCAGATCCGAATTAATAGTGACTCTATGGAGTGCGGGTTCAAAATCTACTTGCACTTTTTGAAGTGCATTATCGAGGTTGAATTTGGACTTCACAAAGTGCATCGTGGAGGACCGAAAGCCACCGCATTTCGACCCAACTTAGGTAATACTGCGCGTGTACCTGAGCATTCTCCATACTATGCACAAACGGGAGGTTCGCTTGTTGTAGCCTTACATGACTCGCGAAGGATTCTGTTCGCTAGCGCTCGATTAGCGTGCAACGCGTTCTCATCACAAATCTCTACAAGAGCAGGCGAGGGATTCATCAGCTGTTTTTTTTGATCTTTATCCAAAGTTAATTCTGAATCCGGATCTCAATCATCTGACGGTGTGAAATGTGCTACGGGATTTTTGCAGGCCCAGGCACGGGTTGGTGCTTGAATACTCACGCGCATGGCGACGCGTGATTAAGGGGTCGAGCTGCACTTCAATTTGTTCGAGACTGAGACATTCCTAGCAAGAACGAGATCTTTTTGGGAAGAATTGGTAAGAGTGGGAAATGCAGGGCTTCGCCCGTGTGCCAGACGCGTCGCGCGCACTGATCGGGAAAATTCAACTCTGAGTATGGGAAATCCGGCACAGGGCACGAAAAAAATAGTGCACTCGCTGCTTCTATACACCGGTACCTGTCAATACACGAGGTACCTTTTTTCTCGCTTCAACTCCCAGTTACGTTTTGTTCTTTAGCTTCTTTCAACCCTCTGTCAAGTGAGTCGATTGACCAAATACTCTTAGACCAGTCCGGCTTCAAACAAATCGTCACACTTATAGAAAGTCATTCCTTGCTGTCTTTCTAATTACAGCTCAAAAGAAAGCCCCTTTATCCACGTGTGGGCCAGCTTGCGAATTCTCAGGGGATTGAAGAAGAGGCTTAATTCTTGAAGCAGTCTGAACCTTATTTGCTTCATTCTTTTAATCATTCCAGACTGCTCCAGCTACGTCACCAGACGAAAATTGTTTCCAACCCCAATCTTTCGTTAAATCAATTTTCTGAAGACCCGAGATGATATCGAGACAAGGTTCTATTCTCTCGTCCGTGTCGAACGCACACAGCCATCCTCAAAAGATAGGGCCCTGGAAGCTAGGGAAGACCCTCGGAAGAGGTGCCACTGGCCGCGTTTTGCTTGGCGTCCATCAGAACACAGGACAGAAGGCCGCTGTGAAAGTCGTATCGAAGCTGAATCTCGCAGACGACTATGACCACCCCAAAGACAAGAAAGGTGGCCTACCTTACGGAATAGAAAGAGAGATCATCATCATGAAACTCTTGACACACCCAAATGTTTTGCGTCTTTATGACGTTTGGGAGACATCTAAGGCATTGTACTTGGTTTTGGAGTATGTCGAGGGTGGCGAGCTCTTCGATTTGCTCGTGGAGCGTGGACCTCTTCAAGAACAAGAGGCAGTCAAATACTTCCGCCAAATTATTCTAGGCACTGCTTACTGCCATGCCTTGGGTATCTGCCACCGTGATTTGAAGCCAGAGAACTTGTTGCTAGATGCTGCGTTGAATGTCAAACTTGCAGATTTTGGCATGGCTGCGCTCGAACTGAATGGAAAACTTTTGGAAACACTGTGTGGCTCTCCTCATTATGCTGCACCCGAAATCGTGTCTGGCCTCAAATACCACGGTGCAGCTTCAGATATATGGTCATGTGGTGTGATTCTTTTTGCCTTGTTGACCGGACGCTTGCCCTTCGATGACGAAAACATTCGTAACTTGTTGTTGAAGGTCCAAGCCGGTAATTTCGAAATGCCACCAGAATTGAGCAAAGAGGCGCAAGATTTAATATGGCGCATGCTCTCTGTCGACCCCATGGACCGTCTTACTACCTCAGCTGTCCTTGACCACCCGCTTTTGTCAAAATATCCCGTGCCCAACGAGGACTTGATTAGTGTGAAGTCTTTGCCACATCCAAAGACTGCTTACAAATCTCTTGGATCTGTGAAAAACATCGATAAACAAATCTTAGAGAATTTGTGCATACTTTGGAACCAGCGCCCGGAAAATGAAATCATCGACGCGCTTCTTACTGACGGCCAGAACCCCGAAAAGACATTTTACGCTTTACTTTTGAGGTACAGACATACCCAGGATGCCACGGCAGCTGCAAATGGCGGCTCGCAATCGAACAGCAGCACTACGCCTGGAACGCCCAAGAAAAAAATACCGCGTTCTTCTTCTCTGTTCTCAAACAGAATCTCGAATACGCCACGGCGTGGAAAAAGTACTCAGATTAGCGCATCGAACCTGAGAAACCGTCCAGTATCATTTCAGAGACGATATGGTGCCCGGAACTCGGTTGTTGGAAACGGACGCAATTCCGCATACTCCAGTGTTAACAACTCGCCATACAAACTGCCTTCCCGGGGCTATAGTGCATCGCCGATTAAATCTCCTCGTGGCAAGCGCCCGAGCTTCCAGTCTCAAGGAGGACCTCTTCCTCGTAATATTTACAATGAGATTATGGCAGCTCGCCCTCAGGAGAACGCTCCGCCCGCGAACGAATCATTCATGCTGATGCCGCCTACTCTACCGTCAAAGGATTCGATCTACAATGGCCCAGACACGCCTGCAACTACAGCAGTCATGGACAGTAAGGAGGCTGCTGCCAAGAATACGCTTGAAGCCTTGACTTCCTCGCCTGCGTTCGAACTGTCCACAATCACAGCATCGCCCGCTAAAGCAAAGCGTGCTTCCATGCTCAAAAACAGTCAGCTGAGAATGAGCCGCAGAAAGTCTATACGACAATCGCTCACCACTGGATTGAAGCGCAATTCTATCACCGTGAAGCTCTTGTCAACATATGCCAAGCTCTCTAGCGAAACAGACTGGGAGTATATGGACAAACAAACCAAACGCACATCTGCTACGTTCGGCACGCTTTGTGACAAGATTTTCAATCATGAAGAATATAACGAGGATGACGAGAAGCTCATTGATGAAGAGGAGACAAAAGCTCGCGAATACGAGCGGCTTATGGAAATCGAGCGCAAGAAGCACGAAGCAGAATGGCGGGCAAGAAAAGAATTGGCAAAACAGAAGAAGCGCCAACTGAGGAGATCATTGTTTTCCTCGTCGCGAAAATTGCACATAACGGTAACAGAGGATGGCAACCAAGACAACAATGGAGACGCGGGAGCCGAAGGCGGCGAGCTTTCGCAGCCAAAACGCCAAGATAAGTCAAATAAGCAGGCTTTACGTGCACTTTCAGAGGGTTACGAGGGGCCAAGCGATGACTTGACTCCAGCAGACGTCGAGGCGATTAAAAGAAGATCAGCAACTCAGCCAGTTCCTCGCAGGCGTCTCACCCCAATTTTGACCCGTCGCCCAGTGTCCAAACTTGATCCCTTGTGGATAGCTCACGAGAACTTAGAGATGGAACAGGCTCAAGCTGATTTGGAGGCCGAGCACAAGGAATACACCAGGCAAAGGAAGCAAGCCAACCGCGAATCGATGGTGTCGATACCAAATGATGACGAGGATCATGGATACCGAATCTCGAAAGACTTCGAGTATGACACGAGCAATTTTGAGCTTCCAGAGCACGAGTCTGAGAACTTCGATTTGAGCGCTGAGTACATGTCTGAGATACGTAAGTCACGCTTGCTCAATTCTCAGCTCAATATCAATGGAAATTTGAAGCGGAATTCGACGGTGCGCCACACTCCCGCAGATGGCAGCAAGGGGCGCAGCGCAACAGAGAAGAAAGAAGACCGCAAGACACTTATTGGCAGTGTCAATATTCCCAAGGTGACCCGTCGCCTGAGTAATTTCTCGCAATCCAACAAGCGACTTTCACTCCTCACAATCAAGTCGACAAAGGAATCTTATCGCGATTTGAACAGCTTCTTGGATACACACAATGAAAATGTCGATGACGAGGAATTGAACGAAGAGGAACAGCTCGCGGGCCGAATGCCCGCCTTAAGAACCAGTTTTGCGGACCGGCTAGATCGGGCAGGCCGAGTCGGTGATGTTGCTGAGGTAGAAGAAGACGCAGACTCAGCTTCAGTGATGGACTTCGAGGAACATCTTGCTAACAAGCGTTCCTCATACTACGCTGGGTCCAATGCTCGCAAAGACAAGGCGTTGGGAGAGTCTGCAGACGTGAGGGCCAATGGCCGTGGAATGGCACGGGGCAAGAACGTAACTGACACTAAGCAAGACCGAACAGAAGACTACACGTTCGCCGAGGAGGATGCCAGAAAACCTGCGGTGACAGAGGACATCTTCGACAACATCAAGCTTCCGAACGAGCGTCCAAGTCAAATGCGCCACCTGCGTGCCAAGGCCGTTCAGCCAAGTGCATCGACAATGCTTCTTCCGGATCAAAGGGCCAGCGCTAAGAAAACCAATAGTGCAGGCGGTGATGCCACAAAACCTAGAGTCGCCGAGTCTTCAGCGGCTGCCGAGAGAAAACCCAAGTCATACGGGCAAATGGATACTGGCCGCACTGCAGCCTTATCGGACACGACCAACACCAACGCGAATGGGACCAAAGAGCCCAAGAAGAACAAGTCGATTTTCCGGAAGTTATCATGGGGATCACGCAAGGCTTTGGATGGAGATGAGGAGGCAGGAGCAGCCGTGGACGACGGAAAACGGGGTAATATATTCGCCCGGTTGTTCAGCAGCTCACACGCAGCCGCAGATGTTCTGCGGTACCAGACGATCTTGCCCAAGCAAGAAATGATGACGGCTCTTTACGCGCTTCTCAACTCATGGGCGGCATTCGGGCTTCAGAATCTCAAGAAAGACATGGACGGATACAATATCACTGGGTCCATTTCCAGCAAGAATTCGTTCAACCTCAAGAGCTGCAAGTTCCGGATCAAGATTGCTCAGAAAGATATGAACCAACGATCCGAAGTCATTTGCGCACACGTGAAGGGCTCGACAACGACATCGAACACCTTGTTCAAGGAAATCCGCAAGGTGTTGGAGAAGGAGAACGTTATGGACACCGGCAAGTAGAAGCAATAATACAAATGAACCATTTAGACCTCTCGGCCTGACCATCAGTTGTAGATGGAGCGTAAAATCAATGTAAGATGGAATTTAAAATTAAAGTAAGCTGGAATGTAAAAGTATCCTAAGCGGAGCGTGAAATTAAAGTAAGATGGAACGTAAAATTAGAATAAGTGGAACGTAAAACTACAGTGTATATAGCACAACTCGAAAGTGCCCTTTGATTGGACAAGATCGAGCGGATTCAGCCTGGAGAGATGAAACACTCATCGGCTTTTAGAGGTGGTTTGGAGATCATCGGTTCATGGAATTAGGCTCCAAAGCAAGAGAATCGGGACGGCCCATATGGACCAGAGGGCCCACTGTTCACGCAGAATGGCAATTTGAGGCCTCAAAATCGAACTCAAAAGTAAGAAGACAGGACAGAAAGTGCAGGACTAGGTGGCCAAGGCCTTGATCCGCTTTTTCAAGAACTTCAGCGGATTCACGGCAAAGAAAGACTTCTCATCGATCTTGGTACTCTCTTCTCGGGAGGATTCCACGGAGCTGGAGTTCTTGGCGACCAGGACACACTCGCGGATGGATTTGACCAACTGATCGTAGACAGCTCTGCCCGCAGAATCAGACAGCAGCGCCAGATCCGTCTCCACGCCGTACTTGATGCGCAAATAGCGATCGGTGATGCGGCGGTCGTTGTCGTACAAGGCGGCCAAGGCAATCTGGGGCGGGGTAAAGAGGAACGCCACGTCGGACAACAACGCGTGGTCATTCAACCAGCGCTTGGCCAGGTCATATAGCTTGCCGATGGTGTCGATGTTGACGTCGTACATGACGGGTTCCGGATGGAGGAGCACCAGCTGCAAGTCGAGGAAGAAACCCCAGAGCGGGCGGAACGGGTGGTGGACAAGAAGCGTGAACTGCAATGCCAGCAATACGATGAACTCCAAGTCCAAGATGTCGGCCGGCTTCGTCTTGGGCAACCGCGACGCGAACGACTCTATGGACACGAAGAAGTTCTCCAGCTTGGCGGCCAAGAACACCACCGTGTATAACACGGTTTTGGGTCGGTAGTCCATGACCGAGTGCACCAAGTAGAAGCGACGGAGAAACTGCACCGCAGTGGCCCGGACCTGGGTCGGCATCTGGAAGTGGGCGCAGATCTGGACGGCCTGCTGCCCGAAGAAATGGACGAATTTCTGCTCTTCTTCGTAGCTGATGGTGTCCACCTGTTCGTCGGCCAATTTTTCGTGGAATTGCGCCCACTGCTCCGGTTTTTCTCGGGCGTACACTTCGCGGGCCTCGGCGAGCCGCTGCTGGGCGTGCTCGGCCCCGAGCTGGTTTGTCTGCCGCTTTCGTTGCTCGAGTTCGGCCCCGCTGAACGACCAGAGCGTGTACTGGCTTGAGCGCCGGTAGAGGTCGTCGCCGGTGACCTCTTTCCGCGTGGGCCGCGGTTCGTGTGGTTCTTGGTCGGCCGCAGCCGTGGAACTGCTGCGTTTCGACCCAATCGGGGCAAGGGTCCGTGGATCCATGAGTTGGAAGCAAAGGTGGCAGCGGCAGCGAGAAGGGCATGAAAAACACCCGTGCATGGGGTATCGGTCTGCCTGCACACAGGACGGGTGGCCGCTGGTCTCTTGCATTGGCCTTGATATCGGAGTTGGCTTCTGAGGCGGAGCTTCGCTCCAGGCGCCTCTGTTCGCCATGAGAAGCCCGGTTTCCACGGCACCGCCCCCGGCAGCACCGTGTGTTACGAATGGTGTGTATTTCTATAGAACAGCACGTCACATGATGCCCCAGACGTCCTCGCAGCCGTGGCAGAACTTCGAGCACGCCACTGAAGCAGACAACGGGTAGTCCGACAAGCCGATCTTGTCGTCGACATACTCGTCGGCAAAGGTATCTTGGCCACGGGCCATGGCACCCACGAACACACATATGCTCTCGTCATCGTCCAACTCCGAGACGTAGTCCTGCACGCGGCGGATCTTGGCATCGAACGACAAGGTGATCTTGCGGCACTTCAAGGGCAAGTGGTCCAGGATCGGATTCTTAATTACCTTCAACAATTTCTCCTCCGAGTTGACCAGGCGGATCGACAACTTGTGCAATAGTTGCACCATCAAACCAGAAAACCGCTTAAACGTCCGGGGGATCCGCACGCTGGGATTCACCTCAATCAACACGCCCCGCGCCGTGTGGATGAACACCTGCAACTTGCCGGCCTTGTTGATAGGCAGGTCCAAGAGCGTCAAGAGACACTGGTGCGTGATGTCGGGCCGCGCCTCGGCGATGTCTCGCCCCATCTTGCGCAATAAGCCCTGGTGGTCGTCACAGTTCAAGAGAGCGTACTTGTCGCCACCGCCTCCACCACCGCTGATCTTGTGTGTTTCCAAGCATGCCTGCGAGAGCACCACCACCATGCGCCTTGTCTCCTTGTCTTTGGAAGTTAGCACGGAGGGCCGTGCGGGCACAAATGACGCGGGTGGCGGTGCTGGGCCGCTCCCAGCTGCACCTGCACTGGCCCCACCGGCACTGGCACCGCCGTCCGTATGACTCCCCACAGATGCGCTTTTGCTGTTTTCTTTGTCGGCCATGCTGTGCTGGTTTGTAATGTGGGGATGCTGGGGCCCTGGATAGCACGGAAAAAAATCGATGCGCAGAGCTCGGCACGTGATCCGCAATCCCGTGCCCGCGGCCCGCGACCGCGCCTGTGTACCCATGCCATTTTTACAGCCAACCGCCTGCTTTTATAGTCCTGTCTCGTTTTTACAGCCACCCTTCCGTTTTTGCAGCCACCCGCTCTTTGCATATTACCCCTCTTTTCTGAAACGCCCCTGTTCTCTTTGTGCAACCGCCCCTCAAATTGGCTGGCTATAAAAGCCTTTTCTTGCCGCCTTGCTATCTGATCGACTTGTCTTTTTGCGGTTGTCAGCTTCTGTCTTAGTGGGATTTCCGCTAACTCTCTGGGAGTGTTTGTAAGCATGGACTCGGGGTTTGACAATGATTCTGGCTTCGACGATGATGAGGATGACGAGTTGCTTCTTGGCCTTCTAGGCGTAGGATCCGTGAAAGCTGGTGGCACAGAGTCCCGCCCTCCACCGGCCTCCAGTTCTGCGTCTGACGCGTCAGCACCTCCTGACCAATTGATGAGGGCCCAGGGAGAGGTGTCCATACTTCGGGCGCAGCTAGAGACGGTGCAGGCGGCTCGGGCGGAGGAGATGCGGCGGTTGCAGAGCCAGATGGACTCGATGCAAAGCACGTCTCATGGACACATTGCCGCATTGAAGCTGACCGTGGACAAGCTCGAGGACGAAAAGAAGTTTTTGGCCAACGAAATCCGTGCATTGTCAGGTACCAAGCGCCGGCGGCAGAATGATGGTGTTCTGATGGTGGTGACTGCCGACCCGGCGAGAGCCGTGGATTCGGCCGATCTGACTATGGAAGCCGCCGACGGAGAAGCTGAACGGGGACTAGTGAACACGGCCGCTCGGAGTGTGGCTGAGATAGGATTCAGTGTGCTGGACGCATCGCATGAGCCCCCGGCATTTTCGAGCAACGGGCCGCTTGTCACTGGCGGGTTGCCGGACGGCCAGCTTTCCACTGGCCGCGTTCAACTCAATGACGAATGGTCGCTGTTCTGCCTGCATCTCTGGAACTACACCATAAACGGAGCAAGTGCAACATGCATTGACTTTCTCTCCCGCATGTGCGTGGAACGACCGGTGGCGGCCGCTGCCGGTTTTGACATCCCACCCCACGAGCCTCTCCTGCTGTGTTTGTGGCGGCTCTTGCTTGGCATCAAGGAAAGGCGGCTAGACTCGGTCATCTCGCATTTTTGCAATGCTGTGTTTGCTTTGATCTCTGCTTTGCTTCGCGAGCGCAGTTTCCACCCAGCAGTGCCGTTTCTTGTTGCCCTCTCCTACGCTGCTCTCAATTTCAAGAACTCTGCAGTGTCCCGCGATGTGGTGGTGTCGGTGATCAATGCCGTGAATTCGTTTCTGAAACAGCTTCTTCCTGTTCTAGTTGACGACTTGGAACTCGGGGAACTTGGCAGCGATGCTCTGGCCGCGGAGGTCCCCGACCAGACCCGCCTCCTCCAACGTGCTGCGCTCATCTTCTGTTTTGACTTGTTGGAAAACGCAGTCGTGGTGGCTACTCAATTTGGCTCGGCTTATGTGCTGGGATTGTGGGCACTGCATGTTCTTGACCTTGATCTCATGAAACACGTTCTTCCGGAGAATACGGAGCGGTTCGTGTCCGCAGCTCAAATCAATCTAGTCTACAACTACATCGAGATCCTCCTGGCTTCGTTGACGTCCCCAGCCACGCCGAGTCCTTCGATGATGCCATCAGCAACATCTGTTCCACCAGGGCCGAATCCCTCTGCACAGCACACGGGCTTTTGCAATTCTCCCGCCGCAGATATGCTGATCATCAAGTCTCTCATCAAAGTGCTTCTCATAGACATAGCACCTAAAGCAGGCTTTCTGTTTTATGGGCTCAATCGCATGCTCGGCAACAATCAAGACCTCGCTTTGTTGGACCAGGCGGTGCCTCATGATCGCATGAACCTCGCTGCACCGGCGGGGTTGGTCGTGATGCCTTATCCCATTTACCGACCGGACATCGGCGAGGTGGACCGCACCCGCATGACGCTCCGACATAATGAGCACCTCTTGGTTCTACGCCTCCGCATAGTCAAGCTCCTTGAGGCAGTGGCGATCTCGGGAAACATGCAGTTGTTGAATCTGAAGGAGAATCTCAAGCTGATTGTGCGCATCATCGGGTTTGAACAGAACGTCATCATCCACCAACCCCGCGGCAGCCACATCCACACGCGTGTGCTGATAATAGGCGTGTTGGTCCGCATTCTCTACTACGTGATTGATGAGCACAGGAACATCAATGACTTGATCTTTCCAGAGACTCTTTACGAGATCTTCGTGATTTTAATGCGCGTGGCCTTCGCCAGCGACTCGCTCTCAGTGGACGCCCACCATTTGTTGACCGAAATCCGCAAGCAGGGATTCACCGACCTCGCTGTTTTCAACGGTGAGTGCGAGAAGCGAAGCCGAATCATGGCCCACTTCAGCCTCCACGAGGCCCGGCCGAACAAGTTCGTGGAGTTGGCCAACATCGAGGGCGACTTTGCTAACGGCCTTGAATTTCCGTACGACTCAGAAACAATCGAAAGTGCCCGGGAAATTTTGGCGGTATGCGTGAACCACGACGAGGCGGACAACTTGTATTATAACATGACCCTTGGAGACAACCAAAACCTTTAATATACGTCCCAAGCCTGCAGGACACTCAAGTTCTCAGAGTCTCTGCAAACGCCTCAGCTGGCACAATTAGAATGGAGAATGAATAAGAATGGAAAACGCAGTGGATAAGAATGGAAGAATGAAGAACGGAAGATGGATGGAGGAAACAAATGCCTGCAACCATTTCAAACACTTACAGGTCGGCTCTAAATGTATGTTGTATTAATTACACAAGATGGTCGTTAAAAGATTTAAGCGGATTCAGCCTTGATGGAGGTTTGGAAACCGTTGTTGAATCTTCTGGTGACGTGCTTCAAGTAAGCCATTCTACCGGTACCGGTAGTTCTTCTTCTCTTAGCCTTCAAAGCCCAGTTGTGGGATCTCATCTTGGCAGCTGGGTAGCCACAAGAAGCACAGGTCTTCTTTTGAGCGTGGAAAGAACGCTTACCACATCTCTTGCACAAAACATGAGACTTGTTGTGTCTCTTACCCATAGAAGGAGTACCCTCTAGATATGTTAGTATTTGTTTCCGGATCGACACGTGGAAAGTCCATTGGATGCCATGAAAGTCATGATGTCTCACGAGGAGGATCTGCTGAGCACAAAAGGCTTCGTATTCAAAGCGGGAGTCTGCAATCTACCATGATTGCCTTGAATACATCATCTTGGAAAAGTTCGATTGGCTGGAAGATTTGTTGGTTGTGGACGATGGACACTGTGACGATTGAGAGTCAAAAGGGGACTGGAGGGGCTTTTACATACTACCCATATTTGCTGTTGATTATTTAGTAAAGTGTAAGAAGGAGTGTAAAAATTTGTAGGAGCTTTTGATGGACTGCGCGGGAGTGGAAAAAAAATTTGAGGGTTCCTGCACCGCGAGGCGGAATCGCGGGCACGTGCCGAGACGGGGCTGCAGCCCTGGAAGTCGTGGCGGTGCGCCGGGGCCGAGCAGTTCTGGTTTTGGGGTCGGGCCTTGCCGTATGCCCCGACGAATGGATGGAAACGGAAGCCGCAAGATATATGAGTGCCAAGCGGGTACCCCGAGATTAGCGGTTTTGCTTGGTGTTAAATTTGATCTGTCGTGCCCAGAGGGAGTCTTGCGGCGGCCGCGCCAACTGTGCATGTGACTTGATGCACGTGACTTTGATTTCACAGGATTTGGAGCCGGGCTGGAACTGCAACTTCTGCTGACCTGAACGTTGAGGTTTTGTGGCTGCTACACTTTGCAGCCCCTCATGTAGCAGGAGGGTTTGTGGGGCACTACTTTCCTCCTCGTTAGGACTGTTTTGGACTTGCGAGAAAGTCATCAGGTCCAATAGACAAGTAGTCGTAGGTTTTCATTCAAGTCATCAAGTCATCAAGTCATCAAGTCATCAAGTCATCAAGTCATCAAGTCATCAAGTTATTCAAGGTATTCAAGTCATTGAGCACCTGATCTGATCACAGCAGGTCAGGGCATTATGGGGTAGTTTCCTGCACAAGGTCCAGAAGGAGGGTGCCAAATGAACCTCGGAGAGCCCGCATCGGCTCTGCGAACAGCGGCCGCGCGCCGAATTTGCAGCCACCAGTGTCGGCCGCGGCCTGCTCCCCACGCCCCACTTTTGACATGCACAAAAACGGTCCAAAAAGCTAAATTTGAGTCGGGGAATCCGGCGGCTTTATATGTTTTTTGAAAATGCGGCGTGCACAGTAGCACTCTTTGCCCCTGATCACGACCCCTGACCTCACGACCCCTGATCTTTTGGATTTCTGAACTCTATAATTCTGAAGTTTCAACTTGTAAACTCTAACACTGTGGCTTAAAATATCTGTTTTGAAAAATGAATTTCGGACACTTTGATAGAGTGAAGCATTTAGTTACCTTTTCAAAATTATATTTAATTAAGTTTACCTTTTTCCGAATATCAATTGAATTATTTAAGTCTTTAAATGTGAGTTCCAAATGCCCTTTCCAAATATTCAAATAAGTATGCCTTTCCAAATATTCAAATGAGTATGCCTTTCGAAATGTGAATTAAGTAAGTCACTATTCTCCAAATATAAGTCCAATTGGATTTACCCATCTTTATTGGATGAAGCCCAGCTATTTTCAGAACTCAATTGAAACAGGTATACCCCTTTCAAAATATTAATTGATTTCTGTTTACCGGGATCCAAATTTTATGTGACCTGAGTTCACCTTTCCCAAATATCAATTAATTACAGTTTCTTCTCGAAATTTGATGTTTACCTCTCTTCCCAAATAATCAATGAGTGAAGCTCACATATTCAATAAATGTGACCTTTTCCCAAACATGAAATTATAAAGTGGAACTAAGCCATCCATAATAATCTCTTGCAGAAGATTCGGTTTGAGTCCCCTCAATGACTTGTTGAATCTGCCCGTTTTCATAAATTGCCCTTTGGGAAGTCAATGAGGAAAGAATACAAAAATTGACCAAACACTTTCAGGTTTCGATCTAGTGTAAAGCGGGGAAATCCTTTCTTAAATCCTGATGATTCTGAAAACCTTGACTGACATGTTGATTTCAGTCGACACCCAAGCAGAACGGTTTACATGATCAGCGAACCGTGTATCAAGTACAACGGTATTCAAGTGTGTGATATCTAAGTCCGAAGAGATTTAGATGAATAGCAAGTGTTGAAAAGATAGGAGAATAACATCAGTAGGGAACTCCAACCCACAGATGCTTATGAAGTGGAAACTCTCGTTAAAGAGCTCAGCTTGGGGCTGGATTAAGGCTGTCCATGGTTCAGATAAGCCAAACTGCACACGCATTCTGTTCATTTATTTCGACTACCAGTCTATGAACCTCACTAGTCTCTAAGAGGTATACTCTAGCCCGCTTCAATCCAATGGGAGTTTTACCAAAGAGAGTTTCCAGAAAAACGGAGTTCTGCTAAATGAGAGATTCCAGTAATTGCGAGTCTTCAGTATAAGGGAGCTTTTAGAAAAAGGGGTTTTGATAAATGGGAGATTTCAGTGATTGGAAGCTTTCAGAAAAAGGGGTTTTGATAAATGGGAGATTTCAGTAAATGGAAGCTTCAGTTTACTTTAGAGAGTTTCAGTAAAAGGGTGTGTTTACTAAATGGGTGTTTGGTCAACTTCAAGCGCCTCACGACTCCTCAGTTTTTCGCAGCCGCGACTGCAACTTCCATTAAACTGAACCCATATCAAGATTACATTCACCAAAAATCCAAAACCACAGAAACACCCTTGAACTTTCTTCATACGTTTCTTACAGTCTATCTAAAGTGACCCCATTGCTCAAAGAAAAATCTCAGTTGCCGCAGCAACTCAAACCAGAAACGCTGGCAGACACCACGGTGCACCTCATGCGAGCAAATCTGCCGATTACAGGACCCCATTCAAAAAGGCATCCACGAGAGACTCGAAGCGGAATACCACAAACCCGAGGCGAGACGCTAAAAGCCACAAAGCGAAAGGCCCAGCGGCCCCGAGAGCGGGAACAAAAACCACGTGACCCGGCGCTGGGCTCAAGAAGGGCGTTTTCGAGCAGCTTCGTGTGGGCCATGACGCGCGTTTCGCGTTCTTTTGTTTATGTTTACTGCCGCGCGTTTCTTGCCTAGTAAACGTGCCTCCTACACCTGCTTCCCAAATCCCAGCTGCTGTTGCACTCCCAAACCACCCACCTCCTTATGTCTGACCAACATTTCCCGCCATCATCGCCGCTTCTTGCTGCGCCCGAGCGCATGAGCGATCCCTTTGGCTCGCCTAGGCGGAGCTTCAAGAAAGCCGACATTTCCTCCCGGGGCAGAGCATATCCGACCCCCAACCCCTCTTCCACAATCGGCCGCTCGTCTTCGCCATCGAGGCACGAGCCGCTCGACGAGCCTGCCCACGACGCGGACGAACGGGCGCTGTTTTCCTCGGAAATCGCCTCGAAGCACCCCAACTCAGTGTCCATCAACCGTGACTTCAATATCGTCAACCCGCACGCGCTGGTGATCCGGGTGCCGTTGGTGGAAACAAAGCCTCGCGTGACCATCGGACGGAGCTCCAAGTCATGCGACTATGCTCTTAGATCCGGGAGTGGCGTCGACAAGAGCATTTCCCGCGTGCACCTCGAGATCGAGCACGACGTCAACTCCATGTCGTTGTCGTGTCTTGGATACAACGGCTTTGGACTCATCATCCCACGTGTTTGTCTTGTGCAGAAACTCCAGGACCCGGAGGCCTCGGCCGCCACCACCTATGAGCTTCGCGAGACCGGCAAGCCTCTCCCAACCAAAAACATCTCCAAGACCATTCACTTGGACTACCAGCACACCGAGTTCCACGTGTCGCGCAAAGAGGTGGTCAAGATGCCCCGCTTTCCCAACGTTTTGGTGCAGATTGGCTCCTCGGTTTTGCTAGTCAATCCCGACGATTACGACGAGGAGCTTACTGACGACGAGATCTTGGAGGATCAGGACAAATGCGCCTCTCACACGAAACATACAACCTCTTCTTTGCCGTTGTGTGCCTCTACCCCCAGAACTCCAGTGAAAGCGACGCGTCCGGCGGCCGAGGAAGCTTCTCCATCGCTCATCAAGCAAGACAAGATCAACTCGTCTGCTCAAACCCTGACACCCAAGCCGTCAGCTCAAACCCTGACACCCAAGCCGTCAGCTCAAACCCAAACACCCAAGCCGTTGGCCTCCAGACTGGTCAATTTGCCGGAGAAGAGACTCCACCCGAAGACCCTGGCAGAAGGAGAAAAGAGAGCCCGCAGTGAGGAACCCGTGTCCAAGAAGGTCAAGAAAGAAGAAAAGGCAGTCCACGATGCAAACGGCAAGCTCATAATCGATCACGAGAGCATCGCCAATCTCAAGAACCGGAAAGAAACCGAAAACATCCTCATCAACCATCTTGCATTTTCTCGGCTCTCGTCGACGCCGGCCTCCGTTTTGAACACCATCCTGGCCGCCGTCTCGCGGCTTTCTCTTCCTCAACTTCGTGCAATTCTTCACAGTGTTCCATGTATCGGCGTCATCTACAGACAAGGGAAAGATGCCGCGGGAAAGCCGTTGGAGGAGGAATACTACTACATGCCTGAAAACGACCGGGATCCTGAGAGAATCCAGCTTGTGTCGCTGATCAAGGGCCACGGCGGCTTGAGAGCATGCCGCAGGACACACAAGCAGTACTACTGGAAAAAGCCGGCGCCCATCAAGAAGTAATGGCTGCGGCTCTTAGTTCCTTTCTTTCACATATGGGGCAAAAGCCCGCTTGTTTTGATTCCTATCACCAAGTCATTATGATATGATCAATGAATTCAACATGCTCATCTATTTGTATTGACTTTTTCAAAGATTTATCGAGCAAATCTCGCTCTTTTGATCTGAATATTCACGGCAAATAACCACAAGAGTAACCGCCACTCAGATCCTGAACTTCAGTGGTCAGAGTCTGCAGCCTAATAACGGCCTGGTCTGCAAGCAGCATAACGTCCGCTGGTCGAATCGGTTCCGCTTCATTTTAAACTTGCTCTACCTTCACCTTATGTACTTGCTCCACCTTCACCTTTCTTTGTACTTGCCCAACCCTCGCCTTCTTTTGTACTTGCTCAACCTTCACCGTAGTGGTATCGAGGCCCCTCTTATTTTCAACTTTCACTAACTTATCATCAACCTCAAGAGAAGCCTTGTTGACATCATGCTCATGCTTAACAATGATTCCGTTGACCTCATTGACACCATTATCAAGATCGGAGAGGTCAGCCGCAAACATCACCAGTTGTGCCCATCCAGCGTATTCTCCAAACAATTCCTGAAGATGCTTCCGAACCTGGTGGTATGCCTTGGGAGTCTTGGGTCCCTTAAACTTGTAGTCACGCGTGGCGATTTGCAAAACATGTGTATCTACCGGAACAACGTCATGCTTATCTAGAGCCATGAGGCAAATGCAGTCAGCGACTTTGGGTCCGACGCCTTTGAGCTCAAGGAGGTAATCATGTGCCTCCTGATAGCTCTTGACTCTCAACTCGTGCAACAGTTCAAGCGAGATGTGTGGTACTTGAGGGTCGGTGAACATTGCTGCGGTTTGCTGGATGTATTTTGCCCTATAGCCGAAACCAAGTTCACGAAGCCGTGCCTCGACAGTGATGTCGGCCAACTTCTCTGGCCCTGGGAATGAATAGTACTTCGTCCCCCCGAATTCGCTGATGTATTCACCAAACTCAGTACAAAGACTATCGCACATTTTGGAGATTCTTTTAACATTGTTGTTGGAGGAGCAAATAAACAGAACAACCGTCTCCCACGGATCTTGACGCAACATCCGAATCCCAGGGAAGTGCTCAAAGGAAGTCACCTTCCCTTTGGGATTATGTTTTGCCTCGACAGTCGACCAGAATTCGTAAAGCTGCTCCACATTCACGCTTAAATTGAAGTAGTCCGAAATGAACTTGAAGGTTTCCGAGCTATCAGAAGTAGCTGCTGGGATATGGGCATAATGAAGTGAGCTATTTTGTTGCTTGAGAAGGACAATTCTGTCTTTGGTTGAGAAGCTCCAAATGTTATCTATGTTTTTCCACCGGAAAGTCTGACCACATCTTAGCACGCGGGCCAAAGACAACTGGCTTGAGGCGAGCGGAATCAGTTTCCAGGCAATATCCACAGTCATGAAGAAGAAGTTGTAATTTTAGGGGAAGGCTGATCTGACGTGGTCTCACGATGGCGGGGTGCATGCAGGCGATGGATAAGCCTCGCGTCGCGTGTGCGCGATGCCTGGACGTGGATTTGGCCATCAGCGGCGCGTGGGTGCAAAAGTGAAGCCGAAATTCCTGAAATTTGGTGCAGGGAAAGGGCAAGGCTTAACCAAATGCGACCGGAGTTTAGCATCAAGCTGTTGGAGATGTGCACGTGGATCAGAGACGCGATGAGCCGCATGAGTTCCAAAGCACTCAAGGAGGATGCGTGCGGACTTCCGGCCACCACTACATCCCCTTAACTAATCACGGCTGGGTGAACACAAAAAAGACCACAGCAGCGAAAATGTGCAGAAATCACCGTTTGTTTTTAGAGTTGTGGTGATGTTCGAATGTAGAGCAACTGGAGTAGCTGGAATCACTGTTGGTTTCAGAAGTGGTGGTGACAGTAGTGAGTAGAGCAACTGGAGTAGCTGGAATCACCGTCACTGTGCAAGTGGCAACATCGCCACATTCAGAAGGAGTAAAAAGATCGAACCAAAGTGAAAACAGTGGGTCGGAACAGTCACCGTCGGTTGGAACAGTCACGTGCATGGAGTGGCGGAGGAACCAAAACATGGGCAAAAACAACAAGGATCATCCAGGGGCAGTCTCTGGATCTAGAGTAGTGCCGGCGGCGGTATTGTTCCTGAAGAAACCCTCAGTTTAGGGCAAATTGTTCCCATCATTTAAAGAAGTAGTTTGAAAAGCCATGGTAGGGACGTGAAATATCCATTTGGGTTTTAAAATATTATACAAATCATCCGGTTCAACTTTCAGATGGGATATAACTCATACCGTTTTCCTTTCAAAGGGGATGCAAATTGTCCGTTTGGATTAAAGCAGAATTTGTGGCTCACCTAAAAACGGGTCTTACCGAAGAACCACGAATTCATGATTTAGGGAGTTTTCGAAAAGCATGATTGGTTTGGTAGTCTAATTCCACGCAGGCAACAAGTTGCACTTTGAGTTCCATGATCTAGAGAAATATTGCGTTTCCTGTAATTTCAGAAACCCAGTATTGGCCAATTACGTGTTATTTAGGCTCAACTAATTCAAAGTAGTGTGAAAAGAAGGGGTTGCAAATTCTGCGAAATTGCCAGGGGCAAGGGGGTGGCAAAACGGGCGCAGCTACTCAAGAAGTATAAAGCCGCAATATATAAAGGGGACTCAAAATCCACATTTTCTTGAGCGATATTATTTTTTGCGGCTGCAAAAACGCTCTGCCGCAGGGAGCGAAACGAGGGGGCACGTCACGGCACACGGTTCAGGTGCACGAGGGCGACGTGCAAGAGCCGCTGCTACACACGCGACCCGCGGCAGGATGTGCATGCACGATGCAAATGCCCCATCCAGACCACGGGACTGATAGACGTGACACTTCCCACATGGAGACATGCCCGCTATGTTTCAAGAGTTTCCCATTGCAGTTCTTGGAGCGGCATGTAAATAGCTGCTTGGATAGCCACGAAGAGGCTCCCGATCGAACCCCAGTTTCTCAGGAAGACTCGCCCTCGAAGATACAAGCTTCGAGCCCAAAAGACTCGGTTTCCATGGAAGCCCCCGAAAAGCCGCAGGTAGACGAGAAGGATGGAGATGCCAGTGGGGATGAAGGCCGTCGCATCTCGGCTGTTCACCTGGAAGAGAGAGCCGATCTCGACACAAAAGAGGGTTCCGAAAAGAAAGACGTGTTTGCTGCTTTGGGGCTCAAGAGCAGCCAGAAGCAGCCGGACAAATTCAGAAAAGCAGGTGCCACTTTAACAAGCATACTCATTGCCGAGAAACGCCTCAAGCGCAAGCAAGAGGAACTAGAGAACCGGATTAAGCGTCGGGCACTTCTGGATGACCCTGCTGCAGATAACTTGCCCACGTCGCCCGTGGAAACCACACCGCAGCGGGCTGCAACGCAGACAGCTCCTTCGGCGGCGCTAGTTCCTGATTCCCCCCGCGAAGTTCACCGGGCCCCATACAGCCAACCAGTGGGCACTGGAAGAAACGAGGATGGCCGGCGTGGCTCCGATTATCTTCAACTCAAGAGGGACTCCGAACTTCCGCTAGCGCAAAGATTGCGTCCGCAGACACTCGACGATTTCTTTGGCCAGGAAAAACTTCTCGGGCCTAATGGCGCCTTGCGCAATCTCATAAGTGCGCATAACATCCCGTCATTCATCCTCTGGGGCGTCCCTGGAGTCGGAAAGACATCTTTGGCACGAATAGTGGCCAAGACGTCCAATCATAAGTTCATTGAGCTTTCTGGATCGGAAGCAAATGCCAAGAAATTAAAAGATGCATTCACTCAGGCCCAAAATGAGAAGGGCCTAAGTGGCAGGAAGACGATTCTCTTCCTTGACGAGATTCATCGCTTCAACAAGGCAACTCAGGACTTGCTTTTACCTGTGATCGAAAAAGGGCTCGTTGTGGTCATTGGAGCTACCACGGAAAACCCGTCTTTTAAATTGAACAATGCTCTTCTTTCCAGGATGCACACGTTTGTCATGGACCCATTACCCGAGGAGGCACTCGTCAAGATTCTCAACCGAGGTCTACTCCTCCTCAACAAGACGAGAAAATTTGTCTATAAACTACACTTGATGGCTTTGGACAAGTCTGCAATTGATCACATTGCCAGGCTAAGCTCAGGAGACTCCCGTGTTGCTCTTAACGTATTGGAGTCAATCAACGCTTATTTATCGGGCCTTCAAATCAACGGCTTTGAAAATATTGAGGACGAAAAAGAAAAGATCAAAATGCCTGCTGGCCGTGTTGGAGTGATTCGCTTGTCCCAAGCCGATCTTCAGCCTTTGCTCAGTTCCAAAAATTATCACCAGATGTATGACCGCCAGGGAGACAATCACTACGACACTATAAGTGCCTTTCACAAATCAATCCGTGGTTCTGATGCCGATGCAGCCATATTCTACTTGGTACGGATGCTTAATGGGGGAGAAGATCCTTTGTTTATCGCACGAAGGATGATCGTCATTGCGAGTGAAGACATTGGGTTGAGAGATTCTACTTGCTTGCCATTTGCAATTGCTGCGATGGAAGCTATTCAATTCATTGGTATGCCCGAGGGAGAAATCGTGCTTGCGCACTGTGCCATAAAATTGGCCCGGGCTGCAAAGTCCACCAAGTCGTATCGTGCTTTACGCAAGGCCCAAAGTCTCATATCTGAGAGCAAAGAAGCAATGTCTGTTCCAATCCCGATACATCTTCGGAATGCACCCACTGGCCTAATGAAAGAACTTGGGTTTGGCGATACCTACAAATACAACCCGAATTACAAACAAGGGCTAATCAAGCAAGATTTCATGCCCGATGCATTTCACGACGTTTCATTCGTGGACCCCGATCACATGGGAAACCAGATTGATGAAAATGTTGAGTTCCTGGCGTATGAACAAGCAGACACGGAAGATACAAATTACAATGCTTTCAAAAAGTGGAGACGACAAAGAAGAGCCGAACAACACCATGCTGCAGCGAAAACTTTTTTGTCGTCTGAAGGAGAGCGATTGGCGAGCTACGATGAGAACCTAAGCAAAGATGACCAGCCAGAATTTTTTGACGGCACTGAAATCGACAACTTCGATGAAGACGAAGTGCCTTAGTGCTCAAATGACAACGTATTGTTTACCTTATTACTTCACACAGAATTACTCCCATTTTGTTTTTAAGGCGTGTTCTTTTCTCTTGCTAGTTGAAGCCCCTCTCGCCTGAATGAGTTTCAGACTTCCAAGAATAGCCGGCTTGATCGAGCCTCGTTAATCGATGAAAGCTCTCAGAGGGTTTTGCCTTTTACCTCTAGATCATTGATGGGGTAATTATATTCATTTTTGGCTTCCTGTGAAAGTGTTGAAGGCCAGCTGATTTTTCGCTTGCTAGCATCTACACGAAGGGATATGATCATGACACCAATGGCGAGATACAACAACCACACCCCACCCAATGCAGCCAAAAAGAAACACTCCACCATCAAGGACTTCTTCATCGCATCTATGGCACCGCGAACCATTTCAACGCATTTCTCGATCACATCCACCTTAAGATCAGTTGAACGTAATATGAGGGCCAAGTCATTTGAGTGTTTAATGACAAACGGCTCGATTTGAGTGTGATTCTGCATCCACGAGAGCCCTTCCTCCACGGAATCTAGCTTTCTACCTATGGTGCAATACACTATCGTACTCAACGGACTTGCTAAGAATGTATTGCCAAAAACATCGTGAATAGACTTGTTGACCAAGTTTTGAATCAGATCTATACCGGACATTAGCTCCAGACTCTGATGACGCATCACGGCGAGTAAATTCCGGTTTATTTGTTCAGTCAGATTGTTCAAGATATTTTGTAGCGCAGAGACAGACGCGGTGGTTATGTTGCTAGAGGGTGAAACATGAGTCTGCAAGGGACTTTGGAGTTTAGACTCAACCATCCAGATAATATTGTACTGAATAAACAATGTAACACCCCCAATGATTATTGAGCTCGATACGTACATGAGGTTTGGGGTGGTCATGAACGCAAGAAGCCAGCGAGCCTGTGGGGAGAAATGATTAGTAACGATTCTGAAAAATCCGTACTCGTAATTTTGAATGATATTCCCAATATCCACAGGGTTGCTCCGAAAACTTAGCTCTTCGAAGAGAGCCACGAGCCGCTTAAATTTATGGTGGGCTGCAAGGCACGACAAGAGGCAAAAAAGAGCCAAAGCTAACAGAAACCCTAAAATGATGTACCTCTTCGATAGCCTGATATCTTTTGAGATTGTTGAGATAAGGTTCTCGAGATGATCGCAAGACTGATATTTGGTGTTGTTATAATTTTGATGAAAGCGGGAAACGCTAGCCGCAGTCGTGTTTTCAAGTGCCGGCATGGAGAATGTAGCATTCTGTAGTGAGTTGGCGTAGTTCAGAACTGGAAGGGACAAAATGCTCGAGATATTGCTTAAAGTTTCCGAGAAGTCTGGGATTTCGTCGGCCAAGGTGTGGATTTTGGAGGTAAAATTCGTCAGAATATTGAGCTCGTGGAGGCTGGCTATGGTTAAATTTAGATTTGACACGGCGCTTGACACTTTTGTTGAATTCGAAGAAAAGAGGCTTTTGATTGCATCGATACCAGCAAGAATCAGGTTGATTACCTTGGAGAGAGTTGATAATGCATCCTGGAATTCGGCAATGAAGGAATTTATAACGCTTTGTACAGCATCTGTAATCTCTGCGAGTATATCAGCCACTAGATTGATGACACCTTTTAAGAGGGCAGTAAACAAGCAGGTGAATGTCCCTAAATATAAGTCCACCAAAAGGGATATCAAACCCTTCACCACCTCAACAAGAATTAGCATGAGTGACTGAACCATGCGCCAAGTTTGACCTGACAAGTCGGATAAAAGAATAGACATCACCTGTAGGGATTTTTCAGGCATTGCTTGCGCCAGCGTTCTAATATCTTCAGCTTGGTGGCAAAGAGACAAAGCACTAGATTGAATGGGGGCTATGTAATTCAAAAGGGTTTGGAGCATCAATAAAGTTTTGGTGAAGGCTAAGCACAAGATGACAACATGAAGGCTGATGAGGGATTGCGCCAAATGCTCCCAATAGGATAAATAATGTCTCATGGACTAAAGTTAGCTGCAAGAAATAATAAAAAAACGTTTTGACACATATCTTGCTTTAAGTATGATCTTCTTTAAAG
Organism: Metschnikowia orientalis; assembly: GCA_002893665.1. Lineage (NCBI taxonomy): Eukaryota > Fungi > Ascomycota > Pichiomycetes > Serinales > Metschnikowiaceae > Metschnikowia > Metschnikowia orientalis. Next base: position 657,076 of record NXGZ01000006.1, on the reverse strand, counting down.
GTGCGTCTCGAGTTTGTTTCATATGCTGCAAGTGGGTTGCAACCCTCAAGAGGCTGCATCCACACACATAACGAGAATGGCCAGACTCAACATGGAACGATAAATTTGTGAGAATGTAAGGATCAATTTGTGAGGATGAAACCATCAGCTTGACGGTGGCGATAATTAGTTAAAATTCCAAAAGCTGCCACGAGCCAGGCTTTTGCGATTGCAAGAACTATTGTAGCCGGGCAGACCCGCAAGGTTTTTCATGACAAGAGCAAAAATCTGCACTTTTTCAGGAACTCTAGAGGAGAAAAGTTTATTAATGAAAATGGCAAGACAGCTCGAAGATCAGTAAGAGATCCGCCGGCATTCGACCAGGCAAAGGAAGACGGGACGGGGGGAGCCCATGCGAGAGGCCGGCCGGGCCTGCACACAACGCGCGCGTTCAAAAAGTTGGCATTGGCAAAACAAGAACAGAAACAACGAAGCCGCCTTTACACGCAAACAGTCAATACAACGCCGAAATGTCCGAGCAGCCCAAAGAAGAGAAGTCCGAGACCCACATAAACCTCAAGGTCACCGACGGAACCGCGGAGATTTTCTTCAAGATCAAGAAAACCACGCCCATGAAGCGTTTGATGGAGGCGTTCTGCAAAAGACAAGGGAAATCCATGGAATCGTTGAGATTCTTGATTGACGGCACTCGTGTTTCGCCAGACAATACTCCCGAGGACTTGGACTTGGAGGATGGCGATGTGATCGAGGCCCACAGAGAGCAAGTTGGAGGTTCCATTTAGATGAATGCAAATCACGTTTTAGATTGACACTCGACGCCCGCTGGGAGCAATCGCGTAGGTTTTTGCGTAGAAGCCGTGTTTCAAGTAGCACAAAAGCAGCCGGCCTCAGGCAATGCATGCTGTATCCGGAGGCGGTAAGAATACTCGTCAATTCGACGGATGTTTGGTTTTTGGTGGCAAGTTGGGTCAGGTGTAGCACTTGACCTGCGTTGAAAACTCCACTGGATACCTAATTGGAGTAACTTTGAAGCTTCAGGCCCAGTTCGATTTTTTGTCTTGCTCGATCTTTTTCTGAAGCCCGGTCTCGAGAAAAAGACCAATTTATGTAGTGTATTGAATGCAGCCACAAGAAACAATATGAAACATTGAAGCCGTATGAAACGACAAGTCAACGTAAAATAAATTAAGCATACTTTAGTAATACCAAGAAAAGCCGAAAAATAGACCCCCAGAGCCCCAAAATGTCAAGACTCCGTTTACGTCAGACAAATGGTGTATTCCGACGTGCACGAGAAACAAGACTCTTGGGTAAAGACGTTAGGGCCTTGGCGGTTGTGGTAGAAACTTTCGAGAAAACAAACCATACAAGGGAAATCCGCTTTCTTTTATAGTTTAAGAAAAGAAGGAGGTGGCAAAAACGACAAGGAGCGAATTGCAGCCAAGTGCGGCTGCATATCCGGATTTTGAAACGAAGGTATTTAAGTCCAAGAATTCCCCAAAAAATGCAATTTGCAACGTTTAAAATTAACGTCCATTTGTCTATTTTGTGTTAATCATTTAAAGGAATTGATTCAAAACATTCAAGTCATTTTAAGAGTCCTATTTAAGTCGTTCATGAAGTCATTAAGCCATTAGGTCATTAAGTCATTTTAGTGGCTTTGATTGGTAGATGTGATACTTTCATAATAGGAGGCCTGGGTACTAAATAGTTTTATTTACTTGAAGGGTCTGAGAAGAATAGAAACAACGGGGGCTTGAAAACATGAAGCAGCTTAGGACTGATTTATTGTAACAGCTGAGATTGAATAATAAGTGAGATAACTGGTACTGAATAATTAAAACAGTTTAGTATTCGAATGATTGAAGAAGTTAAGTGCTTGAAAAATCAACAGCTAAGTACTGAATAATCAACACAACTGTGTACTTGCATAGTTGAAACAGCCAAGTCTTCGAATAATTCAAACAGCTAAGAGATTGAATCTTTGAAACAGCTAAGTTAATGAATCTTTAAAACAGCTATTTGATTGAATTCTTGAAACAGCTAAGTATTCGAATAATTGAAACAGCTAAGTGAATGAATCTTTGAAACACCTAAGTATTCGAATAATTGAAACAGCTAAGTGAATGAATCTTTGAAACAGCCAAGTACTGAAAAATTGAAACTACTAATTTCTTAAATGATTGAGGTTACTGGGTACTTGAGATTACTTGAATATTTGAAACAGCTGAGTATCAGAATAACCAAATTAGTGGGTATTTGAATAATTGATCCGGTTTAGTATTCGAATATTCGACACACCTGAGCACTTGCATGATTGAAACATCTAAGTGATGAGTAATTCAGACAACTAATCAGCTGAATAATCACACAAGCTAAGTTTCAGAGAATTGAGGACTTTGAAGGATTACCAGTGAAGACCACAATTGAAGAATTACGAAGGAATCGGTATTCACTGGAGGAAGACCTCTTTATAGGGAAAGATTCAACTTTCCGAAGTGAACAGGAAGAATACTACAAAGTCCGTGTCTATAAGAGAAGATTGCAAGAGAATTACTTCAGAAAGCGAAGGGCGTCAGAGGTAATCAAAAAATCGATGGAAAGGTTCAGCAGATAGATAGGCGTCAAGAACTCGAAATATCCGTCTTATCTTTAGATGAACCTATTACAATGATGAGCAGAAAGATGCAGGAAAAAGGGAGTACCATCGACCTTACACTAATTCTGTTGATGAGGTATCAGGTGAGGCCACGAGATAGGTCTAGAATCTACTACAAAAGCAAAAAGAGAAAGGATGCCCTGAGATATGGGAACTTTAGAGTCGAATTCACAGACTTCAGATTAAAAGAACTTCAGAGGCAAATTCAAAGACTCCAGATTAAAGAGACTTCAGAGTTAATTCAAGTTTCCAGCTTGAAGGGATTGAGGAATAAAGTAGCGAACCCCCTTCAGGGGGTTCTGGACTGGGCGCCTGCATGCGCCTGCCGGAAGGACTTTCGGAGGGCCTAATCCCGAAACCCCAGCCTCGGTTGGCCATCAGCGAGGCAAAAACAAGCCCGAGCCCAAAATCGAACCATTTCGAGGGACCGCGGTGGCAGCTGCTAGGGAAACTGGTGGCGGGGCCCGTGCGCGGCATGACATCTTGCCGCATTCGGATGCACCACGCTTATCGACGGCCAGTATCCGCTCAACCGAGGACATGGGGAGTGCGGGGCATCTAGATCGAGGAGGCCAAGAATGCAGCCAATGGAACCTGGAACCTGGAACCAAGGAACTTGGGACCTGGGACCTGGGACCTGGGACCACAAGGCAACTGGAACCACAATGGAACCTGGAACCACAATAGAACCTGGAACCTGCAACACAATGGCCCGCCGCCTCCTGGGACTTGCAAACGGTCGATGGCGGAAAACACTCAGGAGAGTTGGTGCAGGAGCCGGGGGAGGCGGGCCCGGCGGCGATCCCAGCGAGCAAGCGAGGACCCAAAAACGGTGCGAAGATGGGCCAAGGCCGGCATGTCGGCCCCGGCCGCCGTGACACCTGAAGTCATGTGCATACCGGGCGGGCCGCCCAGGTTTTCACGCTCTCCTATTGGAACCGGGCGGGCCCTGCATGTCGCCGGCTGCGATAACGTTGGGCTATAAAACGCTGGGACATTCCTCGGTCAGAGTTGCACCCCACGAGAAAGGACCCACCTAAGCACCCTTTCCTCCCCATACCTACGAACTTTCCTTGAAAAACACCAACATGTGCAAAACTGCCATCTGCGGAATCTGCCACCACAAGTCGTGGACCGGCTGCGGAAGCCACATTTCCAGCGTCATGGATTCTACAGACAAGGCCGACTGGTGCACGTGCGAGCCAGTTGACAATGACAGCGACCCAAACTACCCACCTCGTGCAGGCACTGGATTTGCCAAGTCCTCGCCACCAAAGTAAACAAGGAAGCCGGGCCATGGGAGTGTCAATGTACCATATGAGGTTTTTCGGGTGCTACCCTGAGATGTGCGTACACTCAAAGCACCTACTGACGGAATTTACCTGAATGACGGAATATGCCTGAATGACGGAATTTGCCTGAATGACGGAATTTGCCTGAATGACGGAATTTGCCTGAATGATGGGCTCTACATGAATAATTAGGCTTATCGTGGCTTTGCCTAGATGCTGTGGCTTCAAATGAGTGGCTTCAGTAATGTCTTCGATGATGGCTTTAATAACGTCTTCAATGATGGCTTCGATTGCTGGTCTACAGGAATAATTACTGGTGTAACGGCGACTTAAAGTAAGGAGATGCGAGCTGGCGGAGGGCATCACGTGACCGGCTAGTTACGCCGCCAGTGAATAGCAGCAACGAAAGCCAGCGGGCCGTTGCAGTGCGGATCCAAAGTGGCCCGACCCATTAAGTAAATTGTCGCATACACGACCAATGAAGAAGTCCCTGAGGGGCCAAGCGTAGAAATGCAGATGGACTTGGAACGAGTGAGCGAAGTGACGTCAGCGCCCGGAACCAGGGCCTGCATGGAGACCCACGTCCGTGCCGCAAGAGTCGCTGGCCTTTCCATGCTGGACGCCCTCCTCAGGCGGCCAAAGCACAGAGTCTCTCGATGCAAGGGCTCGGCAGTTGCGAACTCTCCATGCATGGTGACACACGAGCTGCAAGGCGTAGTAAAGAAGCATGCGTGCCACCGGTGCCGCGCGCGCTTGCCTGATTCATCCAGGTGTCTAGCATTCTCCAGCTCTACTCTGCCCATGTCTATTTTTGATTCCAGGCAAATTAAGAATGTGGGAACAGTCGGCCCACACGAGTGGGCTAAGGACCGCTTTCCACGGTTTTAAACGTGGCTGTTAGTGTCCTTGCTCGTGTATACTCAACCTGATTTGGTGGCTTTTCGTTGCCGTTTCCTTTTTTTTTTCGCCTTTTTTCGTCCTCTGCCATTTAGACTTGCTATGGGCGTGTTGCTCAGCACACCGCTTGCCGCGGCAGGATCCGCCGGTGGGACCAAAAAACGCAAAAACCCCGGCCCAAAGAAAAGAAGAGCACCCAAAGCCGGCGCCAACCATAGCCAGGCGAAACCGCAGTCAAGTGAAACACCCGTGAAACCGAGGTGAAACGGGCCTGAAACAGGGGCCCCCCGTCCTGCGGGGCCGCCCCCGCATGGAAAGAGGTCACCGGTAGCCGTCTCTCGACGCAGCCAGATGCGAACCACTGATTGCGCGAACACGTAGCACCCGCTGGAAGCAGCAGCAGGCCGCGCAGCCTCCGCGGCCGTATGCGCGCACGCAGCCAGAGATGTTTTTTCTTATTTAGGATTTGTTCACGTACACCCACACCCACACCCTCACCACGCACGATATCACCACGCACTTAATCACCACACACTTCTCCACCACCGCAGCATTCCAGCATCCCCCGGCTTCGTCCCTCCCTCTGGCCGCCGCCTCGCTCTCCCACCCAGCCCATTGCCTGCACTGCGCCCTTCATTTCCCCTTCATTTGCGCCCCCTGAAATCCGTGGCAAAAAAACGCCCCTTTGCGCCTCTTGGCCCCTCTCCCGGCCCCTCTCCCGGCGCCTTTTCGTCCCATCCGTCCCGTGACCCCGCCGTCCCGAACCACATTCCCCTGCCCATGAGCTTCACATATCCCGACTTTCTCGGCTCCCGGCAAGAACCGCCGCGAAGCCGCCAAAACTCGCTTGCCCCAAACCAACACTTGGCGTTTGCGCCCGACCCCTTGGCGGCGCCGCCCGCAGGCACCGCGCCGTTCGACGCCGTGCTCCAGGAAAAATTGCGGCAGCTACAGCGCCAGCCCGACGCGGTGGCGCCCTACCCGGGAAACTCCGTGTCGCCGCTCCTCACGGTCCCGGAACCGCCCGCCTTGGGGGCGTTCAGCGCCGGGTTCCGCCCGTTTGACGAGGAGCAGCCGCTCGCGGCGTTCCATTCGCCGTCGGGCCCGTTCCGCCCCAGTGTGGCGGCCGCGTCCAAACCCGTGGATTCGTTCAACTTGCCGCGGGAACTCCAGGGCGGAATCGGCCACATTTCGCTGCGGCGGCCGTCGTACGCGGCGGAGTCGTTCACCCGCAACCCGGCGGCGGGCGGAGCGCCGTCGTCCAGCAAAAACTCGCTTGCCTCCTTGGCGGCTGCCAACAACTACTCGCTCCATACGCGGCGGGAGCCTGGGGCGGGGCTTGCGGGGCACTTGGCCGAGTCCTTGGAGGGGCTTTCGCTCAATGCGGGCCGCAGCGAGTTCCAGGCCCGGCGGCCGTCGCAGGTGGCGCAGTATGCTGCTGGCGGGGGGTACTCCGGTCCTTCTGGTCCTTCTGGCTCTGGTCCTTCTGGTCCTGGCTCTGCTGGTCCTGGTTCTTCTGGTCCCTCCAGTGTCGCCGGTCCTTCGGGCCCCTCCAGCGGTCCCCACAGCTCCTCCGCCGGTCCCCTTAGTCCGAGCTCCAGTGCCCACGGTCTCTCGACCCTCGGCACAATCTCCTCGCACGGCCCTCCCGCCTCCGACGCCGTCAAGTTGGACAACGGCTTGGAGTTGCAGCTGCAGTACATCCTCGCCCTGGGCCACCTCAAACAAATGTTCTCGGCCGTGGGCCGCTACTTCCACGACCCCGACGCCAGCAGCCGCCTCGTCGCCCGCTTGCACGCGTTGTTGGCCCTCGAGCCCGTGCTGCGCCTCGTGCACTTCATCCGCAACGCCAACAACCTCAACTTTGCCCACAAGCTGCTCTGCCTCGTCTTGAACAAAAACGGCAAGTTGGACCTCCTCTCGTACCCCGGCTCGTCCAACGTCTACTTGCAGCGCGAGGACTTGGTCGTGGTCGACGGCGACCGCGGCAAGGACTTGGTCATGATCCTCCTGCCCTTGGTGCCCTTGGACTTTGCCATTCTCTTCAACTTCCTCAAGAAGTTGGAGCACCTCAAGTCCTTGACCATCACCGACGCCAACCTGGCCGCCGCCTCCGTCAAAAACAACCACGTCGGCGGCGTGCACAGCCTGCTGCTCGACGCCGCCCGCATCCTCGACGCCCACCTCGTCTCCAACGAAGACAACGAGTTTGTCATCAGCTTGCCCACCAAGCAGGTCTTGCGCCTCGCCACGCCGAAGGAGGTGCTGCGCTTGGGCGCCAAGTTTCTCGAGGAAAAGAACGCGTTTCTCACCTGCCACAGCAAGATCAAGGAGCTCCACTTGGACGGCGCCTTGACCTTGATCAACGTCGAGTACCAGTACGACTTGAAGAAGTTGATCTTCTACTACTTTGCGGGCTTCAAGCGCATCGACTTCCGCGGCTTGATCAAGGAGTTGTTCAAGATCTACAAGACCCGCATCTGGTTGTGTGCGGTCTTGCCCCACGGCCTGCTGCTGCTGGGCCCGGCCGCCATTCCTCCGGAGTACGGTCTTCTGCCGGACATGGTGCTGAACTTCTCTGCCGACAGCTTGCTGCTGATTCCGCGCCCGACCTACTTCCACATGCAAAACATGGCCCACTTGGTGGATGAGTTGCTGGAGGATGTGCGGGGCCACTTCTACGGGTTCAACGTGCGGACGCCGCGGCTGCGCCGCAGCTCCCACTGTATTGTGCCGAGCTTTGATCCGTTTGGCGACCAGGGTCCTCCCAGCTAGCGGGTCGACAGTTCACGTTTCATGTCGGTTTCACCTTGGTTTCACCTTGATTTCTCTTTGGTTTCACCTTTGTTTCACCTTGGTTTCACCTTGGTTTCACCTTGGTTTCACCTTGGTTTCACCTTGGTCACCCCGACTCAACCCCGGCCAACCCCGGCCAACCCCGACTCAACCCCGACCCCACCCCGGCTCCACCTCCCACATCCCACCTTGCGCCGTTTATAGACCAGAATAGACAATCGGCCCCGCCCCGGCCCGCACCCGTGCACCGGTGCACGGGTGTCGCGACCACCTACTACTCCTCTCAACCCTCCACGTCACTAACTCCCCATGCTCTCCACGTACCTCAAGCTGCACAAGTTCCGGCGCTACGTGCCGGACTGGATCACGGCCGCCGTCGTCCTCGTGTACTTCTTCTTCGTGGCCGAGTCCGCCAAACCCTTCGACCGCCAATTCAAACTCAGCGACCCCTCCATCCAACACCCCTTTGCCACCGTCGAACGCGTCTCCGGACCCGCCTGCTTGCTCTTGGCCTCCCTCGTGCCCTCCGCCACCATGTTCTCGTTGATCTTGCTCAAATACCGCCACTCCCGGGCCCAGGCGTGGCACGTGCTCCAGGTGTCGCTTTTGGGGCTTGCCTTGACCGTCTCCATCGACGGCGTCGTCACCGACATCTTGAAGGCGTGGGTCGGGCGCCCGCGGCCCGACTTCTTGCAGCGCTGTGGCCCCATCGACGGCACGCCCGCCGATGTTTTTGTCGACATTTCCGTGTGTCTGGCGCCTTTGGGCGCCCATGTTTTGGCCGACGGCATGCGCTCCACGCCCCTGGGCCACTCCTCCATTTCCTTCAGTGCGTTTCTCTACTTGACCATGTGGATCTATGGCCAGTTCCAGCTTCTGTGCAAGGGGCTTCCAATCCACCTATATCTTTTTGCGGGGCTGCCGCTTATGTTGGCGGCGTACGTGGCGCTTTCGCGGACCCAGGACTACCGCCACCACTTTGTGGACATTTTTCTGGGCGGCGCGCTTGGCTGCTGTATAGCGCTTGTGGTGTACCACAAGTACTTCCACCATGTGTACTCTGAGAAGCTGAACGAGCTATTGGAGGACGATGACGACGGGCTTCCCTTGTAGGGTGGAGGAAGAAGGAAGGGGATGGAAGGGAGGAAGAAGGAAGGGAGGATGGAAGGATGGAAGGATGGAAGGATGGAAGGATGGAAGGATGGAATTGGTTGAATGCTGATCGATGAAGAATGAACGGCGAAAATGAACAATGGACGGTGAAACGCGGTGGGGACTAGGGTTTTTGGGATTCTTGAACGGCTTTATGGCATTTTGAAGCTTTAGCCCACTCAAGAGATTAGTCTCTAAGATCGACGGTTGGTCCTCAGAAAGACGTTTTTTTAAAGAGATCCTTATAGGCTCTTGGAATGATGTTCATGGTCCTCAGAATGACGTTTCTTCAAAGAGATTTCTAGTCTCTAAGAATGGTGTTCATGGTCCTCAGAATGACGTTTCTTTAAAGAGATTTCTAGTCTCTAAGAATGGGGTTCATGGTCCTCAGACGTTTCTCTAAAGAGATCCTTATAGGCTCTTGGAATGATGTTCATGGTCCTCAGAATGACGTTTCTTCAAAGAGATTTCTAGTCTCTAAGAATGGTGTTCATGGTCCTCAGACGTTTCTCCAAAGAGATCCTTATAGGCTCTTGGAATGATGTTCATGGTCCTCAGAATGACGTTTCTTCAAAGAGATTTCTAGTCTCTAAGAATGGTGTTCATGGTCCTCAGAATGACGTTTCTTCAAAGAGATTTCTAGTCTCTAAGAATGATGTTTATGGTCCTCAGAATGACGTTTCTCCAAAGAGATTTTTAGTCTCCAAGAACGCCGTTTATGGTCCTTATAATAACGTTTCTCCTGTCTACAGGATCCTTAGTCTCTAAGAACGACATTTGGTGTTTCTGATAGAGGACGTCATGGTCTCTGAAAAAAGCTATAGTCTCAAAGAAGCTATAGTCTTAAAGGAGCTATAGTCTCAAAGAAGCTATAGTCTCAAAGAAGCTAGTCTCAAAGAAGATATAGTCTCAAAGAAGCTAGTCTCAAAGAAGCTAGTCTCAAAGAAGCTAGTCTCAAAGAAGCTATAGTCTCAAAGCATATCATGGTCGCTTGAATGGACTTCAGTTTTTGAAGGGCGTTTAAGGTCCTTTGAATTTGTGGGCCACTTTCATGGCAGACCCAGATGACTGTCGGGCTTTGACGTGACCGTTCGATAGTGATTTCTTTGATGCCTTCTTTCGAGTTACCGACCGTCTTTCCTGGTCTTTCAGCCTCCGGTTTCAATTTCTGGCTTTCAATTTCTTGCTTGTCTGACCGGTTGTTACCTCCATGAAAACATCATTATGACTAAAGGCGGGACTTGTTGCCAACTATGAAACCGTCATTGAGATAAGCAAATTTGATGGTTTTCTACTCTTAACCTATCATTGAAAAAGCAAATTTGATGGTTTTCAACTCTGAACCTATCATTCAAAATGAGCAACTTCTGGCTTTAACTATGAAACTGCCATTGGATCTCAAGAGGGCTTGACGATTGGGCTTCCTGAAACCGTCACTGAAACTCACCCCAAACAACTTTCAAGCGTTCGTGCCCCTCTGTGCGCTCAGAATCTCTTTTTTGCCTTGTGGTCAGCACGTGGTCTCCGCCGGTGCCGTTTAGGAAGGATTCATGGTCCTTCAGTTTTCGGGCTGGCCATGCTACATACGATTTGTGGTCTCATGTATGCATGGCTAGCGACGTCGTTCCGCTGACCTGTATTGTCTACTGTGTCCAAACCACTACTTTGGGCAAGGCTCAGCTATCCCCTATGATGCTTTTTCTAAGTGGTAGCAGGATTCAAGCTTTGGCATTTGTTCATTCTACTTTATACCACTACAATGAACTGTTAAGGTTATGTTACAGTCCTTCAAACATTAGGTTCATACATTCATTTTGGTTCATTGGGTTCAATCGGCTCATTTGGTTCATTTTGCTTCATTAGGTTCATTTATTCATTTTGGTTCATTGGGTTCATTTGAGTCCATTTATCCATATTGTTTGATTCTGATTCATTGGTTCATTGGATTCATTTTAGTCCATTTATCCATATTGTTTGATTCTGATTCATTATGTTCCTGTGTTTCAAGTCCTTCGTTCCAATTCCCTCAAACGGCTGCCACTTGTTTCATGTCCTGACTTCGTCTTGTTTCACCCAGCCTTGGATTCATCTTCCCATGCAACCTCCTGTGTGCCGACCGATGCATGCGTTTCACCTCATGCATGTCTGTTCGCGCACTCCACATTTTTCGCACCCATTGCGAGTCGCGTTCCACGCTTGTTTCATGTTCCAAACACTGGGTGGCCCCGATCTGCTCTTGCAATATAAAAAGACACCCTGCCTCGAAAGACGTTTTTTCTAATCAACCAGATTTGTCGCAGTGTTTCAGAACCAAAACAAAACATCGAAAGCACAAACCCTTTGAACAAAAGACCTCGCCAATTGTCTTCCCGCTTCTGCAGTTCACCGCCTATTGATCCATCCTTCACAATGCACCGTGCTGTGGTTGTTGTGACTAAATCAGTCTCGGCGTCACCTTCCTCTTCTGTCGATCTGACCATCACCGTCTTGAAGACAGTGACGATTTCTCCCAAGACCGCCTCTCTTCTGAGTTCCTCGGTCCTGTCTTTGTCGGGTTCCTCGGCCCTTTCTTTGTCGGATGCCAGTATGGCTGCCTCCTCGGCGCTGGTTTCAGATCTCTCTGCTGCCTTGTTTTATCCTACTGCCCTGGCGACAGAAACCGCAGTTTCTGACTCCGCTACCCCAACTTTGTCTATTGTGTCCTCGAGTTCTGCTGTCGCTACGGCTGTGAGCAAAGCATCGGTTGGGCTGTCAGGAGGCCAGCTTGGAATGGCCATCGGCATCCCCATTGCAGTGGTGTCGTTCTTTGCGTTGTGTATTTTTATCTTGGTCTTTTTACGGAAACGGTACGGCATGAAGCCGACGGATCTCGTGTCGTTTGAGCCGTCCAAACGAAAGGCCGCCAAACCCGGCCCGTCACTCCAAGCCGCCAGTGCCAGCATCGATCTCGAAAAGGGAAAGGCCACTGAAACCGACCTGGATCTACACGACAGCATTTTCAGTCAGAAGCGAGCCCATCGCCCGCCCCGCTTAAACTTGGTCAACCGTTTGAGCAAAATCATCAACATTCCTGAAACTCCGCTGGACTTGAAACTGGCGGTCTTGTTGCGCAGATTCAATCTCCTTTCTCGCAAGACTGCTCTTGATGACACGACTCTTGATGAGAAGACCCTGGGTGATAAGGTTGGTGATAAGCTTTTTGGTGAAAAGACTGGTGATAAGCTTTATGGTGAAAAGACTGGTGATAAGCTTTATGGTGGAAATACTCCTGGTGAGAAGAATGGCCCGGCTGCAGAGAAAGACCTACCCATCACGCCTCTCGACGTCCAGGATACTGGCTTTGTTTCTGGCTTGGAAACAAAGCGGGTTTCTAGCGAACTGCTGCATCGTCGGATAGTCGTAAAGCCATACGTGCGGCGCTTGCAAGACGAATTGTCCATTTGCGTCGGAGACCAGGTTCTTCTCAAGCAGGTCCATTCGGACGGCTGGGTCACGGTGCAAAGAATCGACGGAGAGCTGGGTGTTGTGCCCTTACGATGTATCAGCAAGTTGGGCCGGGTCTAGCCGGCGTTCTCTACCTTTTGCTAGTCGTGAATCTTATATACAACACTATAATACATTAGAGTTACTCGTTATTGTCTGGTGTAAGATTGCATTCCGCAGTCTGTCGCTTTGCTGTTGAAATCAGCTTTGCTTTTCGATATCAGCCTCGCTTTTCAATAAAAGCTTTGCTTTTCGATATCAGCATCGCTTTTCAATAAGAGCTTTGCTTTTCGATATCAGCTTCGCTTTTCAATAAGAGCTTCGCTTTTCAAGAAGAGCTTCGCTTTTGATATCAGCTTCTCGGAGGTTGCTTTAATACTGTCTCGTGTATGGTTTGGCCCCATTGTTGGGTGCATACCGTGGGTCGGCGTTCATGTTCGCCTGTGGGTGGTTGCTCATCGTGGGATTCACATGGTACCCATATTGTGTCTTTTCGCCGTACGACCTCATCCCCGGTCCAGCGGAATGCTGTCCTTGTAATCCGGCTGACTGCAAGCTAGCCAGTGATGAACTGCCTTGCGTGTACTGGCCCTGGCCTTGTTGTTCCATCGTGTGGGCTCTCATCTGGTAAGGATGCCTTGACCCGCTTGGCGCCGCATTGGCTGATCCTGGTTGCCCGTGGCTTCTGTAACCGGCAGGGGGTTGAGTTTGCCCTTTTGCCTGCGGCGCAGTCTGTCCTGGTTGAATCCGAAGAGGTGCCTGTGCTTGTGCTGGTGGCCTAGCGGCGTGCGGCCCAGCAGGCGACGGTCTTTGCTGTCTTGAGTCTCCTGCCACTCCCTGGTTCTGGTACTGCTGAACTCCTGGCTGCGAAGAGTACATTTGCTGTGGGCCCTTTTGTTGGTTCATTTGATGTTGATGTGGAGCGGAAGATGGCATTGTCTGGTAATAGGGCTGTGCCGGTGGCATTGAGGTGTTCTGCGGCATTGAATTATTCTGCGGCATCGGCGGTGGAGGGCCTCTATTCGGTTTCCGCTGATACTGCTGTTGTTGCTGGTGCTGTGGCATTTGTGGCGGCATTTGATTGTTGGGCTGTTGCTGATACTGTTGTTGAGGTGCGTAGTGCTGTTGTTGCTTTTGATACCCGTTAGCCGGTGCCTGATTGTATTGTTGCTGGTATTGCGATTGGTAGTTTGGTTGCTGAGGTTGATATTGCTGAGGTTGAGGTTGGGGTTGATGTTGGGGTTGATGTTGGGGTTGATGTTGAGGTTGATATTGCTGAGGTGCTTGATATGGCTTCTGAGATTGTTGGGGCTGGCGACTATCGTACATGGCTGGATTGAATGGAGGCTCCTTTCTGCCAATAGCACTTTGGTCTTGTTCCGGCTGTCTTCTTCCCTCGTTGTGGGTCTGAGACTGAGGAACTTGAATATAGCGCGGTTTGGATGAGCCATCCAAATTCAGACTCAATTGCTTCGATGCCTCCGACTTCGCTAATCCTTGCGTTTGATTATGCTTGGCTGGTTGGCTTGCTTGGGAGTCTGCTTCGCCACTCATGATACCAAAGCCTTGTCCCGGGTATGAGTTCTCAGTGTTGAATCTCGTTCCCAGGGACGGCGTTGGTGGCTGAGAGTGGTGCTGCTCAGGCGAACGAACCAGTGCGTTTTGCTGGATTATTGGAATCTGCTGCACCAAGCGGGGCTGGTGAGCTGACTTCGAAGAATAGCCAAAGTCCTCGTGAGATGGCGGCGCTGGCGGGGAGTCGCTGCGCTGAGAAAAGTTCTCTTCCGAGTTGTTAGCGTACCCGCGGTGGTAGCCTTGATCGACGACCTTCGAGAACTGCTGGTTGAACTCGTTGTATTGCGTCAAAGGGGACTTTACCGAAGAGTAGCTGGAGTTCCGATTGTCAGTAATGGGTGGCACAGCCAAAAGGTCCTCCTCCTGGTCGCCCACGAAGCTTTCGTCCTCCGATTCCTCCTCGCTCTCATCGCTGTCAATCAAGTGACGGTCGCTCGTCGGATAAGGCCCGTTTTTCAAGGACTTCTTCCTCATCAAAGAAGGCAACTGTTTTTCGTCGATTTCCTCCGCACTTCCGTTGAGCAACTTGTTGCGATCGCCAAACCTGTCGGAAGGCGCCTCGATTGTCGAGTACTTCTGGTAAATTTCGGCCAACTGCACCGAGCGGCGCTCGGGCTCCGAGGTCTGGATCTCCAAGTTGTTGATGTTCTTGTTCAAGCCGCTATTGTTGGGGTGTTTCAAGCCGAACAGGAGCGATTTGTCCGACTGGAGCGAGACTTTCGACTCGTTCTCGGGGCCCGCCAAATTGCGGTTGAGCGTAGGGATGCTTTGCGGTGTTCCGTGGCCCCCGCCGGTTGGTGCCGTGTGCACTTGCTGCCCATACAGGTGAGGCGCAATGGGCGACACTCTGCTGGTAGTGTGGGTTGAAGCCGAGGCCACGCGAGAGCTGCCGGGGCTGCCAATCAGAGGCAGGCTCAAGGAGCTCACGGCACCGGAGAAGCCACGGGACGAGCCACAGCCGTCGTAGCCCTGGGCCAACTTCAGCTTGAGAATGCGCTTGATGTTTTCCTTCCAGGCGGCCGCATCCCACGAAAAGCAAGCGTCCGAGCCGGTCAAGGCGTACAAGTCCGACAGGTTCAAGTAGTGCACGTGGGGCAAGGTGGGCAAGCCGAAGACAAGCGAGTCCGGGTCAACGCGGTCGGCCTTCAACCTCTTTGGGCGGCCATACAAGCCAAAGGCATCGTAGAGAGGAATCAAGAAGCGGATCAAGGTGTCAAACCCAGGCACCGACGAGTGCGCTTCCGGCATGATGAACAACGACGTTTCTTGGCTTTCTGCACGGAGCTTCTTGTCTTTGGACGAGGGCAGCTTGAAGTTGATGTTACCCTCCAACTTCATGATGGTGCTCTTGTCAATGAAAAACGGCAGCTGCGGGTACACGGCGGTCACGGAGGTGGCCGAGGAAATCACGCCAAGCAACGACTTCTTCTTCAAGTTCTCCAGGTCGTATAGCAACACCTTTCCGGGGGTAAAGGTCTTTTTCTTGGACTGGCTGGGCTCGATCACCGCGTAGCAGCGCCTCCACGCCATCCCGGAGCCGTAGCGGATCTTGACCCAGTCACAGTGGTTGAACCGCTTCTCCGCAAGGATCGTCCGGATGTCGGACAACCGCAGCCCGCGGGCCGACAAGAGCGCCCCCGTGTACGCCTCCTGAAGCGCCAGGTACTCGAAGGTGGCGAGCCGGAGGCACACAAACCACTCCTTCAACAGATCGTACGACTTTAGCTGGAGAATGAACCTGTTTTTGAGCGTCGTGGACACAATGATGACGTTTTCAAGCTGCTGTTTGGCGGCCGGAAGCACGCGCATGGCGTTGAACACGGCGTCCGTGAAATTGAGGTATGTGGGTTTGCTGCTGGTCTCAAGAAGCTGTTCCGGCGAGTTTTTGAACCGCGCCAAGCTGGCCGCGTCCCAGTACGCCAACTGGTTGCCCGTCAAGATCCCGTACACCTCCTTCCACTCTCTATCCGCAGGATTCCCGTCTCCGTTGAGGTCGTTGTAGAGCATGAGAATGCCCTCGTGGTAGCGCCGGTGTGTTTGCGCCGAGAGCAACGTGACGATGGGCACGAGTTCCGGCGAGACCTGCTCTTGTTCGTTTGGACTGGGCCGGGCCGCCTCCTCCGTGGAGTGGCGCAGCGCTTTTTTCGGCGAAATGGCGAATTTCATTGCGCGGTTTTGGCGCAAGGGGCTGTCCGCTTTGTGTTTGTGTTGGTGGGTGTTTCAGGGCCTTTGCCACTGAATGGTCTCGGATGTAAGGGCCGGTTTCGGTGGGTCAAGGTTTGGCCTGGTTTTTGAGGGCCGGGGCTGATCCGTCCGGTCCGGTCACAAAGGCGGCTTGTTGGCGTCTGTTTGTGACTGAAAGCCCGGTTTTTGGCTGCTCCTTGCTTGGATTTGGGCTGCTCCTTGATTGGACGACGAGGATACTTGAGAACGTGACAGCCAGATCCCGGGATGGGTATCTCTAGTTGCAGAGAATGCTATGTGTAGGCAACGGCGGCGCCACGATGTTCTTTATCTAGGCTCTTTGCAAACAACAAGAGCTAATCTAATGGAGCTATAAACCACAAAAAAGGCAGTAAAGGCAAGAGCCATTGTGTAGGGATCATCCGAAAAAAGAATCCGCGAAACGGTTGGCCTGCATCCAGCCGCGGGCGCTTGCGCAAATCTCATCTGCTTGCACCGAGGCTGTGGTGCGGTGCGTTTCCAGGGCCCGTATCAGGGCCGAGAATGCGCCTCTTTCTTCGGTGTTCTGGGCCTGGCCAGTCTCTGGGCCGGGGCCAGCCACACCGCCACCGTTGCTGAATAAGCCGCCGCCCTCGGCCCGCCCATACGGCGACATGCAGGTCGCGATGTTGCCAAGAGATCGGCCGCTCGAAAATGGCCGAAACAACAACAACGCGACATCGGACTCCAGATATCTTGCAAGCATGGCGACGTCACCATGCGGGTGAAGATCCAAACACTAGCGCCGCCACGCCAAGACCAAGAGACTAGTGTCTTGTGGCGTTTTAAGGAGTGCAGATACATCCTTGAAGCGCAGACAATGCCTCTGTTTTTTCATCCTCGTAGAACGGCTACTTGGGATTCTGAGAAGGCTTTTTGGAAATCTCGCCAAAGGCTTTTTGGAGGTCTCGTCAGGCTTCTCATTTTCGTCAGCCTTCATTTTCGTCAGCCTTCATTTTCGTCAGCCTTCATTTTCGTCAGCCTTCATTTTCGTCAGCCTTCAGTTTCGTCAGCCTTCAGTTTCGTCAGCCTTCTCAAATTCTTCTCAAATTGGACAGAGGACCTTTCGTGCCATCAGCTCACGCCTTGTTCACCACCAACTTGCCGTTGCACCAGACCTTTCTGCAGTTCCGGTCGTCTCCCGAAAAGACCCATTTCTGCAACAATTGAAGCACTTTGAGCTCGTAGTCTCTCTCGCCCGGGACAGGTTTTTGAAAATCAAACACGTCGATGTTGGAGCCGGGCGCATCGATCGTCACCAACTGCGCATCGAAGCACTTGCCCTTCTCAAAGCTGCCCACGAGCTTGTCAATGTTGCATGCACGAGCCCCGCCCATCGTGCCCATGTAGAGAGCGTCTGCCATGGTAAGCCGCTCGTCCACGCCACTGGTGGAGTCCATGGCCAAATGATGAGACACTAGAATCAGCGACTTGGCCACGCCGAGGATCGACTGTTCGTAGCCTCCGGAGAGATCCGTGCCCAACGACACGTTGATGCCATCCTCGTACAAGTAGCGTCTCACCGGTGCTTCGCCGCTTGTAATGAACGTGTTGGACGGCGGGCAATGCGAGATAGAGCACTCTCTCTGCTTAATGAGCGCACGCTCGCTCGGCTGCAAATGAACCCCGTGGGCGAGAATCGTCCGTTCCGTCAACAACCGATACTTGTCATACACCCCAGAGTAGCTTTCACAGTCGGGAAACGTTTCTTTGACAAGAAGGATCTCCTGCTTATTTTCGGAGATGTGCGTTTGTATTGGCAAGTCGTTGGCGTGTGCCATCTCACCCAAGTGGGTCATGAGCTCACGCAGGCAGCTGGGCGCAAACCGAGGCGTGATGATGGGCTTCAACGTGAAGTTTTCCGGCACCTTGCCGCCTTCGTGCAACTGCTGGCAATGCTCTATCATCTCCTGGTTGCCTTGTACACAGTCCTCCATCGACTCGATGTACTCGGGGTACGATGGGTTGCAGTCCATGCAAACTTTGCCCACGAAGCCCCGCTGGCCCTTGGCCAACAAAAGATCAGCAAACATCTTGCTGCTTTCCGTATCAATAGTCGTGAAGTACGACGCACATGTGGTGCCGTTCGCAAGAGTCTTGCTCACCACCTTTTCGTACACATTGCGTGAAAAGGCGAAATCTTTGGCAGCATCTCCCATGAATTGGTTTTCCAAGGGGAAGGTGTAGTTCTTGAGCCAGTCCAAGAGGGGCAATTCGAACCCGATCCCCACGTTAGGGTACTGAGATGCGTGGATGTGTGTGTCGATGAATCCAGGAAATAAAAATGTACACAGACTCGTCAAGTCATGGAAAGTGAGCTCCACGCTTTCTGGGTACAACTTCTGGTGGAACAGGCTCGGCGTGAGGCCTTGGCGTTGCTGCTCGGGTCCGTACTCTGTGATGGACTGAATTTTGCCATCTTTTTGCACGGCAACTAAGCGATTGGGCAAGACTTCGATCTGGCCAAGGGTTGGCGTGTGCACCAATGTCGCAAGGTAGAGAGACATGGGCAAGACTGGGATTTGATGTGGTCAATAAAACACAAAATGGGCAAGTATGCAATTCAAGAAAAGGGACTCCGGAATCTGGCGGCTCACGGCAACTTAAATCACGAATGGATGAACTCAAATCAGATTTTGGATGAACTCAAATCAGACTTTAGATAAAGTTAAATTAGAATTTGGACGAATGCAGCACGGATCGAGGCAACGGGTACTTTGGGATCGGACAATGGATCCGGCAGCAGCCCTGAGATTATTTATGTAACGCGGCATCACCGGCTTCTCCGCGGAACTTCCGCCGCACTTGACTCCGTCGCCCTGGCACAATGCGACCTGGCTGCATGTTCCTGACTCCCACAATTAAGCACCACAATTCCAAACGGTTGGGCAACTGATGGGCTTATGAGTGTATTTCGTGGAAATTTTGAGAGGCAGGCTGACTCAATTCATTTGGCCGCAATCACCCCATAGATAGCCACTCTGCTGCCACTTTATGGAAAGTGGCAGCACGAAGACTGGAAGATTGCGCCCAAACGGAGTCAGGAAATCCCCGACACTCTGGAACAGCCCGAATGTCACAAATCGGCGCCCTGGTCAAGTCCAGAGAAATACGCCCGGACTGTCTGTAAAGAGCACCCAAAAAGAAGGGCAAAGAGCAGAGGAGGAATGTGCCTCATTTTATAAAAAATGGTGCCGCGCTGCGGCGCTGACACAGGGGTGTTTCAGAACATGCAGCAGGTTTGCCACCTCCTTGTTTACAAACATATTTACAAAAAGAAGTCTACAGATTCAGCTGTTTTGTCATCTATTCCTCCTCTCGCACACCGTCTACAGTATGCGAAAAGGACAGGGGGTATGTGAAAGGAAGCCACGCTCGGTATTCGACTTAGAATAAAGCACCAACGAGACCAACGACGGCAACAGCACCAAGGGACTGGCCAACTTGGTTAGCGGCGCCAGAAGGAACAACGGAGATGTGGACGGAAGATGCGGCCTGGCTGGAGGTGGCAACAGTGCTGGAAGCTGGGGCGTCAGAAGAAGCAGCAGACAAAGCAGCAGCAGATGAAACAGCAGCAGATGAAACAGCAGCAGATGAAACAGCAGCAGATGTAACAGCCTCAGATGTAACAGCCTCAGATGAAACAGCAGCAGATGAAACAGCCTCGGATGAAGCAGCAGAAGAGGCGGTGGATGATGGAGCCACGGAAGAGGCGTAGCCACCGCAAGAGTCGTTGAAAGCGGACTTGGCAGCGTCGGCATCACCGTTTGGACAGATCTTGTCCAAACACTTGTTGACTGCACTCTCTTGAGAAGAACAGATACAAGACAAGTCACTCAAGCTGTCACAGGAAGAAGCCTTTTCAACTTGGGCAACACAAGCCAACAAACATGCTGGAGGGGTGGCAACGACTTGTTGAACGGAAGCAGCGAGGGCAACTAAAGCAGAGATTTTCAAGCCGTACATTTGGAATGAGTTTGAAGTTGTGTAATTGCTGGTCTCGTTTTCGTGGAAGAAAAGTGTGTTTTTGTTGCGTGCAGGTGGTATCGGTGCGCGCACTGCCATTGTCTATAATTAGCTCGTCTAATTCAAGCAATGTAAACAAAGGTCACGTGAGCTGGTCTGACGAGAGCTACTGTTTCCCGACTTGGAAAACAGAGACTGCTGATCGCCGAGGCAACCCGCCACAAGACGCCAGGCCAGTTGCCAGCGGTTCGCCCTGCAAAGACTATTTGGCTCTTGTTGATCGTCTCCTGTGAAGGCTGTCCGCTCGTTTTCCGCCTGCTTATGTGTCTTCTGGCTCACTCACTGTGCCTGCACGTGACAGAATTTCTTTTTTATTTTGCACCCATGAACAGCAGTTCAGATCCAATCGAATGATCTGCGTTCTAGATCTTGATTCGTGCGCTTAGTCCCGAGCCTCGATAGACGATTTCGGCCGGAAACTCGCCGATGAGAATGTCCAACTCGGCAACAACATCAACAGACAAGTCGCCGTTTATGGCCCTCCGCAAAATGTCTGCGCCGATACCTTTGGATATCTCAATCGGTATTCTAGGCGTCGTGTAGATACCTGGTGGAACTACCAATACCTCGCTATGGTCCATGTGAGCCAAGATATGACCATCGTAGGACGCAAGGCAGCTTTCAACCCGTGCATTGATCTCCATATTGGAGATGGGGTTGAAGATGACGAGCTCAATCTCAGAGGACCATATGTGGATTGTAGCATCCACAAGAAATGGGCTGCCACGGGTTCTGAAATCCAGTAAACCACGGAAATTGTCGTCATCACCTTTGCTGAACGAAAGTTCAGGGAGTCTGAGGCGAGGGATATCGACCTGTTTCATGAGCTCGGCAAGCAGACCCTGGCTTTGAGAAGCACCGGAAACATCCACAAATGTGTTATTGGATCCAGACACAACATGACTTAGAAATTCCTCCGCTAAGACTCTTTGCGACTCTGAATCATAAAAAAGACTCACCTCACCCAGCATGGCATGCCTTAACTCGCCGCGAGCAAGTGAGGGACTATCAAAGCTTGCATGTCCAATAATGGTACGATTGTAAGCTAGGTCAAAATGCAATGCCTCGCCCTCGATGGCTAGAGAGGCGTTCAAGGGGTTGATGACACTGAAGTCGACAAGAAGCACAATGTGGCTCTTTTGATGCGAGATGACGAAAAGATCGTCCACACGGATGTCTACCTCTTGGAGAAACCACTCCATGAATGGGGCATTCGAAGAAGAGACAAGAGTCCTTGGATTTGTCGCTTTAGACAGAAGCACTAGATTTCTTATCGTGGTCGAGAGGAGCGCCAGGGTGACTTTTGCACTTGATATGTTCAAGGACCACGACGGGGTATCAAAGGAACGGTCATTAAGGAAGTTGTTGATGTACTGGCCAACAGCAGCCGCATTCTCAACGACCACGCGCGTGTCTGGAATGGAAAGCGAAGCCACCGTGTTCCCCGGGCTCGACCTACCTGAGTCAACCTGTACCGACACGATTCCCGACGACACGATTGCGTTGAGTATTGGGGATGAATCAAAAAGAGAGACAACGCAGTTCACGTCCGAAGCGTGTGCTTGGAAATTCGATGCCTCCTCGAGCGGCAAGTCCACGTAGGCTGAAATGTTACTGCGGAGCTGTACCGAGAGCGAATCTTGGGAGTTGCCGACCTTCAAATCCGCATACTCCATGGAAAACTCGGTGGCTGGGGGCGTCTGGCCAAGGGTGTTCTGTGGGATCGGTATTGATACGGGAAAGCCGCTGGAAAGAAGAGCAGAAAGCCAAAGCGGAGCGGAAGAAGAATCGTCAGAAACACGGAGGAAGGCCCTGAAAATGCCATCACTGACCAAGGAGCCTAGGAATTTGTCGAATGGAGAAGCGCCATCGGCACAGACTTCAAGGACATGACGGTCGACATCGGACACGAGCATGTCGAGACCTGCAGAAGGAGCTAGTCCCGGTAGAAAGCGGACCGGGCCGGTATTCAAAGAGCCCAAGCCCCGGAGCCGGCCCGTACAATCCGGAAGCAAGAGAGTCCACAGGATGGGGCCAAGAGGGAAATTCAAGTTGAAGGGATCAAGAGCATGAGCCGTAGCGTGGGATCGCAAAGCACCTGCGTCCACGCCTAGCGTCACGTCCTCGAGCCGCAAGGCCGACTCGATCCCCGGGTCTTTGAGGAAAACACGCCGCGTGACTGCCACTGCGGTCCTGGAGAAGGAGAACGGACCCGCCTGCACCACAGGGTCCAATAGCACGCACACATCGTAGTTGCAGCCAAACACAGTCTGCACACGGTGCACGTATGCGGAGACCTCCTTCAAGCCGGCACTATCAAACCGCACATTGGCCGTAAAGTCGACTTGCGTCAGTCTGTTGTTGCGCAAGTCAGCCACAAGCGGAGGCACGTCTGCGCTGAGAACATGAACCAGGGGAAGACCGTCAGCAGCCACAAAAACCTCACATGCATTTCTGGGCGCCACCGAAACGCCCCCAGCCACAAGCGACGCCGCAAGCCCCACGAACCGAAGCATCGGGCTGGCCACGCGGGAGTAGTCGGTCGTGACCTGGGCTGATACCTGCACAGACAAGCCATGGTCCGACACCCCTGAAACCGCCAAGCTATTGACGTTGAGCACAAGAGCCTGCTGCGCGGCTGCCGCATAGTCCAAGGACAGGAAATAGCGGACGGTCCACCACACGAGGCAGGAGGCCACGAGGGCTGCGGTCACGAGACCCGCCCACGGAGGGAAGCGGGACTTTTTTCGGGAACACGGGGGGTTTTTGCCTCCTTCACGCTCCAAATCTCGCGTGGACGATCGTAGAAGCGGGGAGGTTTCTGAGGCCACGAGGGTGGTCCAGGTCACGGGGTCTTCCAGAAGGGAGGAGCTCAGAACAGGAAACGTTTCGCCAAGGGGCGTAGAGACTGCCAATGGGGGCAGCAGGTCGCCGGGGTGTTTCAGCGGCGTTTCAGGCTGCAAACGGTCCGGCCGTGGCTGCAGAATGCCTGTGGTGTGGGTTGGGGTTTCGTTCGAACCGTCATTCAGGGGGTTTCGGGTGCATATAGGCTGCTGGGGTTTTTGCGGCCGGTCAGGGGCTGGATCCGGTTTTTTTGGAGTGGTGGGGCTTTTCCCGGGTCGGCTTTCTTCGGAACCGGCGCCTGGCATTGACAACGTCTGCTGCTGAGGAAAAAGGGGGAGTCGAAAAGAAAAAGCACAAGTGCGAAGGAGACAGGGCGTGGTGATGTAGGAGTGCGGGTGTTGTTTCAGCGGCGTTTCAGGGTTGTTTCAGCAGCGTTTCAAGGTTGTTTCGGCAGCGTTTCAGGGTTGTTTCAGCGGCGTTTGAGGCGCGTGTGGGGTCAGAAGTCGCGCGTGTCTGCAATGGCTACTTGCTGAATGTTGGGACACGGCTGGTGGAGGGCACCTCAGATGCCGCGCGCGCGACACGAGACATTCTGGTGAGGTCCCCAATGTCGCGCGTCCCGTGAGACTGCACATAAGCACTCCGTTCCGAGACACTGCTTGCCTCGTAAGTGTTACATCTTTGCGTTGTGAGTTTCATCGTCGCATCGCATCAGAAATGTTTCATTGTTGCAGAATGAGGGTTCATCCTTGTCTCAGGTAAGTCGCAGCCTGGTTTCATGTGGGTTGTGTTTTCAAACCCCTCTCGACGCACCACGTCAAATATTCACTCCCTGCTTTATCTCGACAGCCAAACGCCAGTCTGCAGTTCCAGCGTCATTTCAGCCAAATACCCCGGAATCTACACCCGCTACTTTTTACGCTATGCACCCAGCCCTGACTCCTTCATCTCCAAGGTACTCAAGTGCTTGATTTTTGTTTTTTTTTTTTTTATTATATTAACACAGAACAATAGTCGGGTGACCCGCTTCGAATAAACAAATCAAGCTGTCAGACACCCATTAAAAGGAGACCCGCGAGCAACAGCCCCGAGGCGTATTAAACGTCCGTAGAAACTGCTGACCGGATTCTTATGGTACACTTACAGAATTTGCGTTGCAAAAATACACTCACGTGGTGTCTAGTGGACATGGCCGTGGCTGTGAGCGTGGTCGTGTTGCTGGACACTAGGATCAACATTCGGGTCCACGGAAGGATCAATGCTGGGGTCAACAGGAGGGTTCAGCAAGGTTGGGTTTCCAGGAGCGGCCTCCATGGCAGCAATCACGGCAACGTCTTGGACCGAAGGGTGCCCGGCGTCTTCGTGGTGGTGTTGCTGGTGGTGGTGTTGAGGGTGCTGCTGGAGATGTTGGTGGAGTTGATGTTGTTGCTGAAGATGTTGGTATGGGTGACCCTGGAGATGTTGGTGGTCAAGGATATCGGGCTGGTAACCGACTGCAGCGGCAGCGGCCACGGCAGCAGCACCTTGGCCACGGTGCAAGGGCTTCTCGACCAAAGTCCGGGTGTACTTTGCTCTCTTTTTCTTGCCTCCGATGACGGCGAAGTTGGGTTCAGGTGGGTGGTTGTGGGCGGGATGAATCATTCTCAAAATCCACATTTCCGAGTCCTTCTTGTCGTCGTCGTAGCCGTCAAACTCATTGTTGTCCTTCTTGATTTTCTTGGTCTTGTCCTTCTCTGGAGGGTACAAGTTTGCCACCAACCGGTAGCCACACTTGGATCTCTTGGTGTAAGCCACTCTCTGTCTCTTGGTGGCGTCTTTGACCGTGGTTCTGAAAGAACCAGATCTCTCACACTGGAAGTAGACGGCCTTGGGTTTGGAGGAGTTGATCACAATCTTACATTGCTCCTCTTCGTTGAGAACCGTCTTCACATACTTGACCAAGTCCAGCTTACTGGAGAACGTCTTGATGATGTCTCCTTCTCCGTGTCTTGACACGAGGAAGCCACCGTTCTCGTAGTCGATGCCGGCAGTAGGAAGTCCCATGGCATGTTGGTGTTGAGGCATCTGCAGCTGGTGCATCTGTTGTTGCAACAGGTGATGGGGCTGCATGTGTTGTTGCTGCAATGGGTGGTGCTGCATCTGATGGTGTTGCATCTGGTGGTGCTGTTGCATCTGGTGGTGTTGCTGCATCTGGTGGTGCTGTTGCAAGGCTTGTTGTTGCAAGGCCTGTTGTTGCTGTTGCAATTGGGCAGCGGCAGCGGCAGCGTTCATACGATGGTACTGATTGTCGTCCTCGTGGTGGCCCATGACTGCTGGGTTGGGGAAGTCATGGCCATTAGCCAAAGCAATGGCGGCGGCAGCGGTGTGGTCCATTTGTTGTTGGTGGAGGTGTTGTTGCTGGCCGAGGTGGTGTTGGTGCTGAGCAAGACCTTGGCCGACGGAAGTTCTTTCGCTGGAGGTAGAGGGTCCAGACATGGAAAGACTGACGGGTACAGAAGCGTGTTTCAAGGGTCCTGCAAAAGTGGATGAGACGTGTCAGCGGCTCTTTTATTTGCAAGACGTGGATGAAACGGGCGGAATTCTCGGGCGCAGGGGGGCAGTGGCGAGAATTGAGGAGGGCCAGTGACGAAGGCGAAAAATAACCTGGTGACCTGGGAAGCTTCTAAGGATAGCGGTGTTGTTGGGGGGAATAAACAACGGGTGTGGATATAATCTCTGTCCTGCACAACTTGGGTTTATATAGCAAAAGCTCAAGTCCTGGACATAAAAGTAGTAGGTGTGTGTGAAAGAGGACTTGTTGATGTTGCCGGAGGGAGGACGAAAAGGGCGTGTGCGGGACAAAACACCGCGTCGTATGCAGGCGGCCAATCAGCGCGCTCAGTTGCCCGCTGGCGGCAAGTCGCGCGCCACAACAAACACTGCGCGCTGGACGCGATTGCGCGACTCATAACAATCTGCCGGCGGGCGTTTGGCCGTTCGGCATCTAAGCTCGGCCTGAAGCCCGGCCACCTGGGCCATGGACTGCGTAACTAGTCCCACTCTGGCTGTCCTGCGCAATCCGCAAACGGTCACGTGTAGCTTGTCGGGTTCAACTTGGTCTAACTCAATTTAACTTGGTTCAACTCAATTTAACTTGGTTCAACTCAATTTAACTTGGATCATCTCAATTTAACTTGGTTCAACTTGGTTCAACTTGGTTCAACTTGGTTCAACTTGGTTCAACTTGGTTCAACTTGGTTCAACTTGGTTCAACTGGGCTCAACTCAATTCAACTTGGTTCAACTCGGTCTAACTCAATTCAACTTGGTTCAACTGGGCTCAACTTGTCGGTTGTTGCCACGTTTATTAGAAAAAGCTCCCTCTGATTTCGTCATCCCCGGCAGCTAACCCGAACCCAGGCCCAGTCACGAGCCAGTCGGAAAAAGCCGGGGTGGTGGCGTGGGAAGCTTGAAATGCATTATAGGCGGATGTCCGTTGGTTCATCTTGGCTTTGTAGGTGGGGTTGCCCTTGGTGCAGGTCGCGCGCAGCGGCCTGTTGCAGTTGCGAATGTCGCAGCCATTCTGCTGCCAACCACCCGAGTGGTTTTTACAGCCCTTTTCCGCTTTTTGAGGGTTCATTTTTTCACTCGCCTGATCCTCGTCATTTTCTTGCCTTTGTCTTCTCTCATATTTGCCTTAATTCCACGGCATAGACTGTATGAGCCACATTAATAAGAACGATGGGAATTGCCCTTAAGATTTGGCCTCAATTCTTGCTAGGGGAACTATCCTGGGACTCAAAGTCCCAAGACTAGTCACTTTAAATCAAAAGATGCCAAAGGAGAAATCCAACTGAGCAAGAGATACCGAAGGAGTCTTTCCAACTGAGCAAAAGATGCCAAAGGAGTCATTTCGAATGAGCAAACAAGGAGCCATGTCAAATTAAGAAAAAGGAGTTATGTCAAATTAAAAAAAGGAGTCATGTCAAATCACAAACGCCTATTCAACATACCTTACCAAATTATGCAAATTATGTCAAATCAACAAATCAACAAATCAACAAATCAACAAATCAACAAATCATCAACAAATCATCAACAAATCATCAAAAAACATCAACAAACCTCAAAAAACTGCCAAAACTCGAAATCAAAAGTGTCAAATTAAAACTCGATTTGAAGCACCAAACCAAACACAATTGCTTGGTGTGCAACTCTGGCCCCTACCAAGCCCGTGCCTCCTGCTTTAGCCAGCTTGTGGCCCAACAAAACTTTGGGTAATAACGAGCGGAATTGGGGATTCTGGCAGCCCCAAAAAGAACCGCCCTTGCCTTGCATGCCAAATGTCGCTGTCCCGGCCAAATGTCGCTGTCCCTGCGTCTCTCACCACTCAGCATTCTCGGCCCATACTCGCGGCCGCTAGCTGGAACATCACCTGGTCCCCGCGCTCGCATTCGATCGCAGCTTCCTGCAAGCAACAGGCAAGGATCAGACGTGCTACTTGGCCCACATACACGCCCTCCACACGCAACGTGCTACCGTTTCGGGACTCCTAAAACCGCTGAAATCTCGACGTTTGGCTTCTTTGGCTTTGGTGTTTGGCTCCCCTAGTCGACGTCTCTCGCCCATGATCTCCGTCCCGTTGCTCAAGGCCCGCAGCCTCGATACCGAGCTTCATTGGCTTGTCAACGAGATCATCACTCCCGAATTTCCTCAGCTCATTGAGGCCCTCCAGATCTGCTCCAACCTCCTTTTATACAACTCCCCAAAACACCCGGATGCGGCTCAACACATCCAGAGGGGCCCTCCTCTCACGCTTCCTGTGTCCTCGGGCAAACAGGATCATGTCAATGGCATCATGGTGCGCGACGGCGCCTACATCATCAAAATGGCCATCTCTCTAAAGGAGCGCCACTTCAATCGCCTGGTCAATCGTTTGACTTTGCTGAAGCCCTATCTTCTTCCGCAGCTCTTAACCGCCAAGCTGTGCATTGACAACTCCATTGAGCTCATTGTCCAAGCAATGTCTATTTTCGAAACTGAGAGCGGCGCCTGTTCGGCCCAGTCTCTGCAAACAGGTGCTGGTGGACCTGCGGTCGTGGCGCTGGCCACCGGCGAGTCTGATGCCGAGCCATCTTTTCCTCAAATGCAAGCCTCCCATCACAGGCTTGTGTCGGTGTTTCGAGATCTTCTCAAGGAGCTTCAGACGGCCAAAAGCTGTCTCCAGCTTCCTTCGGATCCGATGCTTGTTTTCCCGCAGCATGTGACCCCCAATTCCATGTTTGAACCTGATCTAGATGGATGTGTTGCTCTAGATATCTATGTGAGCCTGGCAGAGGTCTGCGTCGATATGAAAGACCTAACCAAGGTCCACGAGAAGCCATGGAGCGAAGTTGATCCTGCAACGGGTAAGTCTTACGTAGACAAGCTCCGTGATCAGATGTCATGTGGTCAGGATGTCAAGAAAAACTTGCCGGAAAAGCCTGATGAAAAGGGACTATTTACGAGCGTGATCGACCATCTACTGATGAAGCCACGCTACGATGCTCAAGATTACATCACCCGCTGTATCACATACGACGGCCAAGTGGTGATGGTCAATAAAAAGCTTGAGGTTCTGAGCGCCGACCCGGTTCTCCTCAGTGCCTTCACCAAACTAGACTCTGTGGAATACATGGTCAGCAGCTTCATGGAAAACATCAACAAATTGAGCGGAGATGATTGAGCTCACCATCTTGCCAGAAGCCATCACCGCGTCTGTTTTGATGGGTGCGAAGCGTGTCGAACCAGCTTGACCAATTGCAAATGCATACGTGACAGCAAGGTGCGCTCATGACCCTTGCTGGTACATAGTCGCTCTGTGGCTCCGGCTTGCCGAGCTAATCCTGACTTTGAATCTGGAGGGGAGGGGCGGAGTTAAGTCCGACATAGCAGGGCCACGCTCTGCCGTCCTGCATGCACCCGGCACCTACAGCTCCACCTCAGTTCTCTAGCAATCACGGCGGCATAACCACCATTCCCAGTATATGCTCAGGGAATTCACATGCACATCTGTCATTAGTCGCGGTTACCAATTTTACACACGTCCCTCTCTGTGCTTACTTAAAGCAAAACGCTCCTTCTTCAATTTCCCCCGTGTGAACAAAATGCCTTACACAATACTCGCAGACGACTATGCGATTGAAAAGCCGCTTTTAGATGACAGACTGTATCGCTTGTTGCAGCTCGAAGAAAACGGCCTTCACGTATTGGTGATTCATGACCCGTCAACGGATAGGGCGGCTGCCTCTTTGGATGTGGGTGTGGGTGCCTTCGCCGACTCTCTTTACAAGGTTTCAGGCTTGGCCCATTTCTGTGAGCACTTGTTATTTATGGGAACTGCCAAGTACCCGGAAGAGAATGATTATTCTAGTTACCTTGCAGACCATTCTGGGCATCTGAACGCATACACTGCTGCGGAACATACTAACTATTTCTTTGAAGTGGATGCTGACCATTTGGAGGGCGCAGTCGATCGATTTGCTCAATTTTTCATTACTCCTTTATTCAGTAAAAGTTGCAAGGACAGGGAAATTCGGGCTGTTGATTCTGAAAACAAGAAAAATCTCCAGAATGACATGTGGCGTTTCTATCAGCTCGACAAGTCACTCAGTAACCCCGAGCATCCTTATCATGGCTTTTCCACCGGAAACTTCCAAACATTGAACGATGAGCCACTCCTGCGTGGCGTCAATGTGCGTGATGTGTTGCTTGACTTCTACAAAAGCCAGTACTCTGCCAACATCATGAGCTTGGTGATTTTGGGCAAGGAAAGCTTGGACGATTTGACAAAAATGGCCTCTCAAAAGTTCAGCGAAATCCCTAATCAAAATTTGAGCATCAAGGAGAGCTATGCAGATGTGAAGATGTACACCGATGAGGACCTTGGAAAGCTCATCAAAGCGAAATCTATCATGGACTCCATCAAGCTCGAGTTGACCTTCCCAATTACGGACGATTTAGAGAGACTCTGGAACGTCAAGCCCCATGATTACTTCTCCCATTTGATTGGACACGAGAGTGACGGATCTCTTCTCAGGTACCTTCAAAACAAGAATTGGGTTGTCTCGCTCCTGGCAGGTGGCCATAAAGTTTGTGCGGGCTCCTCGCTCTTCATGATCGACCTTGAGTTGACACCAGAAGGACTTGAGCACTGGGAGGAAATAATTGTGCATGTTTTTGAATATCTCGAGATGTTGAAGTCGCAAAAGCCCCAAAAGTGGGTATGGCAGGAAATTTCAGACATGTCGAAAATCAACTTCCGATTCAAGCAGAAAATCGGCACATCCTCGACTGTCTCAAAAATGAGTAATGTCTTGTACAAGTTTACCGAGGATTACTTCATTCCCGCAGAGCACTTGTTGAGCTCTCTGATACTAAGAGACTTTGATGAGGCTGAAATCGCCAAGTATGGTGAGTACTTAAACCCCCAGAATTTCCGTGCTACCTTAACAAGTCAGGGATTTTCCGGATTGCCACAAAGGGAGCATTGGTATGGCACTGAATATTCTTGTGAGGATTTATCAAGCGATTTGCTCCAAAAGGTGGCACACGTGCAGTTGAACAACCATCTTCACTTGCCCCAAGAAAACAAGTTTATCCCCAAGTGCTTTGATATCCACAACAAAAAATCTGAAGCTCCGCTTGTGCATCCGTGGTTGATAAAGAATTCGGCTAAGTTCGAGACCTGGCTCAAGCAAGATGACCAGTTCACTGTACCAAAGGGATACATCAACATCAAGATTCACCTCCCGCCATTATCCGACTCTATAAGAACAACAGTCATTGGGATCCTACTCAGTGAGCTTTTTGATGACTACTTGAATGACTTGAAGTATTACGCTTCCATGGTGGGTCTCAACTGCTCCATATCTCAAATGAGAGACTGCTATGTGATAAAGGTTGGTGGCTACAATGATAAGCTCCCAGAGTTTTTGAAGCAACTTTTGAAAGAGTTTGTCAAGTTTGAACCCAAAATTGAGCGATTCGACGCGGTCAAATACAAGTTCAGCCAGTATCTTAAAAACTTAGGGTACCAAACTCCGTACATGCAGGTTGGAACCCGCTTTTTGCAATTGGTCAATGAAAAGACATACACAGATCTTGACAAGTACGAAGAGTTGGCCAACATTGGATATGACGAAGTGGCTCAGTTTTCAAAAGATGGTTTGTGGAGTCGGGGAATGTTTGCACAAACTCTAATCCATGGAAATTTCGATTTTTCCACAGCGTCTGCCATTGACACGCTCATCCAAGAAATACTTGTGGACAAGCCAGGTATGGCAGATGCAAAATCGACTGTTGATGAGATGATCAAGTTCCAAAGTTACAGACTAGCACCGGGTGAGAATGCACGGTATGAAGTTGAATTGCAGGACGAGAATGACATCAATTCATGTATTGAATACTTCGTTCAGGTGGGTGATTTGGGGACGGGCGCCAATGCTAGGGCCCGAGTCCTCACCGACCTACTCTGCACCATGCTCCATGAGCCATGCTTCAATCAATTGAGAACCAAGGAGCAACTCGGGTATGTTGTATTCTCTGGATACAGGCAAACCCGAACATATTTCGGCTTTAGAGTATTGGTGCAATCGGAGATGCCATGCGAATTTCTTGAGTATAGAATTGAGGAGTTCCTACGTGGCTTTGGAAGCCGTAACTTGAGCAAGGAGGAGCTCACAGACGAAGCGTTTGAGAAGTTTAAAAAGGCGTTGGAGGCCAAGAAGTTGACGAAGCTTAAGAATCTCCACGAAGAATGCAATCGGTTCTGGGGCGCAATCAGCGATGGGTACTATGATTTCACGCAAAAGCAGGATGACGTGGAGGTTTTGAAGACCATCACCAAGGCCGAGTTCTTGAGCTTCTTCCAGCAAGTGATGTCAGCAAACACACCCAGGTTGTCGGTGTACTTGAAGCCGCAGAAAGTGCCCGAGTTGGAGAAGGAGAAAGCGGTTGCTACGGCCGTGAACAACTACGCCTACAAGCATGGGTTGGAGATGAGCAGCGAGGACTTGCAGGAGCT
Organism: Metschnikowia orientalis; assembly: GCA_002893665.1. Taxonomy (NCBI): domain Eukaryota; kingdom Fungi; phylum Ascomycota; class Pichiomycetes; order Serinales; family Metschnikowiaceae; genus Metschnikowia; species Metschnikowia orientalis. The sequence goes on along the minus strand of NXGZ01000006.1, from coordinate 625,087 downwards.
TGCTGACAGCAGCGACTTGAACGCGTTGGCGGAGAAAATTCGCAGCCACGACAAGATCGCAGACAAACAAGCATTTGTGGAAGAGGTCCAGGAGCGAGTATCCAGGCCGACTCCGCCCGAGTACCCCCGAGGCCGGCTCGTGGGAAGCGATCAAGCGTTCAGAAAGACGCACGAAAAACGCGGGGTCCCCGAACCGGTCAAGAGCCTCAAGAGCTTTGTCTTGGCCAAGGACGAGGAGGCGCACCTCTAGTAGCTCTACGTTGATGCAATCCGACAAGATCGGGACCAGAAAATGGCCTGGGCTCCTGCTAGGTGAGTAGGCAGCGCAAGCCGTGGAACAGCCGCGCACAGACACCCGTGCACCCGTGGCGGGGTCCCAGTCGCACGTCTCCACCAGCGGGTGCCACCTGGACCGCAACCCGTTCAGCCATTGCCGCCAATGAGAACACTCAGCCTCAACCATGTCAATGAGGAGTACTTCGGCAAGATCTTTCTTGCGAAAAACAACAGTGCCCTCAACGCCGCCGTCAAGGCCCGCGTGCTTTTGGTGGACAAGCACACCATGCCCAACATATCCATGAGCTACAGCCAGCTGCAGTTGCTTCAGAACGACGTTGTTTTGGTGGAGCTCATCGAAAACGTGAGCTCTTCGTCGGCCATGAAGCACTTGAATTGCATCGCCTACGTGAAGCCAAGCACAGAGTCCATCCGTGCCTTATGTCAGGAGTTGCGCCTGCCCCATTACAACAGCTACCAGATCTTCTTCAGCAACAACGTGTCCAAGACCGACTTGGAGGCGGTGGCGCTGGCGGACGAGGCGGAGCTTGTCAACCAGGTGGTGGAGGTTTTCCTGGACTACTCGGTGTTGAACGACAACTTGTACACGGTGCAGGCACAGGGCAAGAACAGTGGCAATACCCTGGCGGTGATCGAGGAGTGTTCCAGCCTCCTGAGCCTCCTTCTAGCCGTGCGCAAGTGCCCCGTGATCAAGTACGACACGCACTCGATCGAGCTGAAGCGCTTGGCGTCCGAGGTGTTGTACTACGTCAATTCCAACTCCAACAACAACCTCTTTGAAGACTTGAACAAGTTCAGTGACGTGCCGCCGCTTCTCGTGATCTTGGACCGCAAAATCGACCCGCTCACGCCGTTGGCCTTGCCCTGGACGTACCAGTCCATGATCCACGAGTTGATTGGCATTGAGCGCAACGTGGTGCGGACGCCGGGCTCCTCGGGGGCGTCGGAGCTCCTCACGCTCTCCGAAAACACCGACTCCTTTTTCAAGGAGGCCATGTATCTCAACTACGGAGACTTGACCGACAGATTCCAGAAGTACGTGGACTCGTACAAGAAGCAGACCAAGCAGTCTTCGGTGGAGAACTTGAAAACCCAGGACATCTCGGAGCTCAAGAAGCTTTTGACCAGGTTCCCCGAGTACAAGAAACTCTCCAACAACATTTTGAAGCACTTGAACATCATCAGCGAGATCGACCTGCAGATCTCGGTGCAGCATCTCTGGCTCATAGGTGAGTTGCAGCAAATCATACTATGTGGCTTGGAGGGCTTGGCTTCCATCAAAACCAAGATGTTCGACTTTCTCGCCAACCCCGGCATCTCAGCAACACACAAAGTGAAGATGGTGTTGATATTTGCGGCAAAGCACCCCGAGCACAAGGCTGTGTCCAACTCTTTTGTTGCCAAACTTTCGGATTCCGTTACCACATCTCCGCAGCCCACGCAGTCGCAGTTCAAGCTCTTGGAGACGTGGATCCTGAGTCCCGTGCTCGGCAACTCGCTGTCCGAACTGGGACCCAGCAACAGTACCGGCGAAAACAACATCAATAATATCGGCCAGCTCTTCAACAGTAACCGGATAAAAATTCAATCGTTGTTCAATCCAAACAACTCAGCATCGTCCAACAAGCAGTCGCTGTTGGTCAAAGACGACAACATATACATGCAGTACATCCCCCGGCTCAATGACATTCTCAACCTGATGATCGGAAGCGCTGAGGACGGCCGAGACTTGCAGAAACTCCAGCAGTCGTTTGGTCTCTCGACTCTTGTGCCGGAAGCAGTGGCTGGCCAGTACGGCAAAAACCTCGAGTCGGTGGCAGCACAGGAAGTGATTGTCTATTTCAAAGGAGGAGTCACATACGAAGAATCCAGGTTGATTCACGAGTTGACAAACCTCAATCCTAACCTCAGCATAATCATAGGCAGTGATCGTGTTCTCAACAGCTCTGCATATTTGACAGGCTTGTGTGATGATGTGAATGAGCTGCGAGAACAGCTTGACAGCCAGAGGGTGCATCGGGCTCAGCTTCGAGATATTCTATAGTTTCCACGTTTCAACTGCACCAGATACGACGTTTCAACTGCACCAGATACGAGGTGTTGAATGTGAGCCGTGGTTCCGGTCTTGATTAGCCTATATACGGAAAAACGGGTTTCTGGCAATTTCTGACATGTAAGCGACGATGAACTGGTAGCCATGCCATAGCACTCGGCTATAAAGAGCTGCGAAGGAGGCTGTGGTGTGGAAGCTGCAAAATGTCAGCAGAAGGCAGTATATTTTCAGTCAGGAAATTATCCGGTATAAGCAGCAAACTCTCAGGTAGAGGCACCAAATTCTCAGGTAGAGGCAGTAATGTATCCGGTAAAGGCAGCAAACTTTCAGGTAGAATACGGGATTAATTGTCGAGGCTAGTATGAGGCATTGGGTTGTTCGGAAATCCTTGGTGGCGGAATCCAATGGTGAGACCTCGTATGGAGTGAAATGCTTGCAACTGGGTGTGCCAGATTAAGGTCCCGATTTGCTCCAGATTTGCTCCAGCTTTGCTCCAGCTTTGCTCCTGATTTCGAGAACTTCAGTCGAGGACCAATTCATTAGGAGGTACTCTCGTAAAGACCTTCTCGTTATTATGCACTATAAAGACACCCTCTGGAGTATCCTTTTCGAGACTTCTTGTGAATATGAGTTCAGCAGCGTAAGAAGGCAGAGGCTTCGATGGAGTGTAATTGCCACTGATTCGGTTTGAGTTTCAGCATTGTCCTCCACCTTCATTGGACTGGTGTGCTGACATGCGCTCACCTAGGCTCGCTCAACAGACTCGAAGGGACTTTCTGTGTTCTTGACAGGCGAAGAAACGATCAGACTTCAGACCGCGCAATCGCTCAACACCGAGCTTCGTTGGCATGTAAGCAGCTGGCCCATGCTTCAACAAGACCCCTTAGATTTCCTTCTCACTCGCCCAGCCCTGCAAAAACTTCACCATGGACGGTTGGAGGACTCATCCACAGCATCGATGACAAATAGGTACAGGCCCTGGAACAGCATGTTGTTTCCATAGTTAATCTTAAAAGATTAAGAAGGAATGCACAAGGAGGTGAAGAGGGCAGTGTTAAGATCAAGAAGGAATGCAAGAGGGCGGCTAGGGGGCGTATTTGCCAAACTTCTGCTCCCAGATGAGAATCTTCTCGGTGAGGTTCTCCATCAACTTCAAGTTGTCGTCGAATTGCGACAAGACCTTGGCGTTGTCGGAGGGCTGCAGCAGCTTGGCCGCCCGCTCCTCGTCCAACTCCATCTGCGAGCGGCCAAGCCACTCGAGAATGGCGCCCGTGCGCTTGCGCAAGTCGTAGATGGAAGACTTGTCGTTGACAAACCTCGGCTTGGACAGCTGGCTTAGTAGCTGCTCCTTGGCCGAGGACTCGTCTTGGCCCGCCGCGTCGCCGTCGGCCGCCAGCAGCGCATCCCGTGCCGACGCCAGGCCCTTGTGCGAGCCCGGCCTCAGCGCCTTGGACGACTTGCTGCGCAGCTTGGACTTGGACGGCGGCCGCGCGTCGCGCTTGGCCTTGGCCTCCTCGGCAAGCTCCGGGTCCAGGGCGTCCGAGAGCAGGTGCGAGGGCGGCCGCTTGCGGTCGCCGGCCGGCGCGTTGGCGGCCCGCTTGCGCTCTCCCGGGACGGGGCTGGCGCCCGACGAGCGGGCGCTTTCGCGGAGGGCCCGCTGCAACTGCTCGTCAAACGCGTCGTCGTGGTTGCGGCGGTCCTTGCGGGTCTGGCGGTTGGCGCCGGGCTCGGCGTCTCGGGACTCCAGGCCGCTGGACCCTTTGCGGGCCGAGCGGAGGCGCTTGTCGCGGTCGGAGTCGGACGGGGTCGGGCCGTCCAGCGCCGGCGCCGGTGCGAGCGGTCCCTCGGCGGCAATCAACGTGAGCCGCTCGTCGTTGACCGGCCGGTACAACGTGCGCCGGCGCTGGTCCGCCGAGTCCGTCATGAACCGGTGGAGGTCCGGCTTGCACTCCTCACACCAGTACTTGTCCGGCACGTCCTTGTCGATGAAGAGGCCCACGCAGTAGCCGTGCTGCCACACCGAGCACTGGTCGCACTGGATGAACAAGCCGTTGTCGATCTTGATGCCGTACTCCTCGTGCAAGAGCTGCAGGAGGGCGGGGTTGATGGACGAGATCTCGTCGTTGCCACACACGCAGCGGGTGATTTCCTCCGCCTCGTCCACCTCGGCCCCGGACCCTTCCTCGGCGTCTGATGCCGTGCTGCGTTTGCTGTCGTGCGGCACCTTGGCTCTTGCTGATCGTCTAGACATGTCTTCTTTCTTGATTCTTTCTTGATTCTTTCTTCTTCTGTAGTTGACTTCTTTTTCTCTGTATTTGAATCTTCTGTCTTCGTCTTCTTTTCTGTCTTCTTTTCTGTCTTCTTTTCTGTCTTCTTTTCTGTCTTCTTTTCTGTCTTCTTTTCTGTCTTCTTTTCTGTCTTCTTTTCTGTCTTCTTCTTCTTTGTCTTTTTTTTTCTCTCTTCCTCTTTCAATGGCTCCAGGTGCCTTTGAGGGTGACTGGGTCTGGTGACTTGGTAGTTTTGGTCTTGGTGATTTCCTGTGTGGATGAGACTGAGGCCGCACCGCGTGGTGCAGGCTTGGGGTCGTCCAAAGCAGCATGTTTTTGTGGGACGGCGTTGTATTTTGGGTCGGCTTTCCGATCCGGGAGTTTAGCAGCTGCCTGTGTTTGGCGCTTGGTGCCGGTTTGGACGCTTGCTTTTTTTGCCGTTTGGTCTCGTTTTGGATTTTTCGTGGGACTCGCTGTTTACGGTATTTTGGTGTGGGTGCGAAATCAAGGGAGAAATGGGTGAGCAGAGGCAACCTCTTGACTTTTGTCCACACTGTTTAACATTGAATAAATATTTAATATTGAAGATTGAAGATTGAAGATTGAAGATTGAAGATTGAATATTAAGTTTTGAGGATTGAAGATTGATTGAAGATTAGAGACTGAACATTTATTATTTATAACATTGGGTATTTTGAAAATTTTGAACATGTAAAACACTGGATATTCTTGATTTTTGGACATCGGATAGTTTGGAAATTATGAACATCTTATACTCATTAAAATGGATATTTTGAATATTTAAAACATTGGGTATTCTGGATATTTAAAACATTGGGTATTCTGGATATTGAAAACATTGGGTATACTGAAAATTCGAATATTGACATTTGGATTATTTTTAAACATTGGTATTTTGATTACTTTGAACATTGAATATTCGATGAAATGGATATTATTTGGGTATTTGTTGGTATTCTTGGTATTTATTGGATATTCTGAAGATTTGAACATTGATATTTTGACCATTAAAACAAATATTCTGACTATTTTGAACATCTAGATTCTTTGAATATTTTGAGCATCTAATATTTAAAACATTGGTTATTCTGAATATTTGATTTTTTTAATGAGGAGGTTGAAACTGATACACCTATTAAGAGGATCATTGAGTCGGATTAATGAGTGCTTAGAATGGACGGCATTATTAAGAGTGGTATATCATCAGTGCTTAAAAATGTATTAAGGTGTATTATGAGTGTTTAAAACAGTCATAAGGTGTATTATGAGTGTTTAAAACAGTAATAAGGTGTATTATGAGTGTTTAAATCAGTAATAAGGTGTATTATGAGTGTTTAAAAATGGATTAAGAGTGATATGGAAGTTTATTGAGTTAGGAAAGTGTATTAAGAGTTGAAGTGAATTAGGAGAAACATAGAAGTGATACTCAACAGTACTTTTATATAATATTATTCAAAGAGGAGTTTCTGATGTTGGTAATTGGAGCTAAATTGTAACTTTAGAGCCGTAGCGCTGCGACTGTTCGATTTAGTCTCCTCAAAAATTGACTATAGCTCAAGGGTAGAACAAATGTGTGTGGCGCAATTTACCTTCAATTCTCAGTATTTTGAGTAGTTATCCTTTGCTTAGGTAGTTAAATGGTTGGTTGAATAGATGCCTCATATGCATTTGAGATAGGTTCAATTCCTTTCTTAAGCTCATGTCGTACAAGCTAACCAGGCATAGCGTCCGTTTTGTAATCGGAAGGTGTGGGGTTCGATTCCTCAAGCTTCAAGTAAAGCGTGATGTCGAGTAATAGTAAAGCGTGATGTTGAGTAATAATAAAGCGTGATGTCGAGTAATAGTAAAGCGTGATGTTGAGTAATAATAAAGCGTGATGTTGAGTAATAATAAAGCGTGATGTTGAGTAATAATAAAGCGTGATGTTGAGTGATATTAAAAGTGATTTCGAAAAGTGGAATTGAAAGTAAATTCTAGACAATAAAATTAAAGTGTACAAGAATGTAATGAAAGTGAATTAAGAGTTACGTAAAAGTGAATTAGAAACATAGAGGTGATAAATAGTATGATTAAAAGTATTAGTGAAGAGCGATATTAAGTGTATTAAGAATGATGTTCAAGAGTGATGTTGAAACGTGTTAATTGAATCAAGAGTCACAAAAGTAAAGAGTGGTTTAAAAAATTTATAGAAAAAAAATGGCTAAGAGTGAATAAGAGTGATGATAACGAGACTGTCTAGAGTGACAGTGAAGAGTAATAGTGAAGTGTGGTCTATAGTGAGAGTCATTAGTGATGTTATAAAGTGGCATTGAAAATTGAATTCTAGGCAGTAAAGTAAAGAGTGATGGTAAAGAATTTAATTGTAGAGTGTCGTAAGAATTATCTTGAAGAATTTTGAAGAATGATAAGAGGTTATTTTAAGAATGATAAGAGGTTATTTTAAGAATAATAAGAGGTTATTTTAAGAATGATAAGAGGTCATGTAAAAAATCTTGCTAGAAGTTGTAATCGAGAGCAATAGTAAAGAATATAGTAATAGTGGAGAATAATAGAATAATAGTAAAGAGTATTTCTCAAGAGTAATACTATACAACGTAGTTTAAGAGTGATTACAGGGCAGTAAAATTGAATTCTGTAAAACTTTAAGGCCTCGAGTACAGAGGTGATTGAACCAATGAGTAAGTCGTGACGAACGATATGTGATAATCCCTTATAGGATTCGAGTGACCGTGCTCATAAATAATCCATTAGTAGTTTGGTTTTAGGTGACGATCTATATTGGTGCAGAAGCAGAGGAAAGAGAAGGGAGTGAAGAGGGTACAGCCTTTCGTTTAGGGCCTGGCACCAAAGCGGGACTAAATTTTTCGAAACAAGGCAGTTGGGGTATCCAAAGACTGTCTGCTTATGGGATATCCGAAGATTGTCTGCTTGTGGAGGACAGTCGTGCGATGTTCAAGAGTCAGGTGGGCAGTAGGGTCAGATTGGGATTAAAAACTCGGAGGAACCAGAGCCAGCAAGGTCAGCTTACCGAAAGAAGGACTGGAGCGTAATTCTGGGCTAAAGGTACCGAAATGTGTAAGACTGTTGAAAAAAAAAGATTGCAGCACCACAATTTCACACATGGTCTCCCACTGCATTACTCACTGTGGCTCTAAGTGGCTTGACTAACGTTGATCGGACGGGAAACAGTATTTTCCACTTGATATGGCCGCAACCGAAAGTTCTTTCTTAAAGTGTTTTATAAAGTTTTAACCATTTAATATCAAAATCTCAAGAGTCCACAGTCTTCATCATTATGTCAATAATTTTCAACTGTAAAACGAGCATAAGAAATCTTAAGACTTTTGCACAACGTAATAAATCTCAAACCAAATTTTTTTGAATAATCTTCCATTATCCTTTTCCCACAAGCCTTCATCGAGGGAATCCCCGAGCTTTTCTATATCGATCACAATGAACCAGGAAGCATAAACGGCAAAATCTGGAAAAAAGCGAATCCTTGACACTGTTTGCAATTTTTGGAAGAAGCAACTTAATCACAAGTCAAAAGACTCCAAATTATGGCAATCAACAAGAACCCTGAAGCCCCAATTTTCAATGTGGCCGACATAGGGTTAGTAAAAGGTCTGAAAGAGGCACTCTTCTTTCATCTAGTACTTAAGTTTAAGCTCCTTGGACCCAATACTTTTTGACAGTCTCAGAACAATCCCGCTGCTTCAAGTATCTGAGTTCATCTTATCTCACCTAGATAGTATTGTCACATACGCTTCATTTTAGATTTGCTAGATCAGATTTTCCATGCATACACCTTTAAAAGGCATACACCTTTAAAATCGATTTTTGGAGTCAATCATCATCTTCCATATTTTCAAACGAATATTTGAAATCTAAATCGACAAACCCAAACAATTTCTTCGATAGAATATGTACATAATCAATTCTGTCGAACAGTACAATTTCGAGGAATAGATGCCATTTTGTAGTACTTAAAGTGACAGACATGTTTTACATAAATATTTGTATAAGTATCAATATCTTGTTAAGTGGTATACAATCCAAATAAATTGATTACTACTAAAATACTTTGGTCCCATAATTTAGTCGATGATAGGAGGGGCACTTTACTGATGGTATAGACACCTATTTGTAGTATTTTCTTGAATAATATAAGGATTAATTCAACTCCTTGGAAGAGATCAACTTTTTTGTCTAAGGTGATTATAGAAATACTATAGGAGGATCAAAATATCGCTCATTTTAAGATCCAAAATTTTAAATACCTTCATCAAGTGAAATTCTTATTGCAACTTAACAGCTATTTTATATGTTGAATACTCTAATAAGTAGTTTTTATAGAGATACTAACATGGAATCGAACAAATATAGATAATATGTATGTAGTTACAATTGTATTACTTAATGGACAAATGTCTCCATTACATCTATCTTCACCGAAATCATCTCTTTCGATTAAGAAAAATCAATAAAGTATCTTTGACTATATACCATAAATAAACTTTGACTATACCATATCTTTAGATAAAACTAAATTCTCCGCATCGGCTTTCTGCAGAAGCCGCACCAACGGCTGCCTACAGATTACACCAGCCATTACAAGACTCTAAGCCCAAGCCCGTACACCAGCCTTTACCAGCCTCTAAGCCCAAGTCTTTGTATCACACCAAGCATCCATAAAAACATCCAAGCACAAAACAACCAAGCACCAATATCCACGTCCAGTTAGCTTTTGGCTTAAGGCCCAGTTAGCTTTTGGCTTAAGACAAACTGTGGTGTACGGGTGCGCGCGCCGCGCCTTGCCTCCTCGCGATCGTTGCTACTACTCTTTTGCCGCCCTTTCTTCTGCCTTTTCTCCCTTTTCTTACGCTTAGCTGCTGCTCTTAATACTTAGCTGCTCTTGGTACACTTTGCAGCTCTTGGTACATTTAGCCGCCCTCTCTGCTGCCATGGTCCCCAAGTCGTTGTCTTCTTTCGTGACGACCAAATTGGTCCACCGCACGTGGGCAGGCACGTTCATGTGCAAGCCCCAGGCGATCTTCCAGCCCACCAACATCGAGCAAATCAAGGAGTTGGTCAACCAGGCACGTGCGTGCCACAAAACCATCATGACGGTGGGCTCCGGCCACTCGCCGTCCGACTTGACCATGACGTCCGAGTGGCTCTGCAACTTGGACAAGTTTGACCAGGTACTCAAGGAGGAGCCGTTTCTGGCGCCCTGCGCGGACGGCTCGGGGTCCGAGGTCAAGTACGTTGACTTGACGATCCAGGCCGGTGCCCGCGTGTACCAGTTGAACGAGTACCTCAAAAAACACAATCTTGCGATCCAGAACTTGGGGTCGATCTCGGAGCAGTCGATTGCCGGGTTGATCTCGACCGGCACGCACGGCTCGTCGCAGTACCACGGGCTCGTGTCGCAGCAGGTGGTGCTGATCCAGCTCGTCAACAGCAGCGGCCAATTGGTGTCGTGTTCGTCCGTGGACAAGCCGGACCTCTTCCGCGCCGCGTTGTTGTCGTTGGGCAAGATCGGCATCATCACCCAGGTGACGTTGCGGGCGGTGCCCAAGTACACGATCAAGTCGCGGCAGGAAATCATCAAGTTCCTGACGCTTTTGCGCGAGTGGGACCTGATCTGGCTCCAGTCCGAGTTCATCCGCATCTGGTGGTTCCCCTACTCGGGCAACTGTGTGTTGTGGCGCGCCAGCAAGTCCGACGAGGCCTTGTCGCCGCCCCGCAGCTCGTGGTACGGCACCTTCTTGGGGCGCACCTTCTACGAGTCCTTGCTCTGGGTCTCCGTCAACGTGTTGCCCCGCTTGACGCCCTGGATCGAGCGCTTTGTCTTCAAGCAGCAGTACGGCAACGTCGAGACCTTGGGTGCTGGCGATATCGCCGTGCAGAACTCCGTCGAGGGCTTGAACATGGACTGTCTCTTTTCTCAGTTTGTCAACGAGTGGTCTGCTCCGTTGAACTCCGGCGTCACCACCTTGACCAAGTTGAACGACGCCATCCAGGACGCCGCCGCCAAGGGCGACTACTACGTGCACGCGCCCATCGAGGTGCGCTGCTCCAACGTCACCAACACCAACGCGCCGCTCAAGGACGACCAGGGCAACGACTCCTTGCACCCGAGCCAGCAGTGGTTGACCCAGAGAACCCGGCTCAGCGCGGGGCCCATTCCAGGAAACAACTTCCGCCCGTTGTTGGACAACTCGCCGTTGCAGAAGCACCAGCCAGACCAGTCCAAGATCACCAACGACCAGTTGACCATGTTTGTCAACGCCACCATGTACCGGCCGTTTGGCTTCAACGTGGCCACGCACCAGTGGTACCAGGTGTTTGAGAACATCATGACCGAGGCCAAGGGCAAGCCGCACTGGGCCAAGAACTTCATTGGGTTGCACGGCAAGCACGAGAGCGAGGCCGACACCAAGAAGCAGATCGCTTATGGCGGCAAGCCGTTCTACACCATGATGGGCTTCGAGCCGGTGATGCACGACTGGTTTGGCAAGGACCTCGACACGTACACGAAGGTGCGCGAGGAAACGGATCCCGACGGGGTGTTTATGAGCGGCAAGGACTGGGCGCTCAGAAACGGCATTGTCAAGGAGTAGTCCAAGACAACGGGCCCAAAGACGCTCGAAGGACTCAAGACAAGCTGGCCCAGACAAGCGGCCCCACAAACAGCTCAAGGACCCAGGGCTCTGAGACCTACCGATCTACTGATCAAAGAAAGTCCAACACCCTGAAACCTATTGATCCCCTTATAGAAAGTCCACCACTCTGAAACCTACCGATCTATTGATCCCATAGAAAGTCCACCACCCTGAAACCTACCGATCTATTGATCCCATAGAAAGTCCAACACTCTGAAACCTACGGATTCCCCTTATAGAAAGCGTGGCTAATACACCCGCACCGGCCATGGGCCTCTTATCGTACATAGTATGTAGCAGCCGCAGGAGGCTGCTTGGAGCGCCCGGGCTACTTGAAGGGCGCCTTCATCGGGTCGATGACCTCACCCTGTCTCACGACCACCCTCGGAAGCACCGTCTTCTCAAACGTGCCGCGGGCCGCCCACTCCTCGCCCACCGGCATCCGCAACGACCGCTCGTACTGCTCACGAGACTCGTACGGGAACGGCACGTCCGACGACTGGTACTTCAAGTTGTGCTTGTTGACCCGCTCGTCCACAATCACGTTCTTCAAGTGCCGGTCCTGGCGCTTGTCGGCGGCCGCCACGCCGTCGATCTTGCGGACGAACTTCTTCTTGGGCTTTTTCGTGATGCCGGCGCCGCCCCAGCCGCCCCACCCGGGGAGCGTCACGTCCTCCTCCTTGTCGCCCTCGTCCTCCACGTGCCGCTGCTTTTCCTGCTCAAACTCCGCCACCACGTCCTCTCCGGCAAACGCCTCTTGGATGAGGTCCTTTTGGCGGAACATGGGCTCGTTGCTGGGGTCGCTGTCGTCGTCGCTGTCACTGGCGGGGCCGCCCAAGGCCATCTGCTGATCTAGGTCGACCAAGGCCTCGGGCGTTTTGGCGTGCTTGCCGGCGCCACGCTTGTCCAAGTGCTTGGCGATTTTGTGGTGGGCCTTGTCGAGCTTGGACGAGTCTGCGGCGACCACGGCGAGTTTTTTGGACTTGTTGGTGGGGCCGTGGGAGGCCACCAACCATGGGTTTTCGTCCTCGTCCTCGGCCTCGGCCTCTTGGTCCAGGTTCTTTTGGTTCTGGTTCTTTTTGTTCTGGTTCTTCAGGCTGTGGTTCTGGTCCAGGCTGTGGTTCCTCTGGTCCTGGTTCTGGTTCCTCTGGTCCTGGTTCCTCTGGTCCAGGCTGTCCTCCTGATCCTGGTCCTCATCCGCGTCACTGAAGCCATGGAACTCGTCCACGTGGGCCCTCTTGGCGTCGGGGCCCAGACCCGGCTCCGTGGCCCGGGCCCGCTTCATCCGCCCCGCAAGCTCCTGCGCCTCGTCGTCCCGGTAGTCCTGGATCAACTCCTCGTCAAGCTGCTCCATCTCCTCCTTGGCCGCATTGACCTTCTGCGAGTACGACCGGCGGCCCTGGTTGGCGCTGCGGTTAATGGACGTCCGCCCCGCCTCGGAGCCGCTGCCATAGCCGGGTTCCTCGGGCTCGCCGTCCCGCATGGCCCGCACCTGCTGCAACTCCGCCAAGTTGGCCTTGCGCCGCCGGTCCTCGGCCTGCCGCATGAAGTCCATGGCCAACACGCCCTTGCCAAGAAGTCCCCGCTCCTCGAGCTCGCGGGCGCCGTTGGCGTCGTCCGCCGCGTACTCACGCTCAAGGTCCAGCACGTTGTCGTCGCTCTGGTCGCCGTCCGCGTAGCCCTGCTTCTTGGCCCGCAACCGCTCGCCCGACCGCAACATCTCCTCCAACTCCGCCCGCGTGGCCGCGTCCTTGGTGATGCCCGACCGGATCATGCTGCGGGCCCACTTGCCCTGGGTCTTGTGGCGCAACGACATGCGTTCCTGGGCCCGGCGCATGTCGTGCTGGTCGTCGCTGTCGGGCTGGTCGTCGCTGCCGTCACCGTCCTCCACCAACGCCGCGTCCCGCAACCGGTCCCGCTTCTTGATCTTGTGGTAGCTCTTGGACTTGATCTTCTTGATGCGCTTGGCCCGCTGCTCGTCCCGGAACATCAACTCCCGCATGCGCCGCAACTCCTGCGTGCGCTGGAACATCTCCTCCTTGGAGAGCTTGGCCGCCTGGATCTGCTCGAACCGCTGCTCGTTGCTCTCGTCGAGAAGCGCCCCGGCCCGGAGCACCGCGTCCACCCGGCTTTCGAGGGCACTGCGCGTCTCGCCTGGTTCCACCATTTGGAGCCCGTCCACCATCGCCGCCTCGTCCATGTCGTCCTGCTCCTGCTGGCCGGCCGCCGCGAGCGGGAACTCCACGTGCTCCGCGTCCCGCATTGTCCGCACCGACTCCTGCCACTTTTGCACCTCTTCTTTGGTGATTTCGTACGCCACCTGCCGGTTGTGCCGTTCCTGGATCCGCTGCGGCAACGGCACGGCCAACGGCTTGCTGGTGTCGGTTGCGGCCGTGTCGATGAGCGGCGCGGCCGAGCTGTCCAAGCCGCCCATCATTTCCGCCAAGCTGAGCGACTGCCCGCCTGCCGGCACGCTGTGTTCGTTTTCGGCCCGCAGTTCGCTGACGAGCCGCCGCTGGCTTGCTGCTGTGGGGACGCTGCTGGCGATGGCCCGCCGCGTTGACTGGAGGTCCACGTCCTCGGAGTCCGAGCCTCGGAGCATTTGCTCGTCGTCCTCCAGGGACTCGCTTTCGGAGTCCAGTGCTTCTGTGTCCGAGCCCAGGGTGTCCAGGGAGTCGGACTCGATGCCGTCGCTGCTGCTTTCCCAGTTGTCGTTGAGGACCAAGTCGTCGGCCAGTGTTTTTAAGGCCGGCGTGTAGATGGTGTCTTTCTTGTTGTTCTTGTTGTTCTTGTCCCTCTTGTCCCTGTCCTCATGGTCCCTGTCCTCATGGTCCCTGTCCTCATGGTCCCTGTCCTCATGGTCCCTGTCCTCATGGTCCCTGTCCCTGTCGTCAAGGTCCCATGCCTCGGACAACGTGACAAGCTGCCCCTCGTCAATGCTGCTGTAGCCCTCGTTTTCGCTTTCGCTTTCGCTGTCGCTGCCGCTGCCGCTGCCGCTTTCGTGGTCCCGGGGACCGCGGCCCCTTTTGCGGTCCCGCGCCCGGTCCTTGGCCCGCTTCGCCTTGGCCCGGATCAGGTGCGAAAACTTCAGCGTCAAAACGTCAAAGTCGTCCCCCGACACCATGGCCTCGTCCGAGTCCAAGTCCTCGTCCGTGAGCGGATCGTCCCGGTTCCGCGGACCGTCCTTCATGAACCGCCGGGCATCCATGATCCCGTCGTGCACCGCCAAATCGTTGTCGCTGCCGTCGTCGCTGCTGCTGCCGTCGTCCGGGTCCCGGCCGCCCGCACGTGCCGCCTGCCGCTCCGCGTGGTGGAACGCATCCAAGATCTTGTTCTGCAGCCGTTTTTTCTGCGATCTTTGCTTCTTGCGGACCATTCTGTGCTGCTTAGTGTGGTTGGTTTTTTCTGCGATGCCATCGCACCTGTGCGCGCTGGTCCGCGTGCGGATGCACGGGTCCTCTTCCGGATGCTGCTTTCTACTTACTTAATCCTATAGTAATTCCAATGTCCTGAACCTCGGAAACTAAAGATGATTACTGAAATTCATTGAGATGTATGATTTGAATAACTATTATAATGTCTGTGATACTTGTAAGATTATCTACTATAGAATGCAATACTGAAATTCATTGAGATGTATGATTTAATAACTATTATAATGTCTGTGATACTCGTAAGATTATCTACTATAGAATGCAATACTGAAATTCAATGAGATGTATGATTTGAATAACTATTATAATGTCTCTGATACTGGTAAGATTATCTACTATAGAATACAATACACTGTAAGATATTCTATATCTAAGACAGTGGCAGCAAAGAATAAATATGACCTATAGTCATTTTTAGGGATAAACCCTAAGGGAAAAGAAATGTAACCGCAAAGCGGGTTTATCTGGTATTGGTCATGTCAAGGAATAATATCGTTTTGGAATTGAGGTCTTGCGAGTGACTGTATACCAAGGATGTTTAGTTTATAGTTATTAGTTTCAGTTTAAGGTTTTGGGTTAATTGAGTTTTGGGTAGGTCATTAGGTAGTTCAGTAGTTCATTAGGTAGTTCAGTAGTTCATTAGGTAGGTTCAGTAGTTCATTGAGATCGTTGAGTTCATTAAGTTTAGGTTCATTGACTTTATTGAGTTCACTAGGTTCATTAGGTTCATTAGGTTCATTAGGTTCATTAGGTTCATTGGATTCATTAGATTCATTAGGTTCATTAGGTTCATTGGGCTCATTGGGCTCATTAGGTTCACTAGGTTCATTAGGCTCGTTATTATAAACATAGTAATGATTAAATTCTAATCCTTTAGATATTCATTTATTGAGTTCATTGATACCTTCCGTTTGTTGGAAACAAGTTCATTGATTAGTTCATTAGTCAATGATTTCTCGATTCATTATTTTATATTCAAGAAGTCCAAAGAGTTCATTGTCTCCTCTTTATTAAGTTTACTTTCATTGGAATTCATTCCTCTTTCATTAAGTTTACTTTTATTGGAATTCATTCCTCTTTCATTAAGTTTACTTTTATTGGAATTCATTCCTCTTTTATTAAGTTTACTTTTATTGGAATTCATTGATTCCTCTTTTATTACATCCAATCTCTTTGAAGTTCATTGATTCCTATTTCATTTAATTTAATCTCTTTGAAGTTCATTGTTTCATGTTTGACTAAGTCTAATTTTATTGAAGTTCATTGTTCTATCTTTGACTAAGTCTAATTTTATTGAAGTTCATTGATCCATCTTCGATCAAGTTCAATTTCATTAAAGTCCATTGAACTTCGTAATTTATGTCCTTGATTTAGTGAAAGACACATTCGGTTTCATGGGACTTAAGTTGATTGATCCGCTTCATCGATTTCTACTTCAATATTTTCTTAAGTAACTTCTTGAATTTTTCTAAGTTTCACATCCTTTCATTGATACCTCAGTTTTTTCATTGATACCTTAGTTTTTTCATTGATACCTCATTTCATTTCATTGATACCTTCCCTCAATTGCATTTATTTCAATCACATTAACTTCGATTCCATTAACTTCGATTCCATTAACTTCGATTCCATTAACTTCGATTCCATTAACTTCGATTCCATTGACTTCCATATTCGTTGATTTCTATCATTGTAGTGCTTTGATTTCTTCGATAGTTGCATTTCTAATTTCATGAAAATACTTTACTTATTCAGTTTAGGGTCTCGATTATAGATTCGTTCATTAAATTCTACTTTTATTGACTAATTCGTGAATCTCGTTCATTGATCGAGTTCATATGCACCGTATGTTTCATTAATTCTAATTCCATCGAATCTAATTCCATTAATTCTAATTCTATTAATTCTAATTCCATTAATTCTAATTCCTTCAATTCTAATTTCGTTAATTCTAATTCCATCAATTCTAATTCCATTAATTCTTATTCCATTAATTCTTATTCCATTAATTCTAATTCCATTAATTCACTTAGTTAAATTTCATCATTGACCCCTTCCTAAATTCATCAACGTTCACAAGTTCATTGATCCCAATTTCACCGACACAGGTTTACTGATACCCTGGCTCATTGACTGCATTGACGCCGTGGCCACTGGCTCAAAGAACCACCTTATAAGTCCATCAATCAGATCATTTATTTCTACTCATTCGTTATGCTGTTTGCGGACCCCTCGTCCGGCTCACAAGGCATCTAGCCTGTCGTTGATCTCGTCAGCACTCAAGTTCTTGACGCGGGGCCCGACCTCACTGGTGCCGCGGAAGCCCAACAAGTGGTCCTGCGGCTCGCTGATCACGGAGATGTCCAAGTTGGCCCCGGTCAACTCGCCGTCCACGGACTCCTTCAACGCCAAAAGCGCCACGTGGATCACGTCCTCCAACTCCAAGTCCTCGTTCCACCGCTTCTCCAAAAACGTCTTGGCCGACACCGCCGTCTTGCCGATCGCCGTGGCCTTCCACGGAAAGTAGCTGCCCGACGGGTCCACCTGGTATAGCTGGTACTGCGCCAGGTGCGCGTCGTAGCCCCCCACCAAGAGCGACACGCCAAACGGCCGGATGCCCCCCGACTGTGTCGACTCCTGCATCACCTTCGCCAACTCCTGCACCATGATCTTCACCGGCGGGTACTCGTTGTAGATGCGCTTGTAGTTGGTGTGCGCCAATTTGCGTGCCCGGTCCACCAACACCCGGAAATCGGGGCCCATTCCCGAGTATGTCATGGCAATGTCCGGCGTGATCATCTCCACCTTGGAATTGCACTCGTGCTTGATCAACGACGAGTTGGCTTTTCTCTCGGTGGCAAGCACCACCCCACTGTCCGTCTTGATGCCGATTGTCGTGACTCCCTGTTTGACGGCGTTCAATGCATACTCAATCTGCACCAATTTCCCGCTGTTTTGTTAGTAGCTGCTTGTGCGGGCCGTGCTCGTGCTCACATACCTGGGCGAGAATGTCGTCAAAGAAAATGAATATCTGTCGGCCATTGTGGAACTAGTTGGTGGTTGAGGATCCTTGCCGCCGTTTGCCTTCGCTCCCGCACCGCGTGCACGTGTCGCGTCACGTGCCTCAACCTGATTCAAGCACTCGTCTTCTGTTCTATTCTCCAAACATCTTGACTAACAAACATCTTGACTAACAAATATCTTGACTAACAAACATCTTGACTAACAAAAATCTTGACTATTCACTTTTCGTCTTTATCTTTAACCTTTCTTCTTTATCTCTACTCATCTCTCATCTCTACTCACTTTTCGTCTTTATATTTAACCTTTCTTCTTTATCTCTATTCATCTCTCTTCTTTATCTCTATTCATCTTTCTTCCTCATATTTAACTTTTCTTCTTTATCTCTATTCATCTTTCTTCTTTATCTCTTTATCTTTCGTCTTTATCTCTTTATCTTTCGTCTTTATCTCTTTATCTCTTCTTTTTCTCTATTACCATCTCTCTTCTTTTTCTCTATTAACATCTCTCTTCTTTTTCTCTATTACCATCGCTCTTCTTTTTCTCTATTAACATCTCTCTTCTTTTTCTCTATTACCATCTCTCTTCTTTTTCTCTATTAACATCTCTCTTCTTTCTCTCGTGTCCAGATCTTGTCTACTTTAATCTTTTTTTATCTTCAAAGTTGTCTATCTATATCCTCGGCGCCGCCCAGACCGTACCTTGCTTCTCTACTCCTCGTCGTCGGTGTCCACCGGCTTGGGTGTTCCCTTTGGACTGCTCAACCACTCAATGTGACGCAACCGTCTTCTCTCCGCCTGCAACTTCTTCTCGTTTCTCGTCATCTTGGTCTTGCGTGCACGCACCTTGATGTTGGCCGGCGAGTCGTCGTCGTCCGCTCTCTTCTTCACGGGCGCCGGCGTAGGCGCAGGCGACCCTTCGGCAGATTCCGCCCCATCGGCGAACCGTGATGCATCCACCACCGCCGTCCCTTTCTGCACAACCTCTCCGTTCTCCACGTGCCATTGCTCCGGACACAATGCTCCAACAAACTCGTTGTTGTGCGAGATCATCACCACTCCTCCGCTCCAGTCCCGGATTGCCACCGCCAATCCTCCCAACGAGTCTCTGTCCAAGTAGTTGGTGGGCTCGTCGAGCACAAGCAAGTGTGGGTTGTTCCACATGGCTCCCGCGATCACAACCTTAACCAATTGTCCTCCTGACAATGACCCCATTGGCGTGTGGTCCGCAATGTCACCGTCCAATCCAACATCTTCAAAATGCTTTCTGATCACCGGCGGCGTCAACTCTCTGTATCCCAATCCCTCTCTCGAGGCTTCGTGGTCGTCGAACTTTTGGATCAACTTGTCAAACCCTTGCTCGATCAAAAACTCCTTTGGAAGCCACGAGTTGAACTTGGGCAAAAAGTTTTTCCACTTCACCTCGTACTGGAACGACTTCTTCAACTTTTGTCTTCCCACAAGCGCTTCGATTTGTCTTGGCCCTTGTCCTTCTCCGCTATCAATCATCTTGGTCATGATCTCCTTCTCGCTCTCGGAAATCTTCCGTGACTCCTTCAACAACACTTCACGATCATCTCCGAATCTGTAACGCCATTGTAAGTACTGGTTGGCCGTCTTTTCCTTGTGTTGCTCCACATGCTGCAAAGCGTGCTGTGCAATGTAACCGATTCTCAAGTTGGGGTGCTTCTCCACTTTACCCTCATTTGGAATAGTTTCTCCCGTCAATAACTTGATCAACGTCGACTTACCTGCTCCATTAGGTCCAACAATACCAACACGCGATGACAAAGTCAAGCTGCACGAGACATTCTTCAAGGATGGCTTGGGTGCACCTGGGTACGCAAATGTCACGTTGGACATCCGCGCGATTGCCCTGGTGTTGGATTTGACTCCGGACAAGATGCCTGGAGGGGGGAACGCCATCTTCACGATCGAGTCACTCAAGGTGTAATAGGACTTACCTTCTGGCTTCACCTTGACAAACTCAGACAAATTACCCTTGTAGTAGGCCAACTTCTTGTTCTCGTAGTGGATGATGTCGGTACACACGGCATCCAAGAAACCAGAGTCGTGAGAAACAATCAAAGAGGTGATTTGGGTGTTTTCGACCAAGTAGTTCTCCAACCACTTGACGTTGGCAACATCCAAATGATTAGTGGGCTCGTCCAAAAGCAAAATGTCGGCTTTCATCAACATAGCTCTGGCCAATTCCAACTTCATTTTCCAACCTCCTGACAAGGAACCGACATTTTGTGCCAAACGCTCGTCGGGGAATCCCACCAGAGCCAATGCCTTAGCGATGTCATCCCGACTCACATGCTTCAACTCTGGGTCAGAGGCAATGAAGCTCACCAAGTCCATGTCTCCTTCTTCGCCTTGCAACCTGTGCTCGACGAAACACGTGCGCAACTCATCGGGAGCAGGGAAGCCCTCCAACTGCCCTTTGGAAATGGCTCTCATCAACGTGGACTTTCCTGCACCATTGCGGCCACACAAACCGTAGCGGTGTCCTTTCAACAAGCGCAAGGTGGTCTTGTTCAACAACATACGCGAGCCATATGCCAAGGAGAAGTCAGTGTTGACAATCTCAACTGCACCTTCCTCGAGCTCCTCGGCCTCTTTGTTGTTGGAGTTGAACAAAGCCTTCACATTGTGAAGCACACGCTCAACATACTTGTGCTTGAGCTCGGCGGAGTATGCGTCAAGGGTCGAAACTTCGGTGACCATGGTCAAGTACTCGGCCAAGCGCTTCCAGTCATTGACATTGGCATCGGTCTGCAAGATCGTGGCCAAGTAGGTTTTTTCAGAGTCGCCCTTGAGCAAGGCCAGGGCGATGGCGTCCAAGTCAGCATCGTCCAATTGGGCGGAGTAGAATTGCTCTGCTTGGGCCACCAGAATCCGGCCGTGAAACTTTCCGTCCAGCTGTTCGTCTTTGGCATCCTGCAAGACCTGCAAGGCCTTGGCGCCCAAGGATCTGACTTCCGGCAAGGAGGCGTTGTTGACGACCTTCTCCACGCCCGGCATCAAGATGGGGATGTAGCTTTCGATCTCTCTCTTGTTGTTGACCAATCTGGTCAAGTTCTCGGTGACGGTGACGGTCTGTCTCAACTGGTCATTGGAGGACGACGACATCTTCAAAGACTTGTCCAAGATCGGGACCAACAAGGACAACACAGGCTCGGTGACCTCGGCCACAAAGGTCACGGAAGAGAGGTTCTTGATACACTCGGGAACCTTCTTGGGGTTGGCCAAGGTGTCGACAATCAAGTCGTACTTGTTTTGCAAGTCCAAGTTGTCCAAAACCTTGACGAACTTCTTCAAGGTCTTCAAGCCCTGCGAGGCCAACTCCGGCTTAAAGTCCGTGGACAAGTCGGTCAACACGGGCACGGTGGTCTTGAACTTCATCTCCAACAAATCGGCAGGCACCTCGTCCACCAACTTGTCGAAGGTCAGCAAAGCCGCGACCTTGGAGTTCCACTTGGCCGAGGACGCCAAGTAGCTCAAAAGCTCGTCAATCACCACGGAGCCCAACGCCTCCACCGGAAACGTGCCGTACAAGATGTCGATGGTCTGCTTGGCCGCGCGGATGATGTTCTTGTCCTTGTCGGAGAAAAAATCGAAAACGGGCGAGAAGAACTGTGTGACGTGGCACTCCTTTGGCGTCTGGCCTCCCAACTTGAGCGCCAACTGCTGCACGATAAGGAGCCCGGCCTCGCGCACCACGGCGGGGTTTTTGGGCTTGGCAAACGACTTGAGCACCTCGAGGAGCTTCCATTCCTCCACCACGTTCATGGACGGCTGCTGCAAGATGACGTCGGCGATTTCCTCTGCCAATTTCTTGGCCTCCGACGCCTTGGCGACGGTCTGGATTTTGACCAAGTGCTCCTGGATGGGCGAGTCCACGGCCAACTTCTTCAACGCCGTGTTGAGGGACGAAACGGACACCGTGGAGTCGGAGGCTGCCATGGGGGTGGCGGCGCCGCTGGCCAAGGCCGATTCTGGGCCGGGCGTGCCGTTGCTCAGGTGGCCGAACTGCGGGCTGAATGTGCCGTCATAGCCGCCCTGGTTGTATTGTCCTTGGTAGTTCTGGTAGTCGTTTTGGTACTGGTTTTGGTACTGGTTTTGGTACTGGTTTTGGTACTGGTTTTGGTACTGGTTTTGGTACTGGTTCAGGTACTGGTTTTGGTACTGGTTTTGGTAGCCATAGCCACGGGGTTGCTGCTGGGAGCTCTGCTGCTTCAAAAAGTCGTCGAAAGAGAGTTTCTTGGACATTTGAGGTGGCGGCAAGGAGTAAGTAGGGAGGTTTAGAAGAGGAAAAATTGCACGCATGATATGCGGGCACCCGTGCACCACGTCTCTTCCGATGCCCTGCACCGTTTGTTCGGTTGCATCCGCTGGGCTGAGGTGCAGGACCGGGCCGGGCCTGGCCTTGACGTTTCCATCTTGTCTTAAAAGGCGAAAAATAGAATAAAACAACGGTGTCTGCTGGTCTTGATGCCACCAAATCTACTTGTAGTTTCTCTTGCAGATGAGACCTTGGGTTTACTGCCTTTCCTGTCAGAAGCATGAGGCTTTTTGCCTTTCCTGTCAGAAACATAAGGCTTTTTGCCTTTCCTGTCAGAAGTACAAGGCTTTTTGCCTTTCCTGCCAGAAGTACAAGGCTTTTTGCCTTTCCTGTCAGGTCCATATGAAATGCTTCTGTGGAGTTGCTGGGATGAAGAAAAGCCGATGGCAATGCTCTATAGGATTGGGTTAATTGCCATAGCATTGCCTAGATGAAATCCGGAAATGCGAGTCGACCATTTGTAGTGATTCGTCGGAGGTCTTTTTCCGTCTTATGCCTGATTGTTCAACGAGACGTTCAGATTTGATAGGTACTGCTGAAAGCGATAGTCACATGCGAACATCAGAAACACCGGTTGTCAGTTCTGCTTTCAGAAACACCAATTATCAGAAACGCCGATTGTCAGAATGTCATTTTGGAAAAGCAGATTGTCAGAGACGTCATTAAAAAGCCGAGTGTCAGAAACGTCGCTTGTCAAAAAAGTCAAGAAATTGTCAGAAAGTTCACTTCCAGAAAAGTTCATTTCCAGAAATTGTCAGAAAGTTCACTTCCAGAAATTGTCAGAAAGTTCACTTCCAGAAATTGCTAAAACTTCACTGGTCAGAAACTTGTCAAACACTCGCCAGAAACTCTTCAGAAACTCCGATTTTCAGACACTCCGATTGTCACAAACTGTGAATATCGCCCTCCAATTGCCAGAAAGTTCAAATTTCAGAAACTCGTAAGAAATTGGCTAGGAATTTTTCAGAAAATTTTCAGAAACTTTTCAGAAACTTTTCAGAAACTTTTCAGAAACTTTTCAGAAACTTTTCAGAAACTCCAATTAGAAACTCCAATTAGAAACTCCAATTAGAAGCCCAATCAGAACTCTTCAAAACCTCACTTGTCCAAAATTTTGCCAAAACCGCCAAAAATTGCAAGAAAAACTTGGAAAAAGACCTCAGTCTTAAACCACTCAAACAACCCGATATCATGCCGCTAGCTCGTCTGCTATGACGGTGTCCGCATCGCTCTCATCCGTATAAGCAGACCTCTCCTCGGAAGACTCCGGCACAGCCGCCCCCGCAAGGCCTCTGACTTCGTCTTCGTACTCCGCCTTTTGCTGCGCCAAGGTGTCTTCGCTCTTGAGCACGTACCTCTGGAACTTGCTGTGGTACGGCTCCTGCTGGGGGCCAAGCACAAAGCTGTCAGGGGTCTCGACCAAGTCGGCGTACTCGGCACGTGCCGGGCGGGCCGGGTTCTCCCACACGTCTGCCGGAGGCCGGAGCAAGTTGACGATTTCTTTGATCGACTCGTTTAGCGTTTTTCGGGCGTCCCGCACGGTCTTCAAGTCCACGTACGGGATCTGGTCCTCGGCACCGGCCAGCACATCCTCACCGCCGGACCACTTGCTGGCGACCGGGTCGGACCGGGCCGTGCCTGCCTCGGGGGCCGTGCCTGAGGGTGGCGCCGAATTTGGTTCGAGCGGCTCTTTTCTGGGCTCCGCCTGGACGCCGTCCGCTTCCGACCCCGCTTTCTTCTCGGCGTCCGCTTTCAACCCCGCTTTCTTCGGGGCTTTCAGCCCCACTTTCTTGTCGGCTTTCGACCCCGCTGTCTTCTCGGGCGGCGGCGCTTTCGTGGCCGGGTTGCCGTCAGTCTTGGCTTCTGCCAGATCCGAACCTCCCAAACTCAAGGACTCGAGGCCAAAGCTGCCCAGAGACACGCTGTGGCGGCCAAGCTGCGCCTCGAGCTTCAGGATCCGGAGCGCCTGCTTGTCGTTCAAGTAGCGCAAGGTGTTGACCTCACTGGTGAGCTGCTGGATGCGGTACTTCATTTCGGATTTCTCGAGATTGGTCATGATTTTGAACCGCTCCAAGTTGGTGAACTCCAGCGTCAAGTAGCTGATCACCCCGGGAAGCGTGTAGTTGGCCAAGGGGCTGTCTGGGGCCGGGGCAGCTGCCAGAGATTGGCTTGGGGCCGGGTTTTGCTGGTACGCGTTCGGATTGGGCGCCAGGCCCTGCCCGGAGCCCGGGATTTGGCCGGATGTTGGTGGCGCGGGTCCTGGGTGCATTCTGCTGGTCGTGGGGGCTGCCTGGGGGTGTGCTGGCAGCTTTTTCGTGGACGGCAAGACGTTCATTTGGGGTTGCAGCGTGGCCTGGCGGGCACTTTGAGGCACGGGCCGGGCACGTGCGCACGCACGTGACACGGGCGGCCGGCCGGCCGCCACGGCGCTACGGGGCGGGGGTTCGATTCGTGCTGTTTCTAAGTAAGGGCGCCTGCTTGCTGGCGTGGCGCTTCGGCGGCGGCGGGTTTAGTTGCCCGAGGCCCAGTCGTTCAAGCCGGCTCTGTTTCGGGCGATCTCGATGGCGTAGAACTGGATTCTGACCACGAAAATGGTGTTTTCCTGGGAGTACTCGCCGCTGGCCTTGGTCCTCAACAAGGTGCCGAAATTGTAGTCGTCGATCTCGTTGAACTTCTCGCAGAAGGTTCTCCATCTGGCCTTGCCCTGGGCGCTTTTCATCTCGTCCTCCGAGATCTCGGCCACCTTGGCCTTGTCCTTGAACTCGGGGAAGTCCTCCATCAACGCGGCGTAGATGTCGTCGTCGTACGTGGTCAACTTCAACGTCGACGCCTGCACTTTGCTGATGAGGTTCCAGTAGGCGTCTGCCTGGACCACGGCCTTGACGGCGAATTGCTTCTCGATGTCCTCGAGATTGTCGGCGGTTTCTGCGTTGAATTGGGTGGCCATAGTGGGCGGGATGGTGTTTTGGACGGATATGTGGGGAGAAGAAGAGTTGCGGTTTTTTGGGGTCTTCGCTTCGGAGCTCTCGGGCGTTTAGCGCCCCGTGCGTGCAGGACTCCCGGCTTCTAGAACCATCTGAGACACGCAAACGGCGGTTCACGCTGCCGCCTGCTGCGTGCGGGCCGGGGCTTATCGAGCTTTCTGGTGGGAGGCGAGGGCGTTTGGATGGCAACTCTGAAATTTGGAGTCGTGGCGGGAGCGTTTGGACGGGGTGAATATTTGTGGTGCACGGGTGTTTTCGGGGTAAAGCCGCACCCTCAGACTGACGTCAGTAAGTCAGTAATCAGTAGGTCAAGGTCAGTAAGTCAGTTAGTTAGTAGGTCAGTAAGTCAGTAAGTCAATTAACGTCAGTTAAGGCCACAGAAAAATTTACTGAAAGTCACTGAAAAGTCACTGAAGTCACTTTTCATCAAATTTGGTCTTCTAGTAAAACACCCATTTTCGGTATAATTAGCCACTCAGGCCCTCAGACACTCGTTCAGTATACTTAGTCTTTCAGCAATCAGTTCCACTTTCGGAAGTCACTCCCACTCCAGTATTTGAGTCACTTCTTTCAGTAAATTTAGTCATAGTAATCTCCGCTTCGCTGTACTTAGCTCACACACTTCATAACTAAACTCGATTTCAGTAGTCACTTCATGTAAATGACTTCATTAGTTAGTCACTATTCAGTAAATGAATTCATTAGTTAGTCAACCCCACTCCAGTAAATGACTTCATTAGTTAGTCAACCCCACTCTAGTAAATGATTTACTTCATTTAGTAAATCAAGTCACTATTCAGTAAATGACTTCCTTCATTCAGTAGATCAAGTCACTATTCAGTTAATGATTTAATCCATTCAGTAAATCAAGTCGCTATTCAGTAAATGATTTAATCCATTCAGTAAATCAAGTCACTATTCAGTAAATGACTTCTTCATTCAGTAAATCAATTCAGTAAAGAAGCCACTTTATTCAGTAAATCAAGTAACTATTCAGTAAATGACTTCTTCATTCAGTAAATCAAGTAACTATTCAGTAAATGAAGCGACTTTATTCAGTAAATGATTCACTAATTTTCATTCAGTTAGTCAGTCCCACTACCATTTACTCTCTTCATTCTTTCGGTGATCACTTCTCAGTAAATACAGTCACTCAGTCACTCCCAGTTCCCTTAAGTTAGTCTTCAATGGTCACTTCACTTCAGCAAATTTAGTCACTCAGTCCCTCAGTAATTCCAGCTTTCACTGATTTATTCTTCAGTAGTCTCCAATTCACTAAATGAGTCACTCCCACTTCCGATCTTTTTCAATAGTCTCCACTTCACTGAATTTACTCCCACATCATCAAATTCCCTCTTTCATCAAATTCCAGTAACTTAGTGACTCAACCACAAGTCTTTCCCGTGAATTGGTCACTCAGTAGCACTTCCATTTCAGTAGGTCGTTCAGAAATCATTCCACTTTCAGTAGTCACTTGCGCTTGAACTGAGTCTTTCAACCATTCATTCACCACCAATAATTAGTCTCAGTAATTACATTCATTTTAGGAAACGGAGATCAGTCCTTCCTAATGGAGTCATTCCAAACTCAGTCCTTTTTAATGGAGTCATTCCAAACTCAGTCCTTTTTAATGGAGTCACCTCTCTTCACAGTCCTTCCTAGTGGAGTCATTCCGAACTCAGTCCTTTTTAATGGACTAACATCTCTTCACATTCTTCCCAATGGACTAACATCTCTTCACATTCCTTCCCAATGAAATAAATCTCTTCACATTCTTCCCAATGAAATAAAATCTCTTCACATTCTTCCCAATGAAGTAACGTCTCTTCAGCCCTTCATAAACTCACTCGTCTGCACAGTCACCCAAATGGCGCAAAATCCACCGGGCCGCCCGGCGTCCACTTTCAAAAGCACCGTGCACGCAGCCGGTGCCCTCAGCTATCGTGTGTTCGCCCGCAAACCGAATCGTGGATTCGCCCAACCCACACATGTCGTAATCCCCACAAAGCTGGATCACTGCACTGCTGGGGTCGTCGTCCACAAAGGCAGCAGCGTAAGAGCCGCGGATGAACGGATTAAGAGTCCAGTCGGAGACCATCACGGCAGTGGGGTCACAGGGAGGGCTGGTTTGGATGGTGGAGAGCATGGGCTTGAGAAAGCGCCAGGCCAAGGTGGGATTTTGCTCCAAATACTCGGTGACTGGCGATTGCACGAGACAGACCAAGGTGCTTGTTCCGTAGATGGCGGCGTGGTTGACGACGGAGAGGGGGTACTGGAACGGGCGGGGCTGGTTCTTTTCGGGTCCCAGTTGCTTGAATTGCAGTTGGCTCTTTTGTTCCAGGACGCTCTCTTCCAGCACCCCCTGCCCTTCATCTCCTTCATCCCGAGCCAACACCTCCATGCTGTCCTCGGAAGGATCCCACCAAATGCGGTCAAACTCCAACACAACCTTGCCCAACGCCCCAAAGTGCATGTCGCCAATCGCCTCCGTCATGGCCCGCGGAAGCGGCGGTTGCCACGTAATGCCGTAGGCAGCCCCGGCCCCGAGCCCCAAAATAGACTGAGGCACCGCCACCACCACATAGTCGGCCATCACCTCAAGCCCCGAGCCCGTGACCACCACGTGTCTGCCGCCCGGCCCCCCAACATCCCGCCGGATCTCCACCACCTGCTCCCCCGTAAGAACCTCGCACGTGGTCGTCTGCACGAGATGGTCCACCAACGCACCAAAACCCTTGCGGTTGTACAAGTTGCGGCCCTGCTGGCTCATGACCGCGTGCTTGGCACTGAGCACGTCATGCCCGGCCCCATGCCACAATTCCAAGTACCGCATCATCTGCCCACAGTACGTGGCCTGTTCGGGCGTCAAAAACGACCGGTATTCGTGCATGTACTGCCCCACGATTTGCCGGAGCGACATGTCCGCCGTGTCCACGTCCGCCGAGTAGTGCATCTCGATGTACTTCTCCATGTCCCGCACCACCTGCCCGAGCTTCAAGCCCCGTGTGTCGAGGCGCCCGTTTTCCGTGTACACCGCAGGCTCTTGGTCGTCAAAATACATGTCTTGTGCCGTCCAAATCCCGTCCCGAATGCCCTCGTGGAGCACGCTGTTGCTGAGGGTGTCATGGAACCAGGCGGCGCCCATGTCGTAGGAGTTGGTGCCGAGTTTAGCGGTTCTGATTCGTCCGCCGGGTTTGTCGTGGGCTTCGAGGACCACCACCTCGGAGGCCTGGACGTGGGGGGACTGCACAAGCTGGTGGGCGGCTTTGAGGCCGGCCACGCCGGCGCCGACAACACAAACTTTGTAAAAAACTGGCACGGTGGCGGAGAAGACGATGCTCTTGGGAGAAAGACGGTGGTGCACGTGACGCGTGGGAGTATAGTGAGGTGCACTGGACGCTGGCCGCGCACTGCAGGTGGCCGTTGCAACCGACATGCTTTTCTGTTTTTTTATGATTCAAGGTTTGGGTTTTAATTTTGATGTTTGAGATCTCTGTTTTGATGGGTCTATTATTGGTGATTCCGTAGTTCTCAGGTGGTTCTTTAGGTGGTTTTTTAGGTGGTTCTTTAGGTGGTTTTTTAGGTGGTTTTTTAGGTGGTTTTTTAGGTGGTTTTTTAGGTGGTTCTTTAGGTGGTTCTTTAGGTGGTTCAGTTTCAAGTTTTTAGTGAATACAGTAATTCCAATGTTCCACTTTTGAATGGTTCATTTTCTAGTGTTACAGAGATTCCATTGACTTCAATGTTCAAAGGGGGTCAGTTTAGGTGGTTCAGTTTAGGTGTTTCAAGTGAGTCTAGGGTTCAAATATCTCCCGTAATTCATTGTTCAGTTTTAAGAAATTTAGTGATTCAAATCCTAAGTGACTCAATGTTTCAGGTCTAAGTGCTTCAGCAATTCCAGTGTTCAAGGAGTTTAAGTGTCACAGTGCTTCAGTCTTCTAAGTGGTGTCAGTACTTGAAGTGGTCACAGTGTTTCAATTTTAGGTAATCCAATAATTCAGTGCTCTAGGTTCAGTTTTTAGGTAATTCAATAATTCAGTGTTGAAGGTTTAATTTTTAGGTAATCCGATAATTCAGTGCTCAAGGTTCAATTTTAGGTAGTCCGATAATTCAGTGTTGAAGGTTCAGTTTTTAGGTAATTCAATAATTCAGTTTCAAACTGGTTCAGTTCAGTTTCAATGTTTCGGATTTAGTGTTTCAGTCTTGGGTGTTTCAGTCATAAGTGCTCTAGATGATTTAGTGATTCTGTGTTTCACTTCAAATTCTTTCGATCTCATTGTCAACTTTAGGTGTTCATCCAATTGCAGTACATCAAGTGGCTCTAGTCAATCAATTATATCAACAATCGTTAATTATCAACAATTCTTCACTTTCAATAATCCTTCATTTTCAGCAATTCTTCATTTTCAATCCTTCACTGTCAACATCCTTCATTTTCAATAATCCTTTATTTTCGAACCTTCACTTTCCTGCCTGAAAGACTTCATACGGGCTTGAAAGGTCATCTCTTGATCTCAGTCCAGCTAAAACATTGGCTTCCATATATTAAGTCCATAATGCTCCATGCTTTATTTGGATTGTGTTCAAAAATCATTGACTTTGCTGGGTTTCAGAGACTCTTGAAATAATTACACAATGCAAGATATATTTTAAGAGTGGCTGAGGAGGAGGAGGTCTATTGAAGAACTGGAGCAGTGGCTTTTTCAAAAAACTCAAAAGAAGCATCAGATTTGAGCAAAACATTATTCTCTTAGGGACTAATCAATCCTGTAGCTAAAGAGGCCTTCGTTATTTTGAGGCATTCAATGTTTTAGCTTGGAGAAAGGAACAGCTTCCATGATTTATCTTAGAGAAAGGGACAGCTTCCATGATTTAGCTTAGAGAAAGGGACAGCTTCAATCATTCAGTTTGGAGAAAGGGACAGGTATTGGGATAAACAAAATCTAATAAATCTGCACCAAAGACAATTCTCGTGAATCAATTCATTGCATTTTTCGGTATCAATCTGATATACTGATTGTTATGGCCGAGTTTTGTCTGACTGAGAACCTGTTGACTATTTTCATTTCGAATTAATGCTAGATTTTCCAATTAATCCTACCACTTTTGACTTAACGCTACCATATTGGGACTAATGCTACCATGTTCGAATTAAATGTACATTTTCGAATTCATGCTACTATTTTTGGCTTAATATTTTGGAACTAATGCTGCCATGTTCGGATTAATGCTAACATTTCGGATTAATACTCATTTTAGAATTAATGCTACCATGTTCGAATTAAATGTACATTTTCGAATTCATGCTACTTTTTTTGGCTTAATATTTTGGAACTAATGCTACCATGTTCGAATTAATGCTAAAATTTCGGATTAATACTCATTTTAGAATTAATGCTACCATTTCGGATTAATACTCATTTTTTAATTAATGCTACCCTGTCGAATTAATGCCACTATTTTCAAATGAGACAGACCCGAAAAAACCATAACTAAACCTTCAGACTTAAGCTGTGGCTCATTGATATTACTTTGGGAAAGAAGCTGGAAACGGCATGTCAAAGAAGCACAAACAGTTTAGGAGCTAAGACCAGGAGAGTAAGGGGTGAAAGAATATCTGGATGCCAGAAAGACTTGCCCTAAACCCAAAGATTTTGATGGTTTATACGCATCATATACGGTTATAAGGGGATACTACTTGTTATTTAGATGCTACCTATTATTGTATGGGATAAGCCAAAATGATTAAGTGTAAACAAAAAAGACTTCATGGAAAGTATGTGATAAATTTACGATTGGTCAAGGCTTATGTTTATCCTGTGAGACTTCACTGAACCCAATTAGACCCAAAGCCGAATGCAGACCCTATATTTATGGAAATTGGAACCTGCCCTTTAGTCCTAATAAAGCATGTTGTAGTGAATGGGGACAGTCTTGTTATCATCCGAGTTGTAAAAACGTCACCGCTCTTCTAATTGTGGTTATGGCAAAATACAGTGAGTCGATCCGACTTTGATACTATTGATTATTTGACTGACTCGACTGACAAATTAGCTCATGAACCTAATATCAAAGACAAAACTCTCTAATAACATGCAAGCTAATGAAATGCAAACTCTCTAATGACATGCAAGTACTCTCTAATAATATGCAAACTCTCTAATGACATGCAAGTACTCTCTAATAATATGCAAATACTCTACATTATCATGCATGTACTCTATAATATCATTCAAGTACTCTATAATGTCATGCAAATATTCTATAGTTCATGATGCTGTTGTTAATAATATAAGCGATTTTAGTATGATCTGAACGTAGAGTAGGGGATTCTCGATACTAGAGGAGCCTATAGTGAATTGAAAATGAGGTGGCTCTTTGGTTGGGATTCAGTAGAATCCCTCTACTTACATAATACTTGGAGATTCTAACCTGCTCATAGACAAGTTTGCCAATACTTTTAGTCGACCGAGACCAAAAGACTGCCATTGAATAGTCTTGATGAACAGCATTTCAAATGACATTTCTTAAAATGGCAAGAAGCATGAGCTGTTAAAAATGTCTCTGGACAAATGATTTCCACACCAGGTATTAGGCTTCCGGAGAAAGCGAAAAAGGAGCATGTTTAGACAAGAGTCCAAGTGGTTAAAGGAAAGACATCCGAATGCCAAGGAAAGCAACCAAGTGGTCAAAAAAACATCCGAGTGCCTAGATAAGCACCAAGTGGTTAAAAACACATCCGAATGCTGCCAGAAACCAAGTGGTTAGAGGAAATCCTAGGTGCAAATTCTCCGAAGACACGAATTCAGCCGCCTACAAGCCCAAAGCGGAACGCACGTGCACACGGACCTGGCGGTCAAAACAGGCCCGGTCGTCCCGCCAGAGCTTGCACGCATCGATATTGGCCCCACTCTCGGGGTTGGGCTCGGCCAACATGGAAATCACACTCAACAAAATCTTCTCTATACTCTGCACCGGCGACCAGCGCTCCTCCGGCCGCTCGTACTGGTTGGGATCCTCGCCCGGAGGATGCAAGATGCTGATGCACACGTTGCCGTCGGCGTAGATGTTCGGGTGAAGAAGCGGCGGGTCGAAGGTGAGCGACGGCGGGGCTAGCGGGTAGTCGTGGGGAAAGCGGAGCACGGCACTAAACACGCCGTTTTCGTAGGGCGTGTCCACGGGCCCCTCGAGCAAACAGTCCCAGACAAAGAGGTTGTCTTCGGAGACCGGGCCGGCGACGATTCCGGGCGGCGGGTCTCGCGTGAGCTGCTGGTACTCTTTCAAGAGGCGTTTCTGGGCGGTGGAACGCGGTGCCATGAGGGGTTTCGAGTGTGTAAAAGATCGGTTTCAAGTGGCGCTGTAGCAATTAAGTTTGTAGTAGTCTCACGTGTAGCAGTCAAGTCTGTAGCAGTCAAGTCTATATTAGTTTCACGTGTGTATCAGTCAGTCTGTAGTCAAGTCTGTAGCAGTCTCACGTGTATCAGTTAAGTCTGGATCAGTTTCACGTGTGTATCAGTCAAGTCTGTAGTTAAGTCTGGATCAGTTTCACGTGTGTATCAGTTCAGTCTGTAGCAGTTTCACGTGTGTATCAGTCAAGTCTGTAGTCAAGTCTGTAGCAGTTTCACGTGTGTATCAGTCAGTCTGTATCAGTTTCACGTGTGTATCAGTCAAGTCTGTAGTTAAGTCTGTATTTGTGAAGCTGTAGTCAAGTCTTTAGTCAAGTCTGTATCAGTTAAGCTGTAGTCAAGTCTTTCTTTGAGTCTGTATCAAGTCTGTATCAGTTCTGTATCAGTTCTGTAGCAGTTCTGTAGCAGTTCTGTAGCAGTTTTAAGTTGCACACTAGATCACACGTTCAAGTGGCTCTTCGGACGGCACGTAGCACGTTTCAAGTCTGTGACAGTTCCAATTCTGTACAGTTTCAAGTCTGTGACAGCTCTAAGTCTGAAACAGTTTCAAGTCTGTGGCAGGCGGGTTTCAGGTGGCGCGACACGGCGGCCGCAGGCCGGCGGCCCAAAATCACTCGTGTGGGCAGAGGCCGGCACGGCGCGCTGTGGGGTCTTTTGCAGGCTAAAACGGACACGGTCGCCTGTGCGAATTCAACTGCTGCACAAGCCACCGGCCACTTCTTGAAACGTCCCAATTCTGAAACGTCGAAGCTGAAACAAGTGCTAGAGCTTAGTCCTGCTATTCTGAAACTCTCTTGAAACTGGTAACTAGTGCTCGTCCTCCTGTCGTTCCCATACTGCCAGTTAATACTGTCGTTTCAATACTGCCAGTTAGTACTATCTGTTTCATACTGTCAATACTGTCTAGTATCATTTCGACCCCCACCCATCAATTCTAATGTCTTATCTTACCGCTCGGGTCAAAAACGTCTTGAGTGGCGACACCTTTGTTTTGGTGCCGGCCAAATCCGAAAAAATCCCGGCCCCCGAACGGATCTTGACTCTCAACCACATCCGGGCAGAATCCACCTTGGCCAAGGAAGCCATGCGCCAATTGCTCATTGGCAAAGAAGTCAAATTCATCGTGCTGCACACATTGCCCCTGGGCAAAGAATTCGGCGACATTGCCTCCCCCGTGTTCCTGTCGCTTACCGAGTACTTGGTGCAGAAAGGCTTGGCCAAATCGAAGGACGTCTCGCGGACCCCTCCCAACGAGGACATTTCCCTTCTCGAACTGTTGCAGGAAACCGCGGCCAAAGAGGGCTTGGGAATCTGGGCCCCCGACTTCCTGGAGCCTGTAGCCATGACTTTTGACCAGTTGGAGTCGGATCTGGGCGAAAGTTCATTGCTCAAAAAAGTCACCGAGCGCTCTCTGCGCAGCCCCATCGAGACCGTGGTGGAGAAAGTCATCTCGGGCGACCGGATCATTGGCCGGATTCAGCTCAACAACAAATCCTACGTGCGCCTGGTTTTGGTTCTTGCCGGCATCAAGGCTCCTCGCACGGATTCGGCGGATTTGGCGGTGGCGAAAAACGCCCAACTTGCCAAGAAGTATGTGGAGGACCATCTCTTGATCACCCGCGCCAACATCAAGGTCCAGCTTCTTGCCGAGTCCTTGCCCGCGGCTCCCTTGGTGCTCGTGCTGCACCCTTCGGGTAACAGCATCCACGAGAAGTTGTTGGAAAACGGCTTGGCCGAGATCGTTGACTGGCAGTCGCGCTTGCTTGGCTCCGCCGTGATGGCTTCCTTGCGCAAAGCAGAGCAAACCGCCAAGAGCTTGCAAAAGGGCATGTGGGCCAGCCCGGGCTCCTCCGCGCCCCTGAATGTCGCCAAGCCCCAAGCCCCCGCGGCCTCCGTCAAGTCCTTGAGACCGGGCGTGTCGGTCAAGAACGTGGTCGTCTCCAAGGTCATTTCGGGCAACACCGTCAACGTGCGCTTGCCCTCGGACGAGGAAATCACCGTCCAGTTGGCTTCCTTGCGCTCCCCCCGGCCCCAGGACACCACGGTCACTTCCAACCCAAAGTACCAGCAGTGCTTGGTGCAGATGGCCAAGGAGTTCTTGAGGACCCTCGCCATTGGCAAGTCCGCCACGCTTCATGTGGATGGATACAGAGACCCCAACGAGGCCTTGAAGTTGGAGGGCCGTTTCTTGGTGTCTTTGCGTACCAACGGCGGCAAGGAGTTGTCGGAGGAGATTGTCTCTCACGGCTTTGCTACCGTCATAAAACACAACAAGCAAACCTTGCACGAACGGGCCGCCAATTGGGACAGGCTCATTGAACTCGAGGAAGAACAAAAGAAACTCGCCAAAAGAGGCGTCTTTTACAAGGGGCCTGATATTTCCAAGATCTTGACTTTGAGCAGCCGCTTGGTGAACGCATCCGAGAGCTTCGAAAAGGCAAAGTCTTTTTACTACGATATTGAAAGAGAACCAGATGCCTTTTACGTCGAGTACGTGTCTTCCATCAACAGGCTCAAGTTGTATGACCCGGCCACCGGCATCAAGTTTACCCTTATCTTGGAGGGCTTGTCTGACGGCAAAAGAGAGTCTCTGGCCGAGGCGGGCGTTGACTACTTGAACAGAACCGTCTTGCAGAGAAATGTCTCGATCCTGATCCGCAGGGTCGAGAGACTGGGTGCCTTTGTTGGCGATCTCAGGGTTCATGCATCGGACAAGCTGCCTGTGCAAACGCATCTTGTGGCCTCCGGTTTCTGTTCTTTGGGCGGCGACTACACGCCAGAGCTTGAGGCTGCAAGAAACTCTGCAAAGGCCGCCAAGAAGGGCATTTGGGCCAACTATGACGAGGCCCAAGAAGCCGAGGATCTCAAATTGGAGAATCTCTCCATCGGTTCCCGGAAACCCGAGTTCGTCGACATCGAGGTTGTTGACATGAACGCAAATGGAACCATTTCTTTCCACCACATTGACGAGAAGACTACTGCGGCTTTCCAAGACTTCAAGAAGAAGTTCAACGACTTCCACAGCCAAAACCCAAGTGCAAGTACGTCATCTGTGGATTTACCAGTTAAATTGAGCAAGGCCCCCAAGAAGAATGACTATGTATCTGCCAGGTTTAGCTTCAGCGATAACACCGGCAAATACTTCAGAGCAAAGGTGCTCAGTTTTGACAAGGTCACACAGAAGTTCAATGTGATTCACGTGGACTTTGGATTTGTCGACCACATTCCTGTGTCGCTCATGAGAGTTTTGCCCAAGAAATTCGGAGTGGATGTGATCAAGCCGTTCGCCCATACCTGCAGATTGAAAAACATAGTGTTTCCACCTAACCGGCCCACAAACTACTCGGAAGATACCTTGTGTACGCTTGAGGGCCTCGCTTACGATCGTGACTTGGTCATCAGTCGGGTGCCATCAGCAATCCCAGGTGTTCAGTACGATGCCATTTTGTATGACTCAAAGGAGTCTATCTCAGATCCAGATTACACGATCAACAGGCAATTGGTTAGAGAGGGTTACGGCATTTATGACGAGACTCAGGTCGACGACGACCCCGAATACCTGCGCGTAATCAAACAGGAGCAGAAGATAGCCATGCAATCCAGGTTGGGATGCTGGGAATTTGGGGATATTAGAGATGTTGTCGACGAGAGAGTCTACTTGAATTATCCCTGATGAAACATGAATGGGCGAACGTCTTTCAGGTGGCAAAGGGCATCCTCAAGAAATGAGAGAACTCGCGCTCAAGAATGTTATCAAAGACGTATTCTTTGAACAAGCAGCATGCTCCATGAAGCACCGTAGGTTCGAGGCCAAGGTGTAGAAGGCTCGCTCGCCACGTGACGCGGGGACACGCGTCCTCTGAACAGCGGTCCACTTCGGTGGCGGTGCGGGTAACTCCCGCGCCTTATCGAGATCCATCTTTTTTCCAAGTTTAATTCTCCAACATCACCACTTCCGCCACCGAAACCTCAACATGAATCCCGCTATCTCCAATCTTGGACTCATGTTAGTCATGATGCAGTTGTCTCGTCGTATCGATCTCGAGAACCCAGATATCCTCATGTACGTCCGTATCGGCTATATCGCGTGCCAGTTGATTGTCTTCGGTGTTTGCATGTACGTCAAGTTCCAGATTAACAAGAAGAACGACTTGACCACGATGAAGTATGTGGAGCCAGCCAACCCAATGAGCGGCCAGGCTGAATCCAAGGCGGTGGTGACCACGGTCAAGGAGTACGACTTGAAGCAGATCGACTCTCAAATCAAGGGTATTTTCACCTCCTTGGCCATGATGGGCTTCATGCACTTGTACATGAAGTACACCAACCCATTGTTCATGCAATCTGTCTCCTCGGTGAAGTCTGCTTTGGAGACCAACATTGTCAAGATCCACTTGTGGGGCTCTCCCGCCTCTGGAGATCTCAAGAGACCTTTCAAGGCTGCTCCTGGTTTCTTGCAAGCCTTGCAAGGTGCTTCAAGTGATGTCAAGACTGACAAGGCTTCCGTTGAAGCCGCAGAGGTCGCTGGCTCTGGTGGTATCAAGGAAGAGTAAATATGTCACAATACACCCATTCATACATGCTGCTGAATTCTGCAGACCCAAGTGCAAGGACTGGCATGATCTTTAGATATCTTAGGCTTTTCTTTGTGGGATGTCTCACCAACTGGCAACCAAACTTGTCTTAGGCATTTCTTTGTGGACGCTCCACCAACTGGCAACCAATCCTCAACGCGATATGCACTAGTTCCAGAATCTATTTATTTGTTCGACTGTTGTATTATTGCCTCTTCAAAGCATATCAATTGGTTTCGGGCTGCACCAAAATACACTCTTGATTTTTCCCCCGAACGAATCCCATGACATCCATGACTCTGGAGCTCACGATAAGCTCCCTGACAGTCCATTTTCCTCTATTGTAAATCTCAGGAACGGCTTTGTTCATTGGAAGAATCAACCCTTCGTAGATTCCTTGGAAGCGGACCACCTCTTCAGCAGAAACCTCTGTTTCTGAATCCATTTTCGTGAATGCATCATGGAGCCACTGAGGAAGGTATTGCTCCTCGTCATCTTCGTCCTTATACTCATTTTTGTTAAAACATCTTATGATGTATAAAAGCCAGACTTGGTCCATCATTTCCTGGTCTAGAATATCACTATACGAAGTCAAACCCATGGTAACCAAGAGAGATTGAGAAAATTTGACGTCGTTTTTGTAAACGGTCTTCAAGGTCAAAACGTGGTTCTTTTCCTCTTTCAACAAAGCCGCTTCCTGCCGCTTAATGCAGTTCACAGCACTCTGAAGAATTTTTCTTTGACCCGAGAGATATGTCACAATGTTTTCTTGATTCTTACTGCCAGTGGCATCATGTACCTTGATCATTGCTGACTTAGCCTCCAAAGCCTGACGCAAGTAGTTGAAGCCACTAAGCTTCATGCGTAAAGTGATCTTGTTGCCGTCCCAGCTGTTCCGGACTAAGCACTGGAAGATTTCGATAAGATTCTGCGGAACGACACCGTCGTTTATGAAGAAGAGGAACCCATCAGATTCTTCAGCAGTGCCTGCGGGGGAAGCTTTCGTCTGCACCACAGAGGTGGTGTAATCTGTTAACTTGGGAAGAGGAATGTCGTGGGCCTCAATGTCTGACAAAACGGGAGTAGGTATTTTGATTTTGAGCGCCACAGTGTCAGCAGAATTTTGAGGAAGACAAAAACCGTATCCCAAAAGAAGTTCTTCATTTCCCTTGCGGCCGTAGTTGTTGAAAAGCTCACCAGAGGAGATGGCGGCTGCCTGAAACTTGAATGCATCTTGAGTGGCGGACCAAGTCACATCTGCCTGCGGGTTGTGATTAAGCAAGTCTACCACTGGAATCAACATCACCACATCCTCCTGAATCGAGTCGATTGGATTTGACAGCTTCAAGAGGGAGCTCGGAAAAGCTCGGGACTTAATGATCATCGTTGCCCACATGTATGCCGCAAAAGATGCCCAATTATTGACTGCATCGCCAGTGAGGTAATCATGAAGCTGGTCATCGTCATAGAATTTGGATTCGTAGTAGAACTTCATGTTCAAGTGGTGGTCCAGCGGCAAAACGACGGATTGATGAAGGGCGCCGAGCGCCAGCCACCATTCATCAACTAGATGTTGAATGTTCTCACGTAGCGAGCTGCCCAAGTTAGTGCCCTGCAAAAGAGCCTTATCGGACAGCAGCCATACGTATGGACTGTTGATCTGGCTCAGCGTAGGCAAGGTGTCAAGGTACGGCTTGTAAAAGGATTCAGGGGCCTGTTTCTCGCGAGCCAAAAAGAGCTTGAGGAGCCCGTTAACATTAGAGGTCTTCTTGACCGATGAAGCATCAGCTCCAAAGCTAGCAACAGCGTCTGAAAGCTTGACAATCACCAGAATTGGTACCTCGAGGGAGCTGTGGGACGATCCGTCAGAGACTGCCCCAAAATTGTTCGGTCCAACTTCGGCAAAAGTAATATCGCTGGATACCTGTGCTCCGTGTGTCTTTGCCCAAGAAACAAGGGTGTTGATCTGGTCCATGATAAAGAGATTGTTGAGAAGGCGTGAGACGTTCATGGCGCTGTGCGCTTTCGATGAGACATGTGCACACTCACTGCAGACGCAAGAGGAGGAAAAGGCTGCTATTTATATTAATTGAGGGATTTTTTTAATATTTAGACCCGGTTGTTTCAAATGAGTTTCATGTCTTTTTGTGGTCCACCCCTGCTTCAGGGGTTTACGGTTTCTTTTGCTATATAATACCATTATTACCCCGTAGTCCTGACTACAACCCAAGAATTGCTGATCCACGGAAAAACGCAAAATTCTAAACAACGACAAGATGAACAAAATCAGGGTATTTTTTTTGGAAATTAGGAAACAATAATTCACTTTCAAACCATCGAAACACATTTCTCTAGAGTCAGCCCCATACCAGTCCTCGAGAGGAGTGGCAATTTGAAGTCACAGGAAATAGCTGCAAAAGCGCCTGAGGCGAGATGCAGTCCGGACTTCATGGACGTGCCGGAATCCAAGGAGCGGTGACTACAGAGGGTCCACAGAAGAGCTTGGATGGCTCTCTTGATACTATTTCAGCAAAAGAAAGGAAAAACAGTCTTGAAACAGGGGCAAGTTTCAAGTTGCGGACCACGGGGTGTCCGGATGCGAGACCACTGGGCCGACCGCCTGCAGGATCGCACCACTACTCCAAAGTCATTTCCGCACGCTTACGTGAGCCCGGCTTACACACCTTACACCAATGTTCGCCTCGATCCACGCCTCGGCTGCAAGACGCTTGGCGGTGCCAGGTTTGGCATCGAAACACTCGGGGGCCATCTCTCGGTATATGCATGCAACGCCATTTAAATTCCAGGAGAAACCGGCCAATGACACGCCCAAGAAAGCCGGCACCCCAAACGACAATTTGTCCCAAGGGAACTCCGAGGGCATCCCCAAACGGCCATTGAGCAGAGTCGCTATCGGTGGGTCTCAAAGTACGAAAAAGTTCTCTCTGGGATCTGGTATTGAGTTTGCCTCATGGAAAGCCGTGCTCTTGTTGCTCACGGTGGGTGGCGGCTTCACATACTGGTTCTCGATTGAAAAGGAGAAGTTGCGTCTCCAGAAGGAAGTCGAAAGCAAAAGAAGCATGGGAAAGCCGCTCATAGGAGGCAATTTCTCGTTGGTGGACCACAACAACCAGCCTTTCACGCAAGAAAACCTCAAGAACGATGACAAGAAGTTCTCCATCATCTACTTCGGCTTCACGCACTGCCCAGACGTGTGTCCGGACGAGTTGGACAAGCTTGGAGAGATGCTTGACGAATTGAAGAGCAGAGACGGCATCGAGTTGCAGCCCCTCTTCATCACATGCGACCCTGCGCGGGACTCTCCCGAAATCGTCAAGCAGTACTTGTCGGAGTTCCACCCCTCAATGATAGGATTGACCGGCACCTACGAGGCAGTCAAGAATGCTTGCAAGAAATACCGGGTGTACTTTTCGACGCCACCTGACGTCAAGCCAGGCCAGGACTACTTGGTGGACCACTCGATCTTCTTCTACCTCATGGACTCCGAGGGCCAGTTTGTTGATGTGATTGGGCGGGAGGCCGACGCCAAGGAGGGCGCCGAGAAAATCAGAAACCACGTCAAGGCGTTCATTCCGCAGGCCGAGCGTGAGGCTCGCAAGGACTCGTGGTTGAGCTTTCTCTACAAGTAACGCGCCGTCCGGATTAGTGCTGTGCCTGGCCCTTCTCACGTTACCGCGGACGGTGCGGGCGTTCGAGAGCGGCGCTGCCCGGCTCGTCTAAACAACCTGTAAATAAATAGCGGCTACTAAGGAACCGGGCCGGCGCCCGCCGGCAAGGCTTTGGGGGGATCACTCAAAAGTGCCCCCAATGGCCACCCGAGGTGTAGCCGATAGCGGCCTGCACATGCGCATGCGCTTACAGCGTCGGAGATCGCGACATTAATACGCCAGTTGCGCCCAAAAAGGCTGCACTTGCATTGGGACATGCGTCCCCTGGGCTGCAACAACCCCTTCTGCCGGGTATATAAGGCTGCCGCCCCGCCGCCTTTCCCTGGTTTTTTCCCAACACATATTTTGGGATGACCAGCCCAACAGCGTACCCGGAGGCCGGCCAAGGCATGGCTGCAAAAGACGTGGATGCCGAGAAGCACTCCGTGGGAGAAGCCACCTCGGACCCACACCAAGACTCGCGTTGGGCCACGGCCTTGCAGTGGGCTTACAAACTCGACAGCTTTGGCGTGGAGACCCGGGGGATCGAGCGGGTGCCTGCGCAGGAGCGGCAGAACAACAGCAAGCGGGCGCAGTTCTGCAGCGTGTTGGGGCTCTGGTTTGCGGGGTGTGGCGGGCTCACCACCATGTCGTCGTTCTTCCTAGGCACGCTCATGTTCTCGCTCACGATGAAGCAGGCGCTCGTGGCGGGGCTTGTGGCCATGAACCTAGGGTGCCTTGTGCCTGCGTACTGCTCGACCATGGGCCCCAAGTCCGGGTGCCGCCAGATGGTGACGGCGCGGTTTCTTTTTGGCATGT
Organism: Metschnikowia orientalis; assembly: GCA_002893665.1. Classification (NCBI taxonomy): domain Eukaryota; kingdom Fungi; phylum Ascomycota; class Pichiomycetes; order Serinales; family Metschnikowiaceae; genus Metschnikowia; species Metschnikowia orientalis. Next base: position 583,531 of record NXGZ01000006.1, on the reverse strand, counting down.
GGGGCGTGAAGGTGATTGCATTGATCTGCATTGTGGGCGGCATCGGGTGGTCCGTGGTCAACTGTGTGTTGGGCGGGCAGATTCTTCTGGCCATCGGGCCGGTGCCGCTCTGGGCGGGGATCTTCCTCATTTTTATTGGCAGCTTTGTGATTGGCATTTTCGGTATCCGCTGGCTCTTCCGGTTCCAGGGCATCGTGGCGGTGCCCACCAACGTGCTGATCTTGCTCTACTACGTCGTCACGTGCAAGAAGATAGGCTATGTTGCTGCCGCCAACGACACGGTGCGGCAGTTGCAGTTGGACCGGGCGACGCAGACGGGCCAGGTGCTTTCCTTTTTCACCATCGCCTACTCGGTGACCGCCACGTGGGGCTCGTGTGCCTCGGACTACTACATCTTTTTCCCGGAGGACACCCCGGGGCCGCAGATCTTCTGGGTCACGTTTCTCGGCATTGCCGTGCCTTCCAACTTTGCGGCGGTCGTGGGCACCTTGGCCGGCACAATTGCCTACTCCTATGAGCCGTGGACCCAGGCCTACAACACGCAGGGCATTGGCGGCTTGATCGCCGCGGGGTTTGCGCCCTGGGGCCGCTTCGGCAAGTTCGTCGTGGTGGTGATGTACTTCTCGCTTCTTTGCAACACCATCATGAACACCTACTCCAGTGCTCTCGAGTTCCAGCTCATCGACACGCACTTGGCGCTTGTGCCTCGTTGGTGTTGGGCCGCGTTGATCTCCGTGGTGTACTTGGTGCTTTCGCTTGCGGGCCGCTCGCACTTGTCTGCCATTCTTGGCAACGTGCTTCCCATGCTCGGCTATTGGATCTCGCTATACATTGTGTTGCTTTTGGAGGAGAACATCATCTTCCGCACGCGCGCCTTGCGCCATTTGCACCCAAACGAGTTCCTGCAACCGTGCAGGGACCTTGGCCTGGCCAAGTCGCTGGCGGGGCTGCGGGGCTCTTTCGAGGGCCCGGCTGGTGCTTCCGAGGGCTTGCGTGGTGCTTGCGGGGGCTCGGCTGAAGCATCTGTCGCTGACGGCAGCGGGTCCCTCCACTCGAGCTCCTGCACCTCCTCGGCCTTTGAGTCGCCGTACATGTGGTGCAACTGGAACCAGCCGCAGAACATCACGGCGGGGTGGGCATGTGCCGCGGCGTTTTTGGTGGGGGTGGCTGGCGCCGTGCTTGGCATGAACCAGGTGTATTTCATCGGTCCCTTGGCCCGCAAAATCGGCCGCTATGGTGGAGATATCGGCATGTGGCTTTGTATGGGCTTCTGCGGCGTGGTGTATCCGCTTTTCCGGGCCGTGGAGCTCCGCGCCTTGGGCCGCTAACTCTCTTTGATCCGGATTTGGCAAGGAGGTTACTCAATATGGTCAGGGTTTGGTCTGGAATTGGTCAGGGTTTGGTGAATTCGCTAGCGGCATTTTGGCTGGGCGGCTTTTAGCAGCCACTCGGGCCTGGTCCAATTTTGGTCCGCGGCCGCCGGCATGCACATAGGTGTCAGCCTGCACGCCAGCCCCTCGCCAGATAAGATGGTCCCCGCACCCGCGGCCTCAGCCCATCGTCAACGCCTTGTTCCTAAAGCGGTGGTTCTTTGGCTTTCCGGTTGGTTTCAAAATCTCTGAAAATCGACCCAATTTTTCTGCTCAATCTTATCCCACAACAGCGCTCAAAATGACCGCCTCCACCACGTCTTGCCCTGGCCTCACCCCGGATCAGGTCTCTTCTTTCCTCAATGACGGTATGCTCTGCATCCCGGACTTTCTCTCTCCGCAGGAGGTGGAAACGATGATGTCGGAGAGCCACAGCTTGTTGAAGGACTTGGATGTCGAAAGCCACCCGCGGACCCAGTTCAAAACTGGCGAAAACGACCACGTGGGCGACCAGTACTTCTTTGACTCGTCTGACAAGGTCTCGTACTTTTTCGATGTGGACGCCTTTGACAAAACGGGTCACCTCCAGTATCCCAAGGAGCAGGCCATTAACAAAATCGGCCACGGATTGCACATGCACAACCCGGTCTTCGAGGCCGTCACTTTCAAGGACCGGGTCCAGAACATTGCCCGGGACTTGCAGTACACCGACCCACGGGTGCTCCAGAGCATGCTCATTTTCAAGAACTCCAAGAAGGGTTCCGAAAAAGAGGAGCAACTGCCCCGTGACAACGAGGTGCCCTCGCACACCGATGGCACTTTTTTGTTCACCGAGCCCCAAACCGCCCTTGGCTTCTGGTTTGCCTTGGAGGACTGTACCGAGTCCAACGGATGCCTTTCTTACAGCCCGGGCAGCCACAAGACGTATCCCATCACCAAGCGGTTTGTGCGTGTTGACGGCGGCAAAAAGGGGTGCAATTTCATGGACGTCGAGACGTCTATGCCGGTTCCGGACAAAGCGCCCGAGGACTTCCGCTTGGTTGAGTGCAAGGCGGGCTCGTTGATTCTCATCAATAACGCCGTCCTCCACAAGTCGGAAAAGAACCGCCTGGGCAAGTCTCGCTTCGCCTATGCGTTCCATGTGATTGACGGCACTGCTCAGTACGACGAGCTCAACTGGCTTCAAATCCCGGCTTCTGGAGGCACCGATTTTCTGAAGTTGTACACCCACTAGGGGCACCAGATGCTGCCTCGTGGCGGGCTCAATAGATGGCACGAGCCAACTGCCGGAAATCATCGACCATTTGATGCAATAACAGAACGAGCTCGGACTTCTTGTGCAAGATGACCGTGGCCGCCCGTGCAAAGGTGTTGTTGGAGTGCTCGAGGCGATGCATTTCGTACCCGACTATGATTGCGGCCAACTTGGTGAACTTCTTCTTCTTGAGCTCGAGCACGTTCACCTGGAGGAGTCTGGCCAAGAGTGCCTTTTTGCGGGTCAAGACTGCTTTTTTGCGGCCCAAAATCTGGGATGGGATTGCAGCCACGCCAGCTTTTTCAGGAAGGCCGGTGCTGTGAGAGACCAGGCCATCCAACCAAGGGTCTGCCGGCTGCGATTGCCCGCGGTAACCATGAACTAAGCTGCGGACGCCATCTGGGGCCAAGTTCCAGAGGGTCTGCTGGCGTTCCTTGATTAAGTTCCGAATGCCTGGCACAAATTGCAGGCGGCGGCCCGCCCGGGGCTTTGGTGTTTTTGTTGTGGCAACTTGGCGGCGAAAATGCATGACTAGCTATTTTTTGGCAATGTCTGTAGCAAGTGGTGGTTAGGGTGTACAGAGTTGCTTTTGTGGGAGGAGCTGTGATGGAACTGGCGCTGGCGGGTGAGCGCCATCACGTGGGGTTTGCATTGGATCTGTATTTAGATCCATTACCTTGACCTTTACAGTCCATTTTAAGCTTCTTGTAACCTGGATCTTTTTTCAAAAATATTACTCTAACCTGGATCTTTTTTGAAAATATTACTCTAACATGGATCTTCTAGTTACTAATCTTTGACATGGATCGTTTTTCCTACTACTCATACACCTGTATCTACTTCGAAGTACACCTTTGATTTGACTAATCAATTGACAGCTGACAAGAAGAAAAGAGACGGAGAATAGGAAAGAAGGAGAGAGGAAATAGGAGAAAAAAGGAGAAAGGAGAAAGGGGAAAGGAGAGAGGAGAGAGGAGAAAGGAGAAACAAAAAGGCTACTTGGTGCTGCTCGTCACTGCACAAAGGCCTTCCATACAAAATGGTGTTTGACATTCCTAAGTTTGATATTAACAAACTTTTTGAGGTCCTATTGTATTGAGCCTGGTTTGAGGGAGTGCATGGATTCCACAAAGAAAAAAAATCAGTAAGTACCGTGCCATTTCAATTTTTTAGCTTCATTACTTTAATTCAAGAAGTAGGGCATTTTGAAGAAAATACGCAAAACCTTCAGAAACCCGCACCTTTTTTACCTTCTTTCTTTCCTTTCGTCTCACTTTTCTCACTTTTTTCACTCACCTTCATTTTCACTCTCTTTTTTACAATAAATCCTCTATTGATACTCTGTTTGTATTGTTCTCTTTTTACATTGTGTATGTATTGACTTCTTCTGTCTATTCTCAAAGTGGGTTTAGTGATACTATACAATTTGGCACCTCTAGTATACTCTCTCATTATTATTATAGTATCTATGCATTTATAGTATCTATACATTTATAGTATCTATACATTTATAGTATCTATGCATTTATAGTATCTATACATTTATAGTATCTATACATTTATAGTGTCTGTTTTTATAACATCTATACATTTATAGTATCTATACATTAATAGTATCTATACTTTTATAGTATCTATACATTTATAGTATCCATACTTATACATCTATATTTATAACATCTGTATACCTTTAGTCCAACTATCCCATCCAAACAGGTACCAATAAGCGTAAAAAAAAATAAACTATAAAGCCCAAAAAACCTCTTGAATACACACAGTAAGAAGGATTCATCAGAATCACACCATGGCTATGATCCAAATAACAACGGCATTATGAAAGCATTAGCCCAGAAGCTACAAAGCTCTCAATAGCTCAAATGATACTCTTAGTATCTACATTTAAAACGCTAAATAGATACTAAAGCAATACCAGCAATACTAAACAAATACCAAAAAAATGCTTAGCAATTACTACAAATCAAACAAACAAATAAACCAATAGACCATAAACAAATAAACCAATAGACCATAAAAAAATACTAAAATACTAAACAAACTAAACAAACTAAATAAACTAAACAAACTGAACAATTAAACAAACTAAACAAACTAAACAAACTAAACAAACTAAACAAACTAAACAAACTAAACAAACTAAACAAACTAAACAAACTAAACAAACTAAACAAACTAAACAAACTAAACAAACTAAACAAACTAAACAAACTAAACCAAACAAAAGCTGCCCTGTTCATGGCTGCCTGTCATGGTGGGCTGCCTGCAGTACCCGTTTGCAGCCGGGGGTATCTGGAGTGGTGCGTGCGCCTTTGCATACACTCCCTTAGGGAGTGGCCCCTGGCTCCTTATCAATCAGGTGCGCCACCACCTACTCCCTGTTATTACCTACCCCAATTTTCTCGACTTTTTTTGTTTCTAGTACCCGCCCTTCTCTCAACTGTCTTCCGCCGTCTTCTGTGCCGTCCTTGTCTTGCTGCCTCTTCTTACCGGCCTCGGACCTTCTCTTTGCAGCCGTTCCTGTGTTTCTGGCTGATTTGTCTTGTTTACAACGACTGGAAGTCGGCAATTTTAGTGTGACTTGCCTTGGATTTTTGCTAGTGCCACCCTGAGCCTGCTGATTTTATCGCCAAAAGCCATTGCCGATTGTGTTTCAGTGGTGCCCTCTTTGTTTGACGCACTTGACTGAGTTAACTTCCTAGACTTGAATTGTCTTGATCTAGCTCAGCAAGAAGATAACCTCCTCATTGGATAGCTACAATCTTGATTAGCTATTGGTACGCTATTCAGAAGCCTTGATAAGCTACCCCTCTTTGAGCTACACCCTGATAAGCCACCCCTTATAAGCTACCCTTTTGAGCCACCCCTTATAAGCTACCCCTTTTGAGCCACCCCTTTTTGAACTACCCCTTTATAAGCTACCTTCAACAGCTAAACTCTTGATTTACTATTTGGCCACCCCATTTGTTTCACTTTTGGTCGAATTCAACAGGTGTTTTTCTTGGCCTGTAAATCACAGGATTGTCCCTTAGTACCTAGGCTCGTCAATCTTGAAAATTCGACTGACTCCGCACCTATCTATTGTATAAAGAGCTTTGTCGAATGTTTTTCCCAGAAAGAGTTGTTTCTATCGAGGATGCACTGATTCCAATTGGCAGGGCATCTTCCCGGGTTCCTGACCGGGCCGCAAAACTCTCAAACTTGTACCTTTCCAACACTCATGTCTCGAAAGAGCACGCAAGGATTATCCGTGAGGACGGAGTGCTCTACCTAGAGGATTTGAACTCCAGTTTTGGCACCACCCGCAACCTGGAACTTTTGGTCCCTTTCAACAGAATTAGTTTGAAGGAGAACGATGTACTCGGCTTTGTGTTGAATCGGTCCTTGAGTTTTATATCATCTATACGTGACAAGACCATTCTGTCCAAGACAATCCATTTGAGCCAGCTCCTCAATCCGGTGGTGCAAGTGCAGTATCTTATCTTCAAAATCGACTTCCAAAACAATGTCATAGTCTTCAAAAGTTTGGAAACCACTGGCCATGCAGCACTATCACTGTCATTCACCATGTCACTGAGCATACCATTACCGGCTTGTGGCCAGGAAGATTTCTCCGACTCTCCATCCCAATTCACTGAAAACTCTTCAAGAAACTCTTGCTCTACAAGCTCCCTAGAGGACTTTGACGAGTTTCCGGGAGGCTCGGACAAGGAAATCCCGCTTCTTTGCGCACGGGAACCAGGCGACTGCGCTGAATCAAACATGAAGAGGCTTGCACAAGTGGCAAGCATGCTGAAGATTCAGAAAGAAAAGATTATGTCCAATAACAGCTCCGAGGATTGTCTCATCTCAAATGAAAAAAATCTTGAAACGCTTGCCAACACACTGAATGATGTTGTTTCCAACCATCAATTTGACTTGTACAATGAAAGCGACTGTGATTCTGATGCAGCATTGGTGTCTGATTTTAAAGAGGATCCCGAGACTCAAGATGAAACCGGTGTTCAGAGCACCCAAAAATTTTGTACCCCTTTTTGCTCTGCAACACACGAGTATAGAAATGGCAGCGAAAGATACGACGTTTCAATAGATATAAGGTCATTTTCTGAGAGCGAGTCTGATGGCGATGTCCAGGACGTCAACTCCAACGTTTCGGATAATGATGATGCATGTTCAAGCGACTGCAGTATCAATATTTCTACAGAAGCTGAATCGACACAGTCCATTCAGAGAGTGTCTGATGTGATGACAGTTGAAAAAGTTGATGAATTATCAGCTTGCAATGGCGCACTCGGAGCACACGGCTTGAAAAAAGTGTCATTTGTGGAAACAGTTGCCCAAATACCAAACACTGCTCCTGGAGAATCATTGACCATTTCAGAAGCTTCCGAACTCAATGTTTCTTCCCGAAAGAGAAGGCTAGATGAAGAAAACGCTGGAATAGATTCACCAATGGTTAAACGCAAGAAGTTGGGAACCACCAAGGTAGTTTTGAAGGAAATCGGCAAGGGTGTAATGTATGTGACCGGAACCCTTGCCGCCCTTATTGCCTACGGAGGCTACCTTGAAGGCCAGGGAACATAGTTCACGAAGCTATACTCTACTTGAACATGTTTTTCGATATCATTTTACCCGTTCACAGTGCTGTTAATATGTTTTAATGTTTACAATTATATTGCATGAGCTAGTAATAACGTGCAACCGGAAATAGAAAGGGAGCCAAGGTCGATTCTTACAAAGTACAACGTTCAAAACTTTAGGAGCCATTTAAGAGTTTAGTAACCACTCAAAAGTTTCGTAACCATTCAAGAGTAGTAACCATTTAAGAGTTTAGTAACCATTTAAAAGTTTAGTGAAACATTTTAAACCTTAGAAGCATTTAAACGTTCAGTGAAGCTAGTTTAGTGAAGGACAACATTTATTAGACTGGCTTGTTCAACATTTATAAGGATTTATTGTTTGCCTTGATTCATCATTCCATTATTCATTTGGGACATCATGGGCAGATTCATTAGCTGTTGCTGCGACAAAGCAGGCAGCTGTATATTCATACCGGAGACGTTCAGCTGATTGTACATGGATCCGTTCGGATTAGACATTTGACCAGTTTGATTTTGACCCATCATCAGCTGCTGCTGCTGAGGAGATTGCGCTTGAGTCTGCAGCAGCAGAGATGAGGCCTGTTGCAGCAGTTGCGGTTGCTGCAGAATCTGACCGCCTTGTCTTTGCATGGCTTGGCGCCTTTGCTGTTGCAAAGCTTGAAATTGCCGGAGCCGTTGGAAGTATGTTGGAAACCTCTGTAAAAGTTGTTGCTGGATGTGCTTGGCTTGCTGAATGGCTTGTTGATGCTGCTGAGGAGTGAGTCTACTCCGATTGGGGGCCATACCGGTGTTGCCCATCTGAACGAGGGCATTCATGCGGGTTTGCAACTGTCTGAAAGTGTGTTGCTCTTGGGGAGTTAACGTCATTTGGAATATTTGCTGCTGTTGCTGCTGTTGAATTGTCGGTTTGACTTGGCCCTGCAGGGCGCTGGGCTGAGTCACGGGTCTCTGGTTCATTTGGCTTGCCTGGGGTTGTTGTTGCTGCTGAGCTTGTTGCTGGGGCTGCAGAGGCAGGCTCTGGAACTGAGATTGGTTCATTGGCTGCAGGGGCATTTGCTGCAATTGCGGAGAAGACAAGGGACCGGCGTTGGCCATCCTTGAGTTTGGCATTGCTCCGTTACCCATGACAGGTGTTCCGATATTCGAGCCAGGCTGAGGACTTCCCATTTGCGGAGTGTTGATCACAGAATGAGCGTACTGACCCTGCGGCACCTGGCCACCCACAGAATTCGCCATTTTTTGGCGTTTTGCCGCCTGAAAGGATTGCTGTTGCTGTTGCTGTTGCTGCAGCGATTGTTGTGAGATTTGTTGTTGGAGTTGTTGCGGCATTTGCAGCAGCTGCTGTTGGGATTGCTGCGGTTGCAGTTGCTGCTGCTGGCGCATTTGCAGCTGTCGTGCTTGCTGCATTTGGTATTGCTGAGCTCTCATCCGATTGGCTTGCTTGGTCATCTGCAGCTGCTGTGGGTTTTGTGGCTGCCCGGGCAGCATCAGCATCTGGCCCTGTGCCTGGGGAGCCGCATTCTGCCTTGACATGCTATGAGGCGATGCTGACCCGGCCATGGGAGAATTGGCGTATTGGGACATCATGCCCGGCGTCATCTGTCCGGCTTGGGGGACTCTTTGGGCATTGGGTTGAGTTCTGTGCGTGTTGACTTGGCCCATGAGACGCGATTGGGCTTGCTGCTGCTGCTGCTGATGCTGATGTTGTTGTTGTTGCTGCTGTTGCTGCTGCTGCTGCTGCATTAGCTGCATTTGTTGCAGCAGATTCTGGAATTGAAGGCCTTGCATCTGCTGGCCACTCGCCTGGTTGGCGAACAGCTGGTCCATTTGGTTTTGCTGGCCAAACTGGTTGTTCTGGAAATTAGCGGAGTTATGAAGTGCGCCAAATTGCTGGCTCTGATTGACCATGCCGGAGTTGAGCCCAGATGCATGCTTCTGAGTCTGTAAGCGGTTATTAGACACGGCAGACTTGGCGTTCTGCAGTTGCGGCTGCTGGTTTTGTTGCTGAAACTGCTGGTTGCCAAGTTGTTGAGCGGAAGGGTTGTGCTGGAGCGGACGCTGCAGTTGCTGAGCCATGGGCGTCTGTTGCTGCTTGACAAACTTCTGGTCGTTTCCGGACGCGGCAAAACCGGTGCTGTTGGAGACCATAGGGTTTTGGGCCTGGGCGGCCACGGCAGCACCAGCCTGAGCCTTTTGGGATTCTTTTCTTTTGCGAATCTCCTCTATGAAACGAAGCCTCATGAAGCGGTGAGCAGTGCCAGAGCCAGAAGAAATGACGGCGGCCGAAGCGACCTTCGCCAGAGGAACCTCTGCCTTGGAGTTGTCGGAGGAATTGGAGGCGAAACCCGAAACCGAGGCCGCAGCCGCCGCGTTGGGCTCCAAAGAATTGTCATTGGACTTTGCAGACAGACTGGGCTCCACCGTGACAAGCTTTTTCTGCGACGTGCTTTCGGCAGGGTTGCGGTACTTGTTGGAGAGCAAGAACATGAACTCCTCGTACTCGGAAGACTTGTGCATGGTCATCTGGTCCTGGTGCAACTTGCGCACCTCGACGTGGGTGGGCTGCCTGTGGAAATGGGCAATGGAGTTTTCCTCGTCGCCGTCGTTCGTAGTGACCCGCGGAAATTCCAGCGGAGGATGGAGATACTCGTCCTGGAGATACGGGTTGAGAGGCACCTTGAGGTCGAGCTTGCGGTTGGTCAAGTTGAGGATCTCGGACTCCATCTGGAGCGACAAGAGGTCGGTGAACTTGGTGAGCGTGGAGTCGGTGTGATATAGCAAGTCGTAGTAGAGCGACTGTGGGGTGGGTCTTAGAAGGGTGCGGTAGGCCTTGGGCTTGGAGGGCCCGGGCTTCTTTTGGTCCAGGGCAGGGCCGGCCTCGGCAGCAGCAGCATCACTGCTGCGGTTCAGCGGCGAGTCGGCAGCGGCCTTGGCGGCGGCCGCATGCTTGTCCGCCGGAGACACCAAGTTGCGGTGATCGTAGACCTGCAAAACCAAACAGCCGTCGTAGAACTTGATGGAAAAGTCCTTGAGGAGCTCGGTCATCTCGGGCGGCACCTCCTCGCGGATCACGTGGCGCAAGAAGCTCTTGACCATGGCGCTTTCCTTGGGGATGATGTTGCTGTCCTGCGTGTTGTTGAACCGGTAGTGGGTGTCGTAGATGTGGAAGTTCAACGACGGCGGGTACTTGGCGTACTTCTTCAAGATCTCCTGCAGCGTGCTGGCAAAGTGGTAGTTGCCTAGTTTGGCTCGTTGTTGCTTGAGAAGCTGTAGTTTTTGTGCCTGGGTGTGGGCTGTTTGGGCCTGTGGGTGGTGCAGCAGGCCATTGGCTGCGGGGGCGCCGGCGGAGGCGGCTGCCAATTGGGGGCCCGGCACGTGGGCCTTGGTTTCCAGAGAGGCCCAGTTTTCGGCCATGGGTTGCAGGTTTCAGGGGTCGGGGGTCGCTGGACGGAGAGTGTTTGGACCGGTGCAGGATAGGGAAGCGGCGCGAGGACACGGGGAAAACGGGGACGGGGGCCAGGAAGCCGACTGCAGAGAACGGCACTTCAGGGCGGCGGCGGGCACGGGGAGCAGGCGGGCGGGCGCAATGCGGGGCGTGGAGACGGAGCCTGGAGACGTGCGTAGCAGAGGAGATTGGAGTCGGATGAAAAACATGGCGATAGCGCGCGCGGTCGCGTGCGCGCGGTCACGTGCGCGGGTGTTGGCCCGGCGGGCCGGTGGTTTCGGGGTGGATGTAATCTACATCCGACATGGCGGCTACGGCCGCTACGGAGGGGCTAGTCAGGTGTGCTGCGTTGCATGTTGCGGGTTTTGGGCGAGGCAGATGCCCAGTGGGGATGCGGCGCTTCCTAGATTAGAGCAATGCGTGATGCGAGTAGATGGCCGGGTTAGTGTCAGAGGCCCTAGAGAGTCATTGGCTTTAAAAGAGTCAGTGAGCCGCTAGCCATCTTTCTGCGTGAAATGTGCATTCTAGGGAAGAAGCTTTTTGTACGTGCCACTAGGAGCTCGCCATATAGTCAGGCAGCTTCTTGAACGTGCCACTAGGAGCTCACCATATAGTCAGGCAGCTTCTTGCACGTGCCACTAGGAGCGCCATATAGTCAGGCAGCTTTAAGCCGATGGCACAAGTCTAGTCTAATTTGCTTCAGTGCCTGCAAGTGGTCCTGAAGAGTGGGTTGGAATTGGGTTGGAAGTGGGTTGGAAGTGGGTTGGAGACACTTATCATGAACGTAAACAAAGAAGCAGCCCTAGAGAATTTTGGGGTCAGAAGCTGTGGTAGAGTCGAAGACAGCGAACGAGGTCACAAGCTGGAGAAATGTAGATTCAGTACAGCTGCAGGCTTACTTCGACAGCAGCTTGTTAGATGAAAGGAAGCATTCGATGAAACCAGATTGTTGGTGATGAAAGCCTTCTTAGAACAGTACCAAATGAAGGCCATGAAAGCAATACCGAATGAAGGCAGCAGTAAAGGCAGCTCAAATAAAGACAGTCAGGCACAAATAAAGACAGTCAGGCACAAATAAAGACAGTCAGGGCACCAATCAAGACAGTTCTCAGGGCGTGAAAGTTCTCAGAGCATCAATTGAAGAGGTTTCGAGGAAGCCATTCAGAAACAGAATTTGATACATTAAGTCTTGCTTGAAATGCAGCCAACCGACAGTAACATAATCCCGTCCAAACAGAGAGGAGAGTCCGGTTAAACAGGAGGGAGATTCCGATTAAACAGGAAGATGAGTCCCGCATAAAGGAATTGCCGTAAGAAGAAGAGTCCCATAGAAAGGAGAGTCCCGTAGAAAGGAGAGTCCCGTAGAAAGGAGAGTCCCGTAAATAGGAGAGTCCCGTAGAAAGGAGAAAGTGGAATAAAGGTGATTTTCAGTCACGGAATCGGTCACAGTGAACGCAATCCCGACACGTCAAGAATATCAACACGTGAACTAGGGCTTGTCGGTGGCCAAACAAAAGCTTATCAACTTAAACAACTTCTGGCGGTCGTTCTCATTGAAAATCCACAAGCCGTAGATATCCCCCAAGACATTCTTGACTATGATCAAATTGTCCTTCATCTCAATGTTCATCTGAGATATGCCCGAGGCCGGGTTCGGGAAAAACGCCCGCACGGCGTGGTTGGGAAGGAGCCCGATGGAGAAGTTTTCCGGCGACTGCCGGTTCAAAAGAATCAACCCGTAGCAAAAGAGGTTCTGCAAGTCCATGGGCGAGAGCGGGCGTGCCGGCACTACGGGCTGGAAGTGCCGCAAGTAGAGCGCCAACGTGCCTTGGTAGTCGGTCTTGACCCAATCCAGGTCCTTGAACTTGTAAATGACACAGTGGGACGTGGTGTATAGAAGCTGTTTCACCTGTGCGTCGTAGCGCGCAATCACGTTGAAGTTGAGGGTGTTTTTGTACAAGTCGAGCGCCTCCTTGGGCGTGATCTGGGTTTCCGACATGGGATCGGAAGGGGTGTCAATTTTCGCCCCAGCTGGAAAGTGCTGCTAGAAGCCTGCCGTCGGACGATTCTCTGGTCCTGTATGAAAGGGATGCAGCTATTGATGCGATGTGTTGCCAGGACGTGCCTATATTCTGGTGTTCTGGTGTGGTCAGAAAGCGTGTGGTCACAGATGGGAGTGGTCAGAAATAGGTGTGGTCAGAAATGGTAAAGCGTAGTAGTAGGTGCTAGAGCTTGTGTGCCGCGCACGCCGGGAGGTACTGGACGTTTTTTTGCAAACCGGGAGCGCGGCAGCCTGCAGGCAGCAACCCCAGTCGCAGCAACGGCCCCACGCCTATATAAGGCGGCCTTCCCCAGGGTTTTATTTTCTGAGTGGACCCTAAAACTACACCTTCCCTCACACCACAGCCCCAAACACAAACAAAAACACAAGCCCGCCATGATCAGAACCGCCCGTCTGCAGCTCCGTGCCTTCTCCACTTCGCCCAGCCGCTTTCTTGCCAAAGGCGACAAGGTGCCCTCCACTAAGTTATTCGAGGGCTCGCCGGGTAACGACGTGAGCTTGGCCGACGATGTGGCCGGCGGCAAAGCCGTGGTGATTGGCGTGCCCGGCGCGTTCTCGCCCGCATGCTCCGCGTCGCACGTGCCTGGCTACATCAGCCACTTGAAGGCCTTCCAGGACAAGGGCTACTCCGCCGTGTACGTGGTGGGCGTCAACGACGCGTTCGTCATGAAGGCCTGGGGCGACTCTATTGACAAGAACCACGCTGTGCGCTTCTTGGCCGACCCCAGCGGCGACTTTGCCCTGGCCTGGGACGTTCTCTTCGATGCATCCAAGTTCTTCGGTAACCACCGCTCCAAGCGCTTTGCCGCCTTGGTCGACAACGGCGTTGTGACTGAGGCCTTCGTCGAGCCCGACAACGTGTCTGTGGACGTGTCGTCGGCCGAGAATGTCTTGAAGTCTGCCTAAACAGGCGCCTTGGCTGCAACCCGCTGCAATTAGCTGCGGGCCCCGCCGGCCGCGCGCACTGCATCCAGCCCGCGCGGCCTCCTTCCTTCATAGTGCACCTCGCACAATCCACGTCTTGGATGCCTCCTGCTCTGGCCTGCCCCCCGCCTCCTTCTTTTCCTCCTCCTCTGCTTCTTCCTTGTAATGCGCCCACTCCGCCTCGGGAGCACGCTCGGCCGTCCGTGGCCCTTGGCGCCTGCACAGGGCCCTCTTCCTGCAGCATCCCGCGTTTGGCTCGCAAGCCCGGCTGCCTTCCCGCCTCGTCTTCAGTTGCTGCTCAGAACCCTTGGCTCGGGCCGCCCCCTGGCCTCCTCAGGGGCTGACGCTGTCACTGCAGAGGAGCTCCAGTCGGCACGCCACTGGCTCCTGCGTCTAGATGCGTCGTGCATTCCTCGCCTGCACTTCACCATCCTGTTCAGCCGAGCGTCCGGGCCGGGCGGCCAGAAGGTCAACAAAACATCTTCCAAGGCCACGGTGGCGCTAGATCCGCTGCAGTGGCGCTCCCCGGCCTCCTGCCCCTGGATGCCCCTGGCCGTTTGGATGCAGGTCCGCCTCCGGCCCGTGCGGTACCAGACCAAGGCGGGCGGGCTTCTCATCCAAAGCGACTTGTCCCGAAACCGTGACGAAAACGTCAACGACTGTTTCCGCAAGCTTGCCGACGAAATCAGGCGGGTCGTGCACTTTCCCGAAGAGCCGCTGGATGCCGCCAAGCACCGCCGCCGCTTGTTAGCGGCAAAAAGCACCGCCGCTCGGCTCCAGGACAAAAAGCGCCTCAGCGACAAGAAACGCTCGCGCAGCAAGAGCTTTGATCTTTGATGCCGCCGATTTCCTCTTGGAATCTTTTATGGGCCTGATCTCGGACCAGCCGCCGAACCCCGACCCGAATCGGGCGTCCTGCAGACAGACGCACGGCCGCTCCACAACGCTCTTCTGTCGCGCAGCCCGCTGTCGTCGTACCACTTCCTTCTCGTCTGCTGCACCAACTCCGAGCGGAATGTCCACGGCCAGCCTCTCTGTGGAAGACGCTGTTCTGCATGTGGCACGTGGCGCCCGCAGCCACGTGCTCGCCAGCCTTGACGATGCGGCACTCGATGCTCCTTCGAAGGCTCTCTCCGACTTTGACTTGTCGTCTGTTTTGGCGGATATCGCCGTGTCTCCTGACCTGGCAGCCCCTGTCGCCTCACCCGACGCAGAGGACCCGGCGGAGACCCAGAGGGCTGACTTTTTGGCTGCTCTCCCCGCCCAAACCAAAGACTTTGTCTTGTTTGCAGGCATCCACCGCTGCGTGGATCTGTTTTTGGCCGACTGGCCAGCGTCGTCCTCGGCCGAAGCCGGCATTGAGGCTGGTGTCCCCACGGCCCACGAAAGGGAGCTTTTGGTGCTGCTCTTCTGCTGCATGGATATGGTTCTTTGCGGGCTTGCGCCGCAGCACGATGCCATCCGCCGTCTGTTCTTCGTGTTGGTCGAAAGCGTCTGTGACCACTTTCTCCGGCGCTCTTTCCGCCACCTTGGCATGTTCTGGCGCTACATGGAGACGCGAACCGAACAACTCAAGGCCCACGTGTTCACTACCGCCAGCACGGCCAACCGGATCTCGGTTTTGGGCCTCTGCAACCATCTCACCGACTTCTATTACCAGCGCAACTCGCGTGGCAAGTACGACTCCTACGTGAAGGACTCGTTCAACGACCATTTTCAAGCCCGCGTGCGCTGCTTCCTCGCCAACTTGTTGAGCTTTGATGACCTGACTGGCTTGAACAAGTACTTTGCCACGGCAAACCGCGAGATCCGTGTTCCCAAGCTCTCGTTGGCCGGCCGCGCTTCGGGCGACGATCAGCTTCTTGGCGACATTCTTATGTTCCAGAAGATCCTCAAAAACCCGCTCTCCTACCTCAAAAGCCCCCGCCTTTTATCGGCAGATCTCGACGCCGTCAGCAAGCTAACAACCTACTTGCTATCTGAGGAGACCAGGTATGCCAAAATTCATCCTGCGAGAGATTTACACAAGGTGCACAGCACGTCTTTCGATGTGGGCCAGTCGCTTCGCAAATTGATGTTTTTTCCTGAGGACTACTGGTTGACATGGTTTGATCTCAGCGAGGAACTGCAGCAGCAGGATAAGAAGTTCGGCGTCAAGTGCTTGGACTCCCCGAAGTTCCGCAAGCTTGTGATTGTGCAGATCTATCTCGTGTGTGGGCTTTTCATTGAGCTCACAGCCTCCAACAAGAAAGCTCTTTTGGCCAAAATAGGCGCCCATGCAAACACAAAACATATCACCGAGGACACCGTCCCGGAGAACATTGCTTTGAAGCTTTCGAGTATGAAGGCGGAGATCTTGAAGCTGGTGCGCGTGTGGGATACCCAGTTGTGCTTTCTTCTCATGAGCTTGTCTCAGTCTGAAGAGTATTGGTGGGGCTGGTTGATATACGGCAAAGAGAAGAACGGCTCAAAACCTCTTTTAAATTGCAATAGTAATCTCAGTGAGCTGGAGATAGCGAAGGCAGAGGCGTCTTATCAGGAAGTTTCCAAGTTTAAAACGAAACGGTACTTCAACACACATGTCACTCCTCAGCTTTCGCGGCGTATGAGGACCTCCACGGGTCTTGAAAAGCTCAAGACCTCGAAGTCTGAGCAGACCGACTTTCAGAAAGCAATCGATGAGCTTGACGAAAGGATCCGGACCGAGGAAGATGCTTCCCAGAAGCTCTTATTAAATGAGGAACGCATTGTCTTGATTTGGAAAATGACTAAGGGTTTGCGAGGTGCTCATTGGCTACAGCTCAACGAGCACTTGAACATGGACACATTTGGTCGGGACAGCGAAACGGAGCACAAGCCCGTTTTGACGCCCGATTCCGCTTTACAAGCACTGGAAGATCTCGATGAACCCGAGGACCAGCCCAAAGCAGTCGAGGGTGCTACAGAACCTGCGGCTAATCCTGAAAAAGGCTCCCATACCGAGGGATCATCCGGGCCTACAACTGTCGTTGAGGCTGACAAGGAGCCTGCGAGCGGGCACAACAGCCCCGTCCCGAATCAAAAGGAACATCAATTCGAGGAAGTGGCCATCGGTTCTGAAGCAAAGAGCAATCCAGGTACTTTGAACCAGGACGTGGCCATGACAACTGCAGAGGATGATTCTGAAGCAAATAGCAATACGGGTACTTTAAACCAGGACGGTGAAGCCGGACAAGTGTCAAGCTTCGAGGCCTCTGAGCCATCTGCGTCAGATATACAGGTTCAGCCAGCGGCGGACAGCCCGGAGCCAGCACTCGATAACCAAGTGCTCGTTGTCGACGAGAAGTCTTCTGTTCCCAAAGAAACGTCACTTTTGACAGAAGAACCAAGCATCGACGACAGGGCTGGAGCAGACAAGGAGACTACATTGAAAAGAAGCCACTCACAGCTGGAGGACGACCAGCCAGAGACTAAAAGCCAGAGAACAGCATAAGCGTCCTACATCCAGAAACAAGCACTGCTACAATTTCAGCCTTGGGAGAAATAGGGCATGGGCGACGCAAAAGAATCGATGACTCGTTCCAAAGCGGCTGTGGGACTGATTTGACGTCCTGCACGCGGCCGGGACAAGGCCAGAGGAAAGACTATGGATCCACACCAACATGTGCCCTGCGCACGTGGGCAGGCGCTTCCTTGTGCTTTGAGCCGCGGAGCCTCGCCAACAGACCAGGCGCAGAGACCAGCGACATCAAGACCGAAAACGGCACCAAGACCGAAAGCGAGACAAGATAGAAAGCCAGACAAGACCGACCGCGAGAAGCGGTGAAAGAGCTCTGTGTGCAGTGCGGCGCGAGCCGCAGGCCGGCCGGCAGACAGACAGGACCCAGGCATCGAGTCTTCTCAGCACGCGTCTGCCAGCAGTTTCCTCCCACAGCACCGTCGGCCCAGTCCGTACCAAATACATAGACACCGCATCTTGGCACACTGGGCTCCTGTGTACAACCTGAAACACATCTTGGTGCACAAAGAGCGCGCCAAAACTATATAAAGCCCCGCCCTCCCGCGTTGCCTCGCACCTCCAGATCAACGCGCCAGCACCTGCCCAGTGCCCCTTCTTTCCCGGCCACAACGCCGCCCGACGCCCGGCTCCTTTGCATAAGCTGCCATGTCCAAACTGGCGGTCTCGGCCACCGCCACCCCGACCCCTCCGCGGCAACCCCGCCCCCGCACCCGGTCTCTGGCCATGAAAGCCGCTCTGCCCCATAGCCTCCCGTCCCTGAAACGAAAAAGACACCTGTTCTTGCGGGCAGACTCCCCCGTCATTGATCTCACCAACGAGACCGACCCCGACTTGCTGGCAGCGTCGCCGGCAGGCCTGCACCATGCGTTGGACGACCTGCCGCTCAAACATGTGCAGCGCAAAAAGCGCAAGCTGGACGGCTCGGCCGACGCCGCCAACGGCAGCCGCCCCCGAGAAGTCGCCCACAAGCCGTCGCCGGCGCCCCGCCTTGTGCCCAGTCCTGCAGCCCGTGCCCCTTCTCCCCCTTCCCAGCCCGACGACGCAGGACAGCTGCAGGGGGCCTCGGATGTTGCAGCCACAACCGCCGCCCAACATGTGCTCGCAGGCACGCTCAAGCACGAGCCGGTAGCACCCGTGTTTCAGGCGTCGCTTGCGCCGCCGCCGCCGCCCGGGCCCGAGTTGAACCTGTCGCCAATCAAGCCGCTGCACCCCGGCGCCGTGGCCAAGAAGAAAAGCGTGGCCTTCTCGGACACCATTGAGCAGGACGCGCCCAGCTCGCCGCTGCCGCATGCCGAAACCGACGTCTCGGCGACCCCCGGAAAGTCCATTCTCAAACAAGTGCCCGGCAGCCTGTCGCCCATGTTATCTCCGGGCGCCTCGGGGATCCGCTTCGGGGCGCTTCTGGAGATCTGGCTGCCGGGAACCATCGTGCAGTTGGAGCCCCGCTCCCCCGACCTTCCCCACCTTGTGGGCAGATGCGTGGAGGCCTTGAAGTGCGAGGACTTTGAGCGCAAGTTCGAGGTGTACGCCACGCTCAATCTTGTGTTGAAGCAGAATGAGATCTCCACCATTTTGGCCTTGTTTGCTCGGCCGTGCAAGGACTCGGACGCGGCGCCACCTGCCATTGTGGTGACGCTTGTTGGGTTGATTCAGCATGACGTCAGGGTGCTTGAGCTGCGGCTCTTCGTCAAAAGGGAAACGCCCAGCCTCTCTCCAACCAAGCACGACCCGTTCGAATCCCGGACGCTCAACCAGGCACTCAAGTTGATTGGCCACTTCTTGGCGATCCTGCAACTCAACACGCTCATCTCCACCGACACCGTCCGCTGGTGCTACACCCACGCCTGCCACGTGCTTATGAACACGCTGATCAGCAAGTCGCTCGTGTCGTCTTACATGTGCATCATCAAGGAGTTCAACTACTCCGCCAAGCAACGCAAGCTCATCTTCGAGAACCACCCCGAGTCCATCCTGGAGCAAATTCTCTTCACGCTCATGAACATGAAAAGCTTCATGAGTCTGTCGCTCATCAACGAGAAGTTCATAGCCATGCGCAACCTTGTTCAGAATTTCCCGGCAGTCATGGCGAAAAATCTCCACCACTGGCTTCCCGGGTTGGTCATGAACCTCTGCGACTTGTCCTTTGTGCTATACTACAAGGTGGTGGCCACCGGCATCTCCACGTTGCTCGAAGCGGCCCGCAATTTCCTCGACAACGCGGATGTGTGTGAATTCACGAAAGGCTTCTTGGAGTCGCCCGCCATGCCCCATACCACGTCCTGGGTCACTGAGAATCTCATCTCCGTGGGCTCCATGGCAGAGCAGCCCACTCTCTACTTCGTGCTTGACACTTTGCTGGAGTTGGCGGCGGCTGGCCAGTACAAGTATTCCATGGATATATGGGTCGGGCTCACCTTGCTTTTGGGCAATCCGGGACCCGCAGGGTTCCTGAAATGGCCGCATTTGCCCGTGTGGTTGAGACTCCACAAGCAGTGCTTCAGCGACAAGTCTGCACATGCAAAAGAAACCGCCATTTCGTCGTGGAAGGTGGTCATATACAAGATGTGCCAAGAAATCACCAACGATTTCCGCTTGGAGCCCCGTGTGGAGTCGCCGGTTCGACAGGGCCCGAAAGTTGTCACCGGCATCAAGTCAAGTGCCTTTGACGAGAATTTGCGGCTGAAAACAAAGCTCCTTATCCACCCATTTGTGTGCATGTCTGACTCGGACTTGACTGACGTCTTGGTCTCCAGCCTTCATAATTCATTTCTTCTGATATTGTACACGCTTCTCAACCACCAAGCAAAACCCAGCATCAAGATGCTCCAGAGCCTCTTTGACAAAATCATCCAGCCGGTTCTCACAGGCTTTTACTTCCGAAAGAACCGGGCGACCAAAACCATGAATTCTCTCGGATTCCAGCTTCTAAGCCGTCTTTTGAAGCCTTCTCCGCCCGCAAACGAGCGCCACTTCTCCGGCATTCGCTGCTTGTCCAACGAGCCCATCCCCTTACACGAGATCAACTCAATGAGCCCCAAGTGGGTGTTTCTCCGGTTCGATCGGGTCATTCCGGTTCTCTCGCTTGTTTTGACGCTGGTTTATTTGTCCGCTGAGTCCAAAATCAATACAGTCAACAGCTTTCTCAACTCTTTGAAATTGATCACCAAGAAAGAGGTACAAGTCTCAGACACCACATTTGACATTATTGACAGCATTCCGCTCGTCCTCGAAGGCTTTCTAGCGAGTAACTCCTTGCCCTATGAGGATCTTTTCAAGTTGTTGGTGAATTTGAACGACACGTTTGGCGCCGCTAACTTAGTGAGTGGGGACACAGCCAACAGCAAAAGCGTGTATGAGGTGATATTGGTGCAATCCGCCAGCAGGCTAACTCCTCAGCAGCTCAACGCGATGTTGAGCATGTTGTGTGGAGCCGTTGGCGAGCGCAAGAGCTTCCAGTTTTTCTCCATCCTTGAGAAGTCCGAACGCCAAATACACAGGGCCGACATCATTGCGTTTGTGGGCGACAACGTCAACTCAAAGAAGTTCACCAAGTTCACCAACTTTGAGTTGGCCACTTTGGGTCGGATCTTCACCCGGCTCGAGTCGCAATACAACGCTATAGCCAAGAAGGTCATCCAGCACATGGTTCTCTTGCGGGCCGATGAATTTGCGGAGCTGGTGGCCCGCCTCAATGTCACAGACTGGCACATCAACATCTTCAGTTTCTTTGTGGTCCTCATGCACAACGCGCCGTATGACTACTTGAACCAGGCTACGGTGTCACTCATTCGCAAACGGCCGCGGGACTTGCCCGTCATTGTGCAGCTTCTCGTCGATAATGAGTTTGACCCTGAATTGCAGGCATTGAAAGACGAGATCCATGCTGCACTGCTTCCCAAGGAAACGTGCCGCAGCTGGGTTGAGTACTTGGCTAAGCATCAAAACAAGGAGTTTGCAGACGCTTTGCTTGCGAATTCGGTGGAGAAGCTATACGACATGGCCCCTTTGAGTGACGATCTTCTTGAGACACTCCCCAAGACAAGGGAGGCGCTTGCACAGCACAGAAGAGAGAGCGCAAAAGTGGACGTGAAAGTTGGCGCCGAAACTTGCGGCAGGCCCGAGAAAGAAGGCCGGCCCACAAGGACTGAAACAGTCGCGTGCGGCGAATCCGAAGCTAAATCTACAGCAGTCGGCAGAGTCAATCAGGAAGCTGGGGATGTGTCTAGCATGGCAAGTGGACTGCTCGAGCCAAACGATTCTATTGAAACAAATAGCTCAAGCCCAGGCCAGGAGCACACCAGTGCATCATTGACCGAATTGGAGCTGGGCAGTCATCACACACACGAAGCCCAAAAACGGGACCACCCTAAGAATGTGGAACTCAAAGCTCAGCTTAGTGGTCTGAAACCAAAAGTCTGGCAACGAAACCAGGAAGACCAAGGAAACAAGGAAGACGAAGAAAATCAGGAAGACCAAGAAAATCAGGAGGACCAAGGAAACCAGGAAGACCAAGGAAATCACAACGAGCATAAAAACATGTCAGAAAACCTGTCAGAAAACCTGTCAGAAAACCTGCAAGAAAGAAACCTGTCAGGAAACACGAAAGAGCCAAAAGTATACCATAACATGCCAGAATCAACACATCTCCATCCCCAGCCTGGTGCAAGCGTGAAGTTGCCTGGCAGCACCGCCGTCTTGCCATCAGCCCAAGATGGATTCAAGCAGGTCAGCGACTCCGAAGAAAGTTCCCGAGAGCGGCCAGCAGAGCCGCCCAAACAAGACATTCTGTCGAGTTCGGAAGAGCGGCGGCGTGACGCAGACGAACTGCTTCGGTTCAACCAGCTCGTGTCAACAGCCCACTCTCCCAACACCACCACCGATGACCTGCTTGAGATCGTGGTGGCCGGTCCACCGCAGCAAGTAGAGCCAACGGCGGGCCGGGCGTCCAACAGGGCCCACGGGTTGGGCGAGTTGCTCCAGGACATCCGAGACCACGAAATGGCACAACTCACGTGGGCCGAGAAGCACGCGTTGGAAAGCGAGATGATGCGCTTCATGCTTCGCATGCGCCAGGAACGCAGCGGCTAGCCCGTACTGCACGTCCTGCACACACTCCGGTTCCATGCTTCCGCGCGCACCGGCCGCGTTTGGGTCACCCAACTCCACCCCGCCAAACCACTGCGCGGTACGGCCCGCACTTCTTCCTCCTGCGCCCCAGCACCTCCGCCGCCAACCGCCTCTGCTGCCCACCCCAGCCATCACGTGACGCCCCCGTTACCCCGCTCCTTTCCTGCCCCACGTCTCCATTCCCGTGCACAGCCGCTGCTGCCCACCCAAACATCCCGTGCTGCCCATGTCCATAGTTCCCTACAACGGGCGACAGGGCCAGCTTGTGTACCACGACCCGCACCATCGGGTGGCCATCACGCACGACCGGGCCAACCGGCGCATCCGCCTCCTCGAGGCCGCGGAGTCCGTGCCCGTGGCGGGCCGTCAGTGGCAGGCCTGCCCGAATTGCGGAGTGGACTTGCGCAAGTACTTCCAATCCAGACCCCGGGACTACTGGGACCATTCCGGAGGCCACGGCTTCTGGGCGGACTCGCGCAAGTTTAGCGAGGAGCAAAGGCCGCCGTTTGAGCCGTTTGCCGACGAGCTTGCCGATGCTTCCGGCGCCAAGTTCTCCCATACTCCTTATATGCACCAGGACTACTTCAAGCTACTCGAGGGCCTCAATGACGAGTTCCGCCTTCCGTGCGGCGCGGACGAGATGCCGCGGAGACCTGCTGCTTCGGGCGCTGACACCCCTGCGGCTGACCTGAATCTCTTCAACCAGGGCTACTTTGGGCGCTTTTTCAAGAAGATCTCCCCGTACGTGTTGGGAAGCGGGGCGCACGCCCAGGTCTTCAAGGTTCTGCATGTGCTCAACAACACCCCGCTCGGGGTGTTTGCCGTCAAACGCATCAATGTTGGCGACCACTCCAAGTACCTCGATCACGTGCTCAACGAGGTGCTGATACTATACGAGGTGTCGTGCCGTGGTGCCAACGACAACAACTTGATCCGCTACAACCACGTCTGGATGGAGCATGGTGATCTCTACGACACCACGGCGTTCATTGTGCCCGATTCCACGCCACGGCCGGCCCATCCCGTGTCCATTCCCTACGTCTTTATCCTCCAGCAGTACTGCGACGGGGGGCATGTGGAAAGCATGATCTCCTCCAACTTTCCATCCCACGAGCACATGACCATGAGAGAGCGGGTGAACTGGGAACGCGAGCGACGGAGGAGCCTGGGCAGTGGCTCGGTGCACTCGGCTCCACGCTGGCTTCTTGATGCCGAGATTTGGAAGTTTTTCCGAGACATCACCAATGGCGTGCGGTATCTTCACGAGAGCGGAATTCTTCATCGAGATCTTAAGCCGTCCAACTGTCTCTTGGAATCGAAGTACAAGCTTGCCGCCAAAGCTCGTGAGCCGATGGATGCGGAGTCATTCCAGGCACTCGAGGACTCACTACCAAGGATTCTTGTGTCTGATTTCGGGGAAGGCAAGTTTGTCAACAAAGCCAAAACCGCAGCTGTGGATGAGCGCAATGGAAACACCGGTACTATAGAGTTTGCCGACCCCAAGCTTTGGGTATGTGATTCCTGGAACAAGTTCACCAATCCCTTCACTTATTCGTGTGACGTTTATTCGCTTGGCATGATACTCTGCTACCTTTGCGTGGGCCGCAGCCCCTTCTCGCAGAGCGTGGAGGGCTTGGATGACCCGGAGGCCATTCGAGACCGGATTTCTCGATGGCACCGCAGCTTGAAGAGGCAGAATTTCAAGGAATGGTTTAAGGAGCAGAGTTTGCGTGTATGCGGCCATTACTCTGGGTGTCGGCAAGAGTTTGGCGATCTTGTGTTCGACATGGTCAAAGGAGACAGCAACTTGACCGCGTCGGACGTTATGAAGGCTCTTGAGGAAATGAAAGGCCGTCATTTCTGCGAAGACGCAAGCACCGCCGCCGACGAAAAGAGTCTTGTCGAAGCCGAGCGCACAGGGCACCTGTCGCCCGAAGCCCGGGAAAGCTATGAGCTCGATCTTACAGCATTGGCGTCTCCGCCTACGATTCTGCGAAAGGCTATGGCTGAACGCATGTGGATTCAGCAAGTGCCCGGCTGCGTGTGGGGATATCTCTTGAATTTGGTGGTCATTGATTGCATGACACAGGGCTATTTCTATGTGCGGACGGCGCTCAAGGCGGCCAACATCTTGAGTCTCGCCTTGGAGAGCTCGGGCAGGCTGCTGCCGTTCCGGTACTTTGCGGTGACAGCGGCAGTGGTGGCGTACGCCGTGGTGGCGGCAGTGGGGTCCGGGAGACTAGAACAAGGCCTTGAGGCCCGCTAGCATATACGACGCAATAGACTTCAAGACGGAAGTGCTGGGCCGGGACGAAGCGGAGTGGACGTAAGCATTCAGGCGGTCCAAGACCACGTGGTCGAAGGACGGAGAGGCGGCGGAGTCGTTCAGGGCGTAAAGCGAGCCGTCCCAGCAGTAGGAGTCGAAACAGCGCTTGCATTCATCGGACTGGCGGATGCCCAGGCGCTCCTCGTGGCGGCGGACCATGGCACAGGCCACGCAGAACTGCCAGTCGTCGGTGGAGTTGCCCTGGGACGCAATGTCGAAGCCGTTGGCCACCATGCCCTTTTTCTCGGGGTCAGAGTAGGTGAGCTTCAAGGTGCTGGTGTTGGAGAGAAACTCGTAGGGCCGGTTGGCGAAGTAGATGACCACGGGCGGCACGACGCCGGCCTTGGCCAAGTCGGTCAAGTTCAGAGCATCGCAGCCGAAAAACGTGGGCCGGGCCGTCAAGTTGTGGTGGACAAAGGTGGCCTGGCCCGGCACGTGGGGTATCACGGTGGACGAGCCCTCGTAGCGGAACTGGCGCTCGTACGAGTTGATCAACGAGGAGCCGTCGGGCCAGGCGTCGCCGTTGTTGTCAAAGGAAAACACAAGGTCGAGGCGGCGTTCCTTGGTTGCAATCGTGGAGAGCGGCACGATCTCGCCCGCCAAGCCGCCGTCCATGAGGTACAAGGTGTCGCTGGCGGAGATGTTCTCGGAGCGGGCCCAGCGGGAGCGGAAGAACGGGTTGGGCCGGAACCAGGCAATGTCCTGGCGGGAGCGGGACATGCTGCGCAAGAAGCGGCGGGCAAAGAACTTGACAAGGCGGTTGAGCTTGCAGTCGTCGCACACGAGCGTGTTCAAGAACTGGTTGAAGAGCGACGACGACGTTCCCACCACAAAGGCGGCGTTGTCGAAGCCGCCCACGCAGCCGCCCGAGGGGGTGCCGTCCGAGACGTTGGTGCCGAGGTAGCGGATGTCGTGGAAGGTGTCGATGGAGGTGTCGAAGGAGCCCATTTCGAAGGCGTTGAACTCGATGAGCGGCGAGTTGAGGTTGTAGGCCAACGACCCGGGGCGCCGGGCCAACGCCGTGACCACGGGGAACGGGATCTGGTGCTGGGCGAACGCGTCCAAGTGCTGGAGGTCTGACCAGCACGTGCCGTCCATCCAGAGATTTGTTTTTGGTTCTTTCTCTTTCTTATTTGTCCTCTCTCCTTCTCTCTCCTCTCTCTTATTTGTCCTCTCTCCTTCTCTCTCCTCTCTCTTATTTGTCCTCTCTCCTTCTCCCTCCTGATTGTTTCTCCTTCTTCGTCTTCCCTCTGGAATCTCCCTCTTATTCCCACCCATGCTCTTCATAAAAAGCGTGTGGGCTAGCAAACGCCCCCAGGCGTCGGTGATGGACGTGGCATACCCCGCGGCCTGCTTGGCCTGGAGGTCCTGCTGGATGCCCTGCAGTGATGGCGTGTCCCACCAGCTGAGGTGCGAGAGCGTGCGGTTGTAGTCGTTGGCCACCACCGCCAGCGCCAACCGCAACGGATGCGAGAGGTTGACAAACGACCCGTACGTGCGGTAGTCCCACAAGTTGTAGGGGTTCTCCAACACCACCTCCTCCACGGACGGCCAGCCCTGGAACAAAAGCGACGAGAGGAGCCACAGCCCGCCCGAGAGCCCGGCAATGTACGACGCCGACTGGAGCACCCCGCCCAACCCGTGGTCCACGGCGCCGGACGTGCGGTTGTCCAACGCTGCGAGCTGGCCTGCTCCGCTGAACATGGCCCGGAGCCCGCCGCCCGAGAACGCCACCGCGATGTTGATCGGTGTTTCTGCGAGCGCTGCCTGCTCCCGGGCCGTGTAGTTGGTGTCCATGCCCACGCGGTCCAAGAACTGCAAGATGGCCTGGTTGGTGTTGATGTGCCGCAGCTGCAACCACCGGGCCTCTTGCGGCGAGATTGTCAGCGCCTGCCGCGTGAGCGTGTGGTTGGCGGGGCAGGGGGTGTCGTAGGGGGCGTACGCTGAGGCGAGCGTCAAAAGCGCCACCACGGCCCATGCCACGAAGTGCTTCATTTTTCAAGGTTGCAAAAGGCTGCAATGGTTCCTGCAAGAGTGCTGCAATGTGCTGCAATGGATATGGCTGCAATCGATGCGGCGCTGCTGGCTGGCGAAGGGACTGCGCTGAAGAGCTGTAGGCTAGTTGTGATGCCGGGCTGGGTATGAGCCGTTCACGCTGCACAGGCAGGCCTGGCGCCTTGCTCCAGAGAATTTCCACTTTGAGGCATGTACCCCGCTGCAGTGGAACAAACGCGGCACAGTCACGTGACCGCAGTCACGTGCGCAACATGTTTCCGTCGCCGGGCCCTGGTTGCCGGCGAAGCGCCGTGTTTTCGTGGGTGCCGACGGCACTAGCTGGTCTCCTGAAGTTCATGGCTAGCCATGGCGTTTCAACGTCTTTGGGCTTCTGTGGCTTGGTGCTGGGTGCAACTTGGATTAGTGCTGGGTGCAGGCCGTGCGGTGTACCGCGCAGCTAGCAGCGAAAGACGAATGCCAGATGCAACTCAATTCTACCGTGAAAAAACTTAAATTCACCGAAAATGCAACTGAATTGGCCGCGAAATGCAACTTGATTTCACCGTGAAATCTCAGGCTTGAGACCCGAAGCTGATTCTGAATTCCGACTATTTAATGGGATGAGCCAGGGTACATTTGTTTGGATGCGGTTTTGAAACAAAGTTGTGTTTTTTCGTATACAATAATAATACATATAGAGCTCTATCTGGTCGGGGTATATAATTTATTATAATCGTTTATCAAAGCACTCGTATGATGAAAAGGTTGCATACCTTCATTTCACTTGAATGATTTTTGACCATCAAAAACTTCACATTTCATAATTATATTTATATCATAAGAATTATTGTGTAATATAGATACTTTTGGAATATCCTCTCCAGATAACTTATCAAAATATCAAGCTCGTTGACTGAATCAGTCATAGGTGTGTCCTACATTGTAATTATTTTAGCATACGTTCAAGAGTCTAGCTTAGATTTAATAGTGTTGTGTCTAGTAGCTGTCTCTCTTAAATTATGTACTTCATCTATTAATACTCCATTTACGCCATTAGTATAAAACTTATAAAACGTAATACTAGTTATGCGATTACTAAGATTTATATTTCTACTATCCATAACAAGTTTGCTATATTCTTTATTGAAAGTAGATACAGGATTTAACGTGCTCGTAACACATTATCTTATAATCTTCAAGATATAGATGAGATAGAGAGGCAGCCGCCAACCCTATAAATATGATTTTTAAAGAAATGATTGGGATGTAAAGATGAAAATATAAGTTTCTGATGATCAAGTATAATCTTTATACTGTATTCTATCATTTACCTGGCTTCTTTTAGTATGCACGTAATAGCTTCTTTATCGAGGTAAAAGCTTATAACATGCAAATATCCATCAACGAATATTCATTGCAATTACTTCACCTATATTGATAGCAATACTTCATAGGACTCAGGTTTCCAAGATACTCAGATTCTGGCTATTATTATTATTAATCTCATCCTTGAATGATTTATTATCTACTATTGGTTTGAACCATACTACCCCTCAAAGTACAGCATTGTGATATACTTAGAATAGGAATATGATTGACCTTCTTTTTAAATTAATCAAGAGTAAATCCTGTCTAAAGCGGCAAGTGCCTTAGTCGTATTAGGTTCAACTAAATTATCAGTCCATCAGTTACAGTAGAAGAAACTTCACTTGCACCAGCACATTTCATTGAATTTGATAGAAATTCGGTGTCGAAAATTTTCACATTTAGACGCCGTTAATAATCTAAGGCCATGCAGGGGAGCATTATACGTAATACCCAAATAATTCTGAAGCAATATCTCATAAAACCAATTATGTTAACTTCATCCGTTCGACTGCACCAAGAAACATATGACTATTTGACCTCCGTGAAGGAAAACCTGATGCAAAGGCAAAAACCCATCGCAAACCCAGATTGAGGTGGGAGTGACTTTTCTGATAATCAACGTTGCAAGGGATTTTTGAAACATATTGACGGATTGTATTAGTGAAACGAAAGAGAAATTAAACCTACATGAGTAAGTAAGTTGTCAGACAGTAGATAAAATATTAGTTTTGTAGGATATTAGATAAAGATAATAGCGTGGAGTAGGATATTTGACAAAAAATAATAGCGTGAAGTAGGAGTTCAATTGCAAAATGTTCACGTATTAATAATTCTATTATTTAAATTGAGTTTCCATCCATATTTACTAGTCATTGATGTTCATACTTGCGTTTCGGGATGAACATAATTTTTTCTATTCTAAGAATGAACACTACTAAATGCATACAGCTACGTACATTTAGTATAAAGTTGTGATACACATGCCAATTTATTAACTGACTCTATATCAAATTCTACTTCAAGTGGTTCTCATACTTGCTTTTTATGAATACATTGATTCTTATTTCTTGATCCTATTGAGATTAAGCCGTATGGAGCAATTTTGTTCGATTTGTTTCTATTCTTGCGGCGGTGTTCCCTGTTACATACTCCCATTACTTTTTTGATATGCCTCTTCGGATTAAAATACCCAAAACATGCTATTTCGTCTCTCCCAGCAAAAAACCTTATTCATAAGGTGCGCCTTATTTGCACCCAAAGAGGATAGAGTCACTACAAAAGATACATCCTTTTGGAATCTTTGCTAAGTGTTTAATACTTAGAAATAATCAAGACTTGCAAAGAGCAACGGGATTCACCTAGAAAACACCCTCAAATTGCACCAGTATTGTCAAAAAGCAAACACCCGTTTTTCTGCTTTTGCATTCCAACCTTGTTAATCGAATTGCAATCATATGATGCCAAATACCTCAAACCGGGTCTACCATGAAATGTAGTTGTAGGAGTGATTACCAGTTCAGTAGCTTGTAACAGTTCGGTGCAGTGTTTACTTTGACAAAGAACGTCTCGAACTTGTCTTCCTTTGCTGTGGTTATGGAAGTCTTTGATCCGTCATAAATGGTCGTGATCGTAGTTAATGAGTGTGAATCTCAACTGAAACGGTACTCTTGCCATGACAGGTAGCTGTCAATTCCAATTCCATACACTTCTTAAGGTACAGTAGGCGTTGGAGCTGAATATCAATAGTGAGTCTGAATGGGATTGCAAATGTATTTGACCTGAGCTTCTTTTAGCTCTCAACTTTGACCTTTACTATATTACCTTGAAGAAGTCATCTTTGAAGGTATTACTTTTGAAGAGTTCATCTTTGAAGGGTTCTACTTTTAAAATATTACTTAGGTACACTTTTGAAGCTTTTATAGGTATACTTTGGAAAATTTTGAATTTGATGGGTTACACTTTAGAGGGTTATACTTTAGAAGTTCAAATCAACACAGATCGTGTTAATGTGAGGAATCAAGCACATTCTCTGGACTCTTAGATTATTAAGAGTGTTTTCAGCTTTAGAACACGCACATTGAAATCGGAACTGTTATTAAAAATTATGTAGATTTGGAAAAACACTACAAATGAAGTACTAGTCGAAGTTACGTAGATACGGAGAAACATAAAAAAGAAGCAAACTTAACATACTATGACCAAACGATAGAATTTAACTAATCGGTGTATGCAACAAAATTGATATCTATATTGGGTGGATCTAAAATGACATGTTCATAGTAAGAGCTAATAGATAGATTAAACAATTTATGTAAAATTCCTAGAGATAAGAGATAATTCAGAGCGATACTGAAAGCAACGTATAAGATCAATAGGCTGCAATGACTCAAAACTGAGTGAAGTACCGGACTAGAATCATTGGATTATAAAATTGGAAACAGTTTGACAGGATATCGCAATTTTGATAACAACATTTCACATCTATTATCTATGGATGAAATTGTATGACTATAAGGATTTAAAAGAAGGGTTTATTGTAAGGTACAAATTCAATGAAAAAAGTTAATTGAGGGAAGCACAAATCAATGAAGATAAAGTTAATTTTAAGGAAACCGAATCAATGAAACGGAACAACGGAAAAGATGGTACAAGGCAAAGCTCAATACATATATGCATTATTAAAGGATAACGAAGGAGGAAGGCGTCAGGCATTAGTAGGAAGATTTGAAATGAGCCTGTAAGCTCGAGTATCAATAAGGAATACAAAGAGCAAAGAGCCCTCCGTGTTAGTAATGACTTGCCAAAAAAAGTGGTAGAATATAGAGTTATTAGAGGAGCTATTCCAATGATCCACTGGAGAGAAATTGATAAATCTTCATGAATGGGTTGACTATGGATTACTGAGAAATACCTTAGGACATATAAGGTGTGGGGCGAGTTAAGAGGGTCTGGGAAGAATAGGGATTTCTTAGCGAAGCGTGGCTGAGATATCAATGCCCTTTATAAACTTGATTTACAGTGCCTCTTGAGAGGGCTTGAAATATAGTATTAACACCTCAGCATTGTGATCTGGCACTATTTTCATATTACCCCTTTTCATACCAGCCTTTTTCATACTGGCCTTTTTCATACTAGCCGTTTTCATATTAGTCGTTTTCATACTAGCCTTTTTCATACTGGCCTTTTTAATAGTAACCTTTTTTCATACTGGCCTTTTTCATACTGGGCTTCTTAATATTGACCTTTTTTCATACTAACCTACATTGTATCTGGCCTTCTTTCAATACTAGCCGTGATTTTCTGGCCCTACTTTTGGAAATTGGGGATGTGTATGTGGGGGACATCTAAAATGAAATAGAAAGGTTAGGGTATTTTGGGAAAAGATAAGGGAACTCCTAACAAACTTCAAATAGTGCAAACAGAACGACAAAAAAATATGGAACGCTACACGGGAGATAGATCCAATAAAGGATGAAAGTGATGAAAGGATAAAAGGATGAAAGATATGAAAGTGATGAAAGTGATGAAAGAGATGAAAGTGATGAAAGTGATGAAAGAGATGAAAGAGATGAAAGAGATGAAGGATGAAAGTGATGAAGGAGATAAAGGATGAAAGTGATGAAAGATATGAAAGGATGAAAGCGATGAAAGACAAACAAAAAAAGTAGAAAGAAGAGACAAGTTGAATACCACAGAGTAGCTGCAAAAGCCGTACACCTGGCGAGCAGCCGCGCGGCAGCACATCGCGAGCGTTTTCACGTCCTTCTTTTAAAAACCACCAAATGGGGCAGAAACGAGGCAGAGAAAAAACGCCAGCGGTGACGCGCAATAGCAGCAAGAAGGCGCGGGCCAAGCCCAAGCACGTGCAGCAGCTGGCGCCCGTGCAGCTCGTGGATCTGGCCAGCGACCGCGATGAGCCGAGCCCGCAGGACGATATCATCCTCGTGGACTCCGAATCCGGCCACGACAGCGACGTGGAGGTAGTGACGGACGGCGAGGAGGGCGAGGAGGACAGCGAAGCGCCGGCGGCCAAAAAAGCGCGGCGTTCCGGCGAGCAGGAGGCGGCCCGGGCCAGCAGGGCAGGCGGCAGCGAAAACACGGGGCCCGGGGCCAGCGAAAACGAGGTTTCCACGAACATCGACTTCATCGGGTTCGGGTTCAGCTCGTCGGACAGCGACAGCGACAGCCAGCAGGGCGGGTCGGACGACGGGGTGCTCAGTGACGACCAGCTGGGGTTCAAGCACGTGACGCAGCCTTTGGGCGGCGGACAGTACCCGTGGGTCAAGGGCCAGGACCACTCGCGGCAGAAGGAGATTGCGGACTGGTTGACGCTCGAAATCAAGGACTTTGTCAACTACATCTCGCCGCTGAAGGAGGAGATCATGCGGCGCAACGCGGTGATCGGCACGCTCAAGGACAAGATCCGGGCGTTCTGGCCCGCCACGCAGGCGCACGTGTTCGGCTCGTGTGCCACGGACCTCTACCTTCCCGGGTCGGACATCGACATGGTGGTGGTGTCGACCACGGGCGACTACGAGCAGCGGGCGCGGCTCTTCCAGTTGTCGTCGCACCTCCGAACGCACAAGTTGGCCAAGAACATCGAGGTGATTGCCGGCGCCAAGGTGCCCATCATCAAGTTCGTGGACCCGCAGCACAACATCCACGTGGACATCTCGTTCGAGCGGACCAACGGGCTAGACGCGGCGCGCCGCATCCGTCGCTGGCTCGACACCACGCCGGGGCTCCGAGAGTTGGTGCTCATCGTCAAGC
Organism: Metschnikowia orientalis; assembly: GCA_002893665.1. Taxonomy (NCBI): domain Eukaryota; kingdom Fungi; phylum Ascomycota; class Pichiomycetes; order Serinales; family Metschnikowiaceae; genus Metschnikowia; species Metschnikowia orientalis. The sequence goes on along the minus strand of NXGZ01000006.1, from coordinate 550,774 downwards.
AGTTCCTCCGGTCCCGCAAGCTCAACAACGTGCACGTGGGCGGGCTTGGCGGCTACGCCACCATCATCTTGGTGTACCACTTCCTCAAGCTCCACCCCCGCGTGGCCACGGGCAACATCCTGCCCATCGAGAACTTGGGCACGCTTCTCATTGAGTTTTTCGAGTTGTACGGCCGCAACTTCTCCTACGACAACCTCATTCTAGCATTGAACCCGCACGACGACCTGCCGCGCTACTTGGCCAAGTACAAGCACCCGGCGTTGAGCTCGGGCCGCGGCACGTTCTGCATTGTCATCCAGGACCCGTCCGACCCCAGCAACAACATCACGCGCTCGCTGTACAATCTCCGCGACCTCAAGAAGGCCTTTGGCGGCGCGTTCCAGTTGTTGACCGCCAAGTGCTACGAGTTGAACGGCGCCTCCTACAAAAACCGCATTGGCCAGCTGATCTTGGGCGACATCATCAAGTTCAAGGGCAAGGACCGCGACTTCAACGACGACCGCGACAAGGTCGTCAACTCGGCCCTCATCACCCACGACGACTCCGAGAGCGACGGCGCTGGCGGCAACGACAAGTACTACTTGTCCGACATGTCCGACGACCTGGACGGCGTGCGCTTGCCTGCCAAGCCGTCCACCAAGAAAAAGCGCCACGAGAAGAAGAGGCAGGCCCGCGAAAAGGAGACCCCCAAGCCTGTCCCGGCCAAGCCTGTCCCGGCCAAAATCCCGGCCAAGCCGTCCGTCCAAGCGAAGCCTGTCCACGCCAACATCCCTGCCAAGCCTGTGCTGAAGCCCGAGGCTCGAGTTCCCATCGGCGACTATTTGGGGGTGGATCAGGAGTCCGAAGACGACTCTGTGCCGGCCGCCAAGTTGACCAAGGATGTCAAGCGGGACTACTGGAAGCTGAAGGGCTTAGAAATCTAGGCGTCCCTCCAACTTCTCTTCTCCTTATATAGATGCATCTCCGTTCTTACCTTCATCTCGCAACTGCTTACTTACAATTTCATCTACTATTTTACTTGCAACTTTTACTTCACTGCAACTTTTACTTCACTGCAACTTTTACTTCACTGCAACTTTTACTTCACTGCAACTTTTACTTCACTGCAACTTCTTCCTTGTCTTACATATTTTCACTAACCTTCATCTCACTTACACCTCTCGTTTCCACAAACTCTTGGGGTTGTCCCTGAATTTTTTCCCGCTAGAGATGGAATACCAGAATTGAAAATACCAAAGATTATTATATGGCAATACTAATAAGAAACGGATAATATTGAATGAAATGAAGGGATAGGGTAATAAGTGGGGATAAGTTAATACCATAATGATTAGCAATCGGTTCTCGGATCTGTACCTGTCGTATTACTATATAGATGCAATCGACGAACATGCAACAAATACAAGATATTGAAAAATATCTAAATAGCAACAAATTCATATCGTCATGATACTTAAGCTCAATCACAACTTTTGCTCTTTCGACTTCTTCAAATGATATTTTGATCTAAATTTTTTTAGCAAAATCAAAATATTTAACCACTTTTTTATTTTCTTAATTATACCTTTAAAATATTCAATTGAATGGGTGTTGTTAGTGGCTTAAGAAATATTTAATATGTTGATTTCAACAAATCATGTGTTTCCATAAATTTGTGTATAGAATCGACATCTGATATGGAATAGTAACATGATATATAAAAGGGTATATATGCAACATTATGATGAACTAATTCGTGCAGCAAATGAAAATACAAAAACCTATAAAATGGTTTTAACCTAGTACTAAGAGGATCTGTAGAACTTCTAAAAACCCAGATACCCAATTCTCCACTCTTCTTTTCAGACTACTAGACATCAAAGTATTCTTGTAGTAGTGAGCTTCTTTGGGTTATAATACTGCTTCACAAGATATTCAAGCAAAGATTTACTTAAAAAGTCGATGGAATGAAAATATTCTGACAATGCCATTCAGCACTATAAAGCATACATTCGTGTTCTGACTTATAATTCTTATGTACCAGATCTATCAAGTTTAAAGATCGATGCAATAAAAAGAGCCACAGTTAACTAGTTCTACCTTTGATTTTGAAAAAATAAGCTAATAATGATAAATAAACTAGGCCACTTTCTTTCGTCTGTTTCTTCTTTTTCAACCTTTCAATTTGTGTATCAAAATAGCATCACTGATCAGTGTATAATTAAAAGTATGTACAATATTCACTCCCACATCTAAACTAAGTAAACAATTCATTTTATTATTAATCCATGTAGCTCTAATTATTCTATTACTTTACTTCAACACTTCTTTTATTTAGTGATGAATATGGGTAATTTTTAAAATTTCCCCATTCGTTAATTTATGAAATTTCCCATTCTCATCACTAATTTCAAATAAATAACTACACTTCTCCAAATATTATCTCATGTTTGCCTTGCTTTTTAATTATGTTTATTGTTTTTACCTTCTAGTCTTCTCTTTAACATATCGAATTTGTATGCTATCGTCTTATCCTTCTTAGTTCTTCCATATGTTCTATACCTAACATAGCATTTGATATTCCTTAACAAAAATTGATTTCTTTATTATCTAAATATTCGTAAGCATACATTTTCTTCTAGGTTCTAATTATTTCTAATTAATCGTAACCAGCACTCGTATTTATCGGAATTCTACTTCCTTATAAAGACTAGTTCTCCACCATGCGATCAACAACATGCACCTGGCACGCAGCAACACCTAACAGCACAGCTAACAGCACGCCGATTTGGGTAGCGGCGAGGCCAAGGACACCGGAGCCAGCCCGGCCTCGGTCTCTGCTTCAAAGTCTGCTTCAAAGTCCCCCACTATATCATCAAAGAGTCCCCCAATGCCCGTGTTCTCCTTGGCGCTGGTGGTGTACAAGGGAAGGTCGTGCTCCATGCAATAGTGGCGAATCCCGGCCAACTCCGTTTCTGACTGGTCTGTCTCCGACTCCAGCGGCACAGAACCCACAGCACCCGCAGAACTCGCCAACAAATCGCTTTTTGTGCCCACGACCTTCACACGTACATCCGCAGGCCCCAGAAGCCGAAGCTGCTCGATCCAGTAGCGGGCCCGTACAAACGAGGCCTCTGCATAGCTCATGTCAAAACACACAAGTGCCACTTTGCCGTTGCGGTAGTACATGGGAGTGAGCGACTTGTAGCGTTCCTGGCCGGCGGTGTCCCAGATTTCGAGCTTGACGGTGCGGCCGTGGGCCGAGTGTTGAGTCAGCACGAAAGCGGCGCCGATTGTGTTGGGCAGATTGGCATCAAACTTGTTGCTGGAGAAGCGATGGAGAAGCGAGCTTTTGCCCACGGACGAGTCTCCCAAAAGCACGATTTTGAGCAGGTGCATTTGCGTTTTCAGCGGCACGGGATGCGGCGCTGGGCGAGAGACGGTGGGGTGAAAGCAGAAAGCTGAGGGTGGAGTATGGTGAAGTAGTAAGAGGAGGAATGGTGCTGTGTGGGGGCACGATCGAGAGGACCGCGCGGGCTCTGTCACGTGCTCCGCCTGCTACAGGCGGGTACGATGTATGTATATTAGTAGAGCCCAGTCAGACGGTAGACTAGACGGGGAGACGGGTTTCGGAGGGTTTCAGACGGGTCTCAGATGGGGGCATGTCTTTCAACGGTCTTTCAACAGTGTCTTTCGACGGTATTTCAACAGTCCTTCAACGGTCTTTCAACGGTGGTGTCATCTGGTGTCATCTTGTGTCTCTTGTGTCTCTGGTGTCCTTGGTGTCTCTGGTGTAATCTGGTGTCTCTGGTGTCATTCAAGCTTTCTTATTGCTCTGCAGATCGTGGCGTGGCGTCGGCCGGAATCACCTAGTAGCCAAGCGAGCTGGCAAACTGGGAAGAGCCGCCGCTCTGCTGCATGACCATCATGAACTCCTCCAAAATGGCAAAAGCGGCACACACGCCAACCGCCACGGAGACGGTTTTGCCTGCAGCACCGGCCAATTCTCCGGCAGCAGACAAGACCACCAAGGCCGAGGCACCCGTGACAGAGGCCACGGGAATGGTTCTGGACAACTCCTTGGCAACAGATGCGTCTCTCTTGCCCGCCATGATGATGCTCTGGTCCTTGAACTGCTTGGCAATGTCCTTGGGGCCCGAACCTGACACAAGACACCAGGTGTTGGCGAAAACACCGCTGAGCACCACGAGCGAGCCAGTATAGACAACAGCTCTGATGGGAGACAAGAGCGACGCGGTCAACGAAGCAGGCGCCGAGAAGTAGAAGGACAAGCCGGACACCGCAGAGCCCGCAGCGTCTCTGGACTCAAGGAGACCGGCAGCAAATGGGTAGAATGGCTGCAACGCCATCGACACGAAGTGCAACACGAGCTGCACGTTGGCCAAGGCGGTGAAGGCAAAGAGCACAGGCAAGGCGCCTGTGTACAACAAGCGGATAGGGAACACGTTGGCGGTGCCTCTAGCCTTGCTGGATCTGATGGGCACCTCGAGCCTGAAGTTCTGCAAGATGATGGCCACGAGTCCCGTGACAGCGGCAAGGAGGACCATTCCAATACTAGGGAAGCCGGAACGCGTGAAGATGCCCACCAAAGCGGTCTTGATTTGGGAAAACTCCATGGAAACGAGGCTCTTGACCAAGTACGCAAGGACTCCGTAAGTCTGTGGGGTACCGTCAGGGGTGACCGACACAAGCTCCAAGCCCACCACGTCCCTCACAAGTCCCGTGGCGGCGTTGAGAGCAACAAAACACAAAATTCCCGAGCCAAACCCATAGCCCTTGTCGATGATCTCGACCATCAAAGTCAACAAGACACTCCAGCCAAAGATCTGGGTAAAAATAAGCGCATAGGAAGCCAAGGGCACGGAGTCGGCCAGGGCCGAGTGGCCGCGGATCACGGGGTCGTAGTAGCCGGAGGCAATCAAGGCTACGGCCAAAACAGCACTCAAAACGAAGGCCGTCAATTTCTGTGCCGTCTGGAACAACTCACGGTCGCCAACGTAGGTGAAGTTGGCCTTGATCATGCGGAAGCCAGCGGCAAGCTGCCACACAAAAGCCGATGTGATGATGGGCAACAACCCCAACTCCAACAAGGAGCCTTGCTCCATGGCAAACAAGGGCCTCAACGCGGGGAACGGGTCGGACATCTTCAAAGGGGCGTCCTTGACCAACCCGAAAATGGGCACCTGCGCCAACATGAAGAGCAAGCCGCTTCCGATGGAGAAGATGACTTTTTCATCCAACGAGATGTTTTCCACGGGAAACTCGATCTCGGGCAACACCGGCGAGAAGAATTTCACAAAGTCAAGTAGACGGACTGCTGTTAGTATAGTTCGGGAGATTGGCTTCTGGGAACACTCTGGCTTCTGAAACGCTCTTGGAAGCTTGTGAAACGCTTCTGAAACGCTTCTGAAACGCTTCCAAAAATTCTGAAACACTCCTAAAACGCTTCCAAAAATTCTGAAACACTCCTCAAAACGTTCCTGGAATGACTTCTGGAATCGCCTCGGGAACGGCTTCTTGAATGGCTTCTCTGATGAAGGCATTCCGGAAAGTCTCCACAAGAGCTTCCTTTGAGTTCCATAAAAGCGGTCTTTGAAGATTTTCGAAATTTCCCGAAAACCAGCAAAATTCCCTGAGTCCTAGAGTCACAAATAGCAGCCAACAAAGCCTTTTGCTGCTCCTTTTGCTCACATGTGGTTTGCAATAAGCCGTTTGTCCCAGTTCCCGGAGTTAAGATGCGAGCCTGAAGATGCGTTTATGCAGGAGGTGATTTTCAGACCAGGGCCCGCCCATTTCAACCAAACCTATGATAAATACATACATCCGCTCATTTTTGGGTGGAAGAGGTTGAGGATTCGAGCGATAGGGCCGCCTGGAAAATGGACGAAGTTGCGAAAGTCACGTGACGCGCACAACGCCCTGTGGGAGGTCCGGGTGTTTGCCGGCCGACGCCTTAGTCAGCCGCAGCTGGACAGTTGCGTGTGGCTACGCAGAGGGGCTTACTGAGCCGCTGGTTGGCTAAAACGGACCCTGCCAGCTCGTTTCTTTCCAGCGATGATATACAATTGAGGCTTGTTACATCCTCATAGACTCAGTACACGCAATTGTAGTTTGGGTACACACTGTCACACTGTCATACGAGAATGACACACTGTCATAAGAGACACACTGGCGAAAGAGGAGAGAGCATCGCCGGCGGCATTACCATAAAAACCGTTTGATGACGGAACGATGGAAAGACGCGAGCGAGGTCGCCATACACTCTCGTGACTTGGCGTAAGACACGCGTCAGTTAGCCATCTAGACCCTGAACTTCAATGCCATTTCCACCGCAGCGGCACCCCAGTCCTCGCCGTGGTTATGCATCTTGCCCTCTATCAAACCGGCACGCGCCTCGGCCTGCTCCTCAGTGAGGCATGTCAAGACACCGAAAATCACAGGAAGTCCCAATTCAAAGTTGAGCTTCATCAATTGCTGTGTGGTGGAGTCGCAGATGTACTCAAAGTGCATGGTGGAGCCCTTGATCAACACGCCGATCGGAATGACGGCGTCCAATGGCTTGCCCAATGCAGCGGCCTTCTTGACAAAAAGCTGACTGCCGTAGGGTAACTCAAACGAGCCAGGCACAGACTCCACCACGATGTTCTCCTCCTTGACGCCCAATTCTTTCAACCTCTTAATGCACCCCTTCACCAAGTTCTGGATGATGGCGTCGTTCCACCGCGCATGAAGAATCCCGACCCGGAGCCCAGATCCGTTGTATTGCTGGTCAATTTGCCCTAATCCTTTCACTGCCATGGTCGTATGTTTCGGTAGTAGATGAAGATCGAGGAACAGCGGCGTCCACCCACTCTTAAGTAATCGCGCGACGGGAGAGGCCGTCCGGCACACAGCGCACCAGAGGCCGCATCTTAATTGCCTCCAAAAGCCGGGGCCGGGTTGGTCGCAGAAGCCCTGCGGTCACATTCCGGCGTGCGGGTCGGAGACATGGCGCCCGTAAACGGGCCGCTGTCTAAACACCGTCATATCTCATTTTGCCTGACGCCCAGTCGTTACCTTCCCCGCCATCCGCCGCTCCCTCGGACCCAACCTCTGCTGCGTCAGCGAGGTTAGTGTTCCTGCACGCCAGGGCTTTCGTCATGCTGCGCCAGCTAGAGCCAGTGGAGCATCTGACATCGCCTTCACACCCGAACCGGTGCTGGTCTTGGTCCTTCGTTATGGCTTCGCCGATGGTACAGAACTTATTGGTGGCACTTAGGCTTTGCTAGCATTTGGCATCATTCAAGCGCCGAAGCGCAGCAGGAGGGCCGCTTGAGCAGGAGTACTTGCGCTTAGAATGTTTCATCCAAGGTGATCGTAGGGGATGGAGGCGGTCTTTCGCCACCGGCAGTCTTCAGGGCGCCTTCCAGGGCGGAGGGCTTGAAAAGGGTCTTTGTCACGGACCGAGAACGGCCGAGCTGCCCAGTATCGCCTTTCTTCGAGTTTGCTTCGAACTCCTCCACCTCCTCGTCCGTGTTGAACTTGGAGATGTCAATGCCGCTCTTCAAAAGATCTTGGTACATATCCAACTTCTCTGGCGCGGGCTCCTCGTAGTCTCCTGCTGGTCCAGAATTGTGTTTCGTTCTAAATCTTTCCAAGTCGTCCTTCACACTCAAGTCCGAGCCTTCGTCAAGGCAATCTGACAGCTTAGACCGCTGCAACAAATTCTCTTGCAAAGAGAGCCTGGCGGTTTCCGGCAATGTAAAGAGCGAGACGCCAGGCGCGCCGGTGGATGAAGTTTCAGAGCCGTGGATAGACTCCAAGAACTTGAAGGCGGACGACGCAGCCTGCGGGGTCTTGAAGATCACAATGATTCTGTTCAAGAAAGGTAGCTCTGAATAATGCAGGATGTTCTGGGTGAAGTCGGGCTCGCCATCGGGAGCGGGCGAATTTAGTATGGCCAACTTTATGTGGTTAGCCAAGGAAAGCGACGAGCCCTCCGAAGCTATGAAATCGGGCTTGCTCAAGTTCGAGATGATGATTGTGTTTTGCGGCATGATGGCTTTGGTAATAACTTGCAGTGACGGTGCTGTTGTTGCTATGAATTTCGGTGGTAGTGATGAGGGCAATGTGTTGTTTCAAGCGGAGAAGTGCCCAGAAGATCTGTGGTGTTGCACCTGACAATGACGCACTCTCACTTTTGACGGAGCGGCACGCGCAATACAGGCTGAATGCTGCGCGGCGCACACAATTGGTTGGGTGGTGCCAGCGGATATCAGTGACAGCAAAAATGCGACCGGACCAAAAATATTCGGAAGAAAAAAAAAATCAAATAATACGAAGCGATTCTGAAACTTCTCTGGATGAATATTGCGGGCGACCACAGGAGCTTTTATAGACAGCAAGGTGAGAAAAATAACGCAACACAAAAAGCTCACCCCTGAATTATTTCAAGACTTATATACTGTCTTCTTTTTTTCTTTAGTCATGGAAGTTGGGATTTTGCTCTTCACTCTTGGCTGATCATACTCGTTTTTTTGGAGGCCTCGGCCATATGCTACGGAATCCAACCTTCAATTTTGACTCAACGGCGCCTATTCTTTCGATTCAAATTTCCTTGCTGTCAATTGATCATCCTAGCAGTCGTGATCTAAATTCTAGAAAAGGGGGGAAGGCTGCAATTATTCCGCAGCCTGTGCTGTGTGCACGACATGCTTGACGCTAAGCCGAAACACTGCCGCCGCTGCTGCCTCTCGTCCATTTCAGCCGCCGGCACGGTTCCAAGATTTTGGCATTGAGACGCCCCGGAATCCAGGACGCTTTTTCGCCACCGTTGCCTGAGGAACCGCCGTCACGGCTGCCTCCCTGAATTCACGGCACCGCCGCCTATCGAACTTGTCAGGGGGCGGTAGGCACGCTGCTCACATGACTGTGGCCCAGATGGCGCTGCTGGTTCAGGCTCTCTCGAAAAACCAAATGTGGCGGTCGCCCAGAATTTTATTTCGCTGACATCAGAGCTCATTCTCATCTGAGGTATTCGCGCGCTGTCTAAATCTATGACTTATCAGAATCTGGGGTCTGGGGCAGCACTGCCCCAAATTTCCAGAAACCGTCGAGATTTGAAACGAGCAACTATTGAGAGACAGTCCAGATTTTCCGATCAAGAATGCAGACTTCTTTCGGAAGTTAAACTCCAATCTGTCGAAACAATCTCCTGACGGCAAAATTAGAGAGCGATACCCGCGATTTCGGGTGGGGATACCGATCAAGTCCAGCTCAATCTATCTTGCAGACTAGGACAATGAACTGCCTGATGAGCCTCAGCCATCATGCCTTTTGAGGTTAACTTGGTGTGAGCGGTGGCCCCCGCATGTATCATTCTATTCCCATTCGGTAGAGGCTGTGCTATAATTTGGCTTGGCAAAACAAGTCGCTGTTTCGCAATCGCACATGCCGCTTATCGAGCCCCAAGTGATTGTCTTTATTGAAAGGATTTCTCGAGGCCGAATTAGGTCTCAGTTGTTGACTCAAGTCTCAATTATCAATAAGGTCTCAATTGTTGCCTCACGTCTCAATTGTCGAATAAAGTCTCAATTACCGAATAAGGTCTCAATCGTTGCCTCGCGTCTCAATTGTCGAATAAGGTCTCAATTACCGAATAAGGTCTCAATTGCCGAAGAAAGTCTCGATTACCGAATAGAGGCTCAAATATCAAAATAAAGGCTATAGTGGCTGGCACATTTTGGGTTGAAATTAGCACAGCATGCAAAGCATTTATTGGCTGTATAGCGAGCGAAACACATTTCTTGTTTGCAAGCACCACACATGACCACTGCAAGACCGGAGTCCAACTCTTGCTGACTCCAACGCTCAGCCGCATGCTTACAGTCCTCACTGTGGCACTGGTAGCATGGATAATACCTGGCGCAACATTTCATCTTGAGCGCTACAATGTCGAGCTGCAGATGATAGTGAACACATCTAGTGAATCCGTCCACTTGCTGGCCATGAACACGAGGCGAGAGTTCAGTTTGCATTAAGGCAGTGTGGTCCTTTGACGGAAACTACCCGATTCGAGAGATAAGCAACGTTGGCTCTTTTCGCTTCGAATACAATGATGGTCCGCGCAAGATGTTGCCTGACTCATTTTGAGTCAGCTGAGTCGCACTGCTCAAGGTGAGTCTATGGTTCGAGGATGATGTCACCCCAAAGCCGGGTTCTAGCGCAAGACATTGCTATAAGTCGCTAATCCTAATTGCTACAGTGGCCTAAGAGGGGGGATGATGATGAAGATGATGATGATGAAGAAGAAGACGATTAAGAAGAAGAAGAAAGGAACCAATTTCCTTTCGCAAACTTAGCTTATAAACAGGAATCAAGTGGATGGCAGATTGCAACAAATTCATGGCAATCAAAAGCATGTCAAAACTGGACAAAGAACACAATGTCCCGTCATTCATTAGGAGATGCAAAAGCCGCCAAGCCAAAAGCTGCACCGCAGCCACGTGATATGCTCTTTAAATGAGACCTTCCCGTTCGCATTGGCCTGGAAGCCCACGGCACGCCGCCCTGACTGGGTGTGCAGCCGTACGCAAACGGAAAAATAAAGATTAATAAAGGCGTGACGATGCAATCGGCCGCCACAAACGCCACAAGCATGCGTGGTAGATCACATCACTTGAGATCTGGCCCCTGACTAAAAATATACCTGTGGTTTACGGGTTTTCTGTGCAGCGAAAACACGCTCTGTTTATTTACATTCCCGCTCGCGCGGCAAATACACAGGACTGAGGGATCCAGCCCACTGGCCGCCCCAGGTCACCAAATCCCAAGCAGCCGCAACAATGGCTAACGGAGGGCGAGATTGGGTTCGGAAAATCGAAATGACGAGGTCACATCATCTTAGAGCGGCACGTCAACGAGAAAAATGGAGCTGTTTGCATGCAATGCACCCTAGCAGCGCATTGCACCCGTGCCTCCGCGTGTGTGCGTGCTGTGTTTTGATCGCATTGTTCCTCGCTGTTTTTTGCTCGCCTGTTTACTATTCCTCTGCCCTTTGTGTCCCATGCCCCATTGACTCCGCAACATATAGATCTTTGCGTTCCCGTTACAGCCGCTCACTTCCTCAAAATCGAAGCAGACTCTCAACTCTTCTTGCTTCTCGGAACTTTGTTGTATCCGCCCTTCTTTAGTCGAAAAGGCCGTTCTCAGGGCTTGTGCTCTTCCCGTGTCGTCTAACTTCGTTCTGTGCCAACGTCATGTCCAGCGCCAACCACACACGGTCATCTTCGGAACACACTCAACGCCGATCTTCGGGACATCAAAGGCGGGCATTGTCATCTCTTCTGACTAATTTTGCTGCCACGCGCGTCTCCAAACCTGACGAAAACAAACGTCGTCGAGCCGACCCTTCCGCCCGTGAACTAGGCCAGGAGAATGGGATATCCCACAAGAGCTCTTTCTCCAGTTTCTCCGCGGCTAAAGCCTCGTACTCCGATGAACCGCTAATACGCCAGCACTTCGGTTCAGTGCCACCACACGCAGACGATGCCACAGACTCCGACAGCTCCGCTGCGCACTCTGTCTATCTGGATGCCCTCAGCGAAAAGGCCGCATATGAAGAATTGGCCGCTCCAGGTCACGAATTAGCAAACACCAGCTCTGTACCTGTTTCAAATCAGCTGCGCTACGAAGAGGATATCGATGATGATGATGAGGGATTGCGCAGGAAGACCAAATCCGGCACCTCCATAGAGCCCGAGATTGACTCTGGAGCTACCCCGGGTAAACCTAAGACAGATTCTGAGGGCACAACCAATACCATGGCCACAGACAGTTCCCATTTGGGGCCTCAAGAGCCCAAATGGACGAAGCAGATTTTCAATGAGTTGCAGCTGGTAATGGCCAAGTATTCCTCGACTGCTTTGGACGAAAATGACGAAGACACCTACGATGTGACTATGGTTGCTGAGTATGCCCCAGAAATTTTCAATTACTTGCACGAACTCGAGCACAAATTATCGCCGGAGCCTAACTACATGGCCAATCAAGATGAATTGAAATGGGAAATGCGGGCTGTGCTCATTGACTGGGTCGTGCAGGTGCATCAAAGATTCAATCTCTTACCAGAAACGTTATATTTAACTGTTAACTACATTGATCGATTTTTGAGTCGCCGACGTGTTTCCTTATCAAGATTTCAATTGGTAGGAGCTGTTGCTCTTTTCATTGCTGCAAAGTATGAGGAGATCAACTGCCCCACCGTTCAAGAAGTGGCATATATGGCAGACAATGCGTACAGCATTGAGGACTTTCTCAAAGCGGAACTGTTCATGATCGATGTCTTGGAGTTCGATATGGGCTGGCCTGGACCCATGTCGTTTTTACGGAGAACTTCCAAAGCCGACGATTACGATTACGAAACAAGAACATTGGCCAAATACTTTTTGGAGATATCCATTATGGATCACCGTTTCGTCGCGTCCCAGCCCTCCTGGCTAGCAGCTGGCGCCCACTATCTCCTGCGGAAAATGCTCAACAAAGGCGCGTGGTCCCCACTCCATGTGTTCTACTCTGGTTATACCGAAGAGCAATTGAAGCCGTTGGCACGAATTTACATGGAGATATGTCTGAACGCCGAGGTACACCACAAGGCCATTTTTGAGAAGTACCAAGAGAGGCGTTATAGACGATCTTCATTGTTTGTCCAAGAATTCCTTCAAGCCATGAGACACGCCAAGGATTAGTTTTCCGAAAGCAAAGCTGATTACAAGGCGCGTTTCCGTACACATAATCCAAAAACCACATCGGAACAAAGTCTGCAAATCACTGGATCTAGCATTCCAGAAGTGATGTCGCGGCTTCAAACTAACAATAGCATCGAGAAAGACCACAGCATTGTCAAGCATTGGAATTGAGCTATCAAAGCGAAAGAATAGCCGTGAACGCCCCAACCACGGGTGTACTACAGAGCATGCTTTGTCATAACAATAGAACACCACGAAGGAGATACAGCGCGGTGGTACACTAAGAAGACAATGAAAGAACGAAGCTACGCGCAAGTCTGACGCCCCACACATTTCACCTCCAGAAATTGTTTAAAAGGCAGAATCTCTCAACATTCCAGCTCCATAATAGACTCTTCATGATGAGCAAGCGCGGCCACCGCTGCCGCAGACACTGGTACTGAGACACATTTCGAGATTGGTCTGAAGTACGCCATGTCCCTATGTTTCAGACTGATGGAACCAGCTTCCCCTGGAGCCAACATATAGATACCCTAATTAGACAACCTCAGGTCCCACTACGCCCAAGCACTTGGGCACGTGCGCGGAGGTCGGCACGTGACCTCTGCGCGCCCGCTCCCCCCTAGTCTTTTCTCACTCCACCTTCCGTCTCTTTCCTCTACCAACCACATTAAAATGCTTTCCCGTGTTGCCAGAAACTTGGCCAGAGCGTCGCTTGTACACACCCGTGCATTCCCTGCTGCCAGACCATGTTTCTCCCGGACCTTTGCCTCGAGCTTCCCTGCTTTTAAGAACAGCCAACTCTTGGACATTGTGAAGTCAGAGTACCAAATTGCCTCCGAGGTAGACAACCAGTTGTTACCGGAACATGTGCAGTACTTGAAGGAAAGCGGGTTTGACATCGTGGAGAAGGAGTACGACTCGAACGTGCAATTGTGCAAAAAGAGTGCCCTGGGTGAGGAGATCCACGTGTTTTTCGACATTGACGAAGTTTCGGACATCCCCCTTGCGCCAGAAATGGCTCTTGAAGAGGGAATGGAGGAGTTTGAAGACAAGGAGCAATTTGAAGAGGAGTTGGACCAGTACGACAGCACCTTTGCCAATATCAAGGTTTTTGTTTCCAAGCCTGCGTCCAACGATGGTTTGTTCTTCAACTTGATGTTAAGAAACTCCGACACCGACTTCTTTATTGACTACTTCAACTACAAGCCGGATGCAGCTGGATTTTTGGAAAACGTGAAGGAAAAGGCCCAGTTTTTGTCCGGATCCGAGTACCAGGGTCCTCAGTTCTCGAACTTGGACGAGTCCTTGCAGATGTCCATGGAGGCTTACTTGGAGGAGAAGGGAGTTGACTCCAAGTTGGCAGAGTTCATTTTTGCTTACACCGAGATCAAGGAAGAAGCCTCCTACAGGCAGTTGTTGAGCAATGTCGAGAAATTCTTGTCGGCATAAGCTACATAATTCGGATTGTTTCAGAATTTGTTGTAGCCAGCACTTCCATTGTATATAGGCCACGGAGAATTGCTGTTGCTCGGGATATGAGCTGTTTCTGTCAATCGATACTTTCTGTAACTGATACTTTCTGTAAAGTGATTTCTGTAAATCGATTTTCTATGAATTGTTGCTTTCTATAAATTGATACTTTCTGTAAATCGACTTTCTGTAAATCGACTTTCTGTAAATTGATACTTTCTGTAAATCGACTTTCTATAAATCGTGACTTTCTATAAATCGATACTTTCTGTAAATCGACTTTCTGTAGATCGGTACTTTCTGTGAATTGGTTATATTTCTACCGCTTTGAAAGTCTAGTTTATACTTTCTATTGAGTCCGTAGTTTCATACCTGCTATTGCGAATCTCTAGTTGTTTAGATTTCTACGGAAAGTCCGAGATTTTATACTTTCTATTGACTTCTTAAGTATTTTTACATCTATTGAAACTTCCCAGTTATTCACACTATTGAGTCCGTGATACACTTTTGGTAAAGCGCATCAGTTAAGTATGATTCCGTGGTATGCATTAAACTGGATCTAAAATTCATCAAACGGATCCTCACCATCCTCAAGTTGCATCTTCTCCATTCCCTGGAGCCTGACGTTGGCTATTTCTCTGGAAGCAGCTTGCTTCTGTGCCTTTGCAGTCATCTTCTCAATCTCCTCCTCCACATTACCGGCATCCTTTTCAGCAAACTGCATAACCAATCTTCTTCCAAGCAAGTGGACGCCTTGCAACTGGTCCATGGCACTTTCGGCCTCCTTCACTGTAGTATACTCAACAAAGGCGAAACCACGAGCCGATTTGTCGAATTTTTTGGGCACGCGGAGAGACTTGACCTGGCCATAGGCAGCAAACAACTCCATGACATCGCGCCGGGCCGTTTCGAACGGCAAGTTTTTGATGATGATCTTGTTGGAGCGGCTGGACTTTTCTGCCGCCTGTTTGCCGCCACTGCTGCTGGTGCCTTTTCGGTGGGACAATTTCAACTGGACCCTGTGGCCTTGCAACACGGAGTTGTCCAAGGTGCGGATGGCCATTTCGGCGTTTTCCTTGGTGTCGAACTCGGCAAACCCGAAGCCCATGCTCAACACGCTTCCTGGGTTCTTGGAGTCTGGTTTTGTCTTGACCACGGCAACAACAAAGCCGGGCATGGCGGCGAAAAACTCCCGAAGCAGGTCGGTCGTGGTGGAGAAGTTCAAGTTCTTGACAAAGATCGACACCGTCGGGCCCTTCTCCAACATGGCTTCTTCGTCCGAGGCCACGCTCTCTTCGGCCATAACGTCGGTGGCGGTCAACTTGGCGTCCACGGCCTTGTCTTGGTCAGGCTTGTCGCCAATGGCAGACGCCGCCTCGCTGAGCGTGGGCTCGCGGCTGAACAAGTTCTTGGGGCCCTTCTCCAAGTAGAGGATGCTTTTCTTGAACATGCGGTAGGCCAACTTGGTGAAGGCCGCCCGAGCCGCAGGCAGGTCTCGGAACTCGAGAATGGCAATGGTGCCCGACGGCGGCATGATGACGCGCTTGATGTCGCCGTACTCGGCAAAAAGCTCGGTGAGCTCCAGCACGGACGTGCCGAAGGGGAAGTTCTTGATGAGGATGATGCGGTCGTCTCTTTCCTTGCCGTCGAACGAGGTCAAGTCGACGCCGCGGTCCTCGAAATACTTGCGGACGTCGCCTAGCACGTGGGCCTCGGCCAACGCCTGCTTGACGGCGGAGCTGGAGTTCTGCGGGTCGATCAACTGCGACTTGGAGATGCCCATCCTGGAGGCCACGGAATCTAGCACGGCGTCGCTGTTCATGAACAAGGAGTTCCAGTTGAACTGGGACTTGCCGGCCTGGGCCTTTTTCTTCAACTCGCGCTGCTTCTTCAACGGGAGGTTCTTGATGGCAAACTCGTCCAACTTGTGGTCCTTTTTGGCCTCTCCCGCGAGAATGTGCAAGAGGCGGCCCTGGAAGATCTGCTTGTCCAAGGCGAGGTACGCGTCGACCGCGTTCTCGTTGTTAGCAAACTGGACATACACGAATCCTTTGGATTTGCCTGTTCTTGTGTCGACGGCCACGTGAACCTCGGAGAGGGCGCCGTAGCGCAGGAAGAGCTCGCGGAACTCGTCTTCCGTGGACTCGTAGAGGATGTTGCGGATGAAAAGCCGCCCGGTCTGCCTGATTTTGTCTTCGACGGAGACTGGCGCCGGCCGCGGGCGGCGTTCTTTGGGAGATGCGGCGGCGGCGCTGGGCTGTTCGGTTTCCACGGCCTCGCCGTTATCTTTCATGCGCACACGCCTCTGTTTGAGCCAGTCGAGGTCGGACATTTGGGTTTCACCATGACCTTTTTGACCTTCACTTTGACCTTCACTTTGATCTTCACTTTGACTGTTTTCACCTTCACTTTCCCCTCCACTTTGACCTCCACTTTGACCTTTTTGACCTCCAGCCCACCTGTTGTCACCCTGTTTGTCGGCAGCCTCGTCCAACGTCATCATCTCCTCTTCCGGCTCGCTTTGCCGCGCAAAGTCCTCATACTCGTCGTCGCTGGCACGGCCCTCGGTGGCGGCCACGTCGTACGCGGAAGCGCCCGCACGAGCCACGCCGTCCTTCTGGGCCAACGCAGCCTCAAGTTCCTTGGTGGACGGAGCCCCTTTTCCATCGGCCAAGGAGTCGTTGTTCCACGACTGCACCTGCGCCGACGGCTTCAACGTCTGGATGAACTCCTTCAAGCCGGGGTTGGCGTCGATCTCCGCGTCGAGCTGCGACCGCTTGTCCGGCCGCTGCCGCTTGCGCTGCTCAAAGTCCTCTTTTTGCTGCAACAACCGCCTCTCCTGCTCCTCCAACTGCACGTGCATCTGCCGGCGCTTCTCGCGCACGGCCCGCGGCACCGTCGGGTCGCTGAACGTTTTCGCCTCCACCACCTCGATCCGCGCCGTGTCGATGAACGTGCGGTTGAAGTACCGAACCGCCTCTAGGGCATCCTCGTTTCGCTTGTATCCGATGAACGCGAACTGCCGCGACTCGCCGTTGCGCTTCTTCATGAGCTTGACGTCCGTCACGCTGCCCTCCTTGCCGAAGTGCTCCTTGAGCCGCTGCTCCGTGAGGTACTTGGGGAGGTTTTTGACGATGATCCGTGACATGCTAAGGTGGTGGAGAAGCGATGCGATGCGAAAACGAAGATATGCCCCGCTGTGTGCAGGCCCGGCTGTGAAAAGCAGCACTCTCCAGTATAAGTATATGTAGTCATGGATACATTGGTTTATTGAAAAGATTTTAAAATTTGAAAAGTGGATAATGTAGTTCATGGTCTTTAGAGAATATAGTAAAAGCTATTAAAATTATAAAAGTGGATAATTTTTATGGTCTTCGTAGAAAGTATTGAAAGATTATGCGATTCTAAGAATGGATAATGTAGTTTATGGTTTTTATAAAGATTAAAAAAAAATTAGAATTTTAATCTAGTTTATGGTCTTCATAGAAGCTTTTAAAAGAAGATAGATTCAAAAAGTGGATAATGTATTCTATGGTCTCATATTGTAAGTATTAAAAGATTATGCGATTCTAAGAGTGGATAATGTAGTTTATGGTGTTCATAGAAAGATTAAAAATGTATTAAAATTTTAATGTAGTTTATGGTCTTTAGAGAATGTATTAAAAGTTGGTGAAATTATAAAAGTGGATAATGTAGCGTATGGTCTTGTATTGAAAGATGATTCTAAGAGTGGATAATGTAGTTTATGGTTTTTATAAAGATTAAAAAAAAATTAGATTTTTAATGTAGTTTATGGTCTTTCGAGAATGTAGTAAAAGTTGATAAAATTATAAAAGTGGATAATGTAGTTTATGGTCTTTAGAAAATGTATTAAAGTGGATAATGTAGTTTATGGTCTTGTATTGAAAGATGATAAGATTCTAAGAGTGGATAATGAAGTTTATAGTGTTAATAGAAAGATTAAATGAAATATTAGAATTTGAATGTAGTTCATGGTTACATTGAGTTTCATAAATTATTGAAAGATGATAAGATTCTAAGAGTGGATAATGGAGTTCATCGTGTTCATAAAGATTAAAAAAATATTAAAACTTTAATGTAGTTTATGGTCTTTAGAGAATGTATTGAAAGATATTAAAATTCGAAAAGTAGATAATGTTTATGGTCTTCGTAGAAAGCATTAAAAGATTATGCGATTCTAAGAATGGATATTGTAGTTTATGGTCTTCATAGAAAGTATTAAAAGATGATATAATTCGAAAAGTTGTAGTTCATGGCTACATTAGATTTCATAGTAAATCAAAAGATGATAAAAATCTAGAAGTGGGCAATGTACTTCATTCATAGAAGATATTATAAGATGACAAAATTCAAAAAGTGGATCATAAAATTCACGGTTACATTAGATTTCGTAGAAAAAGAAAAATAGAAGATTGAGAGTGGACAACGCAGTTCATGGTCTTTATAGAAAGTATTAAAAGATGATAAAATTTCAAAAGTTGTAGTTCATGGTTACATTGAGTTTCATAAATTATTAAAAGATGATACAATTCAAAAAGTGGGTAATGTATTAAATGATCTTCATAAAAAATATTTTGAGATAACAAAATTCGAAAAGTAGAATATGTAGTTATGGTTTTCATATAAAGTATCAAAAGATGATATATCTTCAAAAAGTGGATAATGTACTCCATGGTTTTTATAGAAAGTATCAAAAGATGATAAATCTTCAAAAAGTGGATAATGTACTTCATGGTTTTCATAGAAATGAAAGATGATGATTCTTCAAAAAGTGGATAATGTAGTTCATGGTCTTTATAGAAAGATGATAAAAATTCGAAAGTTGTAGTTCACGATTACATTAGATTTCATAGAGAATTAAAGGATAACAAAATTTTGAAAGTGGGCAATGTATTCCATGGTTGCAATAGATTTTTTAGAAAACTAAAAAATGATAAAATTATAAAAGTTGATAATGTAGTTCATATACCACCTGCTTACCAATTAACCCATGCAATACTTGATTCCAATAAAGCTGCATTCCTACATTCCATTAAATGAAACTAGGTTTTATTCAAAGTCTGGATTCCCAAAAACGGAAACGGATTTTATTGAATAAAACTAATTTCCAATAAAGTCATCTCTAAATTCAATAAAAGGTAACTCTAGACTCTATTAAATTCAACTCTAGATTCTCTTTAAAGTTAATTCCAAAATCCAGTAAATTAAACTAGATTTCACTCCACGAAACTAGTTTCCATTGGATGAAACTAGATTCCAATAAGTCAAACTAGATTCCAAAAGACATTAGATTTTGTGGAAAAAAATCAAGATGATAAAATTCTAAAAGCGGATAATGTAGTTTGTTGTTATAATATTAGAGAAATGGTGATAAAGTGATACAAAATCATTTATCCAGCTTCATTATTAATATGTTTGGCATAGTCCACCTTAAGATCTATGTTGCATGCTCCATGTTTAAACAATCATTAATGGAAGATTAAAAGAAAAAAAAGTCGTTCATAAAAGATAAAGAAATAAGAACACTTATAGATAACACCAAGATATTGCTGAAAAACCTAAAGCATCAAATGTCATGGTACGGTTATAATATCGAAGATCCAATGGTCATTAGTACGCAAGTATTGAAATATTAAGGTTATATTAAAAGATTATATAGGTCAAAGAATTGTATAATAATAAACAAGTACGTGACTAAAAAAGAAGTGAAAGAAATTGCAGCCCTTTATAAAGAGCTTGACGAAAATGAAATAAAGCATCAGAAAAAATGTATTCAGAAATAGAAGGAATGGAAGAGAAAAAAATAAAAATCATCAGCATTAGAATAATTGAGTTTTCAAATGATTTGATAGTGGGCAATGAAATGACTACTTATCATAAGCGGAAAGGTGTAGTATCATTGATAGAAGATAATATGCCTCTTTTTATAAATAATGTAGTGAAAACTAAAAAGACTGAATGATAGATCCACACGCTTTTGCATCTAGAATAACAATAGGACAAATATTAGGTGGGTAATTTAAAAACACACGGCATACATCGGCAACAAGGAAATTTAAGATAAAATAATAGTAGGAAAATGTGAATTTAGTGACTGAAGGTAGTGGAATGTGTTTGATGTTTCAGTTAAAGATGCTTGAGGTGCTTGAGGGTTGGGGTTTTTTATTCTTTCTATTGTTTGAACGTTTAAAGTATTTAAGTTGTTCATAAGTTTGTCAATTTAAGCTTATTCGAATAGTGTTTTCAGTGCTTTGTCTTGTTTTGGTCAATTAAAGTGAGCGTGGTGGTGCGTTTAGCGTCATATTAGGGAACATAGGCATGAATTAAGAAAAGATGGTGACAAAAAAGGTGTATTTTGGATATTTAAAGAAAAGATTTGACAAGATGTGTACTTGAATAGTAGTATGAAAAGTAAAAATAACAAGATTTGTATTAGATAATATATCGTTCTTTAAGTGAGATCAAGGGTTTATGACTGAGTATATAAAACGCTATGAATGAACCAAAGGCTATGAATGGGTGGCTTAAGGGAAAAGTAAAACAGATATAATGACATTGACTGGTGAAGAAACCCTTCAATGCTGGGTATTTGTTTATTTGGGTGTCAGTTTTATCTAGTCAGCTTTCTCTTTGAGCCTTGTGTCGTTTTGGATTGATTAAAGTCCAGACTTATTGAACAGACTTCTTCAGAATGTACTTGTTTCGAACTGTTTCTTCAGACCATTTCTTCAGACTAACAATTGAACTATTTCTTCTTCTTTCAAGCTATTCCTTTAGACTAAAAATCGCTTACTTTCTTAAAACTGTTCTTTCGAACTGTTTCTTTAGACTAAACTTCAGACTGTTCTTTGGACTGTTAAGTAAAAGTGTAGACTATTTCGAATTCTCGCTGTTCGAACTTGAGACTATTTTTTTAACTGTTGAAGTTTTAATATAACTTGACTATTTCTTTACACTGTTAAAGCTTTAATCAGACTTCATTATTTCTTTAGACTGCTCAAAGGCACCCGATTCGAATTGCAACGTATAGTAACTGCTAGCCTCCCAGTAGATTTAAAAGCTAATATTTTTTGCAGGCAGTGGACTTCCTTCATCTTTTAAACCCCGATTCGGGTAAATTCGTCTACCAACGAACCCAGCTTTAGTTTATAGTAGATTCATGTTGTGCCTGTATTAATTCGTCTAACTTCTATTACTCATTTTAACTTGAAACGCATTCTAATTCCCAAATTGGAAAGGTTGAAGGATTGTAGAATCAAATATAATTCTTTGATCTTTTTATGGAGTTTTGCCAAGAAATATTTAGCTTATGGAATACTTACCACATTCGAACTCCGCTGTCAATTTCAAAGTTTTTGATACCGAAGTTTGAGATCGTCAGTTTGAATTTATCACTTTCAAAGTTGGTAGTTTCGATGCTGTCAATCTCAAAGTTGTCAGTTTGGTGTTACCAATTTGAAGCTTTCAATCTCGATATTTTCAGTCTGGTGTTGTCATTCTGTAGTCAATTTAAAATGCCAGAATTTCAATCTCAAACGCTCTATTGTCAATTAGCTCTTAGTCAGTTTTGATTTCTTTATTGTCAGCTTTAAATTCTTTATTGTCAGCTTTAAATTCTTTATTGTCAGCTTTGAATATCGTGACATTACCGGAAACAGCGTAATCGAGACTAAATAAGCCTTCCTTTTGAGCCCATACTGGTCGGAAAATACAAAAAAAATAAACAAGGCATTTCAAATTTACCAAATTTACCAGACTTAGGGAGCTTTCCGGGCAAGTACTGCAAAAAGTCTCTCAGGTTGAACTAACCTCATAAACAATTGTTTCAAGAAACGACATGGACCTTTTTTATAAACAAGGCTTATGTGCCTTGAAAACCACGTGGTCTATGACACTTTGGAAAGGGGAAGATCTGGTCTCTTTTTGGTGTCCGTTTTGGGATTATTAGTTTATTCAGTTACTTCTGAATACAATTTTTAACATTATCGAATTTGGTGTTAGTTTTGACTTCACCTTTGGACATCATTACAACGCTAAATTTTGACAATCGTTGCTGATCTTTTTTTCCCTTAATTATACTTGTTATACTTGTTATACTTGTTATACTTGTTATACTTGTTATACTTGTTATACTTGTTATACTTGTTATACTTGTTATACTTGTTATACTTGTTATACTTGTTATACTTGTTATACTTGTTATTCTTGTTATACTTAAATAAGACACTGATTATTTTTTGGATTTTTGGACGTTGGTTTATACTGAGAACCTGTGAGAAAGTGAGAACCTGTCATTACATAAAAGTGAGAACCTTCTCATCGATACAAAAAATCGAAATCTAATTATTCGAAACATTACGTCATTCCACTTACTCCCATTCAGTGTCACCGCTTTCATCCCAAATGTCGGCAAGCGTTGGCTGTGCTGGTCAAAACCAAGACCGTATCACGTGCCCGAATCGGCCGCGTTTTGCACCCATTTCGACTTAGAAGTACACCCCACTTGCTAGTTCTCGTCATATCCCGTCAACATGGAAATTCTTTACCACTTGGGTGCCGTTCCAGGACCCGACGTTTCGGCTAAAAAGGCCATTTACAAGGCTTGGGCGCTAGCCGTTGTATTCATTCTCGCTTGGATAGCGGTCTCAGGAACTATGGGCCACATGGTTTTGCGATCCATGGAGTTTTTGGCACCCCTGTTCTTTGAAGCTATGGAGGCTTACCTCATTCAAATCTTCTGGGCTTTGGTAGCGTGGCTTGTGAAAATTCATCCCATTAGCATCGAGGTGGTGGGTGATGCCATCCCGATGGAATCGGCCGTGGTCTTGTGCAATCACTGCTCGTTGGCCGACCATTTTTTCATTGTGTATTTGGCCCAGTCGGTTGCTTCCGTGTGGTCTCCACAAGTGAACTTTTTCACCTGGTATTCGTTGTGGCGGATCCCCACGCTTCGAGTGCTTCAGAATTGCCTCACTTGCGATGAAAACTGGGATCTATCAAAACTGCTTTCGCTGGCTTTGTTTCGCCGCGTCTTGTCTTCAGACCGGCCTGAGTGGGTGGCCTTGTTTCCCGAGGTCAACATTTGGACTCCGCCGGTTGCCTATGCCCAGCAAGTGCAGGGCCGACGCTTTTTTTTGCCGATTTATGACAACGTCTTGTACCCCCGGTTCCCGGGTCTTCTCAACGCCGTTTCTACCATCAAGGCCAACTCGAGTCTGAAATTTTCCCATCTCATTGACGTGACTGTTGTCTACCATAATAAGACGCCGCCAACATTGCTTGATCTTTTCGCTGCCATTGACCCAATCGTGGTCACCATTCACGTCAAGAAGATGCCTTTCGCTGACATTCCCACGAAGAAAGTCAACCTTGAAGAATGGTTGGAGCGTAGCTGGACAAAGAAGGACAAACTCATTACTTCGATAAGAGAAGCTCATCATGTTAATTAAGCGCAAGGAAGACCGCATGGAGCTCAAGCCGTCACAGCCTGATTCCACAAAGGAGGAACCACTTTTCGTCTGATTGCACTTGAGCAATTGAACACTTGTCTTCTCCCATTTATATTCGCCCTCGTCTGATTAACCAAAGACTTGCCCTTGTCTGATTCACCAAAGACTTGCCCTTGTCTGATTCGCTTAACGCTCAACATTTGTCTTCTCCCACTAAAGATTTAACCTGATCTACAAGGAGCACACTCACTCGTCTTGCATAAGATGTATCGGCAAGCTTCTGATTACAGAATGCTGGTTCTCGTCTCGCTCAATTCGGTAGAAGTTGTCGGTGTACGAGTCGCCGTTGATGTGGCTCAAGAATCTCTCGTCGTGCGTAATGATGATGAGCTGGAAGTTCTTCTGCAGTTTGCGGAAATCAATGATATTGTTCAAAGCGTTGGCAAGCGACTCGGCGTTCTCGACGTCCAAATTGGTTGTCGGCTCATCGAGTGCAATCATTCCACAATTAGTACCAAAGCACTCGGCTAAGGCAAGTCGAATCAAGATCGAAGTCAACACCTTCTGCCCTGCTGAGCATCTTCCCCTCATATCGAGCTCCGAGTTCTTTTTGTACATTACCACCCTGTAGTTGTAGGACCTGGTCCTGCCGGAGGCAGTAGTGCTAGCTTGACTGACATCGCACTTGATTTCGATACCGTCAATATCCGTGCCTTTGTAGGTCTGATTCCACAATTCTCGCAAAATCCGATTGATCTCCCCCATCTTCATGCTATGATATTGCATTATGGCGTTATCAAGGGCTTGTGAATAAGTGAGCAAGTCATTGGAAACTAAGAGGTTGCTTTGTAGCTTGAGCCACTCGGAGTGATGAGTTTTGTCGATGTCTTTGAACTCGGAGTCAAGCTCTTTCCGCAAGCTCGATATCTGGTCATTTATCTGCTTGACTTCCCCAACTTTTCCATAGTGCTGTGAAATGAGCTCGGAAATCTGGCTTCGGAGTTGCTGGCTCTTCTCTTGATATTGGTGTTTTTCTGTTTCTGCGTGGCTGATGTCGATTTCCGACAATTGGCCCTGGAGCCGCTCGATCTCGGCCACGGTGTGCCGATACTCGATATTATCTCGGATGTTGCGTTCTGTGCTCGCCGAGTCACTCAAGTAATCCAGGATTTTGGCTGCTTCGGCGCTATTTGTCTGGATCTTGTCTGAGCAATCTTGCATTTCTTGCGTGACCAACGCGAGCTGTTGCTGATTCTCCTCGATTTTTGGAGCATCATGTTTTTCGAAGTGCTCCAAATCTGCAGAGAGCCTCTGGTATTCATGGAGATGACTCTTGGTTTCGGCGAGAAGAGACTCCAAGCGCTCACGTTCCTGTTTGGTGTCTTTTTCGAGAGTGTCGTATTCTGCTTGTTTCTTGTCAAGCTCAACACTCGAATCCTTCAAATCAGCCTTGATCCCGGACATTTTGGACTCCAAGTCGCTCAATTCGGCGTCGATTTCTTTCATCGTCACTTTGATCATGCTGACTTCATTCAATGATAATTGCGCGTTACTGATGGCGATCTGCTTATCTTTGATCTGGCTTTCGAGCGAGGAGAGCTCTTTTTGGTGCTTGTTCCGCTCGTCGATGGCATCCGATACCTTCTGCCGGATGTTCTTGACCTCAAAGTTCTTTTGCTGCTGAAGAGCCTGCAAGTCGGATATGTTCAAGTTCTGCAGGTCAGCTGACCCAAACTGCTCCTCGAGCTCTGTCTGCAAATAGCCGAGCTTCTCGTCCAAGGAGCTCATCTCCTCTTTGATCCTGGTGATTTGGGAAATTGGTTTCACCAAGTCCACATGCCTTTCTTTTTCTGCCTCCGATGCTTGCAACTGCTTGTGCTGCTCGGCCTCTGTTTTTTCTGCATCCGCGAGAGACACAGAGTGGGATTCCATCAGCGCCTTGGCAGACTCCGTCTCCTTGGCAAGCCTGCGGTACTCCAAAATGTCGACGTGAATAGACTTGATCTCCTGGAGATCGTTGTGAAGAAGCCGCACGTCCTCGGTCAACTTATCGGCCGTCAAAGACTTGACGTTAGTGGTGGTGGCGTCGACAAAGGCTTGCATCTCGTCGTTGGCGAAGCCACGGCTGCACAAAGCACAGCATTTGGCGGACTTGGCGATCTCCACCGCCTTCAACTGGTACGACTTGGTGACCTCAAAGGTGTTGAGGTTGTAAACCGCGTTTTTGTAGTCCTCCTCCAATTCCTTGTAGAGGCTCTCGTAGGAGGGGATTTCCGCCTCGGTGATGACAGCGCAGATGTTGGCAAAGTGGGCCAGCTTTCTTGCTTCCAACGCCTCGAACTGCAGCCTAGCGTGGGCCGACAGGGCCCGAGCCAGCTTGAGCGTCTCGCGGCTTGTTTGAAGAGACTCGGCCTGCGCCTGCGTATCGGCAGACACCTGCCGCAAGGCGGCGGTCAAGTCGGCCTCGGCCAGGTCGGGAGCAATGTCCTTGCCAAGCACGCTGGAAAAACGGTCGTTGTAGGAGGAGACCAAGCGGGCGAGCGCCAGGGCCTTGTCGGAGCGGGAGTCTTGGAGCAAGCCGATTCTGCTGGTCAAGTCCGACAGCTTGTTGGCAATGGTGATTTTGCGCATGAGGTCGTCGAGCTGCAGCTCCAAGGCGAGGATCTGCAGTTTCTGGGCGTCGATGGCGGCCGCGTCGGTGCCCTCGGCCGAGGGCGCCCGTTTCTTCTGCTCGAGGCGGGCCTGCAAGCCCAGCAACTCCGACTTGGCGATCTCCACGCTGCCCTCCTCCACATCGAGCGCGTGCATGCGGCGGCGGAGGTGTGCGTGTTTGGCCTGCTTCTCCGCCACGTCCTGGGCACAGTACGCCAAGTGCTCCTGCTTCGCCGACAAGCTGCTGCGGAGCGTCTGCACGAGCAGGGCCTCGTGGTCGACGCGGGCGGCCAGAGCGTCGGAGAAGGCCGAAAGCCGGGCGGCGGCGGCAGCCACGCCGCGCTCCAAGTCCAGCGCCACGGAGCCGGGGCCCGCCACCACGCCGGCGGCGCCGAGCCGGTCGACCAACGCGCGCATGGCGGCGCCGTTGGCCTCGTGCAGCAGGCGGCGGGCGGCCCAGGAGCCCTCGGCACGGACCAAGGCGTCCTTCAGGGCGCGGAGCGAGTCAAGGTCGGCGCTCAACAGCACGCTGCGCTCGTTAAGCAGGGCGAGCAGGCGGCGGCGGTCGGCCTGGAGCCGCTCAAAGCCGGCCAAGTCGGCAAGGAGGTCGGCGTCGGCCGCCGGCAAGAGCAGGATGGAGTCGCGCAAGCGGCGCAGGGCCTGCTCGGACGCGTGCACCAACAGCAGAAGGCGCTGGTGCTCGCTCAAGGTTTTTTGGAAGGACTGGTTGGAGTGGAACAAGCGGTCGGCGGCAGCGTCGAGCGCCTCGATGCGCACGACCAAGGCGGCGATCTCCAGCGTGTAGGCGTCGACCTTGGCTAGCGAGTCGGCGAGGCGCTCGCGGATGCGGACGGCGCGGGCCTTGTCCAGCGCATAGTGGGCCACGTTGCCCTGGACGAGGCGGATGTCGGCGGCCAAGTCCTTGCGGATGGAGCGGAGGTTGTCCAAGACCTTGGTGAACTTGGAGGCCTCGAAGATCTCGTCAAAGCGCTTCTTGAGGGTGCCGGCCTCGCTCAAGGGCCAGAGCGAGTCGTCCTGGTGGCAGAAGATCACGTACTCGAGAATGGCCTTGGACGCGCCGAGGTAGAGCGGCACGCGCGTGTCGAGCTCGGCGTTTTTGCTGCTGACCGACTGTTTCTGGCCCTTGCTGATCACCGCCAACTGGCCCTCGAGGCTCTTGAACGTGTTGCCGCCGGCGGAAGCCCGCCCGGCCCGCTTGCGGTTCAACTGCATGCTGCGCGTGACCGTCATGGACTTGCCGTCCACGGAGATGAAGCCGAGCTTGATTTCGGCGTTGACCACCAGGCGGTCGGCGACCGCGGGGTCGTTGATGAACGCGCCGCCTTTGGAGTTGGGCGGGAGGTCGCCGGTGGTGGCGTACTTGAGGCTTTCGATGATGGTGGTTTTGCCGCATCCGTTTTGGCCGCAGATGAGCGTGAGCGGCTGCCCGAACTGGATGGTTTCGTTGTCTTTGGGCGAGAACGACCGTACTCCGCAGACTGAGAGTTTGTAGAGCGACGACATGATGTGTTGATTGTTTGGTTTCGCTAATTAAGTGGTCTGTTAGATTCGCTTATTATTGGCTTATCTGGTCGCCTAAGGATTCAATTCTTGGGTTGCTTCTTGGATTGACTTCTTTGATTGCTTCTTGGATTCTCTCTTTGATTGCTTCTTGGATTCTCTCTTTGATTGGCTTCTTAGATTCACTTCTTGGATTCACTTCTTAGACTTCTTGGATTCACTCTTGGATTCACTTCTTGGATTCACTTCTTAGACTTCTTGGATTCCCTTCTTGGATTCACTTCTTGGATTCACTTCTTAGACTTCTTGGACTTCTTAGACTTCTTAGATTCACTCTTGGATTTCACTCTTGGATTCACTGGACTCCTTAGATTCACTCTTGGATTCACTCTTGGACTCCTTAGATTCACTAATTGAATTGACCTATAGGATTGGCGTATTAAACCGGCTTATTCGGTTCGCCTAAGGATTCGCCTAAGGATTGACTTCTTAGTTTCACTCTCAGATTCGCTATACTTCTTGAGTCGATTAAAAAAGGGGCTATAAAGTCCACGGTTTTGCCAGCTCACCCCGAGTTGGAATCAGCTTGGATCAACTTGAACCGGATCGTGTTGGATCTTGGACTGGATCGTGTTGGATCGTGTTGGAATCGGCAGTCCGCCCTGTCAGATGTGGTGGATCTCGTGATGGCGTTGCACTGTTTGCATGCGCGCTCCACCGCTTTTCCCTCCACCCCACGATTCCTACATCTACTGTTCCGGGCTCTTCGTGCCCCTACACGCTTCGCCATTCCATCCTAGTAACTTCTGTCTGATTGATGCCCGTGTCTTCCTGAAGGGTGGCTTCTCATCTGAGGTAGACTCCCCTAGGGTGGCTCCTCCTCGGTGACCAGCTTCATGCAGCTCACCCTTTGCCTCTTCCCCGGATGCCTTTGTTGGAATTCTTATAGAGACCAG
Organism: Metschnikowia orientalis; assembly: GCA_002893665.1. NCBI lineage: Eukaryota > Fungi > Ascomycota > Pichiomycetes > Serinales > Metschnikowiaceae > Metschnikowia > Metschnikowia orientalis. Next base: position 521,977 of record NXGZ01000006.1, on the reverse strand, counting down.
CAAAATAATCTAACATGTCTCTCTCCTCTTTGGGTAGTTGCTCTAGCGCGTTTCCTGTCACGTTTGCAAACAATTGCGTCAACTTGTTGAGCGTGGGGAGATGGAACTTGTTCTGGTGCGACTTGAGGTTGCCCAACTGCGTAAATGACTTGTCACAGTCATCGAGCTTGCACTCGAATGGCTTCTCCTTGTTGTGTGTCAACATGTGTGCCGCCAAGTTCCCCTTCCTGCTGAAATTGCGCCCGCAAATTTCACACAGAAACGGCTTCTCCCCGGTATGAAGTCGGAGATGTGTTCTTAGGTTCCCGCCTTGCGTGAACCGCTTTTGGCAGTAGCTGCACTGGAATGGCTTATACCCAATATGCGATCGGACGTGTACATCCAAGTGCGTGGACTGGTTGAATTTTTTCAAGCAATATGGACATTGCTGATTCTTGGCCCTTCTTTTTCTTCTCTTGTCATCGTGCTCGTCATCTTCTGAATACCGCCGTGGCTTTTCAATGCCGCCCACCAAATCCACCGACGAAGGAAGCACCGACTCCTTGTTGTGGTCTGGGTTAGGCGCCGCAATAATACTTCCGTCTGGGGCCTGGCTTATTGCTGACTGATTGCCTTTCTCCCGCGCCTGTATCACCAACATGAGCTGGTCAACCTTGGTTGCCCCTAGAAGTGGCCGCCCATCTTCGGACCGAGCATATTGTTGAGCGGGAACCAATGGCCGATCATTGGTATCGAACCGCGTTTCTTTGTTCGGTACTGTCTGGAAAAAGCTCAGCTCATTCAAATCACCTTCCATACTCGGCCCATTTGGATACAAGCTCTCCGGATTATTCATTGTCAACCCCATGGGTGGCTGATTTTGAAAAGAATACCCAGGGATTTGCGTTGCGTATTCTGCCTGCTGAGTGGCTAAATTATGTTGCTGATGGGGTGGTTTTGGCTGTTGTTGCTGTTGTTGCTGTGGCGGTTGATGCTGCTGGTGCTGCCGCAAAGGTTGGTTAAGCTGATATTGGGGATTAAATCCCGTCCTATTCTTAAGCGGCGGTGGTAGATTCGACACAGTTTCCGGCGTTTGATACTGGAAAAGCTGGTTTGGACTATTCCTTGCTTGAAACTGATTGTTTTGCTGACTCTCATACATCGCTTGGCCATTGCGCGGCACTAATCTCTTTTGCAGAGTCCGTTTATCGGTCCCTGTCACACTTGACAGCTGATCTCTGTAATTGGGAATCTTTTGTGCGGAGGCCATATCCAGCTGTTCCGAGGGAGAGTAAAACTTCGATGATGGCTCTTTCATAACGCCCGCATGTTGAATATACTGCAGGGATTCGCTCGGATTTCTTTTCTGAATCTGACTGGGCGACGTCTTGGGTGATTGAGGCTCTTCATTAACCTTATGTGAAGCCCTGGATGACATTGAAGATGTTGGAGAAAGATGTGAGGCGTTACTTGGTTTGCGTCCATCCAGATGGCTCGTAGAATCAACCTTTGGCTCCTCAAATATATCTTCTCTGAGCGGAGTCTTCGAATCAGTTCGAGAGTTCCGGACTCCCTGGTCATTGATGAACTTCATGATCGAATCGCGCCGCTGCTCGTTGTTCATGGCTTGCAAGTCTATGCTCGGGTTGTTTTGCATGCTTGATAATATGGCGTTCATATTTTCCGTGCTAATGCCCGCAATTGACCCCGTGGTTCCAGGATTGAACAGTTCCCAAAACGAGTTCTGGTTTTCGAATACTCTGGTATTGCGCTTTGATGATGAATTCAAATTGGCTTGAGGCCTGAGGTCTTGATTCCAGCCAAATATGTTGCTCAAACTATCTCTGTTAGCAGGATAGTATTCTTGGAGGTATTCATTGAGTGATGATGTGGACTCTCGGCTTTTCTCGGGTCTTGACGCCTCCTTGGAAGCAGGCCCACTGAAAGAGTTGCCATTTGAGGGGGGCATTTGTATGAGGGAACTGAAGATACTGGTGGACCGCAGACGATTTTGGGACGATGCATTCGAACCGTGCGGCAAGGCTTGCTGGTTGTCTTCGAATTTGCCCGCCAGTAGTGGCGGTGGAAGACAAACCGAGTCACCTCTCATGCGGGGACGGCTTTCTGCCTGAGCCCCTGCCAGGAACTCTTTATTTGATGGGTAGTATGCGGAGTACCCAGGGATTTTGTTTGACATCACCGGATTCTGCACCGATGTGGGGAAATTCATAAAAGAAAGCGAGTCCTGTCTCGGGTTGGTATAGAGAAACAGGGACGAGTTGACGCGGTTCTTCTGTGGCGCATAGCCTTGCGAAGAGAGGTTCAGGAAGTTGCCGACTTGCAATTGCATGGAATCGTCGCCATGCTTCGAGTTGCCAGCACGCAGTGGTTTTGCGGGGGCCGAATCGGAAAGTTGGTCGAACTTCCTGGGCTGGTTAATGGCGGGCAGTTGCAGCCTCAGGTTGGCTTCTTGTGGTAGTTGCGCCGGAGGATTGGATTGCTGGTTTGGTACCTGTAGTGTGTCGCCCATTGGTCAGTGGTTGGTGGGAATTGGGAGCGAATCCTTCGAAAACGCGTTTGAAACTGACACTATTATTAGCCGACAGCAGTGGTCGACTCAGCTCGAAAGACACGGCCGGCTCGTGAGCTGGCAAGAAAGCAGGTTGGAGGAAGCAACGTTTGCCACAATACTGTGGGCTATTGATGGAAACAATGGACACGAAAGATCTGCGGGTCAGTGGCGCACGTGGAACATGCAGATTGGGAATATGTTTCCGAAGTCTGGATTGATGTCTGGTTGTTAGGGACCGGGTGGTAAAACAATGGCGGTGCCTTTATCGCACCGTGGTCATGTGTGTGGTCTTGTCCTGCAGTATGATTGCGCAGGGATAGCTTATTTGCTGTTTATGCAAACCCCGCCTGTCGCGAAACAGCACTCGGCGCACGTGACCGGCCGACCTTGTGTGCCGGACGCTTCCCTGGCCCGTCCATGGTCCTGGTCCTTCACCCCGTGGTATTCGGCCCTTTAGATCTTGTCCCGGCTGAGTGATGATGGTTCTGCATATAGACTCTCTTTCAGGGGGATTCAGATCCCGTGTGGAGCCAAAAAGTATGATCCAGTCTAGGCTCAACGACCTGTTTGTGAGTACGGGATTTCTGAGTTTCACGGGAGTTCCAAATTCCACGGAGTGGAATTTACGGAGTTCGGTTTTCGGAAACAGGGAATCTGAGTTTCACGGGTGCTTCTTTTTCGGAAACAGGGAATCTGAAATTCACGGGGATTCGAATTTCGGAAACAGGCGAATTTGAATTCCACGGGGGCTCCTTTTTCGGAAACAGGGGGATTTGAAATTCTGCCACGGGCAGTTTTGAAATGTGAGGAATTGATTTTTTCTCGAAGACTGACTTGATTTTGGGACTGACCCCTTATTTTGGAAATTGACTCCCTTAATTTGGAGATTGACTCCCTAAATTTGCAAACTAGTTTTAAAGACTGATTCTAAAATATGAAGACGATGGTTGAACTTCAGAGACTGACTGGATTTCTAACGACTAAACTGCCAAAATTCGGAGACTGACTCCTGAAAAGACTCCTGAAAATCCGGGGCTGAAGGTATTAAAAGGCCCGAATTCTTCTACTGGCAGCGTCAATTCAATACTGGAATCGTGGCAAAAAGAAAGAAGTGTTGTTTTTAAGGCTGGAGGAGGTGGCTGCCAAGAGCTTTTTTACAGCCACCGAGGGTCAGGTGCGCCGCGCACGTGCCGCTCTCAGCACTGGGGTTGCACGGCGCCGGTGCAGGACTACAGAGGGAAAGTTGAAGCATCCCGATACTTGGGCTAAAAACAGGGTACGTGTCGATTGAAGTGGAGGTGAGATTCAAAGAAACACGTCGTCACGTGAGTTTGGGTCCGGGTGTGGGTTTGAGTTCAAGTTGTTCATGTTTGAGTTCATGTTGTTCATGTTGTTCATGTTGTTCATGTTGTTCATGTTGTTCATCTTTGAGTTCATGTTTGATTTCAAGTTCCACTTCAAACCAGCATCGCCCACTGCAATCATGCTTGTCTCCAACATTCCATCCAAACAATCCTGCAAACCGTCAATGCCTAGATTGTAATCCCGCAAATACTTCAGCGGGACCATTTCCTGGTCATAGAGCCGGTCGTGGAGCTTGTCCAAAAACTCGCTGGTGATTCCGATGTACTTGCCAATCTTGGGCACCATCACCGGCAAATGCTCAAAGTCCGAGATGAGCAACGAGAGCATGATGTTTTTGATGAGGCGCAGCATTTCGCCCTTGCTCATTTGGTCGACCCGGTGCAAATGCAACGTCTGGTAATACGGCTTGAATTCGTCGTCAATGTCTTCAACGCCTGGGTCCGATGCTGGGCTGTGCGCCGCCTCGCTGCTTTTCTGGTGCTGGTTGCGCCGTTCCCCGATTTGGCCCTTGACAAACTCGACCTCGTTCCGGAGCCCGTCATTGTCCATCTGGAGATCCCGTATTCTTGCCTCAAGGGCCTCGATTTGGTCCGCGGGGTCTGCTGCTAGGATGGTGTCGTCCTTGTCTCCTTCGAGATCGATTTTGTCCGAGGTCAAGTCCTCAAGGCCCAATTGAGGCACCATCAGGCCCGGGCCGTCGTTGTGGTCTCGTTCCTCATAGAAAGTCTTGGAAACCCTGCTGCATTCTGCGGGGTCATGCCCTGCGGCTTCCTGCGGCTTCATGGAGTCCTGCTCCAAGAGAGAGCCCCTCAGGCTGGCGCCTCTGGGCAGTTTGCTTTCGTTCTTGTTGGTGTATGACGAGGATGTTTCTTTTCTGTTGTGTGACGAGGATGTTTCTTTGCCGCGTGTCTCTTTTCCTTGTCGGTCGCCCGCTGGGTGCTTCTGCTCCGGCTCCCCCAGATGCCGCTTTTCCATGCTTGCCTCGTGAAGACTCTTCCGGCTGTCTAGGTACTCGAAGGACGACCTTGGCTCTGGTCTCGGGTGGCCTCTGGGACTCACTCTGTGCGTCTTGCTGGATGCCAAGTCTCCCGGTTGGTCCTGATCTTGCCGTTTCGAATACGCCAGTCCCGTGACAAATGCGTCGTACTCGCGGCTTGACTGTGGGGGCGACGAGAGCGGCGAGAGCAAGTCGTGTTTTGCTGCGGACTTCTGAGGCCGGTCGAAGGTGTCGTCTGCCTTCAGCCCGTCCAGAATCTCGTCAGACGAGGGCGACGCGGGTGTGCGGTGGTAATATGTCTCGATCAAGGGCCGCATCTGATGGAGAAAGAGCTTGACGAATTCGGGGTCTTCCAAATCGAGCGCTAATCGGGACTGCGTTTTCATCCCGGCCGCTTGTGGATCCTCGGGGTATTGTTTGTGGTGGTGTTTCCGTTTCTGTGTCTGCTGGGGTGTCTGTTTCGGTGGCTGTTTCTGTGTCTGTTGTTGTGTTTTGTCACGGGAATAGTGGCCGTCGATGTCCGAAAGATGTCTGCTTCTTCTGGCTTGATCATCCTTTCTCCTGAAGCTTATGGGAGTGGACAGAGACGGGAACGGCGGGTCAAGTGCAGGCAGACCCAGGCCATTTCCACGGAACTGGGGGGTCTTCAAAACCCTTCTGCCGTCGTAGGGGCTGTGCTCGAAAGGCTGGTTTCTGTCGTGGGCTCTTGCTAGGTTAAGAATCATGTCGGGGTCCGGAGAAAACGGCGTCCAGTCCTCTGACGAGCTGACATTGGAACCATAATCCAGCGACAAGTGGATGAAAGATTCCGAGAATTCGGTTGGGTTCGGCGACGCCAGCATGGTCGGGAATGGTGGCCGGTGTTTACAATGAGGGTTGTGTTTGTTATCACGAAGCGATTCGCGTTTTGAGCATCGGTTCTTACGACGTGCGTCGAGAGACGCCATCTCACCATTTGGGGACGGCCACGACGCATTTTCAAAGACACACTCCCGGGCACTACAAGTGACCTAGTGTCACGCCATGACCACGCTGGGCTACGGAGCTGGACCGCCGCGGAACCCAAAGTCCCATCACAGGCGGCCAAGGGCACAAGCAGGTGACCCATGTCACCGTGTGCACACCAAGACTCCAGAATTTCGATTATCTATTTGCAGAAGGGCTTCAAAGGGAGGCGGAGCCGGGCACCGGAAAGCGGCCTACAGCCAGTCGGCGAGCCGAAATCTTCTGTGATGCACTGGATGCCGGCACCTGTTCTATTATACACTATGCAACTCGAGCTATGGCTCGATCACGCTATACCCGCCGGCATCGACCTTTTCGGTGAATTTCTCCTCGACCTGGTCACACAAAGCAGCCAAGTTCTCCAAGCCCTGATGGAGTGCCTCCACCGGAGTGATGTTTCCATAAGTTTGGACACGAAGATTCAATTTGTTCTCCGAGGGGTGGGGAATGGAGTACCCACAGAACTCGACCTCGGGGTTTTTCATGATCATGTACCGCAAGGCGTTGCCCAAAGTGTGGTCCTCGTCCACGATCTGGAAGGATGCTGCAGAGCCCGCAGAGCCCGGCAACATTTTGATCTTGTCGTTGTCGATCTCGTGGTCCTGCATCTGGAACTCGGCTTCGCTGGGTGCTCCGGCTGTGTCGGACATGGTGATGTGGTTTGTGGTTTTTTGTGGCTGGCGCTTAAGAATGGGATGGCGTCCTGGAACCGCTGGGCTTGGTTTTCTGCTTTTTTTCGTGCGGGCATCACTCTCGTACTGCAGACAAGCACACGCTTCCACCGGGCCTCATCAGACACCCGTGGTCAGCAGAGGCGAGGAGTCGGTTCAGATGGGGTGTTAATGGAGTTGTTCTGGGGCTGTTGTTCTGGGTTTGGGTTTTTTTCCGCTGTTTTTCCTGGTGTTTTGGCCGTTCTTCGGGCGTTTTCGCTGTTTTCGGGCGTTTGCCTGTTTTCTGGCGTTCGGCGCCCACAACTAATGATCTTGTCCAGCGGGCCGTTTTGGAAAGCCAGTCTGGCGACTTTTCAATGCCACATCAGATCTCTTGTCACAAATGTGGCAGCAGTGTCGCTGAAAGGAGGACATCTCAAATCTCATGTGCACCTGCATGGAACCGTGGCTGGCGAAGGCCGGTTGTTTCAGGACGTTTTGCACCAAAAGTCCCGAAATCTCCGCCCAGCAAAAAAACAACCAGCCGTGGGCAATATTCCAGAAAGTCCCCAACCATCCGCCGCCACAAAGTGCTTTTGAAAGTCGGCAATGCCAAAAAGCACCGGCGTCAAAGGAGTCGCTTCTTTTTTTATTTTTTTTTTTTGCGTCTGCGTCTGCAGCTCATCGCGCCAGCATATAAATTGGCCCGCTTTCCCCCCGGCTTTTTGCGCAGACGTGATTTTTCAACAGCTCTTTTTCTACAATGTCTGACTACAACGGAGGATACTCAAACTACAACAGTGGTTACAACAACTACAACAACGGAGGCAGCTACAATGCCGGAGGCTACGGAGGTGGCAGTGGCAGTTACGGAGGTGGTGGATATGGAGGAGGAAGTTACGGAGGTGGTGGATACGGAGGAGGCCGTGGTGGATACGGCGGCGGAAGAGGAGGCCGTGGCGGCCGCCCGCCTGCACAAAGAGTGGAGTTGACGACCCCGGAGTGGGACTTGGACTCGCTTCCCAAATTCGAGAAGAACTTCTACACCGAGCACCCCGACGTGGCGGCCCGTGACCAACGCGACGTCGACGCCTTCAGACAAGAAAACGAGATGACCATCAACGGCACCGACATCCCCAAGCCCATCACGGGCTTCGACGAGGCCGGGTTCCCCGACTACGTGTTGAGCGAGGTCAAGCAACAAGGCTTCCCCAAGCCAACCGCCATCCAGTGCCAAGGTTGGCCCATGGCTTTGTCCGGTAGAGACATGGTGGGCATTGCCGCCACCGGGTCCGGTAAGACTTTGTCGTACTGTTTGCCCGCCATTGTGCACATCAACGCGCAGCCCTTGTTGAAGCAAGGCGACGGGCCCATTGTGCTTGTGTTGGCTCCCACCAGAGAGTTGGCCGTGCAGATCCAGCAGGAGTGCTCCAAATTCGGCTCCTCGTCCAGAATCAGAAACACCTGTGTCTACGGAGGTGCTCCCAAGGGCCAGCAGGTCAGAGACTTGGCCCGAGGCGTGGAGATTTGTATTGCCACCCCAGGCAGATTGATTGACATGTTGGAAACGGGAAAGACCAACCTCAGAAGAGTCACATACTTGGTTTTGGACGAGGCCGACAGAATGTTGGACATGGGTTTCGAGCCGCAAATCAGAAAGATTGTTGACCAAATCAGACCCGACCGTCAAACCTTGATGTGGTCCGCCACCTGGCCTAAGGAGGTCATGAACTTGACCAGAGACTACTTGGTGGACCCCATCCAGGTCACCATCGGTTCTTTGGAGTTGGCCGCATCTCACACCATCACCCAGTTGGTGGAAGTTGTGTCTGACTTCGAGAAGAGGGACAGATTGGTCAAGCACTTGGAGACCGCCACCACGGACAAGGAAGCCAAGTGTTTGATTTTCGCCTCCACCAAGAGAATGTGTGACGAGATCACCTCCTACTTGAGAGAAGACGGCTGGCCTGCCCTTGCCATTCACGGTGACAAAGATCAACACGAAAGAGACTGGGTTTTGAAGGAATTCAGAACCGGAAAGTCCCCAATCATGGTGGCCACCGACGTGGCTGCCAGAGGTATTGGTATGTATCGCATTTGAAGCTTTTTGCTACTAACAGATTTAGGTGAACAAACTTGACGGGACATTTTTTTTTTTTTTTTTCTTTTTCGGAGAATTGGAAATCATTTCAAGAGGATACAACGACGATTTCTGCTGGCAGAGATTGAATGCTTCAAAGGAGATTAGAATCAACAAATTATGGATTGACAAGAAAGCAGAAACCTCGAAAGAGGTCGAGAGACAAATCGATGTTTATTCAAAGTGACTGAACAATCGAGGCAATCATGATACAAGGTGGAGGGTACTGTGTGCTTGTTTCCGGTAGTTCTGAAACAAGATTCCAGGTGGCTGGCAGATGCATGAGCGCTACCGAACACATTTAAGTTTCCACTTTCGATTGTGCAAAACAGCTTGTGAGACTCGAAAGAGTCCGGCAACTCGTGGGTGATTCCATGAAAAGCGGCGACCGGGGTTTCGCCACAAGCCATTGTTTTGTGATTTGCGCTCCAACATGCTTTCTGTAAATCAATAAATGATCGAACTCCTTTCCTTGAAATGTAGAATGTCACAGGAACCACTCAAGATCAAGACACCTGAACTGTGCACCCAAGGCTACTTCCCTTGAAAGACTACTAACATATCTAGATGTCAAAGGTATCACATACGTTATCAACTACGACATGCCAGGCAACATCGAGGACTACGTCCACAGAATCGGAAGAACCGGAAGAGCTGGTACTACCGGTACCGCTGTGTCGTTTTTCACCGACGCCAACTCCAAAATGGGAGGTGACTTGTGTAAGATCATGAGGGAGGCCAAGCAGGAAGTTCCTCCTGAATTGCAAAGATTCGACAGAAGATCTTACGGCTCTCACATCAGATACGGAGGTGGTCGTGGTAGAGGCAGAGGCCGTGGTGGATACGGCGGCGGCAGAGGTGGATACCGCCAGACTGGCTCCAACAACCAGCCAATGGGCAACCGTCGTTTTTAAAGATTGCGGCTAAATTTATAGATATGCCTTTGTTCCTTGTGTATTAATAGATTAATTAAATTTCATCATTTATGTGGAGTCGTGTGATTGAATATCATTTATGTAAAGTCGTGTGATTGGATATCATTATGGAGCCGTGTAATTGAATATCATTTATGTAAAGTCGTGTGATTGGATATCATTGGGAGACGTAATTAAATATCATTTATGTGGAGACGTGTAATTAAACATCATTTATGTGGAGACGTGCTGGGCAGGTCATGAGGTTCACTGTAAGGTGCTAGTGAACATTGATGATGCTTGGTGCAAGCAAAGGTGGTTTTCGATGATTGTGGTCTGTTTTATGTTCTTGACGACCGTCGATGTGGCGTTTGATGCTTGTCGATGTGCTTAAAGACTTTGGGTGGTTCTGAGTAGTCAAAGACTTTGATGATTGTGAGTGGTAAGACATTGCATGATTGTTTGACTCGTTGAAATGCTATCTAGGACTTTGGAAAATGCTCATCATTACCCTATGACACAGTCTTATAGATACCCACGATAAGCAGTGATTTCAGTGTGGATGCTGTTTGGTGAAGAGGTTAAACACATGCTGCTGATCCTGTTTAAAACTGCTTAGCATCGCGTTCATCTATAACAATAGAGGAGATTGTCTTTATGTGTGTCTTCAGGATGTTTATCTTCAGGTATGTGTGTTCAGGAAAGGGTTTGTAGTGAGAGGGTGTTATTCCATCGTAGAAACGAACCGAAGTTTCGTGTATTTGAACCATAATTCCGTGGGATTGTGTGAGAGTTCTCTGGGGTCAGGAGCTCTTGTGGACTTTAACCAAAGCTCTCATAAAATGTGATAAGCCTTCTGAAATGTGATAAGCCTTCTGGAATGTGATAAGCCTTCTGGAATGTGATAAGCCTTCTGGAATGTGAAAAAGGCCTCCTGAAATATAAAAGCCCCTGAAATATAAAAGCCTCCTGAAATTTAAAGCCCTCTTGAATGTAACAGTGGCATGCGGATCGTGAGCGGAGAATTTGCATCAAAGAAATGAAAGTCGTGAATAAAAGGAAGAAACGTAAAGATGATAATAAAGCCAAGATCATAATAAAGCCAACTTGGGAGAAAAAACGTAGGAAAGCAGAAGAAAAAGAAAACAACAAGCTCCCAAGATAATGCAATGCTCCAGTAAGGGAGCACACCCACCATAGCAGCGGCGGCGTCGAGGGTGGAATGTAAGGATGCAGCTCTGACAGGGCAGCCTCAGCTAGAGAGGGGGAAGCACGTTGCGTCGGAGAAGTCAAAGTAATCCTCATTTGTGGGAGAGACGCAGGACGAGTAGGGAGGGCTGTATTGGCAGAAGGCAGGGTCTGGGGATGGAGGGGTGCAAAACACAGGATGGTCGAGCCGCGATTGGGGCCCCGGCACGCTAACTTTATAGCCGGGCTCCTGGCCACGGAACAAAGAGGGGACAGGATACTCAAAGGTGGGTGCAATTGTTGTAGCCTGTGATGTCGTAGTAGTCTGTGGTGTCGCAGCAATCTGTGGTGCCGCAGTGTGTGATGTCGCAGTGTGGGATGTCGCAGTCTGTGGTGTCGCAGTGTGGGATGTCTCTGTGTGGGATGTCGCAGTGTGTGGTGCCGCAGTAGTGTGTGCTCCGTTTGTTGCAGCCTGTGCGTCTAACGCACCTGGTGCACTAGTCGCAGGAGCTGCAGCCACAGGCGCAGCGGCAGGGGCCAGCGGGCCCGAGACCAGCGAGCTCCGCGAGCCAAAAGCAGCCTTCTTGGATGTGCTTCTGCGTCTAGATGCCCGACCCACGCGCTTGGACTCGGCACGGTGCTTGACGCAACGCGGCACCTCGCAGTCTTTCAAAACGCCCTTGGTGTCGAAAACGGTTTCCAACGCGCGGGGGGTCAAGCGGTTCTTTTCCTTTAAAAGCTGGAGCTTTTCGTTGACCGAGTCGAAAAATCGGTCGTGGGCTTTGTGGAGTCTCGATGACGGGTGGTGGTTGGGGGCATGCGCCGACGCCCGGCAACCGCCACATAAAGCAGTGCCCCCGGGCGCCTGGAAGGTTTCTGTGGTGGCGTTGGTGGTGGTGGCGTGAGCGTTGGCGTTGGGGGCGTTGGTGGTTTTTGTGACTTTGGTGGCGGTGGCGGTGGCGCTTTTAGTAGCAGCGCCAGGGGCGGCGTCCCCGCACCGATCGGGGTCCGAAACGGAGCAGAAGGGCCCGCTTTCAGGGGAGTTTTCGGGAACCTCCGGGATGGCGTGGAAAAAGTCATCGAACCACGCGGGCAGCGGCTGGGGCAGCGGCTCACAGCACGGTTCGGACGGCAGGGTCTCGAGATTTGGATTGGCCAGCGCCAGGCACGGGGAGAAGTCCGCGACCGCGGCAATGTCCGAGGGGCTCATGGGCTGGGACTCGGCAATAAAGTCCTTGATCCAGTCCTCGCAAAGCGACGAGGGGGTGAGGTGATCCATTTCGGGCTGTACGACTGCAGGTGTTCTTGAAGGGTTATGCTCAGGGGTGCAAGAGCTCCAAGAGTTGAACGATGAATCTCCAAGAGTTGAACGATGAATCTCCAAGAGTTGAACGATGAATCTCCAAGAGTTGAACGATGAATCTCCAAGAGTCAATATTATGATATGCTCAGGGGGTCCACGGGTTGAACGATGATATGCTCAGGGGGTCGAAGAGTTGAACGGCGATGGATGCCAAACCTCGACTGGGGCGCAAATGGGTGCTTTTAAGGAAGTCCGAGCGGAGTCTGGCACCAATGGCGCCATTTACGCGGCGCTAATTTATCCGAAAATCGGGTCAGGCCTGCGTGAGCCGCGCGCGCTGCTGCGCTGTGCTGCGGGCTTGAGGCTCACTCGCTGCGAAAGCGGGTCGACTCGGGTGCGCGCCGCTCATGACAATCCCCGCCGCCTGCCGCTTGCCTTCGTTTCGGGTGGCCTTGCTCCGTTGCCTTGCTTTGTTTTGGTTTGGCTTGTTGCGTGGCCTGTTTCCGCGGTGGCCGCTGTTTTTGCCGGCGGTTCTGTTTGGCCGGTGTCCTGTTTGGCCCGTGACCTGATGGCTCCTCCTGGCTTGTTCCTCAAACTCGCCTGAATTTTACGAGGCCTGCCGCCGATTTACGAGGACTGCGGTGCTCTCATCCGAGGTTCCAGGTTCACAAGCAAGAGCCCCGCCCAAACTCCCGCCTCCCCTGCTCAATTGCTCAATTGCTGTCTTGGCCTGGTCTTTTTGGCTCGAGTGGCGGTGCTTCGTTTGTGGGCTCGAGTGGTGGGTTTCCCCTGATTTGTGACGTCATTATGGTCCGACCGCGGTCGCGTCTCTACTGGACTGTTTTTGTGCTGGACCGATCGGGTGTTTTTGCCTGCACGATCGTGGAACCTGGCTTTGTCCTCGACCTTGGCCCTGTTTTGTTCGCTCGGATCGACATATTGTTCCGCGCGGGTTCCTTTTGGTCCCTTTTGTTCCAACTTGCCCGCGCGGCTCCATTTGCCTTTCAGTCCCGAACAAACTCGGCCCTCTCCCCGAATCTGCCTTCCTCCCGACTTTTCGCTTCTTGCAATTTTCCTGGGTCTCCCCTTTGTTTCATGTGCCTCCGCTTCTTGGCTGTCCGCATTCCCCTTGTCGTCTCCCCGCCTCTGTGCCGGCTGCCGGGCGCCTCGTGCCTGGGCGTCCCATGCCTTGCTTGCTCCTCGTGTGCTGTCTTGGCTGCAACTGCGCGGCCTTCCGCATCGGGACGTCCTGAGTCAGGCTTTCTGCGCACCTGCCGTGTTTTTCCGGCCCGCGCGCCATCAGGCCATTCCGACACCCGTGCTCTCAACTCGGTCACTAAGCCTCCTATCTTGGGCCTCCTATCTTCGCCGCGTCGGCGGGAATACCCGACTTCCGCCTGCTACCTCCGTCTGCTCCCGATCCAGCCCGCATTGCTAAGGCCCTTGCCTCCCGCCCATGATGTGTTGAATATGCGTCTTGCCACCGTCTGCCTCATGTGATCGTTGTCACGTGCGCGCCCTGCCCCAGCTCGCACCCTTGCCCCAATTCGCACCCTTGCCCCAATTCGCAGCCCTGGTCATGTGCGCTTGGTCGCGTGCACCGCCCGCCTATCTGTCTGTTGCCTTGCCTTAGCTGACGATCTCACCACCTGCCACCATTGATCTGCCTCTTGTTTGGCACACTCAATTTTCGGCCCCCAGTGCTTCCCGGTTTCGCACAGTCCGGCTCTTCCCGTCATGAGGAATCCCACTGAAGGCACCGGCCTGGATACTAACCCGACCACTTCAGTCGACGACAAGCCAACTCAATCCAAGGTTCCCCGCAACCTCAATGGAACCCCCAGCCGCTCGAGGAAGACCCCCGGCAATAGCCCCTCCAAAGGCTTCAGCTCCCATCCCACCGGCGAGTCCATCGATTCCACCATCAACTCAAGCAATGGTTCGAGCAATGCCTCCCGCAACTCTGGCCTGCCCGCTGAAAGCGATCTCCAGTTCAAACTCATCTCAGTTACCTTCAAGGAGGCGGCTTTGGACCTGCCCACGTTTCGTGCCTCTTCGAACTTTGTGGACTCGCAATTAGACAACACCCGCCGCTGGTTCTTGGCCTTGCTTGACTCTTTTGCCAAAGTTCCCAAACAAATCGCTGACTTCTCCTCTGTTCTTTCCACTTTCGACTTCCTTGTGCCGTCCTTCCTCCAGGATGGCGTGCTTGACCAAGAGTATATGGTGAACCTACTCAAAGAGTCTCGAGACGCTCTTAAGTCGGTGTGGGTGCTGGCCATTTCCTCGTTCCAAATGAATATCCCTTACTTGAGCACCATGAAAAAGGACATTGTGGATCGTTTTGCTCAGTACGCGGCTCTTCGGGAAGACTTCTTGGTTTGCCAGGACAAGTACGATGCATTCTATGGTTCTTACATGAGCACGTCCAAATTGAAAGAGGCCGAGTGGCTTCTCGAGCATCTGGTGGCCCTCGCCAATATCAGGAAGGACTACATGAAAATATGCTTGGATTTGGTGGTGGAAATGTACAATTTGCTGCACTTTGTCAACGACCTGCTTTTGTCGCTCAATTATTTCATGTGGAAGAACAAGATGGCCCAACTGCACAATTCTGTTTTTGCTCCGCCCGCCGATATTTGGAAGCTTGTGCTGAGAACGAAGAGCTTTTATGATCTCAACAACGCTTCCTTGGCCAGTCTTCTGGCCGACCTCCACAATGCGAAGAAAAACGTGGAGCTACACACAATCGAACTGCTACAGCCCTCCACAAACCTCAATGACTATCGCTCGAGACTTCTCAACAAGCGTATCTTGGAGGACACCGATGAGCTGCTGGTCGAGAAAATCGGCTACGTTTGCATGAAGACCAGAGGCGACGTTTCCTCCAACAGCAAGCCTGTCTGGGTCAAGCGCTGGGCGTTTCTCCAAGACGGGATATTCGGGTTTTTAGTGCTCAGTCCCATGAAAAACTCGGTCCAAGAAACCGACAAGTTTGGTGTGTTGTTATGCAATGTCAAATATGCGCCGAATGAAGACCGCCAGTTCTGTTTCGAGATCACCACAAAGGATACCTC
This sequence comes from Metschnikowia orientalis, assembly GCA_002893665.1. Lineage (NCBI taxonomy): Eukaryota > Fungi > Ascomycota > Pichiomycetes > Serinales > Metschnikowiaceae > Metschnikowia > Metschnikowia orientalis. The sequence goes on along the minus strand of NXGZ01000006.1, from coordinate 506,787 downwards.
CTTCGTTTTGCAAGCTGAAAGTTTGAAAGAGCTCAAATCCTGGCTCAAGGTAATGCATAACTCCAGAACGAGAATCGTGGACGAAAACGACTCCATGCATGGGCTTTTGCAACTTGCCAGTGGAAGATACCCCCCTCTAGTCACGGAGCTTCAGTCCACCGTAAACACCGTGACTGACCGCAATTTGACTAGCACCAAAGTCTTCAATTCTTCCGGCCAGCTTATCATGTCAAGCAAACTATCATCACACTTGGAAAAAAATGAGCGGTTCTACTCCCGCTACATTTATGACACGATCGGACGCATTCAGCTCCCCTTTACGACCGAATACACCAAAAGCTCCATCATGGCATACAACCTCACAGGGTCTACTGTGGTTCCAACAGCAATGAGCGCCAACATGACGGGTTCCATTAATTGGGGCCTCTACCATATTTATACCGTGGAGAAGCCAAAGAATAACCCACAGCCCCAATCCGAAAAAGAATACCTCAAAACCTATACCAAACAAATTGGGGGCGAGGGCGTGCGCTATCCAACCAACTATCCTGATCGCTGGATATCCAGGGACTGCCAACTCAAGGCGCTTTTCGAGTACTCTGTGGACCCCTCGGAGTGCGTTTTAGTGGCTTTCAATTGCTTGATATCGCCAAACAAATCCCAAGAGCTCCGTGCCACGCAATTCTTCACCCACCGCTTCTTTTACTCCTATGTTCACTCCATGGGGTTTGTTTCTATGTGTAAGATCCCCATCGAGCTTTTCGTCAGCGCAGGCTGTGTGAATCATAAGAACTTTGATGACTTGGTCTTGACTCTTATCAAAGGCAAGTTTAAGGCCAAGATATTCTCGGATGACGGCAGGCTTATCGAGAAGAAGCTTAATTACTTGTTTGATGCGATTGCGACAGGCAAAGATAGCGGGATCCTCGATTTGGTCGATGGTTTGGTGGCGTTGGAAAAGAATTATAAGAAGCAAAAATTGAATCATCAGATCCAGGATTCAGAAGTTAAAAAAGTGGCCCAGAAGCAAGCTGGCAAGCCTGAGAACACCTTTAATTTTCAGTCCGTTGAGCCGACATGGCGCCAGAGCTTGCCCTTCTGTCCCTTGAACTGCGAGTACACTGTGAATCTCCCACCCAAAGCGATTTTCCACGTGATATGTGGCTCCGAATCCACTATTTTGGAGAACCTCTTTCTCCTCACCCATTTCAAGTACGACGAACTTAAGTACTGGAGAAAGCCCCAGTCAGGCACGTGTTACCTAGAGAAAGAAAACGTCGTGGAGTATTCCTCTGAGTCAGCAATTAAGGGAAGCTTCGTTCTCCGGCAAGAAATCGAAAAGTATGTTGAAGGGGAGTATTTTACAATTAAACTCTCGGGAGACCCGTTTAAAGTCAACTATGGCCCTTCGGTTCAATTCAATCATTACGTTGTTGTGCGGAAGGCTGAGGGTGGGAGATCTAACGTCAAATTTTTCTGTGATTTCAAGGTATCGAAATATCTGGTGATGTATTTCTTTATCCGCTACTTATGCTACACATGCAATCGAACCTTTGTATCTGCGTTTGAGAAGGATTTCAAGAGGGCAGAAAAACAAATCGGAAGAAAAGGGGAAATTCCAAGAGCGGTTTACTTTTATGGAAAAGTAGCGGTTGTCCGGAAAAATGGAACTCCTGAACAAACCACGGATGATTGCTCTGTGCAAGAATCCCCAGTGGTGAGTCACTTCGAACTCTTGCACGTTTCGTGTAAGGTTTTTGCCATTCGAACCGTTCTACACCTCCGTTCATTCTTTGGGTTTTTGATCAGAATCGCGTCGAACTTCCTACACCAATTTTCGGTACATGGGTTTCTCATTGGCATTATTGTACTCTTGGCGATGTCGAATATGCTTCTTGGCGGGCTCAAGGTGAAGGAATACTTTGAGGTCAGAAGCTCTGCGAAATTGGCAGATAAAATGATGAACGTCAATCACCACAATTTACAACGGTCGATCTATATTAAAGATGTCCAGGACATGGTAAGGCAGAGGTTTTCCGTGGTCCCCTCGGTCAATGAGTCGAAGTGCTTTAGCATGTTCGAGAAGAAGTCGTTCGTGTTGAACAAAGACGAGCAGATGTTACAGAGAACACCATATCAGTCGAAATTGGCTCGGGTTGCCGACGACAAGTTGAAGCAAACTTTGACAGATATTGCAATGCAGAGAAACGAGCTACTTGTGAGCCTTAACATGCTCAACAAATTCGAAGAAGAAGTTGCACGGGCCGAATGGAAGAACTGGCTCGTGCTAGAGACCGCGGCGTGCGAAAAGGTCAAGTCGTCAGGAATCATCGATCATAGCGGTGGAGACCACGGATCCCTCACGGCGGCCACGATCCAAGAGTACTGCGACAGTTGCTTTGAGGAACATCACGCAATGAGCGGTATAATTTGAACGAGTGATACATAAATAAGTTAGGACTCCGATAGAGATTGGGGAACCAGCACAGCGCTAGAGACAGATTTCGTACTGCTGGGGATTGTTAGAGATGCCGAGGTCTCTTGTTTTGGTGAGCAATTTGCGGAAGGAGCTCTTGATCTTCAACTTGGTGCTGGAAACCGGCATGTCCTCAGTGTCGGTGGCGGACCCACGCAGGGGAAACCGGGTGGCCGAGTTTCTGGACCCTGCAGAGTCTGCTGAATCTACGGACATCTTGCGGATGGAGTCCCTCTTGGCTTTGAAGAGGCGGACCATCGCCTCGGCGTATGTAGCCGGGGGCAGGTATGCAGGCGGCTGATTGTGGTTGCAAGCAGCAAGCATGCGCTCTATGGGCCAGGAAAAAGGCGGGGCCAGGAAGTCTGGGGCCGCAAGGAGCTGGAACGTGGGAAAGCGGCCAATGAGGTCGGCAATGAGCGGGGCCGGCGTCGCGAGGGAAAACTGGCTCTTGATGCAGTAAGCCTTGCCCACGTGAAGAAGCTTGACGTTGCTGATGTTTTGGAGAGACGGAAGGAGGCTTCTGCTAAACAAGTAGATCAAAAGGTGGTTGATTGACACCAGGCCAGGGCTGGTATTGAGCAGCAGGCCCGAGCGGGCAGGAACCAGCAGGCCCGAGCGGGTAGAAACGAACTGCAGTAGCTCGAGGAAAGAAACGGTAATGTGGTCAGTCAAGTTGGGTAGGAGGATCCGAAGATTGGAGGTTTCGGGCCCACTGGGCTGGGCCGCAATTGGCGAGGACTGAGCCGCACGCATAGCAAGCTCATTATTGCCATAGTCGGGGTGGGCGAGATCAATCATGGTATCGCAAGACGAGCATGGTGTTAGTGGGTACACAGACGCCAGGTCGTCACAAAGCAGATCGCATTGCATGGCCAGAAATGGACGAATCGAAACTGGCGGCAAAGGAAGTTCAGATCGGTGGCACTGAAGGGGAAGCGTGTACTCAAAAACGGGGTTCTTGCAGCGAAGTAGTTTCTGTGGACGAGATCGAACAAGATAGCGTAGATGTAGCGAATCGTGCTGAGCTCCCGCCCCCACACTTGTGTGCAGTACAGTGTGGGGCGCGCGGCGTGCCCGCTGCAGTCCCGCTGAGGCGGAAAGATTGCATCGAGAAACGGGGTGGGGTAATCCCACAAGCGCATGAGCGTGCAGGACAAGGTGCCAAACGAGCGCCCGTGTAGCGCCCGGATGTAGTGGTCTGTGGAGAGCATGTGGAGCTGGGACTGACTGGAGCTGGGACTAACTGGAACTGGGACTGACTGGAACTGGGACTAGACTGGGACTGACTCGGACTGACTGGGACTGACTAAGACTGACTCGGACTGACTGGAACAGGGACTGGTTTGGACTGGAGCTGGAACTGGCTAGGACTGAAATTGGAACTGAGCAGGAACCGGAATTGCGCGGTTTCCGGAATAGAATTTGGGCAGTTCGATGAATAGGAGATTCCACGTGCTAAGGGGATTTCAGAAAACCCAATTTCAAGATGCACGGCAGTCTAAGCCATCCAATCAGCAGGTGTCGATGCAAGGAAAAATGAGCCGCAGCGGGGCTTGTCGAGGTGCGATTGACTGCATCGAAGCCCCTATTCCTCGAGGCGTCTCTGCTGTTTTTGCAGCCAAGTCCCACTTTTTACCATGGAGGATGTCCTTATTTGAGGGACGATTTGCTAGTCGTAATGGTTTGTTTCGCCAATGGTCTGTTTAGTGGTCTGTTGGATGGTCTGTTTTTTATTCTGTTTAGTGGTCTGTTTGATGGTCTGTTTTTTATTCTGTCCACATGTGAAAGGTTCTGGCGATTCAGTGGGATCTGAATCAACAGGTAACGGAGACTGCCACAATTCAACAAATCAAAATTCAACACCCAACGGTTATTTGGGATTTAACATTCAGTTTGTTTCAACAGACAAAATCACTCTAACATTTAAAAAGAATTCAGCATTCAGAAACACTTCATTTCTAAAGTTCAGTTAAAAAAGTTTAGTTAAAAGTTAAGTCAAGAAGTTAGGCTCAAAAAGTTAATTCAAGAAGTTCAGTTGAAAAACTTCAGTTCAAAGGTTCAATTTATGAAGAAGAAGTTCAGTTTAAAAACTATAGTTTCAGCCATTCAGTTCAACCCTCAGTTCAAAAGTTGAGTTCAAAAATTGAGTTAAGAAGTTCTGTTCAAAAGTTCTGTTCAAAAAGTGAGTTCAAAAAGTGCAGTTCAAAAAGTGAGTTGAAGTGCAGTTTGCAAAAGATCAGTTCAAAAACTCCAGTTCAAAAAACTTTAATACCCAAACGTTCAGTTCAAAAGTTCAATCAAAAGTTCAGTTCAGATCAGAAGTTCATTTCAAATCAGAAGTTCCGTTCAAAACTTCAATCAAAACTTCAGTTCAAAACTTCAATCAAAAATTCAGTTCAAAAGTTCTGTTCCGAAGTTCTGTTCAAAACTCCTATTCCAAAGTTCTGTTCAAAACTTCAGTTTAAAAGCACAGTTCAAACCATTCAGTTCAAACCATTCAGTTCAAACACGAAAGAGATCCCCAATCACACAGCATACCGAATCCAGTAAGTGTCCAAATGCAGCCAATCATCCAAGAACACCACATCCCGTGCGGTGTTCATGATCCCCGAAATGTCCTCATTCAACCGCGAATATGACTGTCCCGCGGGCTCCTGGATTATCGTGTCAAGCCCCTCAATCACCACCAAATCGTGCCTCGACTCCTCTAGGTGCCTCCTGATCTCGGACACGCTGCTGACCCTCTCATAGTGGAAATTCCGACTGATCTCGTCACTCTGGGGGACCTCGCTCGCGCCTCGGAGAAGCACCGCCGAAGACGTGCTGTTGAAATAAAGCACGGACGCCACACGCCGCTCACGCACATACACAAAAAGCCGCCGGACGCCCTCCAAAACTCCCGCCTTGGTGGAAATGTGATGGAGCATGCTGGCGTCCCAGCGGCCTGCACTCGCGGGTCAACTGCTGGTCACGTGCGCGCGCACCCCATCCCGCGCCTCAAAAATGCACCCTGCGCATCTCCTCCCACTGCACTCATGAGTGATAGAAAGAGAATCACGGGGCCCGCGGACGCCTCGCGCCCGATCTTCCCCAGTACCGCTGGGAAGGCAGCCTTGGCGCTGCCCGAGCGTGTCGCGGACGTGCGCAAGTTTTTCGTCAAAACCGGCCTCAGCAACAACGCCAGCGGCCTGGCCTACTTGGAAATCGCCGACACCATCATCGAGGTCGGCGTGTTTGGGCCGCGGCCCATCCGCGGCCTGTTCGTGGAAAGAGCGTCGTTTTCCGTCGAGACCAAGTTTCTCCCCTACATCACCCAGCCAAACGAGGTGTTGTACAACAACGAGTCCAACGGCAACCAGGCTAGAACGGGCTTGACCAGCATCGAACAGCGAATCAGCACCTTTCTCGAAACTTCGTTTCTACCTGCCCTCCTCTTGCAGAAGTACCCGAAGTCCACCATCGACGTCTTTGTCAACGTCTTGTCCTTCAACTCCCAGACGTCGTCTTTGTTGAACTTGATCGCTTGGGCCGCCAACTGCACTTCCTTGGCCTTGGTGGACTCCGGCGTCGAGATCCGCGACATCGTCACTTGCGGCCATGCTCGCGAGGTCAATGGCCTGGTGCTTCTAGACGCAGAGAATCCCGATGACGCCGACGCCGCCTCTTCCCGCGAATGTGTGGCCTCTTTCTTGCCCATGAAAAACAACGAGCTTCTGGCCATATGGGTCCAGGGTGATGGTGACCAAGCTGACCACTTGCCTTCTTTTGTTGATGGCTGTCTTAAAATGGCCACTCTGGTGCGTCACAACTTCAACGGATACTTACTTGAGAGCGCTGGTGCGGGCGTGAAGGCATCTGCCTCCGCTTGAAACCGCCGTTCTCATCTGCCACTGCATCGCTGTATTGGGGCATAATCAGATTCCCTCTTGCAAGCCCGGCTCTTTATCCCCAAGCATCATTCTTATTGATTTCCAGCTTCAGATGCTGTTCCACGTCAAATGCTATTCCGCGTCAAATGCTTTTCCACGTCAAATGCTATTCCACGTCAAATGCTGTTCCACGTCAAATGCTATTCCACGTCAAATGCTTTTCCACGTCAAATGCTATTCCACGTCAAATGCTTTTCCACGTCAAATGCTATTCCACGTCGGATTCTGACGCCAATCATTGGATCTGCAATATCCTACAAATGGACATGACGCTCGCCCCGTGCCTTTCTAATCACGGCCATCTGATTAATACATTCACATCTTCCACTCTGTAAGGGCGGCAAATACAAGTTTAGAATTTATACCAACCTTGTCTGTTCTTCCAGGGTCCATTCGATTGAGCCATCTTTCCATCTCGTCTGGAATCTCGTCTTCATTAAGTAGACCTTTTTACGTTTTAAAGTGCAGATAGTTTTTTGCATGGAGCGGTGTATATACAATTGAGAGATGCGCTGGGTCATGGACCACGCTAAATTTCCTTCTTCTTTAAGACCTCGGCTTCATAATCAATATCATCTCCTTGGTTCAATTCACTGAGTGCACTCTTGATATGTATCAACTTTCGTGCCAAGGCGGTGACTGTGAAGGTGTTCTTGGACTCCGAGTCATTGTAGATTAAGAACCGTTTGGTGAGGGTGATGCCGGTAGACTTAGAAATCATCTGTGCAATCAACTCGTATGTTTCCAAGACATTGGGTGATTCGGAGATGACAGAATAAATGGGTGCTTCGTTGCTGGACAACCCGCTTCCAAAGTTCGAAAAAATGCTTTGCCTCAAACTGTCGGCCAACGCAGCCACATGAGAGGAATCTGCCGTGGCTGGGATATCAACTTGGTGGTATTTGATTTCAATCGGCTCTGTCACGTAGGCCACGTCATGCTTGCCGTCGATATGGTACCTGAACTCATAGAATCCCGCATCCCAGAAAAGTTTTTCCTTGTCGAATGTGAGGCTGCCTGTGGCAGCCCCTCCGGTGTAGGACCAACGATTTTTCGAGGATATCAATGTCTTGTAACGTGAGTAAGCGGACTGAGTGATTTTATAAAGACCGACCCAGTCACTAGATGAATGCGACTTTGGTGCCTTGAACTTGATTTCTATTGCCTCTCCCACAAAAAAGGTAGGGAACTTCGAAGGGCCGGTCTTTTGTCCTTTTACCTCCACAGTGTACTCGCTGTTCAAAAAGTGCTTGTTTTGCGACAAGTCGGAAATCGACAGTCTCGAGGACAACTCGTCAACTTTGTTGGGGCCTAGCTCATGCATGAACTTGTCAAAAGATTCTATGAAAAAAGAATTGGACCTCTTTTTAGGCTTGACGGGCTGAATCTTATCCACTTCGGCATCGCCTGGTACTTTGAAATCAGTGGCGGCGCGGAGACTCTCCGGGATGAAATGTTTCTTGAGTGTTTTCGTTACGCCTGAATCTTTAAGAACCTCGGTCTCGCCATAAACGTTGATCATATGCAACTTTTCAATAAAATTGATTCTGAAAAAATTGTTGGCGGTCCACAAGAAACAGATCAAAAGATTATCGACCGTGGGGATTATGAGGGTGATCCCCATCACTCCGCAGACACCAAAGACTTGCTCGGGATTGTTCAAGTAACGATAAACCCCTGCCTTCGTCAACTGGGACCTTTGCGGCATAAGCGATGATTTGGGAATGAAAAAGTCTCCATAAAACCAGCCAAAATAACCGATGGAATCTATAATGCTGAAGTTGATCCAAATCTGGGTTAAGATAAGAACAAGGCCCAAAAACACTCTTAAGTAGAAATGATTCATGATTAAGAGACTGCCTAATTGTTGGCTTGAGTGCAAGTAATTGTAGAAATTCAAACCAAAGAAACTCGAGTATGTCAAATTGATCAAAGAGTTATACAAGATCGCAAAGTTGTTCAAGGAGTTTTCCACTGGAATCGAGTTTGAGAGGTAATACCTTGAAAATATCTTGTACTTGGACTGCAAAAACAAAACGAGGTTGATCAGCACGCATTCGAGAGACTTGATCAAAACCGCCAAGAAAAACAACAATCTGGTGACGATGGTTGTGTTTGAGCCTGAGTAGGACGCAACAATCGGAATCAAGAAAGAGTACGTTGCAACATTGATGAGATTCATGAAGTCACTTGCCCTCAAGAAATTGAAGTTCGATAAACCCACCAACGGCTTCATGTTCTGGAAATGGGTCAAGTCCTTGAGCGCAATCAATTTCATAAGACTGGACTCGTTTGGAGAAGGTCCGTAGATTTTGTCGATATGGGGGTTTTCGATGAAGTGAAGGAACACCATCTGGAGAAAATGGCCAAAAATGGCAACGGTGAGGAGAAGGTAGGATTTTGCGATAATTGCAAAGCCATAGTACCCAATGTACCCAATCGAGTACATTGGGTGGGGAAACATTTCGAAGACACCATCGAAAATCAAGTCCTCGTTGTTAATTTGCCTGAAGAAAAAGTCGCCCCAGTACCAGGCGTAGTCCTTGATGGTGTTGTGAGCGTTGATTTTCACCCACAAGTTGAAGAGAATGAGAGCCACTCCGAGAACAATTCTGCAGACAAACAAAGTATGGTCGCCACTGGAGAATTGGCTGTCGGGGTCGATGCAAATGGCGACAAAGAGGCACACAAAGGCGGTGAAATCCAGCATCAAGATCAAGTCGACGACCTTCCTGAAGATCAACCAGGTGTTGAAGTCAACCGGGTACTTCTGAATGTCGTAGTCCTTACCCATCTGGGTCTGGACCTCTGTCTTGACGAGCCTGGACAAGAAGGAGGGATTTGATTTATTGAAGATCTGGGACTTTTCGCTCCATTGCACAAGGCGGAACTTGTTACTCTGTTGATCTAGCAAGTAGCCGATTCCAAAGTTGTAGGAGAGACGCCAGAAAACGTAAAGACCCGTGAACACATGGATGCGGGTACCGGAGCTTGCAGTGTAGAAAACAGCGGAATTTGCAATCAAGAGAAGGACAATCACCACCTCGAACACCGACTTGCGCACGGTGGGGTCAAATAGCGTCTTGACCATGTCGTGGGTTTCAGGAACAGAGAAAGTCTCACCATTGAAGGTGATTCCACGGCGGCTCATTTTGTAGAGGTTTGGCCGGCGGCGGAGATGGAGGTCTGAGGCAAGTGCGTCTCGTGGCGCGAGTGCAGCAGGCAGTTGGTTGAGAGCCTCTCAGTCACCTGGGGGGCTGGGCACAGTATGCGGGAGAAGGCGGGTGTTCGACTGCAGGGGTCAATTGCGTACAGGCGGACAAGGAGAAAAGCCAGTGACGAGCGTGGAACCTATTGCAAGCGTGGATACCAATGGAAGTGTGGAGACCGATTGGGGCGTGGAGACCGATTAGGAGCGCGAAGCGAGTGCGGCGCGAGGCAGGTCGTGTGCACGGAGGCGATCGGCGCAGCAGCCAGGTGGCAACAAGTGAAACAGAAAGAACAGGGTTTGAGCAGATGCACAAGTGCCGCGAAAAAGGGGCCAGATGTGAGTGGCGATTCCTGTACCACTGAAAAACCGTGAAGTAGTCGAGATTTTTTGTTTGCAGCAGTGAAGATTGTCTGTTTGCAGCAGTGAAGATTGTCTGTTTGCAGCAGTGAAGATTGTCTTTTGCAGCAGTGAAGATTGTCTGTTTGCAGCAGTGAAAGTCGAATTTTTCTGTTTGCAGCAGGGGTGTTTGTTTGCAGCAGACGAGTCTTTGCAAATAATCCGATTGCGGTGTCAAATGGCAAGACACGAGATGCAGCAGATGATGGCGAGAGCGGCAAAGAAATCGGGTCGATCGCCAGGCAATCGGGGAAAAAAGTGGCGGCCAAGCGGAGTTTAACGGTTTTTGGCAGCTCTTTATAGCTGAGGGCTGCGCAAAAGCGTTTGAGACTGGGGTTGATTTGCATGTGAAAAAGCACCATGCGCGCGTGTTTGGGCCCTGCAACATGCGCGTGTGCACTTCTGGTGGGAGCCTCTTGTCCGGGCCAAGTTTCAGCGTCGTCGCAACAGCCGCGTTTCTATACAGACCAGGCCTTCTTCGCTTCTTTTTATTTCGTTTCTATATACTGGCAGCATTCCAGCCTGCATTCCAGCCTGCAATTTGGTGGCATCTGGATTCTGGTGGCATCCTGATCTTGGTGATATGGCGACATACGACCACCCTGCAGTTTGGCTGTACGCGCTGCAGTTCGAGTGGATCGACAGTCTAAGTGGTTGGCTCCGTCTCGGTAGTCTTCAAGACAGTGTACAATGCATGAATGACGCCGGGAAGGTACAACATCAAACACAAAACCACATTGATAATCACCAGTTTGGTCTCACCATTAGTAGCGTACGAAACGGCCATGAAGGGAAGAATCAAAGCTGAGGAGGTTAGCACAAGCCTGACGTCGAGGGTTGCAAATCGGTTGCAGCACGAAAAACATACCTAAAAGGACCTTGGAGAATTTGTCTTCAGGGGTTGCAGCTGCATCTTCGAAAAGGTGAACGGCGTTGTTGCTGGAAGCTTGGACGTGAGAGACAGCCATGGTCGCTTGATTGAATAGCAAAGGTTGAAGGAATGGAAGTATGCTTTTCGGGCACGAAAGAAAAAGAAGGAGCTGCTGAAAGTGTGGGCCTGCCCTGCTATTTATACTTTTGCCCTGGCGCCTTTGTGGCTTGTGCCCTTGTGGACGTGTGACTGTGGATGGGTGCAAAATGCTGCACTGCGGTTTGTGTTGTGCGCAAAGGACTTTATCACGTGACAGCGCGGTCCACTTTGCTTCTGCCTGCCCGGGTTGGGCCTGCATCCAGCAACACTATCTGCCTGGTCTTACTTCTTTAGGCCCACCAAAAGGTGTTTTCCTAAAAGAGAGTGGCTTTGGTATTTGGCTAGTCCTTATATACCCTGTGTTCTTTGCATACTGCTTGACTCCACGTGCTCGAATTTTGGGGGTCGATTATTTTTATTTGCAATTCCATTTATCACTGAATTGTGATGTGTTTTGTATGTAAACTGTCGCATTACAATTAAGCCAGTAACACCAACAATAACAAATTCAAATATAATGTATCCGAATATTATAATTTGTCGAAACGGTTTAAATAAAGCAGTAAATATTGTAATTTGAATTCGAAATATTATTAAAAATCCCCTTTTTAAGGAAAAGAAAACTACTAATTAAAAGTATCGTGGTTTGGTCAATTGTATGACTGTGAATATCATTATTTTGATATCGATAATAAAGCGTATACTTATGATAAATCTTTATCAAGAGAATGGAACAAGTGATGGTGAAACTGATTTCGCTTAAATAAATTTCAAATTCATAACTCGAGTATGGTCTGAAGTCACCAATTGAAGTCACCAATTGAAGTCACCAATTGAAGTCACCAATTGAAGTCACCAATTGAAGTCACCAATTGAAGTCGAAAACAAACTAGTCAACCAAACAACCTGTTGAGGATGAGACAACAAAAACAGTTTACTGAAACATTCCAAACATCAGCTTGCAACCCGGTGCACTGGGACCCAAAGATCCCGGATGTTGAGGTTTGCACGTGACCCACCCAGGTACCACCAGCCATCCAGAAGGCCCCGATCATGACTTCATTTCAGTAAGTGGGACTCAGTGATGATTAGGAGCAACAATACATTAGAGGACACAGTAATAAATAGGAAGTAAATAGGAAGTAAATAGGAAGTAAATAGGAAGTAAATAGGAAGTAAATAGGAAGTAAATAGGAAGTAAATAGGAAGTAAATAGGAAGTGAATAGGAAGTAAATAGGAAGAAATTGGAAGAAATTGGAAGTGAATAGGAAGTAAAGAGGAAGTAAATAGGAAGTAAATAGGAAGTAAAGAGCAAAACAAATAGGAAGTAAAGAGCAAAACAAATAAAAAAGTAAATAGGAAGTAAATAGGAAATAATATATAAGAAACAGTGAGATCAGATGAAACAGTTATATACTAAAACCTCATCCAGCAAAAGTCAAAGATAGAGATGTCTGGATCTCTGGCACCTTCCCAAAAACCACCCCGCTTAATATCCAACCATTTGAACCGCAAACCCGAACCCGTTGGTTGAAGCACAGGCGTGGAACTCCATTGTCCTGCACACAGAACCTACACTCTGGCGCGACTAGACTCTCGCGGCGACTCTACCACTCCTCTCCAATGACTCTGGTGTCGCAAGTCGTGCTGGAATTGCAGACTCTATACAATGATACAAAGCGCAAAGACAGTGCGGTGCGAGCCGCCATCGCCAAGGCCCAGGCCGACGCCAAGACCGTGTCCATAGCCACCCCGCTTTCAGTTGCCCCTGAATCCTTGGTAACCGCGCTATGTGCGCCGTTTCTTGTTGCGGTGGCGTCCAAAAACAGCAAATTGACCACCACCGCGCTCAACTACTTGATCCGCCTCGCGTCCGCCCGGTGCTTGTCCTTGCCAGTGGTGCTGGAACTAGTCCTGTTTCTTGACTCCTGCGACTTGGCAGCATTTCTGCTCGAAACCCACCTCAAAGTGCTTCAGATTCTCCCCATTCTTGCAATGAACTACTCGCTATCCAACGACGAGCTTTTGCTGCTTCTACTGGTGGCGACCCGCCTGTCCCACTCCTCGGCGGGGGTCGTCCTGAACATTGCCGCTGCCACCTTGCACCAGCTCTTCTCGTCTATTTTCGAGCAGCCGGGGGTGGGCGAGCTGCAAGCACACGACCCGCTGGCACTTCAAGACGCGGTTTTGCTGGGCGATCGCTTCTCCTTGAACCGGCCCCAGTGGCTCTGCTTCCACGTGACGTTGGACTTGTGTTCTCTTGTTGTTGGCGGGCCGCTTACGGTCTTTTCCGCCCGCAAAATCTCCTTCTTGCCGGCATATGCTCTCGAGGTCTTGGGAGGCGTCGTTTCCAGCCACCGCCTGCTTTTTAGCTCCCGCCACGAGCTCCTCTCGGTGCTCAAGCTTAAACTCGTCCCGGAACTACTCCAGATATGCGAGGCAAACAGGGGCGGCTTCCCCACCTTGCTCAGGTGCTTGAAGATGTTCTATGTGCTCACGTGCTTCAAAGAGCTTGCTGGCGAGTGCTGTTTGCTCTTGTCCTTGACCGACCGCTTGGCTTTGGATTCTACTTCCCTGTGGCAGCACGTGCTCGCCCTTGAGCTATATAAGTTGCTCTTGTCAGACCCGTCGCGTGTGCGTATTCTTTACGAGCAGACGTCTTCTCTGGACGGCCGGACCGATGCTATCACCGAGATCTTCACCACCTTGAACCGCGCCTTGAACCCAAGCCACTTTTTTCTGAACGGCCAGCCGTTGTTTTTGAGTGCTTTGGGCGTTCCTGCCGACGACGGGCCGGTGCTCTCCGCCAGCTCGGCGATGAAGTCGCCCTTGATCGACCATCTTGACAAAAACGAGCCTCCTTCCCAGCTACCCCCCTTCTACTCGCCCTACTTGGTGTTCCAAGCAACTGTCGCTTATGCCGATGGCATCTCGAGATTTGTGGCCGAGATCTCCTCCGAGAACGTGAATCCTGAAACCCTCGAGGATGACGTCGAGTTTGTCACCTCCTTGAACGAGTCCGTGTTTCCTCAATTGGTACTGCTTTTCAAAAAATACGTGTTTAGTTGCTTGAGCCCCGACTACTTTCAAACCCTCATCCGCTCCTTGCAACGCTACACCCATGCTATCGGATTGTTGGGCCTAGGCGAAGCTCGTGACGAGATTTTATATTTCCTCGCCTCCTGCGTCATAATGAACACCGAGTCCACTGAGGAAAGAAAGAAGTCTCTCTTGCTGTCTTCAGCGCCTTCCAATTTGCTTTCGATTGGCGGCTCTCTCGTCGAATCTTTGAGCTCTTCCCTTGCGCAGGGGTCGGGGAAGTCTGTGGTCGAGGCCGCTGCCAACTCCATACTTCCGGAAGACCTGAAGTACCAAACCCTGCAAAAGCTGGCTTCAAGCGAGCTTCGCGAAACCACGATTTTAAACCCAAGGAAGGTTCTTTGCCTTAGGGCTCTTTTGAACCTCGCCTACTCTTTGGGCTCGACCCTACAGACATCCTGGCTGATGGTGTGGATCACCATGCAATGGGCGGACTATGTTTTTCATGGCGCTGAAAAGCTAGGTCAAAAAGATAAGCCCAAGCCACTCGAGTCTCCCATAAGTGCCAGTGACATTGCAGGAATTGAGAAGCTGAAGGACCGATTTTTCCAAAGCGTGTCGGAATATCAGGAATCCTCTTTATTTCAACTTGTCAAATCACTCGTACAGCTTTACGAATCCAAGGATGACAAGTATATGAATCTTCAAATTTGCCCTCACAACAAAACCTATCTCATCAATATACTCACTCGCGTCTGCAAGCTTGATTATTCTAACGTTTCGTTTGAAGACATCCGAATAAGAGAGTTTGTTTGTGGGTTTTTCTACCAGATTGCCACCGACAGAAACGAGTCAGTCGAGGTACGGACCCAAATGGTTGAATGCTTCACGGATATTGTTGTCACAGTCACTAACAGAGGATTTAGTAAAAAGGAGGACTCCAGAATGACCAACCTGATCGCCCAAAGATCACTTGGCGCCTTGAACGGGTTTCTCGACAAGCTTCTTGCCCAAGGAATGCCAGAAGAGTACTTAATTCTCAACTGTGAGACGGAGTTGCACTTGAATATACTCACCACTCTTCATGGCCTCATCGACGAGTATGGCAAGTTTTATCAGAGCTCGTGGAATATTGTTTTTGAGATTTTGAATACTGCTTTCGCGAGATCCATTGACCCCGAGAAAAAGAACAAGAATTTGACCGACAAGATTCAAATGTTAATCTCGTCATCTTTCGATACATTGAGGCTCATTCTCGACGAGTTCACCAGCACTTTACCATTCAACTACCTCAAGCCGCTCATAGACTCGCTTCTCAATTTTTGCTCCCAAACGTCAGATCTTAATATCTCGTTTAGCGCAGTCAGCTACTTCTGGTTAATAAGCGACAGTATCAGCAGAGAAGACAGAATGGATGCAGCTGAGGTTGAAACCGACACTCAGAATCCATTTGCCTCCATTAAGAGAATTGATGAGTTGGTTGCATACATTTCGGAATGCACAGCAGGGAATGCTGCCTCTAACCAGGCTCTTACCATTTATCTTCTAGCGAAGTTGTCTACGCTTTTTACAGACCCAAGAGACCAAGTCAGAGACGGTTCTATACAAACTCTTTTCCAAATTCTCGATGTTAGAGGAAAACAGATACATGCGTGGCAGCAAATATTCGACATTGTTCTTCCGAGTTTGCTCAACCTCAATGAAATCATCAAGGATGATAACAAAGACATAATCACGAAAGCAAGTCTTATTGAGAGCTTCAATCTCATTTTTTCCGGCTTGATCTCGGTGTACTCGAAATTCCTATCCAACTTTGAGGAAGATGTCGAAATGAAGAAAGAGTACTGGAAGGGTCTAATCGAGTATATGACTCTGATTCTTCGATTGCACTGGAGAGAAATGGACTCAACTGTGTTCCAGTCATTCAGGGATCTTCTTATTGTTTTACAAAACAACCAATCGGCGCCGCAATACATCATCGACTTGCTTTTTGAATTCTGGGTTAGCGTCTCTATTAACTACGATTTTATTCACCCGGAATATCAAGAAACATTAGCCATCTATATGGGAACCTTCGAGTTATTTAAGAACTTGATAGGAGATCCAACGTTTGAGCAAAGCACCAGAATAATGGTGAACATGAACAAGTGTGTCAAGTATCCAGTTCTCAAGCCAGGAAACCAGGACGACAGCAAGCCTACAAAGCTCCAACAAGCGGTGCTCGACAACTTGCGGACGCTTTTGGAGACGTGCGACGATGAGAAGGTCAATTCCCTCATAATACAGCAGTTGGCAGAGATCAGTGCATATCCATATGGCATCAAGTCCAGGATCGAGAAAAAATTGAAGAGCAAATTCGAGGGAAAGTTGAAGATCCCCACGTTCATTGCAGTGAGCGATATGGCAGTGGAACTTATTTTACAAAATGTGGACGGGCTCAAAAGCTTAGATGTGCTCCTAAACAAGGAGCTCCAGCTCGGGAAAATCCTTTTTAGCCTCTTGGAAACGGTCACACATCAGGCGAGAGGGAGAAGTGAGAGTTCACGTCCGTTGTGGGTGAAGAGCAATGAGATCATTGCGCGGATAGTCAGAAAGCTCATGAACGGAAGCTACAAAGAGTTGGAGGCAAATGAGGATTTGTGGGCGATTCTCGTGGACTGCCTTGTGGTAAACTTGAGGGGGAACAACGGGGCGTACGATGTACAGCAGTACGAAAAGCTCGCCGGATGGATGCTACCCAAGTTCTTCAGTGGCCCCTACGAAAACTTGATCGAGTCCTTTGTGAAGGAAGTGTACCGGCAGTCGTACTTGTACGAGGCGAGTGAGATGGAGAAAGAGCTCATGGAAGGGGAAGAGAGGTTTTCACAATTGAGTGAATTCGACTTTGATGCCAGCTTCGGGAGCACACAGGAGTGCGAGGTGAAGCAGAACCGCCAAATCCGGATGAAATGCTTGGAGGAGCTCTTTCGGTTCCCCCGCCAAAGCGAGCGATGCCGCCCGTTCATGCGGAGCTTGTTGATGACAAGAGTGGCGTTTGCGGTCCGTCGCTTCGTTGCGGACGAGCGGCTTCTTGCCGACAAGCCGTTACCCCAGATTCAAGAAGACGAGCTCTTGGTTGTTTTGGGAGGGCTTTTGCCGATCGCCAACGAGGTGGACAAACAACAACTCGATGGCATTTCCAGGCTCCTCCTGAAGGGAGTTGAGTTCTGCGACCGCATCGACGGAATCGAGGCGCCAATAAAGGCGATCTTGGCCATGAGGCCATGAGGCACCAGGGAATGACGTCAGCGCCGAGCCCCATGGCGGACTCCGCGACCCGCCGCCGCCACCACCCCGCAGCCTTCTCCGAAGGCCGAACCGACCGGGCGGCCCCGAAGATGCACGCAGGCCCCAAAGATACTCAGCGGGGCCTGGTGCCCACCTAAGGCAATCAGCACCACAGCGGCGAAGACGAGGCGGTGCGCCGCCGAGGGAAACGCGGAAGCCGCAGCACTGTGTGCAGGCCCGAGGAGAAGACAATCGCAGCGCGCACGTCTGGAAGAGCATGTCCTGCGCTCTACGCTTAATGGCATGCGCCTGGCGTGGGTGCGCGCAGTTTCAGGCCATGCTTATTTTGGCACGCTGCTGTTTTTTTCTTCCTGTACTTGCGAATTTCTGATCTGGAACCTGAAATAATTTTGGTTCGAGCAGAAAAAAGTTCCCTCCCTCGCTTCATCTCCGCTGGCACACCAACGGTTCTTTTTCTTTTGGCCTCTTCACTCCAAGCTGCTGAGACTGGTGTATCCTCCAAGCACCTGCATCTTTGTTCTAGCAAGCCCGGCTCTTCCAGCGCACCACAGCGTCTAGCCATCTTCTTGCCTTCAGAGAATAGAGTGTCTGCCATTGGCCAGATTGATCCTGCTTCGACTCGGGAGCTGCTAAATTGGGCCCCGTTGCCAGGAAAGAGCTTGCTCCATAACCTGAGGTGCAGTCTATTCGACACAAACACGATTGTTTGAACCCGGATTGAACCCGGATTGAACACGTCTTAACACGG
Organism: Metschnikowia orientalis; assembly: GCA_002893665.1. NCBI lineage: Eukaryota > Fungi > Ascomycota > Pichiomycetes > Serinales > Metschnikowiaceae > Metschnikowia > Metschnikowia orientalis. The sequence goes on along the minus strand of NXGZ01000006.1, from coordinate 488,729 downwards.
ATTTGACTCGAATTGAACCCGGATTGGACTCAAATTCAACACGAATCAGATTTCACTCGACCTGAACACAAACCTAATCCGGCTGTCACTCCATCCAACATGTCATACCAGCTGTTTGACCCCGAATCCGGTGATCTCGGCCGCAAACGGTCCCTCGTCAAACCCGAGAGACAGCGCATCGACAAAAACCACCCTCGTTACCACTACACACAAGTGGCGTCCCAGGAGGCCGACCACCTTAAGATCGACGCCAACGGACTCGAGCCCATCCCCGATGGCGAGGAACCTTACCCGGCAACATCCCGTCATTCCGCCACATACGAGGGCGAAGAAGGCATTCCTTTGATGGAGATGCTGGGCTCGCCGAAAAAACGGGAGGTTTTTGGCTTGAACGACGAGGTCCCCGACGCCACACGCAGGGACCAAAAGCCTCCGCCCAAGGAGGGAAAGGCCCATGACATCTACTTCTGGAAGGTCTATTGTTACGTGATCACCTTCTGGGCTCCGGGCCCCCTCTTGAGTCTCTTTGGCATCAAGGGTAAGTCCCGGCAGTTTGCCTGGCGAGAGAAGATCGGCCTCATCTCGTGCATCTTGTACATTGGTGCTATTGTGGCCTACTTGACTTTCGGGTTCACTCGTACGGTCTGCCCCGTGCCTGGCTTGAAAATCCACTCCGGAAACGTCTCCAGCAGTTATTTGATCATAAACGGCCGGGCTTACGACCTCTCCAGTTCTCAACACCCTGCAGCCGCAGGAATCCCCGCAGGCTCCAACGTTTTGTACCCACCAGTTAACGCTGGTGGCATGGACGGCTCGTTTTTGTTCCAGAATGTCAACGGCAACTGCAAGGACCTCATCGTGCCCAAGAGCGACTGCTCCATTCCTCACGATGGCAACGACTTGGCTTGGTACATGCCGTGCCGCACGTTCCCTCAATACGGAGCCTCGACCCCGAACTCCTCCGAGGTTTACTACAGCGGATGGGCATGCCACACCTCCACAGAGTCGAGAAAGGCCTACTACGGCTTGAAAGTCAATGGTGACGTGTTTTTCACGTGGGACGACATCAAGAATTCATCCCGGAATCTTGTGGTGTACTCTGGCCAGGTTCTCGACTTGGATTTGATCAATTGGATATCCTCCGACGACGTGGACTACCCAGACCTCTTCAATAGATTGAGAGACGACGAGACCTTCAAAGGCCACGACATCTCTGTGGTCTTGTCCAATGTGGATGACAGAAAGGCCGCCAAGTGTTTGACCGAGATTGTCAAGGTGGGCATGATTGACTCCGACACCATTGGTTGCATTGCTTCCCAAATCGTGTTGATTGTGTCGCTTGTTTTCATTCTTTCCGTCGTGGTTGCCAAGTTCTTGATGGCATGTTACTATAGGTGGGTCGTGAGTCCCAAGCAGGGCGCCAATACCATTGACACCAAGTCTATGGCTGCTCGAGAGCGTGAGATTGAAGATTGGGTGGACAACCCTAGCAACACCTTGGCTCCGATTAGCACAGTGGCTCCATCAAACCGCGCGGACTTCAAGACCCGAAAGACAAACCGTCAGTCCGTGTTCTTCAACAAAGAAGATCAAGGCATTTCCTCCGGCCAGAATGCTTATCAGCCGGACACTATTAACAGCACAGCTGCGTTCAAGTACACCACCATGACCACCCAGGCGGCCGAATTGCAAAAAAATAAGCATACGCGCTCAAGAAGCGCAAACACGAGATCCATGATCCTTCTGTCTTCCGACTTGCCTGGAAGCAGGCCAGTTTCCCAAGTCTTCAATCCTTTCGACATCATGTCCAAGGATGGAGGTAACAGCGCGGGCTTGGACGGCTCGTTGATCCACCCTGACGTGGTTCCTCAGCCACCGGTCGAGTACCAGCCTTTTGGATACCCCTTGGCCCACACTATCTGTTTGATCACGGCTTACAGTGAAGACGAGGAAGGGCTCAGAACCACAATGGACTCCATTGCCACGACAGATTACCCAAACTCCCACAAATTGATGTTGGTGATCTGCGATGGATTAATCAAGGGTTCCGGCAATGACAAAACAACACCTGAGATTGTGCTTGACTTGATGACTGATTTTTCTGTGCCCAAGGAAGAAGTGCAGCCATTTTCGTATGTGGCTGTGGCACAAGGTTCCAAGAGGCACAACATGGCGAAGGTCTACGCTGGCTTCTACAAGTACGACGACGAGACCGTTCCTCCGGAGAAGCAGCAGAGAGTTCCTGTCATCACTATCGTGAAGTGTGGTACCCCCGAGGAAGCGGGCGGATCCAAGCCAGGTAACAGAGGTAAGAGAGACTCTCAAATCATCCTTATGAGTTTCTTGCAAAAGGTCACTTTCAACGAAAGAATGACTTCATTGGAGTTTGTCATGCTTGAATCGATTTACAAGATCACAGGACTCATGGCCGAGTTCTACGAGATGGTTTTGATGGTGGATGCCGATACTATGACTTATCCAGACTGCTTGACACACATGGTAGCGGAAATGGTGAAGGATCCTACCATCATGGGGCTTTGCGGAGAAACCAAAATTGCCAATAAGGCACAGTCTTGGGTGACTGCGATCCAGGTGTTTGAGTACTACATTTCTCATCACCAGGCCAAAGCTTTCGAATCCGTGTTTGGTGGTGTCACATGCTTGCCAGGATGTTTCAGTCAGTACAGAATCAAGTCTCCTAAGGGCAACAAGGGCTACTGGGTCCCCATTCTTGCCAATCCAGACATCGTTGAAAGATACTCGGATAACGTGGTGGACACCTTGCACAAGAAGAACTTGTTGTTGTTGGGAGAAGACAGATACTTGTCATCTTTGATGTTGAAGACGTTCCCAAAAAGAAAACAGGTGTTTGTGTCGAAAGCCGCATGCAAAACCGTTGTTCCCGATAAGTTTAAGGTGCTCCTCTCGCAGCGTCGTCGTTGGATCAACTCCACAGTGCACAACTTGATGGAGTTGGTCTTGGTTAGCGATTTGTGTGGAACTTTCTGCTTCTCCATGCAGTTTGTGATTTTCATCGAGCTCGTTGGTACGTTGGTTTTGCCCGCGGCCATCTCTTTCACCATTTACGTGATTGTCTACGCAATTGTGTCCAAGCCCACCCCGGTGATGTCGTTGATTATGTTGGCGGTCATTTTTGGGTTGCCAGGTGCATTGATCGTCATCACTGTTTCCTCGCTCAAATACGTGATCTACTTCTTCATTTACCTCATTGCCTTGCCTATCTGGAATTTCGTCCTTCCCACCTACGCGTACTGGAAGTTTGATGACTTCTCTTGGGGTGAGACAAGAACTGTGATGGGAGGCGACAAAGGTGACCATTCTGCCGTCGAGGGTGTATTTGATTCATCGAGCATCGTCATGAAGAGATGGAGAGAGTGGGAGAGAGACAGAAGACAAGAGAACTCTGGCCTCTTGGCCCCAGGTGCGGTTTGGGACCCCTCGGGCGTCAATGATAACATGAGCGATAGCTCCGGAGAAATCTTGCATAATCCGTGATCCATGGGATCAACATGAAACATCATATAGAAAAATCAACAGATACTTAGATGACAGTAGCCTCTCACGATGACAGTAGCCTCTTACGATGACAGAAGCCACTTACGATGACAGAAGCCTCTTACGATGACAGAAGCTTTTTACTCGCGATTGTCAGATGGCAATTGGTAAAACTTACACTAGCAATTCACAAGAACAGATGATGAAAGATGCAAAATTTCGAGAAGTACTCTGATAAACCTGTATTAACAATATAATTTGAAGAAATGAACCTGGGGATAAAGTGTGTTGGAAAATTAGATGGACTCAGTAGTCTCTGGAGGCGAAGGAATCGTCCGACTTCAAACTGAGCGCACCGGAACTGCGAGACTCGTCATTGAGCTGCTTGAATTTCTTGAGACGCCAAGTGATGCATGGCTTTTGAATGGAAGGCTTGAAAGCAGAGCCGGCAGTGGTCAAAGCGTACAACATTCTGAGGTGAAACAAAGATGAAACAAATGTGTGGGGTGACGTGAGAAAAACGGTTGTTAAATTGAAACCTGAGACGAATATGTGAAACAAAAGGTAACAGTAGGCGGATTTGACCCCAGATATATGAAATTTGATGCACTCGAGCGCCTGTGGACGGGTGAGAAACCTTATTATACCTCTGGGAGACGCGTGGTCACTTAAATAAGGCTGGTATTCGTTAAAATGCAATGGAAGCGTAAACGCTCGCCTAGACATCGCGTGGTAGGGGAGTGCATGCGTCGTAAAGTCCCGAGAGAGGATATGCAGAAGAAGACGTTTCCGAGCCAATCGTATTCGAGACGACTGTATGAGAGGTCATGTTTAATCCGCGTATTCGCGTTCTCCCGTCTAAATCAAGTTCCATATCCCTTGCCGAATGCACCTGCATCCGAGAGGAAGAACTGGGTCCGTTTTTTTTTTTCACTGGCCGCGGCAGAAGAAGCATTGCGATTGCTTCCCGAGTGTGGCTTGCGAAATGCCTCCAAAATGCCATCCATTAAGATGTAAAAGACTTGATGCGGAAATATCGCCAGCCGGAAGTAGCAGAAACTGGAAATGTTCCATAAGTCCGGACCGGCTGGATCTGTTTATGCCTGGACCAAGATAGTAGCACAGGCGTCAGGCCGCCTCAACTCGCAACATGACCGCCATGCTGTAGACATGCGCCTTGCGTCTTCCCTCTAAACCGGGCGTTGGTGCTCGCGAGCAATTTGCCCTCACACACCAAGCATCTTATGCAGCGCAGATTCATGGGGGTTTCAGGTTCAAAGTTAAACGGCGCTTCGTAAAATTGTCAATGGGAACGATCGGGCCGTCAAATCGGACTTTCTGGTCAGACCCCCGTAGAACGCCGAAGCGTCTTTTGCATACCAGTGATTGCATTCTCCACAGGGGCTCTTGGTATGTGGGAAGATTCCAAAGCAGTTCCGAATGTGGGTGCTGGTGACGCGCAGTATGAGCCATCACACAACTAAGGTGTTCGCGCGCATACGCAAGCTCTGCATGACCTCGGCCCGAGTGCTTTCTTGGGCCCCCGGCGTACACTCGTACATCCAAAGTGTTGACCTCATTAATGCATGGCTAACTGAGCGCACAGGCATCTAAAGATGTGCGTCTTTTTTTCTTATCCCCAGGTTGCTCGCACTTTGGTTTCGGGATTTGCAAATGCCACTCTGAATGCTCAACGCCCTAATGTCGTTGATAGGCGCACAATTGAACATAGTGCAGCTTCACTCACACATTCTCTCTAATCTGTTCTGTACAGTCCCGCAAGTCAACGCGGACGATAACGAAGAACCGGTTTGCCCTAGTATGGTCCCGCCACACCTAGACCTTGTTCAAATTGGGCCAAAAGACAAGCGGGATTTAAACGCTTGCACAGATCAACTGAATGGGGTTGCCCGCAACCTTCGAGTATGTTCCTTTGCTTCTTCACACATTCTCTTTTTGGGCCCTGTGTTGTCCTTGTGCTTCTGGCCGTCCGCCGCCCTTTCTCCTGGGTGCCCTTCGTGGGCGTGTCTCAGGCATTGCCATGCGCCTTCGTGATAAAAAGTCGATATCTGCACATAGTCAAAGGTCCATCCGTTGCGGACGACACCGGGTTCGCGTAGTTCCGGATAGCCGCCGCGAGCACGATGTGCACTAATCACGTTGTGGGAATGCTTGGGCTTCGAGCGGGAGACTCGGGTGTCACATGAATGTGATGGTGCAAGGATGCATCTACTCCATGCAGATTCCCACCTCATTCGGGAACGACAATTTTAGGCCGTTGATGAGAAGTTGAGGCCAGTTGCGAAATTGTCTTCGACTCGGGCTCTGCTTCTCTGGCTCACTCGTTTCTGTCTTTCTGGCTCTTCACTCGTTTTTTTTTTTATTTTTCTACCTCACCCATTTCTGCTGTTTTATCTTTTCACCCATTTCTGTTTCTGCGGAGCGGTGCTGGGTCGGGTCTATAGTGAGGTGGTTCAAAGCTGTTTTTCAGAAACCTGAAAATGCACTGGTCTTCCGAGACTGCCATTTGGTCAACTTGATAAACAGTGTGGGGAAATTCCCTATTGAGTCTATCATCTCAACAGAGCTTCGCGTAGATCCTGTTCGAAAAATGCGGGGAATTTACCTGCGTTGTCTAGTGAGAGAATTTGAACCCTGGAAATAGGAGGTCTGGGCCGATTATGAGAGAAGTCAAACGCGCGCCATCGCCAAGTGCATCCGCACATCCGAGAGAGCGCCCCATTGCCCCAAATGACGGAGAGCTATGGGTTTGCCACGCTTGTGGTCGACATAAGTGGGAGGTAGGTTCTCGGGAGCCTGTAGGTCGAGTGCTCTCCCGTGGAATGGCACAAACTTATCAACTTTTTGTATGGCACAACTGTCTCGCTGAAGACGAGGCTTATTTCCTTCGACTGCAGCGCGTATCTGCAAAAGCCCCAGCGGACGAGGACCCTTGGTGAAAGGAAGGCGGGCTTGGCTCGTCGTAACGTAAGCTATGCAGCCGCTTCACCCATGCCTCAATTCAGAAGCTATGCTGGATTGTAAAGGGTAAAGGGCGGTCTCGTTGCGTGAGGGGAATGGGAGTGCATGCAGTATCCCGATTACCGCATTTCTCCGCAGATTTGTGCAGCCCGAGGTAAATTAAGACCCCGAAACACGCAGTAAAGTCAAGAAGGCCGGAACTTGGCTTAGCAGCCACAATTGCCCAAAGCCTCTTCTCAATAAGCGGTCAGCTGGATGTATTCAATTTGTTTTTGCCTGCACAATTCGGCTCGTGAGAGGTCGTTGTCCAACTAAGTTCCAGTCACATAATTGTAAAGTGTAGTACTCCGAAGGCCCCCACACGGCGGCAGGCATACAAAGTTTATGAGGCGACAAAACTCAGCTCCTGGGACACGGCTGCGCTGCACAAAGTGACCAATGGTGTAGAGGCATACAGGTCAGAATCCGGAATTTCCGCGAGACACGTCCAAGCCGCAGGAAGAGTCCGGGGCACTTCGAACACGAAACACGAGAACTCCAAGCACCACAGTATCTGATTAGGAAAAGGGTATAAGCCATCAATACCCGAATAGCCAGTGTAAGAAATGAGCATGTCGATATTCCTCATTTAGGTAGCAGTGGCCGTATGGCAAATTTCCATTTTCGGTAATGCCGCGAGAGACCCCAGTGCTGCAACGTAAATCCACGATGTATGCAGTTTTTTCATGCGACAGTAGGAAAAAGAATTTCCAAAAGAAGACATCTCATTAGTGGGCCTGCGGGAGCCACTTTCGCATCCAGTTAGTATAAAATGCCCACTCATTCCCTGGCACTTTAATTCATTATCAACTCGCACTCAGTTTCCTTTTCACCCATCGTTCAATGAAGTTCTCCACCCCAACTCTCTTGGCCATCTTGGCTACCTCCGCTGTCGTCTCTGCCGCCCCAACCACAGTGACTGGCCAGACTGCTTCCGAAAGCACCCAGTTGGTGAGAAAGTCAGACATTACCGATGCCTTGTCTATCATCGAGGAGTTGGGCTCTTTGAAGCAAAAGAGAGATGTCATCGAGGATGAGGCTGAACTCACCCAACTCTCCAAGAGAGCCGACTCTTTGCTCTCCGAGTTGATCACCGCATTGACCAATTCCGGTATTATTGGCGACGTCTGGGACGCCTTGACCAAGGATTCCGAATTGAAGACCGAGCTTGGCTCGCTTGTCAAGAGCGCGGTCAAGACCGCCGTCACTCAAGGCCCAGCCTTGATCAAGGCCGTTTACAACTCCGGCTTGATCCAAAAACTTTTCAAGTCCATTTACAATGACGCTTCCTTGAGATCTACTCTCTGGAGTGTCGCTAAGACTTTGTTCGGTTCTGGATTGAACTTGTTGAAGGCTTTCTTGGCCACCAAGTCCTCTTCCACCAACACCGCTGCTGCTGCCGCCACCACCACCGCTGCCGCAAAGAGAGAGTTGGCCAACATCAACCTCGAGGAATTCATTGACAAGAGAGACCTCGCCAGCACCATCACCACTGTCGTTACCGCCATCAAAAACACCGGCATAGTTCAATCGCTTGTCAAGAAGGTCTTGGCTGACCCACAAGCTTCCGTTGCCTTCTTGACCAAGGTCTTGAAGAACGGCTTGGTTGCTGGTGAGGCTATCTTCTCTTGGGCCAAGTCCTCCGGTATCTTGAAGAGTGGTCTTAACTGGGTTGCTCAACACGGTGGCGCCTTCACCTCTGAGATCGCTACCTTCCTTGGTGGCTTGATTGCATCTGGTGCTGCCTCCACCAGCGACGTCGACAATGCTTCGAGCATTGCCAGCACCGCAGCCACCACTGTTGCAACCACCGCCACTGCCACTGCTACCACCATGGTCAAGAGAAGATTGTATTAAGCCCGAAAACTTGATCTTTCTCCCTAAACCGGCTAGAAAGTTTCCGGTGAGGACATATAGTTGCACTCTGTGAGTGCTCTAAACCTGACGGCCTGGCTGCCCCAGCATTAACGCATACCCGCCCATTGACGGGCCCAAATTTCGGCTACGACCGTTACGCCAATTTCGCTGTTAATTATTATTATGAACGACTTTTCGAATCATTCCATGTACTTCAAGTTGTAATTCCCATAGTTGCCAAATATGCACGAACCAGTATCAATTAGCGCGGGCGTTCTGTATTTATAGGGTTATTACTTTGGTTTTGTGTACCACCAACACAGTTTCATCTGTGAAACAAGGGTCTCCGAAAATATGCAGTACTAAAGCCACGCCAGCATATATAGCATGGCTAGGACGACTGAGCAGAATTTAGGACGAAATGCAAAACTAGGACGGGATGGTAGAAGTAACGACGATTTAGAGCAAATCTAAATCCACTCTATCCACAGAAGATTTCTGGACTCATCACCAGAGCCTGTCCGACCTTTGGTTCAGGATTCAATTACAGGCTAGCCCCCTGGATAAAACGGAGATAATTTTCGAAACATCACCCTATCGAAGACTTTCATGACAGTGGCTAGTATTTGTGTTGAAGTGAGGTGGGTCTGGGGTCAGGTTGTATGGTGCTTTTTGCAGCACCTCAAATATGTTGGCTGCAGGAACTCGCGACAAATTTTTTTCTCAGGCCTGTTTCAAGAGCTTCATCAAAGGAACAGATACACGGCTTATGATTAGCAATTATTTGAAAGGCCGCTTGGTACCTCGCCTCAGTGCCGGATTAAGCAGCCCTGGTGCTAGGGTACTCCGGACTCAAATCACAGCCAGACCCCGGACTTTCTTCACGTCTGCAACAAACCGAACCGATGCCAATCATCTCGAGGCCGTGCCTACCTCATACGAGGAGGAAAAGGTCATCATTGATGAGATCAACAAGTCTCTCGGTGAGAAGGATATTGCAAGTGCTACCCGCTTGAGAAACATCGGTATCTCTGCCCACATCGACTCGGGAAAAACCACATTCACAGAACGTGTGTTGTACTATACAGGCCGGATCAAGGCCATCCACGAGGTTCGTGGCCGGGATTCAGTCGGTGCTAAGATGGATCACATGGATTTGGAAAGAGAAAAGGGTATCACCATTCAATCCGCCGCTACTTACTGCTCCTGGGAGAAAGACGAAAAAGACTATCATTTCAATTTAATCGATACGCCGGGACACGTTGACTTCACCATTGAGGTTGAGCGTGCCCTTCGTGTGCTCGATGGCGCAGTCCTCGTCGTCTGTGCAGTTAGCGGTGTCCAGTCACAAACTGTCACCGTTGATAGGCAAATGCGTCGGTACAACGTTCCCCGTGTGACATTCATCAACAAGATGGATCGTATGGGATCTAACCCCTTCCGCGTTATTGAACAGATTAACACCAAATTGAAGACACCAGCTGCTGCAATCCAAGTACCAATTGGGGCTGAGGAGAACTTGCAGGGTGTTGTCAATATCATTGATAGAGTTGCAATTTACAACGAAGGATCCCAAGGTGAGGAATTGAGAATTACCCCGGAGATTCCAGCAGAGTTAACTGACTTAGTCGAAGAAAAAAGAGAGCTTCTTATCGAAACATTGGCCGATGTGGACGAAGAAATCGCCGATATCTACTTGGAAGGTGAAGAACCCAGCGTTGAACAGATCAAAGCTGCGATCAGAAGAGCCACGATTTCCAGAAAGTTCACGCCTGTATTAATGGGATCTGCACTTGCAAATACAGGTGTGCAAAATGTTTTGGACGCTGTTGTTGATTACTTGCCTCAGCCCAACGAGATATTGAACACTGGCCTTGAATTGGTTAGCAACGAGGAAAAGCCTGTCAAATTGATTCCATCTTCTAACGACCCATTTGTTGGTTTGGCATTCAAGTTGGAGGAGGGAAAGTATGGACAGTTAACATACATCCGTGTCTACCAGGGTAAGTTAAAGAAAGGTGCCTACATGACGCACGTCAAAAGCGGCAAAAAGGTCAAAGTGGCAAGATTGGTCAGAATGCACTCAAGTGATATGGAGGATGTTGACGAGATCGGTGCTGGAGAGATTTGCGCCACTTTTGGTATCGACTGTGCCTCTGGTGATACTTTCATTGGACTGAACTCAGCTAAGAACATTACTATGAGTTCTATGTTTGTTCCCGACGCAGTCATATCTTTATCGATTGAGCCTAAGGCAAAAGACAACGGTAACTTCTCCAAAGCCATGAACAGATTTCAAAAAGAAGACCCCACGTTTAGGGTGAGATTTGACCCCGAGTCTAAAGAAACTGTTATTTCCGGAATGGGTGAGTTGCACTTGGAAATTTACGTGGAGCGGATGAAGAGAGAATATGGAGTTGATTGCACTACCGGAAAACCACAAGTGGCTTACCGTGAGGCAATAACCTCAGCTACCGACTTCGACTATACCCACAAGAAGCAATCCGGTGGTGCTGGTCAGTTCGGTAGGGTGATTGGAGAGTTTAAGCCCATTGAAGGTGAAAATAAGTTTACCCAGCATATCGTTGGAGGCAAAATTTCAGAGAAGTTTTTGTTCGCGTGTCAGAAGGGATTCGACGACTGCTTGGAGAAGGGACCATTGATCGGGCACCGGGTTTTGGGAACACACATGCATATAAATGATGGTGCCTCCCACATGGTTGACTCCTCAGAGCTTTCTTTCAGGCTTGCAACCCACGGTGCCTTCAGACAAGCGTTCTTGAAAGCCAATCCTGTGATCTTGGAGCCGATCATGCAGGTTGAGCTCAGCGCGCCCAACGAGTTCCAGGGATCTTGCGTTGGCTTGATCAATAAATTGGGCGGCATGATCATGGAAACCGTCAACGGACCCGACGAGTTCACAATCACTGCCGAGTGTTCCTTGAACTCCATGTTTGGCTTTGCTACTTCCTTGAGAGCCTCCACTCAGGGCAAGGGCGAGTTCTCGTTGGAGTTCTTGAAGTATGCCCAGACCTCGCCCCAGTTGCAGAGACAATTGATCGCCGAGGCAGAGAAGAAGAAGAAGCAGTAACTGTAAATATTGTATATAGAGTGTAAAAGCTACACTAACTGAAGTAATGATTGCATAGAACGTGGCGTAAGACAAGAGCGACAGCAGAAGCCAAAACCTCACAAGTCTCAAGCCAACGTGCACTACACTAGGACAAAATGCTTGGGGAAGTTCTCGTATGACACAGTTATATTAGTCTTATGTAGGGGCGACACTAAGTTTACTTAGCAGCGATTTTCTTGACAGAGTATCTTCTCTGCTTCTTCAAGACCATAACTTGGAATCTCTCGAAGTCAGACAAAGCGGCTCTGGTTTTTCTGACAGCCAACTTCTTGGCCCAAGCGGTAGCAGCCCACTTGTCGTCGATGTTAGACTGAGCCCACTTCTTGTTGACAGTAGCGGTTCTGGCACCTCTTGGGAGCTTTTGCATGACGATTTGGGTCAAGACAACCTTACCCAAAGCGATGGCTTGTCTCTCGACGTGTGGACCATCAATCAAGACCTGAATAGTTAGTAATCTGAATACGAAAGGCGTGTGTAGACCGGGATCATAAGTGGGATTCGAAGGGGAAGGAGGAAAGGAGGGGAATTTTTCTGCGGAGCAGGCTTCACAGCACCACACGCGGCGAGCCGGGAGCCGAAGCCGAGATGAGCAGCAGCCAGGGACAGAAAGGGATGTAAACAGTGGCGGGGAAAAGTTGCGGGACTAAGGGGGAGGAGCGCACGATGAAACAAGCCTGAAACACAACGAAAACGGGGGCACCACTGAGTCAGTGGTCGATGGAACATACTCTCTTTTGGTCGATGATTTCGACAATGGCAGCCAATTTAGAGTTGTCAATCAAGACAATACGGCCCAATTCAACGAATCTCCAGTTGGCAGTTTTGACGGTAGTAGACATGTTGCTGTATAGATGGAGAAGAAGTTAATGAGGGACTGGAAAATTTTTTTTAGTTAGTGCGACTGAGGATGTCGGCGGAGTGTACAGAAGGGACGGCCGGGTGCGAGTGGGAGGTGGGTACGGGTGTGAAAGTGGCGACGCCGCGCGCCCGGCCAGGGCTGCAGCCCTAGTGGATTGCAATTCCCGTGACCAGCACGGGCCATGCGGGATCCACGGCGCTGCCAGATAAATGGGAAAAGGCTCCGGGAACGGGATATGGCTGGTTATTTTTGCTTCAAAGTGATTTTGCGAGAGCCGCTCGGGTGGTGGTAAGGCGTACAGTTTACCTACAGAGTGGTTACGGGATGCACGGGTGTTACATGGGCAAGCACGTGCGCCGGCACGTGATACACTGCTTGACTTCCGCGAGCGCGAGCAGCTGTAGCACACCAGATTACTACTCTGTTTTTTCTCAGGGCCATATTATACCGGTGGTTTTCTCAGTGCCATACTAAAACGGTGGTTCTTGCCATATCAAAAAGTGTGGTGCATGCCATGTTGATTCGTATGTAGCACTGTTTCAAGATGATGATTTAATTTGCGTTCTAGAGCTTGGTCTTCGAAACACGCCTAGTTTCATTAAGGAGGCCCGGTGCCATGCGACAATTTTCTAAACTGATTGATCTTTTGCCGGCCAATACTAACAATGCAGATTCCTGTTTGATTGGTGCAGAGGGGGCCTACCCCTTTTGAGGAGGCCTTGGTCCCAGAGGTGAAACGGTTCGAAGGGACGGGCTGGCCAGTGGCGGACGAGTTAGATGTGGAACCGCATGGCCAGGCCATGGAAATTGTAGACACCCGTAGCGCGAAGTTTGGTGATTTCGTAAAAGCGCTCAAGCAAGTGCCTTAGTAGAGTCGCCTTATACAGTGAGGTCCTTATACAGTGAAGTCCTTATACAGTGAAGCCTCTATGCAGTTAAGTCCTTACACAGTGAAGTTTTTATACGGCGAAGTCCTTATACAGTGAAGTCCTTACACAGTGAAGTCCTTATACAGTGAAGCTTCTATACAGTTAAGTCCTTACACAGTGAAGTTTTTATACGGCAAAGTCGCGTCAGACCACTTGAACCGTGAGACTGCCTAGAGCAGTGAACAGCGCGAGCACATCACGTGAGACAGAGAGTACCAGTGGGAACAGAAAGGGTTCCAGTGGAGAGTACAGGCGTGACAGTAAGAACCCGACAAGCGTGACAGTAAGAACCCGACAACCGCGACAGTAAGAACCCGACAAGCGTGACAGTAAAAAACGTAAAAAACCGACAAGCGTGACAGTAAAAACTTCAGAAACTGACAAGCGAGAAAAAGACAAGGGCATCAAACACCCGTGCCGCCGGGCATCGGCACGTGACGCGCCCGTGACTCAGGCTCGCGCCAACCCACACGTATCCACCAAGCCCATGAGAGGCGTTTCTCGAATCATGAGTTCCACCAAGAAAGTCGTGCAACCGCCCTGGCATGCGCCCGTGCCGCCATCCGGCGCGCCGCAGCTCAAGCTCTACAACTCGCTCACCCGCAGCAAGGAGCCCTTCGTGCCCATCGCAAACCACCGCATCACGTGGTACGCCTGTGGCCCCACGGTCTACAACCACGCCCACATGGGCCACGCCCGCAACTACGTGTGCTCGGACCTCAGCCGTCGCATCTTGCAGGACTACTTTGGCTACAACATCCACTTTGTGCAGAACGTCACGGACATTGACGACAAGATCATCGTGGCCGCTCGCCAGGGCCACCTCTTCAAGGAGAAAATGGTCGACGTGCACGCCAGCGTGTCCCTGGCCTTGCGCTCCGAGTGTGCGGGCTACTTGTCCGAGTACGTGGCCAAGAACTTGCCCGACTTCCGTGGCGACGTGGCCGCGGATTTGGTGGCGTACACCGACACGCTAGATACACAGGCATTGGCGGTGGCCAACCCCAAGTTGCCCATGCACGTGAAGGCGGCCCGGGCGGCGCACGCGGCGCTCTTTTCGCTGCCGGCCGCGGCCCTGGACATGGCTCTGTTTTGGGCCGCGGTCGAGGACGTCGTGGTGCCCTCTCTAGACAAGCAATTCGGCGCCACCGTCACCGACCCCGAGGTGTTCCAGGCCTTGCCTGCGTACTGGGAGGACCAGTTCAACGCCGACATGGACCGCTTGAACGTGCAGCCGCCGTCCGTGACCACGCGGGTGTCGGAGTATGTCCCGGAGATTGTGCAGTTTGTGGAAACCATCGTGGCCAACGGCTTTGCGTACGCCACGGACGACGGCAGCGTGTACTTTGACACCGTGCGGTTCGAGGCGCACGCGGACCACGAGTATGCCAAGTTGCAGCCCTGGAACAAGGGCTCCATGGAGTTGATCAGCGAGGGCGAGGGCTCTTTGTCTACAGGCTCCGCCAAGAAGAACCCGGCCGACTTTGCGTTGTGGAAGACGTCCAAGCCCGGGGAGCCCTCGTGGGAGTCGCCCTGGGGCCGCGGGCGCCCGGGCTGGCACATCGAGTGCTCCGTCATGGCAAGTGACATTTTGGGCCACAACATCGACATCCACTCTGGAGGCGTGGACTTGTGCTTCCCTCACCACGACAACGAGTTGGCGCAGTCGGAGGCGTACTTCCAGAACAAGCAGTGGGTCAACTACTTCTTGCACAACGGCCACTTGCACATCCAGGGCCAGAAGATGTCCAAGTCGTTGAAGAACTTCATCACTATCGACGAGGCGTTGCAGAGCTACACCAGCAGACAGCTCCGCTTGGTGTTTGCGTTCGGCAACTGGGAAAAGCCGCTCGACTTCAAGGACTCGTTGATCCACGAGGTCAAGGCGTACGAGTCCTCGCTCTCCAAGTTCTTTACTACCGTGCGTGCGCTCGCCTTGGACACCAAGCACGGCGGCCGCCGGGTCTCCAAGAAACTCGGGCCTGCCGAGAAGCAGCTCTTGCAAAACTTGGAGACGGCCCAGAACGAGGTCCACGCGGCTTTCTGCGACAACTTGTCATCGCCTGCGGCTTTGCGGGCCATTGGCGACTTGCTCTCCAAGGCAAACACGTACTTGCAGAGCACCGTGAGCGGCCAGAACGAGATGCGCATCGAGCCCTTGTTGGCCATCACCCATTGGGTCGTGAAGATTCTTGGAATCCTTGGATTCGAGACCAGGCTGGACCGCCTAGGCTGGGCCGAGAGCAGCGCAAGCGAGGCGGACGCTGGCCAGGGCTCGAAGGAGGATGTGGCTATGCCATACGTCAAAAGCTTGTCTACGTTCAGAGACACGATCCGCGACATGGCTATGCAGAAGGCCGAGGCCAAGGACTTTTTGCTGGCGTGCGATACCTTGAGAGCCGAGCTTGTGAAGTTGGGAATCTCCTTGGATGATCGGCCAAATGGCGGGGCCTTGGTGAAGTTCCTCAATGCCACTGAGATGGAAGAGTTGATTGGCCAGCAAAACGCCAAAGAGCAACAGGCGGCAGAGAAGGCCCGCAAGAAGAGCGAGCAAGCAGAGGCTAATGCAAAAAAGGAGCAAGAGAGAGAGGCCAAGATGAGGATCAAGCCCGAACAGATGTTCCGGGACCTCGCGCTCTACTCGGAGTGGGACGAGCAGGGCATCCCGGTGAAAAGCGTGAATGGGGAAGAGGTCACCAAGAGCATGAGAAAGAAGTTGATGAAGCAATTCCAGCAACAAGAGAAGCTTCACCAGGAATACTTGTCCAAGCAGAAGCTGTGAACAGACCAGTGACCAGGCCCGGCTGCAAACACGCGGCTTTGCTGTTAATATAACGCATGTCGGCCCTCCATGGCGTGTCAGCTGTTTACATAAATAGGATCAGAATCCCATGGGGCTGACACTCAGAGGTCATCAAAACTCAGATATCCGGAGTTGATTATTAAAGTCAGTATTGTATCCCCAAAGCTCTATAATATTGTATCCCCAAAGCTCTATAATAATATATTCCAAAGCTCTATAATATTATATTCCAAAGCTCTATAATATTATATTCCAAAGCTCTATAATATTATATTCCAAAGCTCTATAATATTATATTCCAAAGCTCTATAATAATATATCCCCAAAGTTCTATAATATTATATTCCAAAGCTCTATAATATTATATCCCCAAAGCTCTATAATAGTCAGTATTATATCCCCAAAGCTCAATATTTACAGTTTATCTCCAACATTTCCTTATGCAAGTTCTTCATTGAACTTCTTCATTGGCGTGGTCCAGAATAAAAAAGAACAGAATAGTCACTTTCAACAGTAGACTCAGTGGATCACCAGGACTCTGCGAAACTGCAAAAAAACGCAGGCTGCATTCCAGTAAAAATACTCCGGGATTCAAATATTCCATCTTTGACTTTTTTGGCATGGCACAAAATCTATGGGTTTCGTCATAGTACAACCCATCACCACCAGCTATAAAATCCCAAACTATCCCATGGTCCGTATTTCTGGCACGGACAGTCTAGCACCATGGCTTCTAGCCAGGATTTGTAGTCACGTGCACTACGCGAGGAAGGACACCTCACCTCAACACCAAAGCACCCAGTACTTAGCACATCTGCAAGCCGCCCAGCCGCCACAAAACAACCACAACAACCAATTCGGCAGTCACCATGTATAGCTTGTCTGCACGTGCCCAGGGTGTCGCCAACAACACGCTTACAGCGGTCTCGGCAATGAGCGTGCTAGTGGCAATTTTGTCGCTTTTCCAACTCTACATGTCAGGGGCTTGGGCTATCAGCAACACCGGAATCAGCAATGTGCGTGCCGTGGCGCTGATGAAAAACTCGCGGACGTTCGGAGCGGAGCCCGGAGCTCCTCGGGAAAACTCCAGGATCTCGTTCGACTTGTCTGCGGACTTGAGCCCTCTTTTCAACTGGAACACCAAGCAGGTGTTTGTGTACTTGACGGCTGAGTACGACGGCAACTCGCAGGGGTCGGGGAGCACCGTCACATACTGGGACAAGATTGTCACCAACAAGGATGCGGCGGTGCTTGACTTGAAGAACGTCAAGTCGAAGTATTCTGTGTGGGACATTGAGCGGTCCTTCCGAGGCAGAAACGCCACGTTGAAGTTGCAGTGGAACGTGCAGCCCTGGGTCGGGCCCTTGGTGTTTGGCGAGACCACCACCGAGAGCCCGGCGGCGTTTGAGTTTGCTCAAGTCAAGCAGAAGAAAAAGGCGGCCTGAGCTCTTCTGTTTTCTACGTCCTGCCGAAAGGTGCTGAGTATATGCATTGAAAATAACACATGTGACCAAACGGGGTTAACCGTTTGAAAATGCTTTTCTTTTCAGATTTCTCTGATATGTTCTATGTTCTATATTCTGTGTCTTGATCTTCTTTTGAGTTTTTTTAAGATTCATGTCCTCGTCTCTGATTCATGTCCTCGTCTCTGATTCATGTCCTCGTCTCTGATTCATGTCCTCGTCTCTGATTCATGTCCTCGTCTCTGATTCATGTCCTCGTCTCTGATTCACCTCTCCGCCTGCACCCGGTCATTCTCTGTGCTGGCACCAGCTCGCGATTCTTGTCACATCATGACTCTAGTAGCGCCCCCTGAACTCTGTTCCCAACTTGTTAAGCGCCCGAATAGAGTTCCTCCGACGCGAGAGCCGGCCCTCGCCCGCAACCGCCGCAGAAACTCCTAGGATTTGTTCGATGTCATTCCGAAAGCGCACCACCCGCGGCTGCTCCAGCACAAAGAATAGAAGATACTCTATTGTGTCGGGGTATTTGTCGTAGAGATCGAACGCAAATGCTTGGCTGCCAGCAGACTTCGCCTCAATGTGTTGCACAAGCCGGGCCGCTACCGCTGGGCGGATGAAGTTGCGTGTTCGAAGTTGCCGCTCGGGTGTGAAAAACCCGGAGATGTTGTTGAAGAAGCTGGGCATGCTCCACGGCGGCTCCAGTCGCATTTGATTGAACTCTTGCACCTCCTGCTCGAGAAGCCTCTTGTAGTCTCGCACGCGGGAGAAGCTGTCAACCACCTCCCTGACCTCCTCTTCGGAATTGATGTCATAGACCTTGTTAAGCACTTTGTACGTCCGGAAGATCATCTCCACGGACTGGGTCTGGCTAAGAAAGGCGAGGAAGACCCGGTACACGTGCGAGATCTTTTTGAAAATGCTCACTTCCACCCAGTTTCCGGCCACCAAAAACCGCTCACAACAGTTGAGTATGAGCTCTAGACGGCCAGAAGAAAGCTCCAACATGTGGCCCACTGTCTTGGGCTGATCCATCGAGAGAAGCTTGGAGAAAACCGTGTTGAACTGGTCCCCCGAGAGTCGGATGTTGCGGCGCACGCAGTTGTCAAGGATGGCTTCGTAGTCTTTGGACTCGAAGAAATGCTGGGTCGACTTTTTCTCTAGCATCGTGAGCTGCACGTCGTAAATTTGCCGGAAGTTCAATTGGAGAAGCTTTGGAAGCACCACGAGGTGCTGATAGTCGGGGCTGGGCCGGGGACTCTGCATGGTGGATTCGTCGTAGAATTGGTCAACGATCTCATTCAACTCCTTCAAGGCGTTGCCTATCAATGATGCGGTGACGTTCAAATTGCCGTACACCAAATACACTTTGCTCATCTCCTTGAGAATGGACACGCGGAAATCGAAACCAACCTTTTTGGCGAGACGATGCCGAATTTGGTCCAAGAACAGGACGATAAGATCGATGTTTCCTGCGGTGGCGATGGCGTAGTCGGAGAGAATCTCGAGAAGAGGCACGGTGTTGCGGAGAAGCTCGGCGTCAGAGACCTTCTTGGCGCCTGAGCTGCTTGGAAGCGCCAGCGAAGCCCGCGGGCCGGAAGAGGACGCCATGAAGTTTTTCGAAGCAAACTCGAAGCCGTAGATCTCGAAAATGGACTCCAACAAAACGTACGAGTTTTTGAAGCCGTTCTTGTTGGCGGCGTCCATCTTCAAGAGCGCCCCAATCAAGGATTTGTATGTGTGGGCCGAGATCTCGATACGCGAGGCCACCATCTCCCGATACAAGTCGAGAATGCTGGAATTGTCTTGGAAAGAGGCATTGGCCGCGGCATACTTCCGCAAGTAGGGCAAGTAGAGGCTCTCGGAGGCCAAGCCCATGTTTTTTGCAGTCTGGAAGTAGCGAGCAGCATCCTCGTCCTTCTTGATGAAAAGGCAGTGTTTGGTCAACTCGACCAAAATCACATCGAGGTTGCGTTTGCTGATGGTGTTGTCCAGGAGCGCGGTGTCGATGTGGTCCATTATGGAGGCGATGCGCTCGTTGAGAACGCGCTGGAGCCGGCGGTCCGTGATCTGGCGGATCCACTCCCGGAGGTTTCTGATCTGGCCTCTGAAAATGAGATTGCTCTGGTACGGCACCACGCTGGTGGCCTGGGCCCGGCCCAATAGCTCGTGGGCCCGCTGGAACTCGCCCAGCCGTGTATGGAAGTTTGCGCCGTGGTAGAGCACGTCCTCGGTAAGAAGGTCGGCGTCCTCGGCCAAGCGCCAGATGCGAGCAAACTGCTTGACCGAGAAGGTGGCGGAAAAGAAGCGGATGATCTCGACAATCGTGGAGGCGTCGAGAAACACTAGCCCCAGCAGCCGCTGGCGGCGAGCAATGTCCTCGACCGCCAGCATGATGTCGTTGACGTCGGACTCGAAGAGCTTGATGCGCAAGACCTCAAGCTGGATCATGGCCACGTGGCGGGCGTCGATGACGCCGGCAGCCACGCAGCGGAGAAACTCGTCAAAGTAGAAAAGCGCCCGGTCAAAGTCGTTGTTGTTGATGCAAGCGCGGATCACGCCCCGGAAAATGGGGTACGTCGGGAGCAAGCGGCGCCGCTGCATCTGCTGGTACAAGCGCTCGACCTCCCACTGCAGGCCGATGGACGACAAGGCGCCAATGACAACGGCGTAGTGGATCACGTGCGGAAGGTCATTTTTGCCGTACATGTCCTCGAAGCGCTTCTGCAACAACTTCCAGTTCTTGGTGCGCTCGCTGATCTGGAGAAGAAGCACAAGCTGCTGCTCGTCGTGGAGCTGCGGGTGGCGGGCGTACGCCTGCACCGCCTCGTCGTGGTTGTTCTTGTGCATGTGTGAGTGCATGAGCGCCGTCAAGTCGTCGCTGGTGAGCATGTCCTGCTGCTGCTTGTAGTCAAACACCCGGATGACCATGTCCGGCAGCGTGGCACACAGTGCCTTCATGAGCGCCGACAAGAGACGCAGAATGCTGGCGCCGACGCCGGCGCTTTCAACGGCGGCGCCGAGGCTGTCGAGGTGCTCCACACTGGCCTCAAGGAGCAAGCGGAGCGCCCGTTTATATACAAGATGGTCGGGCCCCACGTCCTGCCAGCCGCCGTCGATGAGCGAGATGTACTGGACGAAGCGCAGCACGACGAGCAGGCCGCCGCTCTGGGCAAGCAACATCTTGCGGAGGTAGATGGCGGTCATGCGGTGTTTTTGGGCCAGGGCGTGCTGGGGGCTGCGGAGAAACGCCAACATGGACTCGTGGGACGTGGCCATGTGCCGGTCGCGGCTCTGGAAGCGGAGCGTGTCCATCACGGTCATGGCCCACGTGGGAAACGAGTCCCGTGGCGCGTCGGGGTATGTGAGGAAATGCGATTGGGCTAGCGCTGCCTGGTGCAGCGAGAAAAGCTCCAAGTATGCGGCGGCGTCGCCGCGGTTGATCATGAGGTGCACGAGCCGCTGGTGGTTTTCCCAGAGCCGCTGCTGCAAATAGGGGTTGTTCTGGCCAAACACGAGCTGCCAGGTCTGCACCAAAAAGGCGTATGCCTGGTCGGAGAACGGGCCCAGTGCCATTTCGATGGCGCTGACAAAAAGCTGGTGCACGGAGGCGTCGTTCAACTGCCGCCGCCGCATGCTTTGCATCACGTTCTGTGCCACCTGCTCGTTGCCTAGCACGGCCTCGATGTCTGGGATGTGAAGGGTGTTTGTGTGGAAGTAGGGCAGGGATGGCGCCGGGGGCGCGGACGCTAGGGGCCGCGCGGCGCCTCGCACAAAGGCGGGTGCCCGCCGGGATGCACGGGTGTATCTTGTTTGCCAGAGCCCCGCTCGTATTAGCCGGATCATGGGGTGCAAAGCTGGGCCGACGGTAGCTACTGATGCCATCCTGTAGACATTTTTTTGTGGGCCGCGGCCGCGGTGCAGGACGCCGCTAGGCGGGGGAGTTGCGCCAGGCGCGGGTCGCGTGGCTGCGGTCACGTGATGTCGCGCCGGCTGCGCGCGACCAAAGCGGTAATGCGATGGTGCACGGGTGTGTTGCGCGGAACCGGGCTCACCGCCAGCCGCGCGTGCTCATAGCCCGCCAAAGCCGCCGCTTCGCCGTGGAGTGCACCCTGCGCGCCGCTCCTTATCTAGCCGCGTGTGCCGTCCGCGATAACATCACCAGCTCTTCTGATAACGCTGCATTGCACAATACCCAACACCGCCAGGACGCTGGAATTCCGTGGCCGATATAAGAATGGCAATGTCTCCTGGGGTTTGGCGAAGCGCTCTTTTTTGCACCGCTTCCCCGTGACATTTCTGCATCTCCCCGACAGCAGCTCTGTTTAGACTTCCCAGTGACGGTGTTTTGAATACTAATTTGGCTTGAAAGCTTCTTTTTGGTTTCCTTCTTTTGTGGTTTCCTTCTTTTCTGGTTTCCTTCTTTTCTGGTTTCCAGCTCACTACGGGCTTAGCTTTCCTGTTTCTGCTCCTTCCTGTACTGTCATTAAAGACTCAGATTCCAACCCTTTCTCCACACCCACCTTTTAATTCCAACACCCACCGTTGATCCAAATCCCTCGGACCAGGACAGCGACAAAAAAGACAATGGAAAAAGACACGATGGACAAAAAAGACCCGGACCACTTGGACCCCGTGGTGTCCTTCACACGTGGCAATGTGCACCTGCTCGACCCAATCACAAGCTTCACCCTGGCCGACGGCAAGGAAATCCAGGTCACCGGCGACGTGGACGCAGCAATGGACCTCGCCTTGGACGAGGACCCCGTCCAGTACTCCGGCGCCGCCGAGGCAAAGCTCCTCCGCAAAATCGACTTGTACCTCATGCCTCTCATCTGCCTCTTGTACGCGTGCCAGTTCATGGACAAGACCACCACGTCGTACGCGGCCGTCATGGGCTTCAAAACCGACTTCAACATGGTGGGCGACATGTACTCGTGGTGTGGCACGGCGTTCTACCTCGGGTACTTGGTGTTTGAGTTTCCCGCCAACACCTTGATCCAGCGATTCCCGCTTTCCAAAGTCACCGCGTCGTTCATCGTGCTCTGGGGCATGATTCTCTGTTTGCACGCCGTGCCCCACAACTACGCCGGCATCATCACCCTCCGTACCTTGTTGGGAATGCTCGAGTCCGCCGTCACCCCGGCCATGGTCATCTTCACCAGTCAGTGGTACCGCAAGGAGGAGCAGTTTCTCCGTACCGCGCTCTGGTTCTCCTGCAACGGCATCGGCATTGCCTTGGGCGGCGGCATTGCCTACGGCGTGTCGGTGCATGCGGACCACTACTCGCTCGCGGGCTGGAAGATTCTATTCATCATCACGGGCCTCATGACCGTGGTGGTTGGCGTCTTGTTCCTCGTCCACATCCCGGACACCCCGGCCTCGGCGTGGTTTCTCTCCAGCCACGAGAAAAGGATGGTGGTGGAGCGCATCCGCTCCAACCAGCAAGGCTTCGGAAACCGCCACTTCAAGATTGGCCAGTTCAAGGAGGCTCTTTCTGACGTCAACGTGATCCTCTTCTTCCTCTTCGGCATCTCCTCCAACATCCCCAACGGAGGCACCACCAACTTCGGCTCCATTCTCCTTGCCTCCGACTTCAACTACACCTCCCAGCAGGCGCTCTACATGAACATGCCATGCGGCGCCGTCGAGTTCTTTGGCTGCATTCTTCTCGCCTACGTTGTGCGTTTTGTCAAGCACAGAATGATTGTCTCGGTGTTTGCTTCCGCCCTCAGTTTGGCGGCCTCGTGCATGTTGGCCTTTTCCGCTTCCAAGCACGTCCGCTTGGCCGGCTACTATCTCATGTACGTTTATCCACTCGCCACCATTTGCATCTTGTCTTTGGTGGCCTCCAATATTGCAGGCCATACTAAGAAAATCACCTCCAACGCTGTTTTTCTCATTGGTTACTGTGTGGGCAACTTGATTGGGCCCCAGACGTTTATCGACGCCCAGGCTCCGTCTTATACCGGCGGTAAGGTGGGCTTTGTCGTGTGCAACGGTGTTACCACCGTGCTCCTCGTGTTAATCTACTACAGCTTTTACGCCTGCAACCGCAAGAAAGAGCGGGACATGGCCGCCTGCGACCACGAGAAGCTTGACTCCCTCGCCAACATCGAGTTTGCCGACTTGACAGACAAGCAAAACCCTTATTTCCGCTACATGCTCTAGAGCTGTGCTGCGTTCATAGTTTCTCCACCCCGGCATCGGGAATTCATAGCCTGCATTGCTTTCATCAGATTCATTAAATCAGTTTTTTTGTGATGTAGTCATCGAAGTAAACTTCTAGTACAGTGTGAATATAAAAGATCATCATAAAAAGCTTTGCTAGACTGTGTCAAAACGAATAAATAGTGCTACGCGGTTAGAATCGTTGGCTACCAATGTTGGTTTTACTGCAAGCATCAGCAAAAGACCTATCATCAACTCCTTGTCTCCAGCACCTCAAAAATTTGTACACAGAAGCACGCCTCCTCCCCTTATTGTACAAGGGAGGGGAAACAAGGGTGATTATGTCCGCCCGGTCACGAGTATCCTCATTTAGCTTGTTTCTGGTTCAAGACATACCTAATTGTTAGCACTTATCCATTAGAAATTTCGGTAACTCATACAAGGCTGAAACTTAACGATAATGCGATTGTCAACCCGGTGATTCAGTTGGAACAATTGGTAAATGCAAATAATCTTCGTTACCCCTCGACTAAACATACCTTTGGTAAATCACATGGCCACCTCGGAGGTGCCCCTTGTAATAAAGTAGCGTGGTTAACCACTAGCCCTGTTCATTGATTTCCACACAATCACACAAATCAAGTCTAGTTAAGGCAAAAAAATTTTAACGAGAATCGCATCAGAATATATACCACGGCCTCTGTGCACTCCATTAGGGCTGAGATGTTTGCCCTGCATGCACGGCCCCTTCTTCCTACAACTGAAGCATCGGTCACTGGCGACAACGAAAGCAATCGGATGGCCCGTCTTGGCGTCTTGGCTATGCTAGTATAATCGCGTTAACTTCATATACACGCCACTCTCAAGCATCTTTGCGAGTTTCAAGTGTGGGTGGTGGCTGAAGATCTTCATCGCAAAACTCGGCAGCTTCGCTAAAGCCAAACGAACATCGCCTGATACGATCCAAGTCAAGCTTACGCCCCTCCAAGGACGGAATCAGATGTAGGTACTTTTTAGTCATGCGTCTGGTCCGTCCCAGAAGTGAGCCTTTCTTAAGCTTTTAAGCTTCTTAGCATTGCCTGTAGGATGGAGGGTACTTTGTCACTAGTGTAGCGATTCTTAAGCAGCCTCCATGTTTGGCGCACGGCGTCCTCTTGGAAAGAATCATCATGGTTAGTCACCTACATAAATTCGAATAATAGGTAGTCGGACCAAGCGGAGAACCCTTTGTAAGACATCTTGAGGTGCTTGTGACACTCTTGTAAATTCGTCCTTGTGCCGGAGAATCCATACGAAAGTACTCTGCATTGCACAAACGGAACTGTTGATCACAGAATGAGAGAAGAGTCAATTAGAACAATCCTGTTCGTGATACAGTTTCAGTCGAGCAACCTTCGCGTATAAGCAGCGTGCATGTGTGCGTTCAAGAGGTAATTTTGACGAAACATGGCGACCGAGAACCTGCCGAATCTAACAATCCATGGTTGGGAAAACAGAGGCCACTTAGAGTCTGGCAGCTGTTCTTGATTTTTGTGGTTTCATCAAGGATCACTGACTGCTTTTGGTGGTTTCATCAAGATTTGGTTGCAAAGCCACACAATCCTTCCGTCTTGGAATCTGTGTTTAGTAAAACACGTATTCTCGTTCACCACTCAGGGCGAGGCGCTTCGCTGCTTCACTTGATTCCGAAAAAGAAGATCTTCACACATATTATGAATGCTAAGTGGAGCACGACTATAGCTGCAGTTAGAAGAAGACTTTCTTTTCTGCCGTGTGCATTTGCAGCATCCGAGGTATCGGAGGGAGCTTGTAGAGGATTGGTGGAGCAGTTCTTGATGAGGAACGGACGGACCTTTACTAGGATACTCAAACCACTCAAGAAGCCAGCAATAGCAACCAAGCCCCACTGGAGGGTAATTAACAATCCATGGTGCTTCTTGTCACTGATGAAAACCGCGAGGATAAGATTAGCAACGGTTGCCGGCATCCAAAAAACACCCGCATAACTATAGATCAGAATCATCCGGGTGAGAGAGAGCTGGTCTTGGAACTTGAACACCCACCGAGATACCACATAGCTGAGCGCGGGTACTGCCACGGTGTAACCGTAGAAAAATGAGATTGAAAGGGTGAGCAAACGAAAATCGTACTCATATGCTTGGTCTTTCTTACTTGCGTGCAACCACTGAGCTAGAAGGTTCGCTCCGGTGGACGACACAAACATGAGAAACACAATTGTGGCGTTGATCCACACAAAGCCGTACAATTCGGTGGGGCCACTGTCACTATGCGTAGCCACAACCGAGGTATTATTAAGTGGATTCAATGCCAAGATGATTTTCCCAAGAAACTCGTCGGTATTGATGTCAAAATAACGGCTGTAGAAGCTCACACGAAACATGTTACCACCCGCCTGACTCGGAGCCAGAGGTGCTTTGGGCGTGGATTCTGGTCCCGTTTCCAAATTACTTTCTCTCGTAGGTTCTCGGTAAGCTTCTCTTATGGGTTCTGGCAGTTAGTATGAAAAGCGACAACTTCACCAAGCGGTAGAAGAACACAAATATCACGCTTATCGACTTATCGACTTGCGAATAATACGGCCGTTCAAATTGGTGCCGATAGCTAGGTGCTAACTGCAGTCACATACCATCTTGCTGGATTAGATCCGGAATGTCGGGCTCGACGTCCTGATTGTTAGTACAATGTATTTGAATGGCCTTCGTTTATCAGATTTGGCACATACATTCTCTATGGCCGTATATTTGGACATTATGGGTTTTTGGAGTAGATTCGGGGAAGGAGCGTGAAGCGTTGTGGTGGCTGCTGCGCGAACGAGTGGGGCACGTGACCCTGCGCTGGCATGGTGGTCTGTTTTGCAGCATTTGCATGTACTTCATTTCTGGGCATTTCAGTCTTCTTTTGTCTCCGGGCTCTCTATCAATCTCTCTCTCTCTGAAGGAGTCTCTATTGACGCTCACTTTTTCCTGGTCCTCCATTGATTGCTCTCATTTCCGGACTCTTTTCTTGAGCAAGCTTGGATCAGAAGGTTCAAGTTGGTGCAACGGTTTTGGCAGTTAACTTAATGGTGCCACTCTTTCATTTCCAGGTTCAGAATTCGCTCGAGTTGGACCACATTCCGGTGAAAGTAGGTACCGAGCTCGGCTTTACGGAAGTATAGGATGCAACTTGCAACTCGGTGAGACTCACTTTGTCATCTGGAAGTCTCGTTTTGGCCGTGACTAAAGCCGAATTGTTGAAGTGGGAATTGGCCGTAGTCATGGACTGAGCTGTTTTTGTTTCGGAAGGCTTGACCATGTTCTGTTCCTGTTGTTCGTGGTATAGGCCCTTGCCCCGCTTATCTATCCGAATGAAATTCTGGGGTTGAGCGAGATGTGAGCCAAAGGGATTCGTGTATGGATGATCAGCCACACCAGGTTTCTGGTAACCGTATCTTTTGTGGGTATCAAGCAGACCTTCATTTTGGGAGAAAAGACCGCCCTTATCATCTGCTTCTTCTGCGGTATTTTCAAGAGGCCTCTCGAAGAATCGAGTCGCTCCTAGCTCAAGAGAAGAATTGGACTCATCTGCATTTCCTCCGGGCGCATCATTTTGGTTTTCTTTCCGTACCGGAGAGTTGATGTCCGGTTTGCTGGAGGAAAGCGAAGCCACTTGCTGAATTGCGGCTTTTCTGCTTTGGAACGGAATCCTCTCCACCAGCGAGGCCTGGCGGGTGTCAGTGCAGAAAAGAAAATAGATCGCCAGGCTGAGACAGATAGCTGCAAAAATGGTAAAGATGATGGCAGGGCTGGTGGTATGCAAGAAGACTAGCGAAGCGGTAAGAACTGCATTAAATGCCCAGCCAGTGGATGCAGCAATAGCAAGTCCCTTACTTCGAGAGCCAGGCGATAGTGTCTCGATTGTGAAAAGCAGAATCGTGGCACAGATCAAGGCAGAGTAAACCGACAAAGCGAAAGAGCTCAAAGCCAAAACTCCTGAAGCAGGAAAGTTGGCTATGCGCAAGAGTGGCTCAAAAGGCTGCTTGCCGGGGTTGTGTTCCCTAGAAAAGACAAAGCTTGTGGCACACATGGACCAAAAAGCCCCGGAAAGAAGCCCAAACCCGAGCACGAGTGAGTTTGTGCGATGGATATTCTTAAGGAGCAAGACGGGAATGCTGGAAAAGCAGATTTGGACCGCATTTTGAATGTGGAAATATGACTCAACCGCTGAAGACTCTAGCTGGCAGAACGAGCCAATCATTTGGAGGTAATGTGGGGTTCCAATGGTTGAGAGGAGCTGTGCTAAGAGTTGGCACACTATCGCTCTTCCCAAGGAGGAAGGGAAGGGCACCCTTGCTTGATTTCTCATCTCACTCTGTGGCAAGTCCTGAATGATTTTTCCATTTGAGATTTCGCCCGGTCCTTTCATTACACCCTTGTCTTCCAGTCCAACGATATCGTTGATTGCAATGCACTCCTTAGTGGTACGCTTTTCGTTTTCGTCGTTGGTGAATACGGCGGGACTTGCCACTGCAACTTGGCGGCCGTAATCTGGACTTGTTGCCACTTGACCACCAGAATCCGGGGTCACTGCATCACTCAAGTCTGGCGGAGTTCTTCGAGAAGAGGAAAGCTTGTCATAGAAAAGCGCTGCCCGATTCCATTTCTGTTTCTTACAAAGATGAATTGGAGACGGCGGCAAGAATACAGAGCAAATCATGAGAATCACACCCCAAGAGGACTCGAATAGCCATGCCGCGTGAAAAGCAGCTGCTGAGCCCACTTTTCGGTCAAGAATATGGGAAAAGACGTAAATCACCTCTTGTGCGGCCAAACTAAAAGGGAACAGCAACGCTATGGAAGCGGCCCGAAAGTCGGGCACAAGCACCTCGAAAGTGTACAATCCGGACGAAACACTACTAAGTCCGAGTGCAATTCCTTTGGTGAGTTTCCAGAGTACTACCTGGACATTGCTGCTTGCAAAAAAGGTCCCAGCGCACCCAATTACCCATACTATGCTGGCAATTCTCATAGTGTTGAGGCATCCTATGTGGCTGCAGATTTTTCCGGAAAAAAGAGAGGACACTGGAGTCAGGAACTGATTGGCAGACTAAGCGAAGGTTTTTCGCTTCCGTTTAATTGCAAAGTTACGTACCTGCGGCACCAATGGAGCACCCACACGTGAGCATGAGAATCTCCACTATTGAGAGATTGGAGTACGCCTGCGAGAGCTTTTGATTGGCCATAAAGGCAAGAAGGCTCGAACGGTCCAGCCCGTTTAGGATTCCAAAAGTAGCCGTGAGAATTGCTACGTTTTGCAGGCGGAAGGTCTTTATCATTGTTGAAAAGAAGTGGGTGCAAAATTGTTACGTCTGGATGCGAAAACGTCTTAGTGCTGGTGCCTGGTGCGCTTTGTGTGCACCACAAGCTTACAAGACCTACAAACCCGTACGCTTTCTTACTCGACTTTTCCCAAGACTGTCATATATTCTGTGAACATCACATCAATAACCCAGTTTTTAAACATTTGATCTGTTCTATGGGACTCGGTCTAAATGGAAAACTCCAATGCAGACATCAGAAGCAGATTACAGTCTTGAGGGAAGGTTATCGAGCCTTTCTGTATTCTCACTATGACGTTCTGAGATTTAATGTGTTTTACCATAGACTCAAACATTAAAATGCTTTTAGGATCGTGGGACAAATAGTCTGTCCTCACGGCTCTCGATCACACTATCAGTGAATTCGTATGTGAACTAGTTGTCAAGATTTAGTTGCACTATGACATTTTTTGACTTTGCTTAACATGCCCAGACGTTCCAGACGCCATACTATGTGACAGAATCAGTACCCAGAACTACCAGGGCCTACACAACACTACGGTCAAAATAATAAGTAGGACCAAAACTCATTGTGGTGCACGGGTGTTTACTTGTCTGCCGCGTGCATCTGGAACCCAGTCAAACCTCCTTCATCGACTGCAACTATCCATACTTCACGCTAAGACAAAGCGTGTTATCAATCGCGGCCCTTGTCTATAAGCGGCTTTTGGCCAGTGGCGTCAAATTGCTTTGACAAATTCTCTATTATCGCTACATGAAGCCAGGTTCATTTTAGCCATTAAAGCTCACATTTAAGTGCCTTGAAAAGCCTCATTCTACTCTCTACCGTCTAATGGAAGAACATTCACCCGATACGAGTGGTCCACCGGAATTCGGGGCAATAGACCCTCAGGGCGAGCCTTTGGACTCTCTTCTATTTCCTTCCTTCCTGCCGCCCGATGTCAATTTTTACACCAAGAAAACGTTAGTGAGATCGCCCATGGTTGTGGCGATTTTTCCAAACTTCCACGTGTCAGAGGCAAAACCCTTATCGGGTCTCACGAGCTCCTCGATCAATGATGAAGATGATCAGACCCTTCATGCGCCAGAAAAAGACTCCTATTTCGGCGCAAATCTGGACGACGACGACGAAATGTGGGACCTTGATGATCTGGTGGTCTTTCCGCAGACTACTGCTCAAGAGCATGAGGCTTCCAAGAATACGGATCCCTCTGGTGCGACCGCTACCACATCCAACAATGATAGCAGCTCCGCATCTAGTATATCTATTGAAGTCCTAGTCAAAGCTACCTCTGTGCTTGTCGACGGTATAGAATTTCCTTTGCCGGCCTCTGTGAAAGCTGCCGTTTGCATCTCTCAGGATTCGAAATTGTCCTCGGATGTTGCGCAGGATGATAGCCTTCTAATATCTCTTTTATCCGGCTACTCACTACTAATCCGGATGTGGAAAGTTCCTCGCTGTACCTCGGATGCTCTATTCCCCACAGTTGGGCCCTCAAATCAGCCCGTGGGCTCTCATATAATCAAACCTTTTGTGGTGCAGTGGTGGATGGCCTCTGAGGGACTGGCTCTACATTCAGAGCTAGGCAACTCTGGCTTCGAGACTGGCTTCTCACTTTCTGCACATCCATCTGGCCTTGCTGTCGTCTCTGCTTCCCCCCACTCGCTTTTTCGTATTCACGCCTGTGAAAATACAGCTCGGGGTCTTCAGCTCTCGCCTCAATTCAATGTCCCTATAAATGGTGTCATCTTAGGCTCTTGCTTTGCTCATTCTCTCAACGCACTGAATGCTAGCGACCATGTTTTGTTTTTGACAATAACCTTGTCTACATCTAATCGCTTAGAGCTAACGCTCTACAGCTGGTACCACTCTGTGCCACTCACTGGAAATATTGAGACCTCGCTTCTTCCCTTGAACAGCAACTTTCCTTTTCCCATAATGACCATTCCACTTCAGAACAATAACAGTTTTCTATTTGTGTGCCCCGAAGAGTTTATTATTGTCACCATTAGCAACATTTGGTCAGCTGATTATGCATTTGCCAGATTTACCTACGACGGCGCGTTTCCAACAGCTTTTTCGTCTCCAGAATCCTCGATTCTCAAAGACTTTAAAGTGGACTCTGATTCGGAATCCATCCTCTCCGAGTCCAGCAACGCTCGTGATGAGGTGCTTCTCGCCACCGATTCAGGGATCGTATATTCTTTGATCATCACAGATAATTCCAATTTGGAATACACTCCTATAATTAAAGTTGCAGACCCTATCTCCGTTTTTTGTCTAAGTCCGGCAGAAAATGGGCACATTCTTGATTTTGCCAGCGATACTGGGGGGGCAAAGAAGCTTTTGGTGCCTGAGCTCTTCAATCCTGGTGTCGAATCTTTCACACATGCCCAAAAGTTGCCTTACTCCGAAGCCTCGCTTTTAAGAGATTACAAAATGTGGACCCCTGTAATAGATGTCATTGTGACCAATTCTCGGCCAACTAGCGCGTCGATTGAATCATGTTCCCGAGAAGTATGGGCACTTACAGGATTGGGCAAGAGAACCAAGTTGTCTCAAATAAGCTCGGGATATCAAATAGAGAAGCTTTCTCGAACGAATGAATCTTTTCGAAAGGCTCACTCTGTTTTTAGCGTCTTCGACAAACTTCTAGTCTGCTCATTTCCATTCGAAACCAAAGTTTATGAATGGGATCCGAAAGGGTTCGAATCGGGCCAAAAAGATCCTAATGGCGGATCATTCGCGGAGCTTCCGCTGCATTGTTTGACCGCAAGTACTCTGACGCTATTATGTTCCTCCCCTCCAAGTCTGGAAGTGGCCATACAATTCATGCAAAATCGCGTCTCTTTCTCTGACCAGAAGAAGAACGTTTTTGTTAATCTTTCAAAGCCACTTATAATGGTGCAAATGGTAAATGAATGGGCTTTTCTAGTATCTGAAGTCAATGGTCAAGCTGAACTTGAAGTATGGAGAACTCATGCCGAGTCTGTAACAGAAACTGAAAATGACTTGTTCACGATTGTTGCCACACATCCTTTATTTATGCAGATAAGTGTTTTGAGTGTTCACGATTTTGAAAATAAGGTGGTCGTCTACTTAGGATCATTTGAGGGCAGCTGTGTTTGCTTGCATTTCGACAAAACTCATCACAACATTCACAAAAACTTTGATATTGACCTAAACGCTTATTCAAACCCAGAGGATACTATTCGAACCATTCCGCACAGTATTGTGATATCTCAGCTGAACCATATGCTTTACATTGGGTCAAAAACCGGCTACTTTCTTAGGTTTCTAACCAGGAGCCCAACCCCTCAATTTGTCGATAAAGTGAGGCTTAGCGTACTGCCATTAAGCCTTCTTTTGAGTACCGAAGACCCGAATTTACTCCTTTTACACTCCAGGCAAATGTGGCTTCTCAACTTATATGAATCGAATATCCCCGAAAAAGTCTCATTCGGCGAAAAGATCGAAAAGCCTATCTACGAAGTGCTTCAATTTAGCTCGTCTAAGTCACAGCAATTGAACATGATTTGCATCAAAGAAGACGGTTTATGCGTTGGATCTCTTTTTACACACAGAACTGCAATACTTAAACAAATTAGCATCGGGGAGCCCGCAAAAAAGGCAGAATTTCTCGATATCTCAAATTTATTCATATTACTTTGCAAATCCAAAAGCCCCATGTCCAGACTCAAGTTCGCAGATAAAAAGCTTCTTAAGATTTTACCTACAATTGAGGCTGATTCCAAGACTGGCCTCCAAAGGGATGAGCCGATATTTACCTCAGATGAAGTTCCCACCTGCTGTTTGATCTGGGAGATATTCAGATCAAACAGAATTTCTAAAAAAGTCATCGTGGGATCTCTGAAACAAGATGGAAACGCTGGCAATCTCAAAATCATAGACATTTCTCGAATGTCTCTCGAGGGCTCTTCTGCTACTATTATAAAACAAGTGGAATTGTTCTCCATAGCCCGAGACAGACCAATCTCCTGTATTCAACAAATCGACTCCACTATCTTTTTCTCCTGTGGTCCCGATATTTATTCCACTTCTTATGATATGGAAAACAAAAAACTCGTTCCAGTCCGAAAGCTTATCAGCGTCTCCTCTGATATTACCCAAATGAACGTGGCCCCTGGTTCCGTCCTTTTGGTTAACTCGAAGTATGACTCTCTCTTGGCTCTTAAATATTCGGGCTCTAGCTTCACACCTTTCGTTTCAACAGGAAACCTTGATGATGAATCAACTGAGGAGAACAGTCTGATTGAAGTCAAATTCAAGGACTCAACTCCGCGCAGCTTAGTTAACAACGCCTCGGTCAATGGAAGATATGTTGCAGGGGACAAATTATACTCTCTGTTGATCATCTTCGATCCAGACAAGGACCTGTCCTTCAACTATAGATTTTCAATGATTCCTAGGACATTTAGTGCAAACCTTTCAACCTTCGACCATTCATCTGTCCATGATGGATCGCATGTTCTAGCTGTGGGAGTGAACGGAGAAATTGTCGATTTCAAGTTACTGAATGAAAAGGAAGAAAGTATTGTTGCCATTAAGAAAAAACTAGCAGAGTCATACAATTTACCTCTAGATGGCACGTTTCCAGAGTTCCTAAAGAGACTAGCTAGACCTTTCGCCGACAAGGTCACTGGAAAGGGATTTTACAGTCTAAACAAGCCTTTTTTTAATTTTACAGGGAATAAGATGAAGGAAAATGTCATTGACCTAGACTTGGACGAGATATCCGGTCTTATTCAATGATCTTATGTGGATTCGAATAAATAATCGTGATAAATCACATACACACTTTGCGCTTGTCGGTGGCCTAAGAGCACATCGAATCTCTTGCATCACGATAATGGCTCAACAGTCTTGAGCTTATGGTCCTGTATCTTCTGCACTGCTCGAAATGGCGTCCGTCTCCTCATCGCTTGGTTTTTTCTCGTCCTCGGAATTGGCTCTTTGCGCCATAGGTGGATCAATCGTCTTTCCCGTATCGTCCTGTGGGTTTGCTTGCGCTAATTTTCTTCTCTGTCTCTCTTGTCTGAACTCAGCAGCTCTTTTCAGTCTCTCACTCTCTGCATTATCACCTTCAGTTTTGCGAAACTCCTTGAGCAAATTCCTAGCACGGAAGCCGACGTCCTCTTCAGGTTCCTCAGATGGCGAGTGATCTGTACTTCCATTCTCCTCCATCGATACCCCGCCATCGTGTACCATTTTTTTGGCATTTTCCATTAAGTGTCGCTTCATCAATGCCCTCTTCCTCGCTGTGGACGTTTCTCCGCGCTCTGGGCCAGCAGACTTGAGTTTTTCGAGAAGGGAATCCATGACGTTCGTGTCAGAATCTGCATCCGCACTTTCGATTCTTGCTTTGGCCTGTGCATTTGTTCTTTCGACTAATTTCTTTCTTTGCTCATAAAGTCTGATTTCTTCCTCTCTCTTGATATTCTCTGCCTGTGCTTTCTTGAAGTCAGACATGAAGTTAGAAAACTTGCTCATGAACGAGTTCCTCACGAAGCTGTCTGTTGGATCTTCACCAAAGTAAATCATGAGTTTATCGAACTCTTTAAAGGTGTAATTGGCTTGATCCATCAAAAGCTCGACCTTCTTCTTGGCCTTAGGAAGTAATGGCGTGACAACTTTCAATACACGGTCTTGAGGATGAAATTTGGAAATATCACTCAAGTTTCCAATGTCGAGGGAGCTTTGCACATTCTTGACCGATTTAGAGAATTCTTTGCAGTCGTTGGAGATCACTTCAATGGAATATTTAGAAACCTCTTTGCAATCATTGAGCTCCTCCAAAAATTCCATTAGCTCAGGATAATTCAAACGAATTGTTTTTTCCACATAGTGCAAAAACGACATACTGTTTTTATCGTCCTTCACAAAATTCAATCTTTGCAATGAGCTGAGTTTGAAGCCTTTAGCTTGCTTGGAACTATCGTTCATGTAATTACCAACGGCAAGAATAATATCAAAAACGCTTCTCAAGTGCTTCGACTCTTTAATGCTGTCCACAGCGGAGTCCAAGCTTCTCAACTTTTTGACAAGATCGTCATAATCTTTTTCAAAGCTGGCTAATGTCTTGAGAGCTCTTATTCTCGATTTCCAGTAGTGCTGCAAATTGTAGATTAACTCCAAATAAATTCGATCAGGCCTTTGCAATTCTGCTGGATCTTTTTCTGGCTTGCCCGTTTCCTCGGTTGTATAGTCTGTTGAATATGGCAGAAGACTGGTGGCCAAGCTGTTGGGAATTTCCACAATCTCGTCTTTCGCAAAGAACTCTAAAACAGCACTATTTTCAAGAATGTCTTTGTCACATCTTAAAATCTTACTAACAACCTCGGTGTCAGATATGTTGTTGTAAAAATGTAAGTTGATTCCAAACTGCTGAGCAATGTCCCTTGCCAAGAAGGTGACTTTGTCGACATCTTCCTTTTTCTTAGTGGCCAACTTTTTGATCTCTTTAGCAGCAAAGATGGTCTCTATTTCATCCAAGACTCCCTTACCCATCAACTCGGTGACCATATTATGTGGTGATGAATCGCTCCAAAAAGAATTGTTGTTACTCTCGGCATAGTCCACCTTCTCCCAATGCAACTGCTTCAACTTCTTCTTTGGTCTTGGGAATTGATCGAAGAGATTAGGAGTCACTGCTGATGGCAAATCTGGACTCACGGACTTTTGCTTCGACACTGGGAATGGTGGAGGTGGTGGAGGTGGTACACCTCCGTTTAGCATACCTGGGAGTGGAGGGGCTGGTGGCGGAGGACCCCCTTTTCCTCCTAGCGAAGGTGGAAGTGGTGGTGGCGGTGGTGGTAAAGCTTGTGCGCTTCCACCTAATGCGGGTGGAAGTGGTGGTGGTGGTGGTGGTGGTGTGTTTGAAACTGCACCGCCTAATGCGGGTGGAAGTGGCGGTGGTGGTGGTGGTGGTAATGACTGACTGGATGCGGAAGATGGCGGTTGTGGTGATTGCGAGACTTCCTCTGGAGTTGCAGTTTCGGATACCGCTATTGGCGCAGTCACCTTCACCTTGGAACTCAACTCCTTCAAAAATTGAGGATTCATTGAGGTAACAGTCTTGTTTCTGTTCGTCTTGTAATCGTTAGCTGGGCCGACTGAGCCGCTTATTGCTTCTTTGTCACTCTTGACCTTCCCTTGAGCGTACTTGCGCTCCAAGTTTGCCAAAACATTTGATTTCAGTTCTGAGGAAGGGTTCACAGAATTTCTTGTACTCAAAGAATTCAACTGGGCTCTCAAGTCTTGCTTCATGCGTTCCACGGCTTGAAGCTCTTCTTGAATCTTGGCTTTGACGGTAGTGTCTATGAGACTGTTGAGATATGAGTTCTCTTTCTCGGTGAGATTGAAGTCGATGTTTATGTCCTTGTAATTGTGTTCAAGTTCTTTCAAACGATCCATAGCCAATAATCTTTGTTTTGAATAATTGCTGCTGTTGTTGTATTTCATGATGTCATTTGATTCACTTTGTAAGGAAGCAAGCTGTTTCCTGAGTTTGGAGAGCTTTTCCACATCATCCTCTCTCATTGCTCGCTTAGGCCCCAAAGGAACTGGCTCAATGAACAGTGAATCCTCCTCAGTTTCATCGACCTCCAGATCCTCCTCGAAATCATCTTCATCCAGAACTCTCTCTGAATGACCTAGATCTTCACCCAGTTCCTCTTTGTGCTCAGGAGCTTTGTAATTTTCGAAATCGGTCATTTCCAATTCTCGAGCCAAATTTTCAATGTCATTCATTTGCTCCCGCAAAGCACGTAGTCTCGAGCTGGGCTCGACTTGACTCCCAAGCAGCTTATTTTCGAGCTTGAGCTCGGCCCTTTTGCGATGTATCTGCTTTTTCAACTTATTCATGAGCTGCATATTACTTGTTTGAACAGAAAACGTGGTTTTTCCATCTCCTTTCCTGGATTTGATTTCACCGTTGTTCAACATTATGAGAAGCTCCCGCATTTCTACCTCCAGTTCTTGCTTCTCTGTGAGATGCTTTCGCTTCAATTCTTCAAATTCTTGCTGGAGCTCTTCGTTTAATCTTCTCGTTCTTCTTAGGACGGCTTCTTGCTCTTTCACTTCCTTAGTCAAACTGGCAATGACGCCTTCGGAACCCATGGACAATTGGCGTGATATATCATCTCTCTCCGCCGTGGCTTCTTCTGCAATTTTTTTGTAGTTCGATGCCTCTTTCAAAGCTTTTTTGTACAAGTCGTCGGTGTTTAAACCTTCAAACAACCTGTTCATGGCGATTCCTATAGCTGACTCGTCATTGGTAGTGTGCGCGTTCGTAACGTTTTGTATCAAGCCATCAAGTAACCTCAAGCTTCGGACAGATTCAGTCGGATCCTCTCGCTTCTCTGCTTGGTTCAAATAGAGATGCTGCATGGCACTAAGGAAAAAGCCCTCCGATTCGTTGTTTTGCACCTTCAGCCAGATAGACTTCACTAAATCCACAGGATCATTGAAGTCAACATCGTGGTCAATTTCTTCAGTGGTCTTGAATTCGAGCTTATCATTCTCCTCCTGTTCCAAGTATCTGTCGCATTGTTTTGACAAGGTTTCATAGTTAGTGTCCCTGAATTTTGTCAAAATAGCGTCAATCCCAGCTGCTTTCAATTGTGAACGAAGGTTAAGCCGGACTCTGAAATCTATTCCGTATTCGACTATCGTGTTAATGAGAAGCATTGAGCTTAGGCAATATTCGAGGAGTTGGTTTTCGAGCTGTGCAGAGTTGACTGTCGGCGAATTGGAGCCATACATGGCATACTTTAATTCATCGCTAGCACCAACGAGAGAGTTTTTGTACTTGCCCTTACCATCGATTGTTTTGGCCAAAAGATTCAACCATAGTTCAAACCTGTGAAATTTCTGTGGGTTTGGTGGTTTGCGTTGTAGGTTTTTCTTGCTTTGGAGGTTGTTGTTTAGGGCTGTTGTGAACTCGTAGTATGATTTCCCGGATAAGGAATCCAACGCGTGAAGAACCTTGTGATACTTTCCTTGATGATCAGAGCTGCCGGACTTTGAAGGGTAAGCAATCATGAAAGTTAAAGCTTCGGTTGCAATTTTTCTGGTGGCTAAGCGTGGGGATAAGAGAGCCCCCGATATAGCAATCACGTAGAGGGTGTCATCACTCTTGGCCTTTTCGGCGCCGAGTTTTTGATTCATGATGCACCTGAGGCACTTGAGGGCATTCAATTCTCTGTTGAAGATATCGTCCAGAATCTCCTCGATGTCCAGTGTACCCATCTGCTCGTGCACCTTTCTGAGATAGGACGACAATGCAGCGTCACCCTGAAAGTCAAATATAAACTCACGAACCCAATCAATAGGCTCAGTCCGTAGGGAAACCCACAAGTTCTCTAGCTCGACCGACGTGATTGATTTTGCGACGAGCTTACGAGTGTAGAACTCGGGACTGGTACCCGCCTTCTTTGCCACCTTATTTTGCTCACTGAGAGCATCTTGGTGGATCAACATCCACTTCTTGTCGATGCCGTAGGCCAACATCTCCTGCCTGGCTTGAGCAGGAAGGGAACGGAAGTCTCTCCTGTCCATGAGCTCACGGAACATGCGCTCGATGTCCATCGAATTGGAGGGCTTCTGGGGTAGAGACGACGGAGCCACGGCGTCATCTTGGGCCGGAACACGGGCCGAGGAGAGGGGAGCCGACTTTTGCGAAAACGTCTTGGAAAGGCTGTTGGAGAGAATGGACAGCGACGAGAGCGACGGGTGACGCGAGTGGCGGTCGGGGGCCGGGCGGTACTTGTCGGGCAGCAGCGACAAGACGGGCTCGTCTTTGGCATTGCGCGAGGTCCTCATTTCGTAGGGGTTGAACTGGGACGATGAGGAGGACGGATGCCGGTAATGCAGGGTATTGGGGGCGGAGGGGTTGCTGGAGGCCAGGTGGATGGTGGCGGAGGAGGGCTGGATCTTGGAGCTGGAAAACGAGCCCAAGGAGGCGTGGCTGGCAAAGCGACGGGAGGGCGACGCGTCCAGCGCATGCATGTTGGAAGAGCCCGATTGCACGGTGTTGGTGCTGAGCATGGAGTTAATGTCGGAGGAGTCCAGGAGATCCAGGAGGTCTGGCCGGTCGGCGTGCTTGTCTCTGCTTTTGCGGATGGAGAAGATGGACGACGTCAGCGAGCGGTTCGGGTTTGACGCCGAGGCCGATCTCGCCGAAAACGCCGACTGGCTTGACTGCGGCTGCGGCGTGGCACTGCTGGGAAGCGGCAGCGACTGCGGCGGCCCCGGGGCACTGGGAACAGGCGTGGCCGGCACCGCCGATCTCGCGCGCGAGCTGGTTATGGGCGAGTAGTAGGCCGAGCGGGTGGGGGCCGGGGCCAGCACGTGCGGCGGCGCAAGGGTGTGGGGTTCGTGGTCGTCCGAGGGCGTGCTGGCCACGTAGGGATCTATTCGCTTGCGGATCGACATGCGGAATGCAGGCGGGGATCGGGCCGGTGGTCAAGAAGCAGATGCCGCGGAGCAGGCGGAGGGGAGGCCGGGCCGGGCGCGGTTGTGTGGGGCACAGGGGGGAGGCCGGGGCCAAAACAACAGGCGCCAGGGCAGAGAACAGTCGGGCTGTGCGGGCGGCCGGGGGACGCGTGGAGGCACGGGGGTGGCGGGTGAGGTGGGAACTGCCGGGTGGCGCAGAGCGTCGGGGCGGGGCCGGAATGGAGGCAGGGGAAAATCCGGGGGTAGGCGGCGGAAAGACACCGGAAGGCGCTGGGGTGTGGACGAGTAAAAGATGTAGGTGGAGGGAAAAAATGGGTCGCACTTCACGAGCGCGCAGCACCCGGTGGAGCCAGCACGGCGCAGATTCCGGTGATTTGGGCCGGGCGGTTTGGCCCGACAATGCCTGCACACAGGACAGTGCCTGCCGCCGCCTGCGGTGGCTGCAGACGCGGTGGGTGGCCGAGGGGGCCAAGGGACCGGTTGCGGTCGGGTGGGACTAGTTCCTAGCGGGCTGGTTGCCGACATGGGCCTGCACGCAAGAGGTGCTCTAACCTTCTGGGGCGCGCCGCGGGAATGCGCGCGCGCAACTGGGACGCAGCACTGGGGGAGGTGCTGGTGCTGGTGTACGGGTTTCCTGCCCGTCTGCCGCACCTGCCCAGGCGTGTTTGCTGGGAGCGCTGCTACTGCTCGGGTCCCGGCGGCCGCTTTTTGTTTGTTTCATCTGCGTTTGGGTTCAGATGCGTTTCATCTGCGTTTGGGATCCCCACATTCCTGCGTCTGGGTATCAAATGTGTTTCATCGGCGTTTCCGCTCCGTTTCTCTTCGTGTTCAATGGCTGCCGTGCCCTGCTGACCTGACCCGCGGCCGACTGGGGCAACTCGCGAAAACGCACGCCTGCTTGCAGGCCAACAAAGACCCCTTAGGCCTTGCACGTGCAGCGTCCCTGTATGCGGTCGGCCCCTGTGCACACGCCTTATTCCACTCGCCATCCGCGTGCTTCAATGGGGCCCTCTGTTTCCGCTTTGGCTGCTGCTGTCAACGTGGCACCTCTGGGACGGCCGCGATATGCGTGCAGGCACGTCGCAGACGTCAGCTCGGCTCCTGCAGGTACCCCGCCCTGCTCGCGCGGCCAAAGGACAATAGTGACCCCGAAAAGAGTCGTCAGCCCTGTTCATTTGTGAATGCCGGCGCCGGTGCCTTCGTGTGTGCGTTTCTTCGTCGCCTCCTCTTCTACTATTCCGTATGTACGGATGCATCGGTGCCCTGTGCACGCCACGTCAACGCGACTTCTAAACTCTCCGCACCTTGTCACATTCGCAGCGTTTCTAAAAATACCTACACCCGAACTATAGTCCTACGCAATTGACATAGTTTTCTTCATTATGCCAGCAGACAACGGCAATCGCGACCTCTGGCCTCCTTTGCTCCTCGAGCTTCTGCACAAACTGCACTTCTCCAGAGACGCCACACGCTTGCCGAAGTCAGTCTGATACCTTAACATAGTCAACCTCACTCCCTTTCTCGATTTCTTTACTCGATGCTTTGCTGCAACATGCTGAGGGTGTCCTCCAAGTCTTTGTCTATTTTGGCCTTGAACGCCTTGGACTTGGACCGGCTTAGAGGTGCTGACGTTTCCTCAAACTTCTCGTCGGCATCCTTGAACTCCTCTTCCCCTTTCTCATTGCTATCGTGGGCATCCTTGTTGGTTTCCTGAGGTACTTTCTCCTCGTCTTTTTTCTGTTTCTTGGCTGCCTTATTCTTCTTCTTGCCCCCCTTTTTCACATTATTACTCTCTGGACCCACTTCCTCCATCTGCAATTTGCTTATCAACTCGGCAACACTCAGCTTCCCTTTTTTCTGAGCCACTCCCTCTGTGACCTCTGATGTTTTGGCCCCATGCTCGTTCTCAGCCTTGATGGCATCTGACGCCTGTCTTCCTTCCGCTTCGGATGAACTTAAAGCCTCTTTCTCTTTCTCGTTCCTCATTTCTTCCTGGCTCTGGTCTCCTTTCTCGAAATCACCCCTAGGATCGAGCTTTGCCTCCGAACTCTCGACATCAGCACCTCTCTCCACACCACTTGGCTGCAGCTTATCACTGCCCTCTGCCTCCAATTCTTCTTGTGGTTGCAAATCATCTCCGGGCAACCTTTCAATCGGTTGCAATTCTGCCGGCTGCCCTTCACTGTTTTTGAAGGCAACATTCTCGTTCATGAAGCCGCGGAACACCTCTGTCTTGATCTCATCGAAATTAAGACTCTCGATATCTTCTAGAGTGTCCCAAAAGCCAATTCCACTCCAGAATATCTTCGCACGAAGTACTAGAAGCATGAGGTAAAGCTTTATCAAAATAGGCTCATCCTCGGGGTTCGATGCTGGCACTTGCAAGTTCTCGTTCGAAGCTCGCTTGAATTGAAAGCTATTAAGATATGCGGAGTCGTCGAACGTCAGGTTCTGGTTCAATTTGTAGATGTTAGAGTGGATGGAACGCAATTTTGCGAAGAAGTCACATATAGCTCTCAATTTGACCAAGCAGTAATTACACAAGGGATAATTTCCTAACACCACATGTGTTTCTCCGGCTATCTGTATGGTTGCATGGCCTGCATACTTGGAGGACATGGTGTCAATGGTGGGACCGTAGAGCTTGAGGTTATAGAGCCTTGCGTGCTCCAACAAGTCATCTTTGCACTCGCCGCAGAACGAGCATGGCTCTTTCAAGGCAACGGGGATTTCATTGCCAGACTTTGCGCCTTTGTAAGACAATTTAAAAGTTTCGTTTACTCCAGCGATAGGCTCTATGATGGCCTTGCCCTCCGCTATCAAGGACCAGAAGGATTTTCCCTTGGACCACCTGTTCATAAACGTCGTCCCTGTCAACGAGGACACCAGGGAACCCATGCTAGGCTCGATTTCGGCAACCCATATTTTCTTGAAATACTTCAATGTCTTCAAGTAGCTGAGGTCGAAAGTGAAGTCTTTTTTGATTATTTGGTAGACGAAACCCTTGAACTCACTCTGGTATTGTGGAAGATCGAAACGGACCGAGCGCAGCCTTGGCCCGTAAAGAATTTGACTCAAGACGTAAAGACCTCCGCCATCGGCCACCAACGGATCCAAAGGCCCCACCGGGTCTGTTTGCACAGCGTCGCTTTCGACAGGCACTTCTGCGCCGGCTTGTGTTCTTGGGTCCTGTTCTTCTGAAAACCGATCGATAGCAGCAGCTTTGGGGGTTTGGGCCCTCGAGGGCGCTGAATTTCGGGAGCTGTCCTCGATTTTGATGAACAATTGTTTCAAGTCCCTCAATTCGTCTTGCAAGTGCTCGATGATCGAATCCTTCTCGCTGAGCTCCTCAATCAACTTCCTGTTCTTCACCTTGAAATTGTGTGCTTCTCTGCTCGCGTTGGACACCATTTCGTTGGCCTCGTTGAAAAGCGATGCCGTGAGATCCTCCACCTCGCCCTCCAACTGCTTGTTTTTCTCCTCTGCCACCTCCTTCTCCTTCTGTAGCGCCAAATAGTCGCTCTTGGCCCGAGCAAAGTCCTCGCGCAACTTCTGGTCGCGGGCCTCCAGCTCAGTGCTCTTCTGCAACAAATCCTTGTATTTGCCGGCGTCGGCCACCAAAATGGCGTTTTCCTTGCGCACCTGCAAAAGCGCCTCCTCCAACTCCAGCAGTCTAGCCACCTCGGTGACAAGTCGCGTCGACAACGTGGTCACCTGGTCCGTCAACCTCTTGTCAAAATCTTCCTCGGACATCTGGCAGGGCTGTGGATCAAAATTTCTTGTTTTTTGGACTGGCGATGTTTGCGCTAGGTGCTTGCCAAAAGCGCGTTGCACTTCTTCCCTGGATGAAGTGTGCTGGGACTAGCGAGCGTGTTGATAAATCGTGGGTCCACTTCGGGTTGCTGTTCTTGATCCGCTCGATCGGCACGTGTGGGGAACTCTCTTGGGCACGTGTATCGTTGTTGCTAACTAGAGCGGGGAAGCTTGGTTGTAGGCGGGGTTGTTAAATCGCCGACTGTGCGTTCGGCCGACTCGTGTTTCAGGTCTACACGGACACGCTCACGTGTCTTCCGCCATGGCCTGCATCCAGGTTATCGGGGTGATTGCTGCTGCTGCTGCTGCCTGCTCGAAGTGGTCGTCCCGTGCACGGCTTGAGTGAGGTTTCGGCTAGAGCCAGGGCCGTGCTGATTCAAGGCCGTTTTTTGGTTCGTTTCTGGCTCTTTCCGATTTTTAATGGCACCTTTTGATGAGGGCATTGCCGAGGCTTCGTAATGCTTACCTGTATTTCGCGACTTTCATTCCACAACTCTGAAAAAGCAGAAAGTGACCGTGGTCTCTGGTTTGGTAGCTCCCCATTCCTTTCATGTACCGTCGAACGGATTTAAAAATCCGGGCATGCAGGGGATCCGAGGTGCTCAAGTGCGTGGAGCCTCCAGTTTTTGAAAAATATTGTCAGTTGATGAAAACCCCGGTCTCAGCTTTGGCTCTTTTCCTTCTCTTAGCACCTGCTTTTTTACCTTTCGCGCTGCGCTTTGGTCGCCTGGCGTTTTCCAGAAGCCGCCTCTTCGGCGCTCGCCGTCTTTTAGCTGCTAAGCGACGTGCAGGAACGCTCTGTGTACTACCAGTCGCTGTGTTGCAAAAACCTCGGATGCTAAAAAGATACAATCTTCAAATCTCCAACAAAGGATATTACCTACTTCTGTATACAGTCATTTTTTATGATACACCAGGAGTCCTCATATTTACCGGATCGAACCAGTTGGTCTTCGCAAGCTATATGTGTGAATGGAAACGCTTTGCATGTATTGACCCACGGCAAGTTCAAAGTCCTCTCTAACAGTCTAGACTCCTTCACTTAGTCACTCAAGTAATCGCTGTCATCGTTGTATGCATCCCAGTCAACATTCGTTGCGGCGTGTGGTTGGAGGCGGTGCTTGATGAGATCTTCTTCGCCCAACTTCAAGTAGTTTCGGGCATAGAATTCAACGAAGTCATCCAAGTCTAGCTCTTCGTTGCCCGAGAGGTCATCCGCACCGTTGAAAGCAGGCTCGGGTTTCGGCGAAAAGCTGCTCATGGCACTCATGACTTCCGCTTCACGTGCCTCCTCTTCGTCAAGGACACCAGTCACCTTATCGAAGAAATTTGCGAGCGCTGCGACTTCAGCATCGCCA
This sequence comes from Metschnikowia orientalis, assembly GCA_002893665.1. Taxonomy (NCBI): domain Eukaryota; kingdom Fungi; phylum Ascomycota; class Pichiomycetes; order Serinales; family Metschnikowiaceae; genus Metschnikowia; species Metschnikowia orientalis. The sequence continues at coordinate 443,994 of NXGZ01000006.1, read as the reverse complement.
CTTTCCGGCTTTTCCCCCGCCTGCTGTCCCTTATCGTCCGGTTTAGAGAGATCTATGGGTCGGGTCCAGTCAGTCACGTGACCTAGTCCTTCGCCCGGCTGGTCCACCACCCTCAGGACAGAAACGCCTCTGCTGCTCCACCCTAGGACATGGAGCCGCTCCATTAGAAACAGGCTGCAAAACAAGTCTCTGGATGATGCCCCTTCGGCAACTTCGTTCCCCCTTAGAAAGCCCACAAGGTTCGTCTTTATGCATAGTGAAGCATACTCGCTGAGGGTCAAGTCCCCAAGCAATTCGGTGTTTCCCGGTAGCGCCGGAATGTTTGGAATAGCAACCTGGTAAGTTGACTGGCGGCCAGGTGTGAGGCTAGAGGCAATGGAGCTCAAGTCGACATGGGCGAGGTCCAAGTCACGTGAAAACGATAGAAGCAGGGGATTCTCGGCCAACACTCGCGTGTATACCGTAGGAAGCTGAACTCCACAGATATCCAGCACATGTTGCAGGAAGTGGGCATCGGCTTCCGGGCTCAGAAACAAGGCCTTCATCTTCGAGGTGGTGTCGGGGACCACAACCGCCGATCCTGCACGTAGGGCGTCCATCGCCTGCTCCATCGAGATTTCTCCCACAAGCTCTCCGTGGGGATTGCTGGGGGTGTAGCCGACATTGACCATATGCAAATCTCCACCTCGAATGAAAAGCCGGTGGGCCGCGAGCTCGGAGTCCATGTACAGTGGGGCGCCAAAGTCTCGCCGAATAGCATCGTGCTCCACCGTATCCCAAACATGCACCCATGCAGGAACTTTCCGGGACCACTGCCACGCCAAGAACGTGAAGTAGGTTTGCTGGACGTTGGAGTCATATGCCATCTCAACGACCACTAGAGGGCCGCAGGGCGACTCAGGATACAGCGAGTGGACCATTTTGATTCTTTGCGGACTGTACATATTCAATTCCGCTACATACTTGGCTATGAGCTGCGCATCTTCGGCCGAATCAAGACAAATGATGGCCACACACCTGGGACCGTACTGCACAAGGGAGAGTTCGTGACGTGTGCCGAGGAGTGGGCCAAGTGGAATCATTCGCCTGAAACAGCCTGCGCTGAGGTGCCAGGACGTCGCTGGTTTCGCGCGTTACGCGGATGAGATGGAGATCACGAGATGAGCACGTGCAATGGTCTCCAGACAGCATGCACTTTCTGTACACTCCGCTCGTCCAGTTGGGACATTGGGTGTGCTTTGTGATTTGATATGTTCCCTGATTCAGTGCCTGCCGCATTCTGAAGCAGGTCTTCTGCTTTGCAGTCTCTGTCCTTGTGCAACGGCGCAGCCGGTTCCCCGCATCACGTGCGATAAGCCCGCGACGGGTTGCGGCGGCCTTTGTCTGGAACTCCAGTGCGAGCTAGGGGATGATGCCAGAATGCCATTTTTAGATCTTCCACCGGAAATACACGACCAAATCGGCGCCTGCTTGGAGCAGGGGGAGGTACTACGGCTCATCACTGCGTGCAGGAAAACACAACGTTTGTACTATCCCCGACTCCACCACTGCGTGGTGGTCGACCGCCACTATACGCAGTTCAACCCCGAGAACCGACCTGGTGTCACCAACATCAGCCTGCTGTACTCTTTTAAGAAGTTCATGGGTGTGGCTCCCCATAAAAGGGTCCGGGTCCTCAGGGTGACGCTGCTTCCAGACATGGCACGTGACGCGGCGCTAGACCGGTCTATCCGCTCTTTCCTCCAGGCTGCAAGCAATCTCCACACTCTTGTGTGGCAGGAGGATGAAATTGACGCGTCGTACTTGGCAGAACTCCCCAATCCCGAGAAGCTTGTAGAGCTCCGCGTCAATATTTCGTTGCCACAGCAGCATTTGTCCTTGTGGTTTCCGGCTTTGCGGCACTTGCATGTTGGATTGCGCATCAAACTGCAACAATTGGCTCAGGCCTTGGAGTTGTTCTTGGAGTCTTGCCCTAGAGACCAGCTAAAAGGCATTTCTTGGGAAAATAGAGGTCCGCCAGTCTTTTTGGACAGCGGCAGGCTCAGTTCCTCCCAAGGCACGCTAACACGACAAGACCTAGGCCCGTGGGAACTCCCGATACTTGCAGAGCTTTTTAAGCATTCTGGCTTCGGCGGAATACTGGAGCTAGGTCTAGATAACATGGCTGTCAATGCAGGAGACAGCATCCGGCTCCTAAGTAGCGTGGATGTTGCGGGTTTGCGGCGGCTTCGCCTCTCCCATATTTCTGAATGCACCGACACCGATGCAACGCCAGGATTTCTTGTGCCGCTTAGCGGTAGTTTGCTCTCTCTACACCATCTATCGCTCGATTTTCAAGAATTCCATAAGGACACAGTGGCGGGCTTTGTTCTGCAGCTTCCAGCAACTCTACGAAGCCTTGATTTGGTTTTGCGGGTGAACCGCTACAAAGAGGAATTCAGCAGCCTTGCTGATCTCTACAGTAGCTATGGGGACGCGATTGGGGAGCACAAGACATTGCACAAACTATCAGTGGAGATTTGGCGGGAGGCCACGCCGTGTCACACTTCGTTTCTGATTCTCAGCAGATTGAGGGGCCTCAAGTGCATTGAGAGCTTACGCGTGAGCAAAGATGAGCATCCCGAATGTGCCCGATTAAAACAGGTGCTAGGAGACTTGACAAGTTTGAGAAATCTCGAGGTTTTTGACATCCAACCAGGCTTCACTGGCACCTACGGACTCGCTTTGCTCAACCCGTCTATACACGAGGAGATTTACAGTGTGCATAAAAGAGTGACAGAGCTTTTCAACGCACAGCCAAAGTTGCACCGTGTCATGCTTGGCGGGCGCATGTACAAGAGAAACGCGCATGGTTGTGATCCCGACACTCTTTGGAGCATTGTTTCAGCGCCAAGAAGAGGGTTTCCTGACTCAATTCAACCCGGGATTCATCACATAGCAAACACAATTGCATAAATTTATACAGCAATTGGCCCAACGGTATGCTCAATTTTGTAAAGCGACTAGACCAGGCTACAGGGCACGCGAAAAAGGACGCAAGACGCCAAACTTTGCAATAATCGTGTCAATTTCTCATTATTATACACTGGTGGATATCTATAAACCAGTCGTCCTGTCATTTCGCAACCTTTGGCTAGGTGAGCATAGTCGAGCTGACTCGATCAATTCGATCTGAAACCGATTTGGAAAAAGTCACCCAAGAAAGTCGTATTATACTTTGGGGTGAAGGTGACATTGTTTTGCCTGATTTCAGCCATGATCTTGGCTTCCTTCTCCTGAGCGGTGATCTTAACTTGATTAGTAGCGAGCATTGTAATGAATTAGTTATTCTCCTGGGTTACTGAACGGATTGGCGTTCTTATAAATGCTTCGGCTTTTTTTTTTTTTTCTTTTGTTCGATTGTTCCGTTCTTTATGCCGCGCCGGACTAGCCACTGTGCGATGACTATTCGCTAGAGTCCTGGGCTTGAATTCTTGGTGTCGGATTTCTTTCAAACTATGCTTTTTTGCCGTCAGCTTGCTGTGGCTTGAAAAACACCTCGGAACTTTGTGTTCCGGGGACTATCCCGAATTCATTGCACTGTTCAGCGCCGCAACAAAGGCGTTGCCAGCGTTTATGGGCGGGGCGAGGAAAGTCCGATGGGCGGGGCACCGGAAAATTTATCCGCGGCATGCAGGAAGGCACTGTGTATGCCCGGACTAACGGCGCAGGCACTCCACATTCGGGGCGTGAGTCACCTGCGCCCTAGTGCACCTCGAACGGCCGCAGGCCTAGCGCGTTTTTTTTTCTGCTCTCACAGTTAGCCGAAGCAAACTCCAGCCCTCGGGTCCGCAAACTTGTGATTGATCCGAGTTTTGTTGCTAGCATCGACTGCACTGGGGAAGGTTGCGATCAGCACCAATTGCCGCAAAAGCTCCTGTATTGGCTTGACACGACTAATTTTGATCCCAGGCAAGTGTTGCTTAAGCAACAGGTCACACGTTTTTTTTTTTTTGGTTCGAGCTTAGCAACACCGGCTTGCCTTCATGCTCATGTTCATGTGCTGACGTGCTATCAGTATACCAGAACTTCTCTTTCGTATTTGATCTCGCTAGGTGTAGCAATAGAAATTTGTGAACGCTGTGAAATTTTTCAGTAAGCATCGCAAGTGGCGACTGGCTTCATTATTGAAGTTGGAAAAACAGTCACGCGGGCACTCGGCAATGGATTCGGCAGCTTCATTGTCCGGCATACAGCGCGTCAGGGTCCACTTGCATGAAACCCCGTTTCTTGAATTCCAGCAAAAGCTGTGGTCCAAAGCGAGCATCGAAAAGAACAATCTAAGGTATGCGTGATCAGAGCCTCATCGAATCAGGTATAAAGCGGGGCTTGTGGTCAAAGGAGAAGGATGAAAACGGATTGCTAAAATGTACCTCACCACATCACAGACCATAACCGAGGGTCTTTCACCGAATGGTATTTCTATAGCAAAAATTCTAGGCTGAAGGTAATCCAGTAGGAGCGACTTCTGATTCTGTTTCTTTCAGGGCTTTTTTCGAAGAAAAGTTGGTTTTGATCATCGGTAGACCAGATATAAACACAATTAACAAGATGTTGTATAAAGCTTCATTCGTTATATACTTTATTTCCAGTTGACTAAGTTTGTATTGACCTTCGAAAGCTGACCGGTAATAACAAATAAGGGAAAGAGACTGAGATGCCGAACAAAGGAAACCTGGCTTTTGAAAACACACCATGCGAGTCCCTAGTAACATTAGCTTCATGACCTAAGCTACGGGAGCTTCAAGAGATACTAAAAATCGAGCTCTTCCATTTTAAAGCTTCTTTGCGTTTTGGATGTCGAGAGAATTCTGAAAATTCAAAAGAGTTACGGGCTCGTATGAATCCGGTTTCGTTGTCCTCAAAGAATGGGTAATGATTTCAAAGACACCATGGTCACAAGCGGCGATGTTAAGTTTTAAGAATAACGAGACTAGAAGAAATTACCCAATCGAAGTAGAACAACGCTCTATTAAAACCAGGCTAGAATCTTCAAAAGGTATTAGTTTTGATTTGTTACTCAGATTTTCAGTAAAGAGACATTACGTTTCATGGGTTTTTAAGTAAGGAAAATTTTGTCCTCTGGCCAAAATCTAGTTCAAAATCGAGCCGAGGAAAGCTCGTTTGAAGCCCAAGAATAACTTTGGGCGGGTGGCATTTACGGTGGCTCTTAGAGTAAGAGCCCTTCTCAGGGAAATCCTGCCTTGCCGTGAAATCCCATAAAGTTTACGGTTAGGAACTCTACAATAGCGTGTCTCGTCATGCTTTTTGAAAGCATGGTATTGAAATTACGACCAAAAAAATAGCTAGTGCCACTTTATGCATGAGAAACAGCTTGCGTGAGAGCTCATTCTATTTTTGGGAACTGCCCATTCGTAAAAAAAGGCCAGAGGCTTTCCAGAAGAACTCGACCTATGGATTCACAAGTCTCGTACGATCACCCATGATGGTATTTCTTGGCGCTAGACCAAGTAAAATAAAACTAAAATCTAGTTCGCCCAGCTCGACTAAATTCCCAACCTCAACGTCGGCTTACGAAAAATTAAAGCTGCCGTATTGGAATTTACGCAAAACGATAAGGCAAAAAATGTCATAAAATGGGACGCTCTGGACAAATGAGCTTCGACCTTCGGTACTTCAGATTATGGAGATAACAGCTTTTAATGTATGCAAAGTTAGCAGTGACCGTTCGAATAGCGCTTCGCAAATCATGCGGCATTCAGTCAGGATCTGCGGGCACCGTCCACGTCTGGGATCCGCATAATGCGAAGTAGGAAGCATTTCCGAGGCAGCCGAAGTTCCGAGTCCCAGGATACGGAATCACACAGGGCTCCATAACTCAAACATCAAAGCCGGCGGCAAATCATGAGCTGGTGCGTTTTGAAATATAGCTGCTTAGCGTGCGAAGACCCTTGGGAAAAGTTCCAAACACTTAGCGCGCACTCCTGTATATTCTATGCGGCTACGCTGTATGTCCTGATTCTCTGTCAGTGAACATGCATATTCTTTGCGCTAATCTGACAATTAGGATGTCAAACATGAAGAATGATGAATCAAGAGTTTCTTTTTCTTTGGTATTTTAGTCATCTCTAACTATACACAAAGAATCCGTTGGGGACGCATGTGAGGCTAAAACCGCTTCCTTTGAGCAGACGCTTTTTCCCTCTAAATAACGTACCTTTGTCCACTTCACTATTCCCCGGACTTAATCCGAGGAAGAACATCGCAATACCCCGGCGCATATTAGGTGAAATTGATGTAAGGTTCGGTTTTAGGTTCACGCTTCGCAGTACGCTTAAAGATGCCAATATATAGGATATAGGCCTCTTGCGGTTTTAGTGCATTACCTGCAGTGCGACCTAAGTGTTTACGTGGTTATGCTTGTAGTGGACCCTGCTGCGAGAACGAAAATTTTTGCGTTGGCTCCTTGCCCAAGACGCGAGATACTCCCGTTTAACACGGTATGCATGTTGAAATTCCTCTTTGGGCCGGCAATTCCGCTCATTTGCGGGTACTCTCTCGGCCGGCTAGTTCAAATGAGCCGGCTTAGATTTTTCGGTTGAATGAAATGCACGGTATAGCCTTGCGAGTGCAGTCTGAGATCTGTTAACTAGGGCAACCTCATTGCATAAAGTGCTACTCTCAAGGCCCACCCCAGCAGATCTGCAACACTTCTTAATGAGCCATTTAAACTATTCCAGCACTCTTTTTGTCGATTTCTAAAAACAAAAACGCCTTCAGTTTTAGGCCAAGAAGTAGGCGGGGACGCGATTTTTTTGATAAGAAGCCGTTCCAAAAGCCGTAACTGAATTCTCGCCACATGGTGGTGTATGGTGGAAGCTCAAATTGACTCTGTGAACGTAGAAGTACTGTATAAGCAGTGCATTTTTGATCGAACTGGGGTAAAAGGGCAAGTAGACTGCAGATACGCGGAGGTATCAGTGCTCATATGACCGGAGATAAGTTAAAAAAGTGCGAGCCATCAATTTTTATGTGACACAAAGCCGAGCCGAGTGAGAAACTAAAGCCGCCGAAGTCTCACGGCATTCTCGGATTTGCCGAGACTCGCAGATGACTAAAAATATTCACCAGGGTAAAGTTACCGCGCATGTATTAGTTTGCTTCAACCACCCAGGCCGGTGGACTATTTCATGCGGAGTTAAAGCTTGAGTGGCCTTAATGTTTGGAGCTGTGGAGTCAAGGAGATTTTATCGATCTGGATTTTCAGTTTCAGGAACTTTGCGCCAAATTTAAACCGTCGGAGACGTGTCTCCGACACCCAATACACGCGGTTACTTCACAACAGATTGCGTCAAAAGCGGGAGTATTGCTGCACCACGGGATCTCGCCTCAGCCGACATTCGACTGTTTGACGAACATCACATGCGAGAACATGCAAAAGGCCCACCGCACGGAATTTTCTCACACCTTCGCGCGTGTGGTGCATTCCTATCTAGAAGCGTGTTCATGCACCTAGTCTATCTTACACATAAAGCTACATAATTGAACACATGTGCATGCCGGAAATGTATTCGATAGGCGATAAAAAATAATAATTGACTCTGCCATGTTGGACCTAATCATATTCAACGTTTATTTCTAACCCTTGCTAAAACACATTTTTCGAACCCAACAAAAATTTCGCATATTTCCTTGCGCCAGAAAGGATTTACCTGTCCACAATGGTGCGCTTTAGTGGTTGGATGTGGTTGCCAACAGGGTTTTTTTAATTTGCGTAATACTGGCTGGCGGCAATCAAGTTAGCGGAAACTGTGAAGGACGCTGCATTTTTTCTCTATTCTTCGCTAGAATTTGCCCCGGACAGAGTCGATGCCTGCGGAGAATGAGCCCCGGTCAAATGTACATAGATGCATTAGACGCGCAGCGAAAAAAGGTTTCATGTGACGCCTTAATCGCACAGTATAAATACGGTATATAAGCATGGTTACGGTTAAAGTAGACATTTTGTCAATCAGCCTGCATGGCTTAAACGTTTTTCTAAGAAACCCTTCGCGAATCTATTAGCGCAAGCACATGCAGATGTTTCATGCATGATGGCCGACTCATACATCTGAATGCAAGGTGTATTCTTCTTGAAATGTGTGGGTATACATATATATATATCTTGGAACCCTTCTGCACTTCCGAAGTCTCATGAATTATTGCTCCTGATCTAAGCTTCCGCCATATTGCCGATTTTTCTTTCTTGAACCCCGAATCCGAATCCCGACGTTAGCACAATGTCTAAAGCCACTAGTCCCAAAGTCACTATAGGGCTGATTTTAAATGATGCGCCTGTTTTGAGCCGGTCTCAAAGTCCTGCTATACAAAATGTGGACTCGATCAAGCCCATCAGAGTGGCATCTCCCAACTTTCTTGCTCCTCCGGTCCTGTCTTCTCCTTCCCCACATTTCAACACAACTGCTCTTCCACAGTTAGGTCACGTTGGCCAACGATCCAACAGCTATGGCCACATCCTGGCCTTGCCTGTGCATGAATTCCGTGGTACATACATTGATCCTTATCAAGAACGTCCCATTCCTCTCGCTGCAACAAATGCCACCTTGAGTCCAGGTATGATCCCTGGTCCTATTAATGGACCCGTTTCCGGACCTCAGGGCACCCACGCATACATCATGGCACCAACGTCTGTGCCCTCAACGAGCGCCGGTGTGATGCCTGGTATGGAAGCAGTGTATGCGCCCCTGTTTATGCATGGCGCAACTGCATTCAGAGGCCACCATCCTCCCGGAAACTACTCGAATCATCCAGTATCGGGTCATCAATATCAAGTGCAAAAGAGCCGAAGATTCAGGCGCCGGTACTACCAAATCCACAGAAAGTACAAGTGCTCGTTTCAAGACTGCTCCAAGAGCTATGGTTCCTTGAACCACTTAAACACCCACATTGTCACCAAGCAGCACGGGCAAAGAAAATGCAAGGCTGACTTCAAAACCTCAGAAGACGACACCCTGGACCGCAGCTCCGGCGAGCAAGCTGCCTCCCCACCTGTTGCTGACAAAAAGGAGCTCGATGAGGACGAGGGCTCTAGTCCAAATGAGGTCTTTTCGGGGCGCGAGCCTCAAGACACACAGTTCCCTACCCCTGCATCACAAAATATCCCCAAAAACTTCATTCTTCCTTTACCATCCATTCATAAGTGCGACACCAGTGCCGTGCGCTTGCCGCTGCTTCCCACTATAATCAGCCAATGCACCCGTTCATAGAGGGCTAGCTTACAAAAGCTTAAGAATTATGCATAGAATTGTTCCAATATATAGATCAATCACAAATTTCATGACTTTACAGATCCGCAATGACTCTTGTTTAGCTCCCTTGAGTTTCATTTTTTATAGACTTAACGATTTTCCAGGCAAATGTTAGATGGTACCACTCTGTAGACCCCTAGCCCTCATCTGCAGGCGGTTGAAGTGTCGTATTGTATTACGCGTGTATAGAGTAGTTGCTGCAGGTTTTTTTTCTAAATTGGTATCACCTGACTACCACAGAAGCACATATACGCTAGGGACCACAGAATTTGGGTGTCCGCACCGCCGCGCATATTGTGGCATTTGCTTATGTATAGACACATTCATGTATCACGTATTCGAATGCTCGGAAAATTCGCGCTGGTGTCCAGGGATTGTCTAAGTTGCGTCACTTTCGATGCAGCGACACACGTCATCACAGGAGGATGACACCTACAGAAGTTTGGAGCCTTTTCAGTTGGTCGTTGGTAGAGACGAATCTTTTGCACAAAATTGTTTTGGATTGCAAACATGAGAAAAGAGTGCTTAGCCAGAACAGGTCTTGGCAAAAGCAAAATTGCTGATGATTCGATATTACGAGATGTGTTAGACGGGGTCAGGGGTAAGCTTTCGCTAATGCACAAGCTCTATAATTGAGACAACATGCAGGAACAAAATATTGGACTTAGAGAAAGGCCTCTGCTGATGCCGAAAATAATTTCCGTTTCCTTGAGACAGCCTGCAAGGCACCTTCTGTGTGCGTACAAACAGAAGTGACCCGACCCATACTATCCCTCAAGTTACTGCAATTCAGGTGACCTGTTAACTTTTAGAGGCAGAAGTGTACATCAGAATGCGTGCTTCTGCATAGCGTGGTAAACAGCGGATCAAGGGACCGGCCCATTCTTACCAAAAAAAAAAAAATGGAGAATTCACTGGAGAACCCTGCATCATGTCGCCAACATTTTGGCCAGCCTTTGCCACATTTTTAAAGCAGCCGTCTAGAGGCTGAGATCAAAAAAGATAGCCATAAGCGAACCCCGTAAACTTTAAACGGGTTATCCTCGGCAAATTGCACTGTGAGAATTAAGCCTAGGTCTTATAGCCGGCAAATAGTCTGGAGACAAGGAAGGCCAGAATTTCTCAACAATGCTTCCTGGAACAAGTATTCTAAATTTAAACAGTCTTAGAAGGTTGAGTTTGGAGCTCTGGCTTTGCGGCGAGTTGACACCTAAAGAGATTGCTGAAATAACAGGCATGTGAGCGAAGAAGTCAAATCGGTTATAGCGCGCAACCGTTTTTTTTCTAAAAGTAGCGTGGCTGTGGCCTTGGTCTCGTAATACCTCGGCCTAATGCGAGAAATTCAACCGTTGTCTTAGCGTGCAGGTGTAAATGCACCACCAATTTCGTAAACGCACAGATTTATAAACAAAAGCCGGATGAGCCGACAATACCTCGGAGAACCTTTCGAAAACTCCTCTTCGGCCCTAACTCTCTCCGGGCTTCCTTTACGTGATGAAGTCACCAATGGTACTTTTACCCTTATTTCCGCTTCTTTTTTTTTTTCTTTCTTCTTTGCATGGTGTCTTCTCGGAAGACTTTTCAAGACTACCGAAGCGGAATCCGAGCTAAATTTCACTTTTTACAAGAAAGGTACGGATGTGCCGGATACAAGCTTGCTTGCTCATTGATCTTTCGCAACGTGGCGCAAAACCGCGGCACACATGGGACAAGGCCCGCCTTTTTGACAAACGTATTCACCAAGCTCAATTGGTGATGCGCTGCAACCCAAAGCAAAACCGATTTCAGCTGTGTTATTACGGAATTATGAATTGAGCAAAACCTGCATGCTATCTCAGCATTGTGTCACGTGACTTAGGCCACGCGCAAGGACCTGGATAAGTTGCCTGGCAATTGGTGTCACTGGTAGAGAGGTACACGCATATTCCGCTACAGGCTTACGCGACGGAGTCATGGATGAAAATCTGCTGACCGATTCTGCAATTCAAACAGAAGTAATTGAAGATTTAGGAAATTTAAGAAGCGACGAGAGTAATGATTTCTTCCAGGAGGGGCCCGAGATTGAAACGGCCAGTCCAGTCGAATTGAGCATCGGTATACAAGATGGCATGAAGAATACGGATACGGAAGATAAATTGAAGGCAACTGAAGAATCCCTTTCCACGGTCTCCTCGATCGTGATCGAAAAAACGGCATCGCCAAGCGGCAAACCGCCATCCGGCGGTTCATCTCCAAACAAGCAGGAATCAAGTGAGCATACTTCTGAAGCAGCAAGCTTTGAAAAGGGTGATAGCAGCGTGTCTTTCGATGCTGGAGACACCAAATCTTTAAAAGCCGAGAACAATTCTAATGGTGGAGATATCGAGATGAAAGAGACACCCAAGAAAGCCAAGAGGCTCACCTTACAAGAACGATTAGCGCAAGCAGCAAAAGCAAAAAAGAAGAAGGCAAACCAAAGTACCCCAGAACCTATCCCAGAGAGCGACTCGAAAAAGAAATGTGTCGACATGCAAACGAGTCCCGATCAAAGTAATGACCAAGCAAATGACTCATCGAAACCAAGTAAGGAAGATAGTGGGAAGCAGCCGGACACTACAGATCAAGATGAGGTAGATATAGCAAATCATCCCGATTTGGAGCCGATTGAAAACACAGAGCTTGTTATTGAGCTCAGAAAGCAAGTCTCGGATCTAAAAGCAAGTTTGTCAAAAAAAGAGAGCGAAAAACGGGAACCTAAACCCAAAATTCAGGCTGCTGACACGAAAAAAGTCGAGGCCCTCGAGAAAAAAATTACGGAAAAGGAAAACGTCATTAAACAGTTGATGGAGGAAGGGGCCGAGCTTTCAAAGAGAGAATTGAAATCAAACGAGAAAATTAGGACTCTCGTGACAAGCAACAATAATCTTGAAACTTCTCTCAAAGACTACTCGGAAAAGAACTTTGAAACACTTTCAAAGCTTAATGAACTAGAAGATTATTTGAAGAGATACAAATTAAAATCTATTGAACATCTCATGAGTACAATGAATGAAATGAAAGAAAAAACAGCGCGTCTCGAAAACGACTTGCTGAAAGAACGAAAAAATGATTGGAAGAGCAAGTTCGATACTATAACCGAAAATCTCAATCGAGAGCTGGATGCGAAAAAGGTATTAGACAACAAATTAAATGAGGCTTTGCTTCAGCTTGAACTAGTCAAGAACCAATACAAACTAGAAATTGAATCGAAGGATGCCATCATAAAGAACTTAAATCATGACAATTCCATAGCAAAAGGTGAAAATGCTACCGAAATTTCTAGGCTCGAAAACAAAATTGAACTTCTAAGATCAGAAAATGAGGAATTTCTAAAGCTTTCATCAGAAAATGGCGCTGCTACTGTCAATGCAAGCAGCTGCAAAGATGATCAGCACGATAGCAATGATTTTGCACAAAAGCCAGTTGATGCCGACTTCATTAAGCTCTCCATCAACCATAAAAATCTACAAGCGCAGTATTTATCATCTCAGGAAAACTGGAAGCTTATTGAAACAAACCTCACAAGCAAGGTAGACTCATTGTCGGAAGCTATTCAAGCTCACAAGGACTCAAAAACAAAGAATTTGTCAGAGTTGAGAAGGCTCCACAGTAAGTTGAAGACCCAGGAGGAGCAAATTGACAGCCTTAAAGCAGAGAATGTGACCTTGAGTGAGACTTTAAAGGAATCAGAATTCCAGCTTAAAATTAAGCTGAATGAGTTAATGGATCTCGAGGAGAAGATTGACGAGCTCAAGGAAATATTCAACGCTGACAGGTCAGGCTATGATCTCAAAATCGAAACGCTAAAGCAAGAAATTAAAGAACTTAATGCCCATAATTTGAGCATGGAGCAAATCCGCAGTGCATCTGCTCTGGCTTTCAATTTGAAATCGAGAAATAGTGGATTGTCAATCGATTTGAAACCTACTTTAAGAAGTCATGTATCCGGCGGTCACCTACCCATAATGGGAAATGACGGTTCGACTGAGAGTGGTCCAGCAAGTCTCGTTGGAGCTTCGGCGCCGGGCACACCTCAATGGGAAGATAGTCACTTACAAGGATTCAGAGACAATCTGCTCTATGACATAAAGAACACATCCAGTCACTCGCTTGCGGAGGAAATTTATCCTATAGATGCCTCAGAAAGTGGATACCAGTCATTCCAGACAGGAGGTATTCCGCAAAGCTCGGGAGGAACCAAAAACATTCAATTAATAAGTAAGATGAGCTCAAATGTGAGGAGGCTCGAAACTGAGATTCTGAATTTGAAAGATGAGAATGAAAAGTTGATGAACCAAAAAAGTGTGGCACAAACAGAAGTCATGAAACAAGCAAATTTACTTCATGTTATCAACAAAGAACTTACGGAATTGAAAACCGATAGTGCTGAAAGAAAGAAAAATGAAGAAACTCTACTCGAGGTGATCGGAGAAAAAAGTGAGAAAGTGGAGGAATTGAAGGCAGATGTCTCAGACTTAAAAGACCTTCTAAGGCTGCAAGTTCAACAGATGATTGAAATGCAGAATAAGGGTTAGAAATGGAGACCAGGAAGAGTATTTACGCGAATTCATATCTTCCTTCATTGCTTAGTCAAAATTCAAAACCTTCACAAGTATGTATCATTAATATTGCATTGTACTCAGGATGTTTGTATACTTTTTCACTCTAAATATTTGGACGTCTTTGCAGGGTATTTATGTGGACTGATGAATGTCCCTTTATTGACTTTATCGTGATGTGAGAAGCTAACTGTCAATTCTGGGCGCAAAGAATGCAATGAATGCTGAAAAAGATAGCAAAAACAATGGTGTTAAAATGGTTAATGCGGAATCCACTGATACTTTCTATTAGGCTTCTTTTTCAGTTGATTTTTGCCAGCTGAAACATATCTTCTGGAGCATGAAACTATTGTTCGTTTCTTCCGTCTTTAAATGCACGGGTGTATGCTAGATACCGCAAGTTCACCGAGCGCATACAAAGGCGCAGGCTTTTCATGGCTATTTCCACTGATATGCCAACAAATCCCACATATGAGTCGCTAGAATATGAAAGGGAACGGTTTTATAATCTAGATTACCCTGATGATGAACTGATATATCGAAAAATTCAATTAGATCCGAAGCTGCGTTTTTACGCCCGCAAGCATCCTCGCAGCTTTGATTTGCCATCTTCACTTCCATACAAAACAGAATCACCGAAAGATAGAGCTAAATTTCTCTCCCACATAGTTGCCCATTTGTATATAGCAGTGAGCAGTTTGGACATACAAGGATCTCTTCCTGTCAGTATGAAAGACTTGGCTGCGCTCAAAGAATCATCAGAATTTTCAGATGTCGATCTGGATATAAAAGCGAGTCTTTTTGGGAACTTTGGAGAAGCATTTGAGACTGAATCGGATGCTGAGGAGACTGAGCTCGACATAGAGGATTTTGAGGATGATGATGAAGACTATGAAGAGGAAGACGAGGACAACGAGGATGAGTTGGACCACGAATCGGAAGACAACAAAAATGAAGACATCAATGAGACCTCCACAAATCAACACCGAAAGTCCAAACAATCAGCAGTGGTTGTCAATGTTCGTACATGGACTCATGAACTTCTTGTGTGGCTTAAAATGAAATACGAAATGCCGCTTAAGTTACGGATTGCCCTTTCCAAGGTGTATTTTGCCCTTTGCTGCTGCCATGGGCAACATCTTAATCTCAAAATATACGTGAAAGCTTTCGAGACATTAACCAAACGCATTGACCTTTTACAAGATGCTAATTTCACTCTACCATGGAAACCAATCCTCGACGACTTGTTGAGCAACTTCTCGACGGCTGATGCTTTGAACGAGTCCCCGGAGAAAAAAGAAATGTCATTGGTCTTGAAAGTGGGCGAACGTGCATCAATTTTTTTCGAAGATGAAGCCTTACCAGCCCTATTCAAGCATTTAGTATCACGCTTTTCCATTCCCAATGCTACCTCTGTTCTTTGGTGTATGCGGGTTTTGCCCCAAAGATTTCACCTGTATTATCATCTGGCTAGTCCTGAGGCGCTCACAGATATTCGCCACTATATCCCTGGGTTTTTTGCCATGTGGCGAAAATTGAGTAAAAGCAATGGTATAGATCTGCAGATCACATCCATTCTTGGCAAGTCGGCAACCTCATATCTCAAATATATTGATTCGATTCTGAATTCTGCTGCCAATGTCCCTGATGTGCGTGAATACGGAATTTTTGATAAGGATCAATTCAATTACCTCTTCAGTTCGCTCCTCACGAGTTTGGGCATAAACAGCAAAAAGTTTGGATCTATGAAATCGAAATTTTTCCACGGCTATTCAAGCACCATCGTTTTCTCTTTGATTGGGTGCGAGCCATTGAAGAAAAATAGTATTCTTGATCAAGTGGTGTCACTATTGAACGCCATCAAGAGTTACATACATCCTTCGAATAACGGTGAGTGGTCTAAACCTATTTCAAAATTTATAGTGAGTCTAACATATCAGTTTCACAAAAGATACATGATGGAAAGGCAAATCTATGGCAGTCTCCATAAACTTCCACGCCAAATAAAGATACCTGATGAGGTGAGAGATAGATTTGTTTCTGTTTTGATACCATTCGTTAGGATTGGTCTTCAATCAAAAAGCGAAAGCACTGTGGAAGCTTACTTGAATGCGCTTGAAATTCTTGCCCATTTGAATAGCGAGATTACGTTGGAGTACATCTTGCCAGATGTGTATGAATCACTTCAAGGAGTAATTTCCACGCATCGGGTAATTACTGCGCTCGGATCGATGCAAAAGGTAGCACGTTTCCTCGCCCAGAAGCCAGTTTACAGAATTCATATTCCAAGAATTCTTGAACTCATGCTTCCTGGTATTGACTCCAATGATTTGACAAAAACGATTCATACTTTAGATGTTTTTGCTACCGTGGCAGCGTTTGTACCATTTGCTGATATGACAAATGGTGAAGGTGATTCAGCCCTCGCCATGGAAATCACAACTTTGCATTTAGAATCCCTTAAAGGTTGTTTACTCGGAGAAACTACAGAATTTGCAATTGATACTGACCTTGAGGTACTGGCTCTTAAGTCTGCCTCAACCGCTTTCAAACATATAATCAAAAGCTTATCTCAAAGAATATTCTTGTTGATGGAATACTTACCAGACTCGTCCAAAAATGATGGAGTGGAGAGTTATTTGGCTGAATTCATGCCAAAGCTCATTTGTATCATCATTGAATCTTTGTCTGATGATGTGTTCTGTGCATTTCGTGACGAATGGGTTGACTTTATCCTAGAACATAGTATACATCAGGTCACTGATGTAGTTGCCGATGTCATGGGTGCCATCATAAAAAGAGATCAAGAATATTTCAAATCATTGACAGGTATCCTCGTTGACAGAATAACTTCGGAGATCTTAGATAATGGTGCAGGTCAAGCAAGGACGGGTGTGGATATAATCCCGAGAGACCAGTCACTATACTGGTATCTACTCATTTTGAATTCATGTGTTGGAAATGCTGGGGAGCAAAACATAGTGATGGGAGATCAATTAAACGAGCTTTCATTCTTTTTGATGGAAAATGTTCGTGGACCAGTCGTATTTGGAAGCTCGCAACTCGTCAATCAAATTCTTCAGGGACTTACGAAGATTCGTATCAAAGAATGCCGCCTTATAAACCCCACCTATATCAAGAAAGCTGGCTATACAGAAGAAACTTGGGGCGGTTTTCAATTTAATGATTATAGATTTACTACTGAGAATCTCAATTTTGATTGGTATATCCCAAAACAAAGGGAGGTTGAATTTGCGGCAAAGATATTTAAGACTCATGTGACTAAGGCTATTTCTAACGTACTGACAATACTTGTTACTTTTGCTCTGACACGAGAGATTATGAGCGAGGCGAGATCTTTGAGTCTCTCAGACGAACTTCGTGGCCATTTTCTTTACCTCGGTTATGCTTTGAGTGGTATGTCGTACTTGTTTGATCCATCTTTCGACGAAGACATTTCAAAGTTGAATGATTACGGTTTGTATTCCCCTGGGAGTCGATACTATATTTCGCAAGATGTTGGCGAGACTCAAACGAAAACGTCACAGGTAGATGACAAAAGCATCTCCGATAATGTCAATCAAAATTTAGAGCAAATTGTGAGGGATTTGGAGATGAACCCTGATGAAATTTTCAATTCTGCGAATGGTGTGGAAGCATATTATGAAGATCGTAGTGAGATTTTGGGGATTGCAAAAGAACCGCCTGTCCATTTCCCTTCAGATGAGCTTCCAACCCAGCGCAATCATCCCACCAAAGAAAACTCTGCAAAAATAAGCCTGTCGGGCAGTAAGAACCCAAATCTCGGGAGTTTTGCTGAATCGACATTCAACCCAATGCCAACATTCAGAGAGACAAAAGTCTACACATGTGATTATTTCTTCGGTGACAAAATCAATGATAGAAAATCCAATAGAACTTACTTGGAAATACATAGATTGAGGAACTTGGTCGGCAAGAGTCTTCATCATGTCTGTCGCTTCATGCAAGTGCATCTTCTGGATAATACCAAGCTATTCAAACATTTACTTTACACATTGAATATTTGGTTTAGCGACATGGGTCACGAGAGGATTTTGGATGATAGCCATGCCAAAGTTTCACATACTTATTTGAGAGATCTTCAACAAGTGAACAAGATGAGAAAACCTTTCACACGAATTGCACTAGGTGCCCGTTTAGAAAGCTACCACCTGATGCGAGTTTCTTTACACGCCACTTCAAAGCCCATGACAAACTTAGATAAGGTCCTCATTAAAGACCTTGTGAAACTTTCGTGTTCGTCATATGCATCAGTTGGTGAGACAGCGCAATCCTTCCTTGTCGACAGTATGAAAAGGGTTAGTGGAGCTTATGGTGTCATCATCAAACTTGTTCTCCGTCATCTCACGAAGGCTTTAAAAGACAAATGCTACAAGAATATCCGAACAGGATTGGAAGTATTCAAGCTAAAAACCGTGCGCTCAAAATTGCACAATGATTACATCAACCTTAGCGACTACTTAGCACTACTCAATAGGTGTCTCCGTGTGGATGAAGAGGATATTTATGAAAGCGCGCAAGACTTATTGAGGGAGTTAGGGTTGTCAATCCTTCCACCATCTAGTACTTGCTTAATCCAGAGTGAAATGGTGGATCAGATCAAACCGCCTGACTGTCTCATCAGTACTGAGATCAGATTACTTCGCCATGCGAAAGAGGCCAAGCGCAGATTTTACTTGAAGAGACTTAAAGAAGTGGAAGCTGTGGCGATAACCTGTGAACAATCTGGAGTAAATTGGAAATCCACTTCTTTGAATATATCTCTTCTCATTGGTCTCCAGATGGACTATAATGTTCAGGTAAGCGATAATTTGTTCACATTGTTGACAAAAAATGCCTCTTCAGATCATCCATTGCTTGCGAGAATAGCTTTGAAGGGTTTAACAAAATTAGTTAACAAGTTGCAAATTTTATCTGTCTACGATTATGATATGAAGAAGTTGTATAACCCAACTCACATGGTGAAATCTATGGTTCTGTTGGATACGACTCCCAAAAAGGGTGTGTCTTTCAATGAAATTTGGAAAGCAGAGATGCAAACTAAGAGTCCGGAGTTTTATGTGGACAATCGACTCGGAACAGGCTGGCTTTTTTGGGATGATTCAATTTCAGTTGTACGCAAAGACTTTTATTCCACTATGACTCTTAGGGAGACTGATGAACTTGCTCTTTCATGTTTCTCTGATAGAGTGACAAAGAAATGGTTTCAAGAAATAGTGACTTTGTGGATCGCGGATGCCACATCCGCTTTTCAAGGAACTGACGTTTATACTACTGCTGTTCTTGTGACACTCATATCCAATGGGCGCATAAGAAACTTGAGCTTTCTGGAATTGTTGTCTATTATCGAGTCGTCTTATGATCGTGATGAAAAAAGCTCACACATTGTCACCTGCGAATTGATAACAGGGGTTCTAATTGCCTCTAAATACATTAATCCAAGCTACGTTGACTTGAGGGATGATTTCATTTGCGGATTTTTATCTAAGATTTTTACTTCTGACCTTACACCTGAAACCAAAAATGTTTGGAACATATTTGCATGGTGGACGCCAGCACATATCGATAGCCGACGCTTCCCCAGAATCCGAGATGTGATTCTTGAGTACAAAATTCCAATCAATTCCGACTCCGCTCTAAATGCGTCTACAATTCTTGGCTTCATGAAATCTTTTGTTTCTGCAATAACAAGGGCATGCCCTAATACACCGAGCTTACTTGACTTAGCCTTTTCAAATGTGAATAACGAGTATGAAGCAATTCGAGAACAGATTGGATCTTTGATTACTGTCACTTCGTTCACTTTTTACGGAGAATCCTTTTCTGATATAAATGAGTTCCTTGAGGCTTCAAGTACTGATCCAAACTTTGTTATTACTAGAAGTATGAACAACTCCTTGTTCGAGCGTCTCTTAGGCTTGTTCCTACATGTTAAAGCCTTAAGATACATTCACGAAAATTCATCTGTGACAGAGATCCTTAAATCTGAGTATTTTTACTCCGCAACAACCCTTTTGAGCTGGTTGAAGCAAGCTCTTAATACGAGCATTTGTATTCAATACCAGAAACTTGTCGGAAGTCATATAGTGCCATATCTCCTTGACCTAATGAGTATGAAAGAGGTTTGCTTGTTAGGCAATATTGATCCCGTGACAGCTCTAAGAAAAGTTGCTCAAATTCCATTTGGAATGAGTTCTTTGGATGAAATAGTCTCTATGCTTATTGATTATCTGTCACGGGCTTTGAACGTCTTGCAAACAATAGTTCTTGGCCAATTCACTGAAGTCTTCTACTTTCGCAATCTTTTCAAATTGAGCGCTGACAGAAGACAAAATATCTTGGACTTCACATGCAATTTACTTTACCACAAAAACCACGAGATTCGAGAGTCGCTGGCGAAAACCTTATCAGGATTAATCCACATCACTCCACCATCTGACATCAACAGGATTATAGAGAATTACAAGTCGAAATTTTCATCCGATTTGAGAATAATCAAAAAGCGTCATAAGAACAATCAATTTAAAAATATACCAGCAGACGATTTGGCTGTTTTGCATGGTGCAGCACTTGGTCTTGGTGCTCTTGTTCATGCATTTTCATTCACATCGCCTCCGCCAGTTTGGATTCCTCAGATATTAACTATCTTGGCGAACAGAGCATCTAGCATTCCGGGAATAACTGGAAGGACAGCGAAGGAAACCTTAAGTCAATTCAAGAAGTCGAGAGAAGATCTGTGGCATATCGATTGCAAAGTGTTCAGTGAAGAACAAATTGAAGACCTCGAAGGGGTACTATGGCGCAGCTACTTTATTTGAATCTATCAAAAAACCTTTTGATTAACAGTGTCTTACTTCTTGAATCACCTAGTTTGATTCTGTAAGTTGTTCAAAATGACAATTTTGTCACCTTCATTAACAGCATCAAAAATCGCATTATACATCGTAGGATTGTTCGATTGCAATGTTTGATGGAAGTCTTTGAAGTAGGCGACCGGGTCGACATTATCCAATGGTGTGGCACCTAGAACGTTTTCGTAGATAGGTTCAGATTTATGGTCATCGAAATCAGAGGTCAAGTATTTAGAATTTTCTTCTTTCAAAAACTCAGCATATTTGTCTGTCGTGGTTCCATCCACAAATCCTTCATCAGCATTTGAGTCAGAATCATCATAATCTTGATCAAAATCTTCGAACCCGCTGAACGTCTGCTCGCCGTCGACACTGAACTCAGATCGCTGTGCTTCGAATTTCTTCAATGCAACCGGTAACTCCCTCAAAAGTAATGCTAGATTCGAGCCGATGTGTGATAAGAGACCAGGAACAAATTCCAAAACGCCGTTATTGCAAATGCTAATCAAGCCGAGAATGGTTAATTTGATGTCATAAACTCTTCTGAGTTGGGGGATAGAACTAACGAGTTGCTCGAAAAAACTGGTAAAATAATTGCTTTCTTGTAGATATGATATAGTGTTGGGGCCATCATAAATCAAACAAGCCATTACGAAGTTCATCAGATTTATCAGAAGAGTGTCATCCTTGACAGATGAAGATTCTTTCTGAAGTGCGCTTAGGGACGGTAAAATTTTTTCACACAAGTTCTTAATGCACACTGGAGATTTGGCTTGAAGTGTGAGGACTAATGTTTGAGCCAACTCACATCCAAGTGAAAGTTCATCGTAATCGGGCAGACCATTATCATAGGGCAATATCTGTGCGATGATATCCAAGAAGTTCTGGACCAAGTCTGGACTGTTGATTAGCTGTTCATTTCCAAAAATGATGTAGTTCTTCAAGCACAAACTGAGCTCTTCACAATACAGCAACGCAATACCATCCTCTTGAAATGATCTAGTTAAAAGCGGCACGAAACTCCACATTAGAGGCGAAACCCCGCGCATCAAGAAAATGGAATCCTCGATTAATTCGCCGATTTCAGCGAGAAAATCAATTAAATCGTTTGCGAGGACGAACTGGATGACAGGAGCAAAAGTTTCTTCTAATTTTCCGAGAGTTTCTCTGGAATTTTCAAATGATAAGAGCACTGTTATTATGGTATTCAACAATCCGATAGCAGCGATTATCTTGTCTGAAACATCATCGCTCAAATCACAGTCAAAATCTTCGGCCTCAATTTCTGCAGATTCTTTAACCTCTTGAGCCAAGCGCAAAAACTGCTCCACTAGACTTTTGGTCAAATCGACACCGAAAGGCTGCAACTGGGTGGAAAAATTCTCCACACACTCTTGCATGACGACTGACACAACTTCATTGTCAATTTGATCGGAAAGAGACAAAAGTTTAGACATCGTGGGCAAGATGATTGGGGTTAGAATATCTCTGAATAGATTCTGATGCATATATGCTTGTATGCCTAATGCACTTTGTAAGCTCACTGGTAGACTGACAGACAGGTCAGACGTAAAGGCAGAAAGTATGCCCTGGTACAAAACTGACAACGTGTCTTTGTTCGTAATTTCCAAATCAGAAAATTTCGAACATACATCTAAAGTACGCGCTTGAAGAAATTCGTGGCTAGAATGCAAATTTGGTAATACTAACTCGGTAAAAAAGCTCTCCATCTGTGAGTAAAAAGCTGAGTTAGGATTAGTGAGCATATGACTTATTCCTCCAAGCAAACGCAATGCACCATCCTTTTTTCGTGCAATTTCAAGAGTCTCAGGCCCCGAGAGAGATAACTGGGAGAGTTCTGTGTATGCAAACTTGAGGATTGGCTCCAAGGTAGACTTTTTCCTTTTGGTGACAAATGTCACTAACAAACCCAAAGCTGCAACATCGGGCTCCGAATCATCAAAGTTATCCATTTTTGAATTTATGTAATCATTTGGATCAGTCTCGAACAATTCTAGAGTCTCGTCTGTCGGACATAACAAAGGATAAACGAAGTGTGAGACAATTTCCTCGAAATATGGCTTAAGAATCGCCCAAGTGGCTTTTTGGGTTACACAATGGCTAAGAAACTCCAACAAATGGTAAAGAGCAGAGGTGGGTAACCAGCGTTCTCCTTTACACCACTTTTCGATGAGTGACAAATAAGTCGACATGAGATGAGGAATGAAATCCGTGATGAACATGGCGCGAAACTCATCATACTCGAGTCTCGATGATAAGTCTTTTGATGCGTAGCGGCGGAAAAGTCTCTCTATGTTCGCCACAGACCACTTGTAACATTTGGCAACCTGAGTCTGGGACCTTTCCAGGTTAGAAAGCCCTGACGTCTTAATATATGAAGGTGCCTCGACGTTAATGACCTGGCAATGAAACTGGCCCCAGGATACCAATGATTCTTTTGACTGAAGAACTTTAGGCAAGTCATAGTAAGTTACGAACTTGTAACATTTCAAAATAAATTTCAAGATCGTCGCAGACACTTCATTCAATTCTGAGGCTAAAATTTCTTCACCTAGTTTATGCAAGTGGGGGAAAACTTCCACTATGATCGGATCTAAAGTGGCATCTCGGTCCTTATTTACCACCCAGCGATAGAAGCGACAAACCTCGGAGAAACACATCACGCCAGTGTATATGCTCGAAAGATCGGTCTTATTTTCAAGAAGGGACCCGATTTCTGGAAGGAGTCGGGGCCAATTGTTTGGATAATCTCTAGCCACGAGAACCCTCAAAACAGGCACCAATTGATTCTTCATCGCAACGTCCACTGTAGTCAACACGCCGACAAAGCGTTCAAGAATAACAGGTTTTTCATCGCCATCAATAAATTTGCTGTTTTTCAGAGCCCAGTAGCGTACAACACGGTTCTTAAAATAAACCGCTGCTGCTCGTCTGCAATCAATTGGAGCATCATTTGCTTGTATAATATCTAAACAAGCACCCAAAAACCCTGGTGTCTGTGATAGCTGACGAAGCCGATTTTCAGAATCCAATCTGACTGCATTAGATACTTCAAGAGTCCCTGAAAAACACTGGAGGAGTGTATTTGGGTCCATGATGAAAGCTAAAGCTCCAGATTTAGAAAAAAAAAAGGTGTTAAAAAGTATGTTTTCACACAGGAGCGTGCGGGATTCTCACTACTCATCAATCGTTCGAATTTGGGCTACTAACACAATTACAGTAAACTAAGCGGAAAATGACTCCTGCCATCAGTATTTCTTGTTTTTAACTTGTCTAGGTTCAATGATTGTCTCCTCTATGTAGGTTCATCCTCTATTATTACACAACGTGTATATCACTCTTAATCGGACTAGTAGTTTCCTTGACTCTTCGCCATTTCCGTGTGCTCATCAATGTTGTGTGCATCCCATGGATATGCAATCCAGACATCCTCAACATCTTCACCCACTATATAACGTCCAGATTCGAGCAATTCCTGGGGGAGATTAGCTTTTTTGGCCTTCTTTTTATTGTGGAGTACGAAAAGGGAGAAAGTTGTTTCCTTATCAGACCTCATTTCATTCTCAAGTTTCTTCACATCGCGATAAAGCTCGCTGTAAGCATAATGAAGTGTAGTTCTAGTGTCATCGACTTCATCAACAATGATGATATTTTTGCCGACAAGGGAGTCGAGATGCTGGGATAAGTTTCCGAAGTCTATCCATTGAGTTCGGACGACTTCTTTGCCAATAGTCTCCTCATCAGCATTTTCACCGAGCTGCTCGTAAAGCGATAAGCCGATTGCTTGAATTGGGATGTTCCGTTTGCCTTCTTTTAGAAAAGATCTCAATATCCTAGCGGGTATAAAACCACCGCCCCCTATTGCGATGATGAGATCGATTTTGGTTCCTGAATTAATGATTTTCTCTGCCGCTGCTTGGCACAACTTGTGCACAATGTTATAGGATATATAGAGCTTGTCAACAGATTCTGTCATTGTTCTCCTATCTGCAAAAGGTGAAATACGCTCTATAAAAACTTGTATCGTGTGGGTTTACCAAATCGCACAAATTTTTAGATGCTTTAGACAATGTTCTCACGTCATTTTCATTTAACGTTTTTGGAGCTATGAAGAAAATGTACGCCAGTAAAACGAACAAACAGAACAGGGCTTCATTTTTGGTCAAAAGTCGTAACTTGTGATGATAATTTATCCACGTATTCAGGAAACCGTGAATTTGATTTTTGAATGTAAAAACAAGTTTTTGAAACCTCGGTTCAAACCTGTCATTGTTGCAAACTTTTGGAAACAGGAGTTTAAATCTCAACAAGTTCATAAACGAGAGTCTGCGCTACTTTGGCGCCTAGTGCCGCTTAGTCTTCAAATCCCGCAACCCATTCTGATCCATTCAAAATATTCAAGTGTAATCCCGCTTGCAAAACAGTTCTTACACTAGGATTGCTGTAAGCAAGTTTTGTCGATAACTTCTTAGACATGGGGCGACGTAGATGAGCCAAAGTTTACGTGATTTTAAGAAAGAGTCACATGAGAGACTGAAAACCCAGCGGTTGCAATCATGAGGATTCATTACTCATGGTGCTGAAGATCAACAATATGTAAAAGTTCTCCCGTACTCTCCACGAGAGTACGATGCGCGATTATACCTCATTGACCTGCTATTTGTTGCTGCATTATAAACTTCGTGCCTCGAATAATCAGGACAGCCAACTCAATAACAGCTAATTTAAAATGCAGCCTACTTCAATTTTCAAACTATGCGCAAACCTCCTAAATTGACATTCTTCGGATCGAATATTTAGGCC
Source organism: Metschnikowia orientalis (assembly GCA_002893665.1). Lineage (NCBI taxonomy): Eukaryota > Fungi > Ascomycota > Pichiomycetes > Serinales > Metschnikowiaceae > Metschnikowia > Metschnikowia orientalis. The sequence continues at coordinate 418,392 of NXGZ01000006.1, read as the reverse complement.
TGCTAGTTCTAATCAATTTGAACCATTTAAACGAATTGTGTCACCACACTACCTACTCATGGTAGTCGACAAATGTATCGCTAATCGACACTGGGATTTTCCGCGAAACTATTGTCTCCGGGTGACATGAACACGTCTCCTTCAACTTCACCTTCGACATCACCTTCGACATCGAAGTCATCATTCTCCCCATTCATGTATATCATCGACTCCTCGATATTAGTTGTGTTATTAATGGTGTCGTTGAGAGCCTCAAATTCCTTTTCCTCTCGGTCGTCAGTATCTTTGTCTCGATCCTCGGCTGATATCATTTTCCTGTACTCTGCTTGAGATTGTAACAACTGTAAACGACCTTGTAAACCTAGCAATTTTGACATTAGAGACATGCCCTCATCAAGGCTTTTTTGCAACGACTTGAGGCTTTCTACCAGCTCGGACTGTTTGGAAATGAATCCACCGTGAGTCAAAAGTACCCACTTGAGCCAGACGGATAAAGGCGATCTCTCCGTAGGATCCTGCGAGATTTTCTCGCTTATAATTTTGAATAAATTCTCCACTAGGACAGAACAGTTTTCTGACAATGAAAAAAGTCTTATTGTTTCTTTGATCGAGTCTTCGTTATTGTTGCTGACACATAATTCAAGCACATTTTTGCTTGAAGGCTTTTCCATCAACTGCACCGAGAGCTGCTCGTACAAATCAGCGGCCTTCAAATTATTGATTCCGATTTCTCTTCGTTTTAAAGGTATTTCCGAAATCGGGTTTAGCTGTGAGTCTCGATCTATACTAGTTTTGACGTCGACTGCGATTTCATGGTTTCCATGAAAATCCACTTCGTCTGAGATTTTTGCAAACTTGGGTTCGTTCCCATGATACCAAACACCAATCACCCCACTCTTCTTGTTGTAATAGATATTTTCAAAATTGATGCTTTCATGTTTGATAGAAATGGAGGCAACAGGTTTGATCAGATTTTTTTCCACCTGTTTAACTTTAGAGACATCATAAACTTCAGCCCCATTGGTTGAGAACGCCACGACATATGAAGAGTTTAAATTGCGTATTGCCCGAATATCAGAAATTTCACACTTTAAAACCTTAGGGTTTTGCTCAGGGTTTGAGAGGTCAACACAAAGCAAGTTTTGTTCCCCTTTGCACTTTAAAAGCACAAGTTCCTGACCCAACATGCTAAGTAACTGAATTCTCTTACCGGTAACTCGTATCTGCTCAAGTATTTGCTTTTTCCTCGTGTGGCCATCCGCAAGATACAACTTTTTTGATGCTAATAACAAACACTCCGGAGCCGTGGGAGTATTACTGGTGGATGGGATGAAAGAAGTGGAGCTAATTAGTGATACACTCTCTTTTCCATTCTTGAATTTATTCCGACTGAGAATTTTTCCTGTCTTGCCATCGAATTTGGCAATTATACCATCTTCGGATACACCCCAAAAGAGGCCATTTTCTAATGATTTTGTGAGCGACACAATTGGACTTGAATTGCTGATCTTATGTAATATTTGATCAGTCGTTGGGTTAAGTATCCATACCTCGCCCAGGGTAAATGAAACCACAAAATGAGGAGCATTGACTGTAGCTTCGCTTGAGAGCAGACCATCCAATTTCCTTTTGGAAATTGTACATTTTCCGCTCATATCAATCCAGCATGCTGCTAAGATAGGATTCTCCATCAGTAACTCGAATTTTCTTGCTGCCCCATCATTTAAGGTAGAGTGTGAGTCCAAGTCATAGAATTGTATTTCATTTCTTCCACTTTTCAGTATGACATTTGCAAGATAAGATGACGAGGAACTAATCAAACTGTAGGCCGCCAGCATGATATCGTGAATTACTTTTACAGCTTAGCCAGACTAACTGAGGCCTGTCGCTCGAAAATTATTTTGGCGATGAGGACGTCCCTGCAGGATTTCATCTGGAACCGTGCGTATCTTCGATACGCGACCCAGAGCCAAAGGATGATGTAATATAGCAATGAACATCTGTACTACATTCTATCCAATTGCCTTGCGAAATAGTTGGTGTGCTATTCCCCGACTGTTTATTGAAAAGAATTTGGCCGTATCGCCAACACCCCATCCACTTCGAGGTCTCTGTTTTTCTAATCATAATCTTTATCAATTGCAACATTTTTTTTGGTGAACACAAAGTTCAAAGGAGCATCTTGGAGAGCGCAGATTTCTATATCATGGGTGCCTCAACTCGATTCAAGCAAAAGGTCCAATTTCAAACCTGAAATTGAGGTGGTACGAAGCCTTCATGTAGCAGTCCTATGGATGCGCGAAACAATTCGGCGTCGTTTCTTGGGTTGAGGATGCTTCTGTATGTACTATCCCAATTCAATTAATATGGTTATGTAAATGTTTTGGTCGCAAAACAACGATTTGCTAAAGTTGCGCAAGTCAGTCAATGATAACCGCTGCCCATCAGAGCCTCCTCTAAGTCTATATCTGCTTATCTTGATTTTGGCACAGAAGCCGCAGATAAAATGCTTACATCATCACAGCAATTGGATTGGTGCCTTGCGCACGCTCGTGACCTGCATGTTGCGCGATGTTCTTCTCTTTTCTTTCCTCTTTTTCACGCACTTCCAAAAGTGAGAATACTGAGACTGACAAGATTTTTTTTCACCGAAGACACTTGTACAATGTCTGTATCAGCATCTAAAGCGAAAAGAGATCAGAAACGTGCTGAGAAAGAAGCCGCTAAGGCTGCTAGCGGAAAGGCTACAAAAAAGACAAAGAAACAAGCTGCCAAAGATTCTGAAGAAAAAGAAGTTGACGATGCGGCTGCTCAAATCGCAAAGTTGAAGTTGCAGCAGGACGAGCATGGTTTATCCGATCGTGTCACCACTGGTGTTTTGGATTCTTTGGAAACCTCCCAAGATATCAAGTTCTCTTCATTGTCTTTGCTCTTCCACGGCAAAAACTTGATTCAGGACTCAACAGTCGAATTGAATTATGGTAGAAGATACGGTTTGTTAGGAGAAAATGGATGCGGCAAATCGACGTTCCTTAAGTCCTTAGCTGCCAGAGAATTCCCAATTCCCGAGCACATCGACGTGTACTTGTTGAATGAGCCTGCCGAGCCTTCCGAGTTTTCAGCTTTACAGTACGTTGTTAGAGAAGCGGAAGCGACATTGAAGAAGTTGGAGGATCAGGTTGAAGACATTATTATTCAGGATGGTCCAGAAAACCCGACGTTGGAGGGCTTGTACGAAAGAATAGACTCAATGGATCCTTCAACATTCGAATCCAGGGCCGCTGTGATTTTGCATGGTTTGGGCTTTACCAGTATCACCATCAACAAAAAGACCAAAGACATGTCCGGTGGTTGGAAAATGCGTGTTGCGTTGGCAAAAGCTTTGTTCGTCAAGCCTACCCTTCTACTCTTGGATGACCCAACGGCCCATTTGGATTTGGCAGCTTGCGTGTGGTTGGAAGAGTATTTGAAGAGATGGGACAGAACCCTTATCTTGGTCTCTCACTCTCAAGATTTCTTGAATGGAGTTTGTACAAACATGATTGATATGAGACTTAAGGTTCTTACCCAATACGGTGGTAACTATGATTCTTATGTGAAGACGAGGGCTGAGCAGGAAACCAATCAAATGAAGCAATATCACAAACAGCAAGAGGAAATTGTTCATATTAAGAAGTTCATCGCCTCTGCGGGTACTTACGCTAACTTGGTGAGACAGGCAAAATCTAGACAGAAGATCTTAGACAAAATGGAGGCCGATGGGTTAATCCAGGCTGTTGTCCCTGACAAAGTCTTCTCTTTCAGATTCCCGGAGGTGGAGAAGTTACCGCCACCTGTGTTGGCATTTGACAACATGTCATTCTCATACTCAGGAAAAGATGAGGACAACCTTTATGAAGACTTGGACATTGGTATCGACATGGACTCCCGAGTTGCTTTAGTTGGTCCAAATGGTGTGGGGAAGTCTACATTGTTAAATTTGTTCCAAGGTAAGTTGGTACCTCAAAAGGGTAGAGTAATCCAACATACACACATCAAGTTGGGTGTCTATTCTCAACATTCACAAGACCAGTTAGACTTAACCAAAACACCATTAGAATTTGTGAGAGATCGCTTCTCTTCAATTTCTCAAGATTTCCAATATTGGAGACAACAATTGGGTCGTTTCGGTTTGACTGGCGAAGGACAAACATCTCAAATGGCTACTTTGTCTGAGGGACAAAGATCCAGAGTGGTTTTTGCATTGTTGGCTATCGAGGCACCAAATTTAATTTTGTTAGATGAGCCCACTAACGGTTTGGACTTGTCAACTATTGATTCTTTGGCAGATGCGATCAATGCCTTTAACGGTGGTGTTGTAGTTGTGTCGCATGATTTCAGATTATTGGATAAGGTTGCTAAGGATATTTACGTCATCGAAAATAAGACTGCAACTAGATGGGAAGGTGGCATCTTGGCTTACAAAAAGAAGTTGGCTGAAGCTGTTGTACTTTAGGTATATTCAATACAAAGTTAAAAATTTAGCAGTGCCGTATTCAAAAAAGTAAAAGGCGCCTCCTGGCGGGACGGCTACATCTTTATAGGTCAAAAAAGGTTTGGACGAGTCCGGATTTGAACCGGAGACCTTTCCCATGCTAAGGGAACGCGCTACCAACTGCGCCACACGCCCATTTTTAAAATAAACCTTTTGCAGTTTCAACTCGTTTTGCACTTACATGACAACCTGGGAATAACCGTCGGACTTGATTCCGACTTAGAACTTGAGTAAGTTCTAGACAACTAAATTAAGACCTCGAAGGAGTTCGAGACCACTAATTATAAATTAGCACAGCCTCGCTCTCAACTATATAAGACTATGGTAACTACTCGTTAAAAGGATCAGTCCTTCAGAGTATCCCCATACGTTCCAAATACACGTGCACAAGAACACCGTTTATCCATGTTCTTAACATATTTTCGATAAAAAAACAAACTTCATCCGAACCTCCGAAAGAATTCGAGGTCCACAAGTCGTTACGCATCCATGCGGTAATCGCGGAGTAATGGACCGGGATACCGAGACTCCGCCCTCGGGACTCCGCTCCCGGACCCGGCTTGCCGACTCTCTCAAATATATATAAACTAAGGATAAGTAATCGTTAAAGAATTAGTCCTTCAGAGTATCCCAAATACGTTCCAAATACACGTGTACAAGAAAACCGTTCGTCCGTATTCTTAACAGTTTTTAAGAATACAGATAATTTGTTATGTTGTACACGCGTATTTGGGACGTTTTTGGGATACTCTGAAGGACTGATCCTTTAAAGAGCAGTTATCCATAGTCTTACATAGTTGAGAGAACAATGCTGTGCTAGTTTTAATTATTTGGGTCGAACTTCTTCGAGGTTTGGCCTCGTTTTGGGCCGTAATCATGTCCGCAGGTTATTAGTGGGTTATTGTGTGAATGCGAAACGACTTGTGGACCTCAAACTCTTTGAAAGGTTCGGGTCTAGTTCGTTTCTTAACAAAATTATTAAGAACGAACCGACACAAAACGAATCGAGACGATTCTAAACAAAGCAGGGGGAATGTTAAGAACCGACCAGACCCGAACCTCGCAAGGACATCGAGGCCCACCAGTCGCTTCGCATTCACCTGAGAATAATAGAATAATTAATCGGACCTGATTCCGATACGAGGTCCGACCTCAGAGGCCTCGGGAGACCCTCGGTTAGTTATCCTCAGCCGACCCCGGCCTCTAAAATACATAAGAACCACGGATAACCACTCTTTAAAGGACCAGTCCTTCAGATTACCCCAATTACGCTCTAATCCACGTGTACCAGAAGACCGTTCATCCGCTTTCTTAACAATGTTTAAAGAAATGTGAGTAATTATACGCTGCAAATTTGTATTCTCTGAGAAACTGTTTCTTTTAGAGTATTTATGGAAAATTCTGAGCTTAAATTAGGGGAGTTTGCCGTGACAGTGCCAGTATAGTTGTGGAAAGTCGTATCTCGGAGTCTAGTCAGTTCGATGCCCTATAGGTTATCTGATTTTAGAACGTAGTGAATGCAAATGTTGTCAGGGCCTTGTGCGTTTTAGTTGTCGATCTGGTTTGTTCCTGTCATTTCTGTTGAATGTTGTGGGTTCTAGTTGTTTGTGGTACACTGTGTATCGGCTTCTTTGTGGTGGTTTGAAGCACTGATCCTTTTACAAGTGAGATTTTAGTATAGTGAAGAGTTTTTATGCTGATGCTGTGCCGGCAATATCGTTTCTAGAGTCTAGTTTCTGGGGAATCCAGCTGGGATATGTGTCTTTATCGTACGGCCGGAGATTCTGAGGTCAATCATTCGAGAGGTTAGCCAGCCTTCGAAGTGAAGGCGTATCGTCTTCGGGGCTTTGAACGCACTAGACATGGGTCTAGTTCGTTTCTTAACAGTATCTTAAGAAATGACGCTCCGCAATAACAAATACTAAGTTATAATCTGTTGAAACCTTCTAGCCTTCTTAGAAACATCTTAAACTCGTGACTCACAGAAAGGTGCTCATCAATAGGCCTTGAATCATTTGAGCGCAGAAGTAGAGGTTTTTTCATGTTGGTTTTTGTATCAAAGGGGTGTATTCTGAAATCCAGAAAAAAAACTTGTTAAAATTCAATGTGGTCAGGATTAGCACACAACATATTCTAAGCATGAAAGCTTGGGTGGTTTTGCAAAGCTAAGGATTGAACATCCTTCCCTCACAAAATTCAGCTTTCTGACCCTCTTATGATATGGTGGGACACGGAGTGATTTAGTAATGAAATTTGCAACTGACCTCCTGCAGGTTTCAATGGATATAAACACTAGATTTTGATTTTTGTCTAGTTTCAAAGACTTGAAACCTGAATTCTTATAATTCGAAATTCGTTCTTCAATCTTCCTCGGAGAGCAACAGCATTCAAAATCTGCACCACAAGACTTGAACAGGTCCTAGAATGAGAGCATGGTTTTTGCAGCTTGACCCTGTGCAAATGCTCTCCCTGTGAACATTCGCGGTTTTTTTGACTGAATGATTGGAATTGAAAAATTGGCGAATCTTAATTAGCTTGTGTCGGTTAGCGCATGAACCATTATTTGTAATCTAGACATGGCGCTTCAAAATCTCGTTAATTTGCTTACAATAAAAAAAAGTTGATAAAGATACTTCTGATTTTGCCATGTATCGATCTCTATAATCCGGGAAAGCAAAGTTTGAGTTTCTCAGGTGAGAGTTGAGGATAATATTTTTCGATTTTATAAACCAACCTATCGTAGAATAGACTGTAAGCTTGAGGAGAGAAGTGAATACCATCGTAAAGTAGTTCCGATAAGCCAACATCGTCGCTCAACAAATTTTCATTGGACCATGATCCGTACTCTTGATAAGCCGTCCACAAGTCGATAAATGGAATGTCATTCTTGGACGAAACTTCCTTCACTGCATCGGAGTACAACTTATGGTTTTGGTTGGACGATATGTACCCCCCAAAGGTTTGACGCGCCAAACTTCTGTCGCATAACGCAGGACCCACGAGAATGAGTTGGATATCGAAGGACTTGACAAGATCGTTTGAAACCTGCAAGTTCTTTTGAAAAACGGGCAAAGACACTTGCTGAGAGGTGAAAGCTGCGTCATTAGTAGTGTCAAATCTGGACATTAGCTTAATATCACCCAGGGAAGCATTATCTGCCTGAAGCACTTCCTTCAAGACGACGACGGCCTGGTTAGTGTTACAGCCTGAGAAGCCACGCGCACATCTGCTTTTCTTCGATACCTATCCCGCAAAGCTGGTGCCAAAGCGAAGCCTTCCTTACTACTTGAGATCTGAGTGATTGAGTCACCGAAGAGAATAATTTTATTCGAATCGTACAAACATCAGGGATACTTATTTGCTTTACGCATCCCGGGTCGCGCAGGCTGCTCTGACTCACATTGCTATCATTGCCGCGGAGAAACGTGTGTCGCATCCGTGTGAGCTTAGTTCAATACGCAGTGAAATCCTGACTACAGAACGAATATTTCAAGGTTAACTGGTCGTTTTTCAAATAAAGCAATAGAAAAAGCGTTGATCCGCACTGAATCTCATAGCGAAAATCCGTTTATAACTGACTGAAGGCAAAATGCTGACAATAGTTATCAAGTTGGGGACATCTTCTTTGGTTGATGAGGTCACAAGAGAGCCCCGCATAGCAAATATGTCGAATATTGCGGAGACGGTCGTGAAGTTACGTCGAGCTGGACACAAGATTGTTATTGTTTCGTCAGGAGCGATAGCCTTTGGAATGAAGCGCGTGGGAATGGTTGATAAGCCAAAGCAATTAGCAGCTGTACAGGCATTGGCCTCTATTGGCCAAGGTCGCTTAATTGGTCTATTTGATGATTTGTTTCGTCAATTGAACCAACCCGTGGGGCAAGTCTTGATCACAAGAAATGATATCATAGATTACAATCAGTTTCGTAATGCTAGAAATACCATTAACGAATTGTTAGCTATGGGAATAATTCCCATTGTGAATGAAAATGACACATTGAGCGTGGCAGAAATTAAATTTGGTGATAATGACACTCTTTCGGCTATTACAGCAGGTATGATTCACGCCGACTACTTGTTTTTAATGACTGACGTGGAGTGTTTATACACGGACAATCCAAGAACAAATCCTGCTGCGGAACCTATAATTTTAGTCAAAGACTTGGATGACTTGTCGGTGAAAGTCGACTCGGAAGATGCGGGTGCTGGGTCTAAAGTTGGAACTGGCGGTATGACAACAAAGCTAATTGCGGCAGAGTTGGCTACGAATGTCGGAGTATCAACAATCATTACACTTTCTTCCAGACCTAGTTCTATTCTCGATATTGTGAGAAGTATACAGACAGAAAATGCAAACGGAGATGTCAACGAGCAGGCTGAGTTTATCAAACGAGAAATTGGCGAGGGCCGCATTCCTTTGCACACCCGATTTTTGGGTTTACCAAGAGACACTCAGATAAAATCAGACAGGAGATTCTGGCTTTTACACGGTTTGAAAACGAGAGGAAAGATTTATATTGACCAAGGCTGTTTCAATGCGTTAACTAGAAAGAGCCGGGCTGGTTTACTCCCCGCTGGTATCCTTGCAGTAGAGGGCTCTTTCCATGAGAGTGAGTGTGTTTCCATAAGAGTCATGTCAACCCCTGAATCAGGCAAGTCTGAAGCGGTAGAAGTGGGTCATTGCAGGGTTAATTACAGCTCTACCGAGATTGACTTGATTAAAGGAAAGAACAGCTCAGAGATAGAGAGTATTTTGGGATTTGCTGACTCTGAGTATGTGGCGCACAGAGATAATCTAGCTTTCCCGCCGACGTTGCCGCCTCTGACGGACGATCTTGTTGGGATGCGCCAGATACCTTGAGTGTAACCCACATCTACAAATAGTAGTAGTGATTATGAAGCAAATCGATTGAAGCTCGATTGTAGAATTTCTAATGCGTAAGCGGAATACAAGTTTTGGGGTCATCCGCACCTTGAGTGAGAATCGGAGAACGGTGAAATTTCGGAAAGCATCACCAAGTTCAAGAGCGTATTAAATCTATTGGTTCTCTTAGGGTCGAGAGTCATCAAGGTAAATGCAAAATACACTGTGATATACGATGTCTACTGAAAACTTGAATGTAATTTTGATTCTCGCGTGCGAACAAATCGATTCTGCCTCTTTTTAGAACAGTGATGATATTACCATCAGCGTAATCATAAGTTTTTGTTCGCGTGTGTCGAATTTCCAATACAGCTTTAAAAACAGCAACTAAGCTCCTGCAGAGACTTGCTCCTGTAGGCGACGATTGAATTCAGCGATATCGGATAACAACCGCTTACTTTGATTGAGTGCGTGATAGTGAACAAGAAAGTGCACCTCCTCGGTGCTCACCTTAACTTTCTTTAAGCAGGCTTACTTGCTCCGTTCTCTGTCGCAATCCTCCGAGTAAAATCGCCCTGAGTAAGGGAGATAACCGGCGTGATTCTTGCACCAATAACAGGATTTTCCATTCTGCAAAATTTTACTTCAAGATTACCCTCATTCTAAAGTTCACGGATAATATTTAATTTAATTTACACGCAATCTCTTTATACGACTATATTCTGGCTATGATTGAAAAACTATATATAATCTTAACTATATAGCATGAAATTATTCGAGTGTTGCAATTGATTCCTAGCCGCACTAGCATCCGGGAAAAATGTCTTGCGTGTGCTCCGATTGGAAGGGATTGTGCACGGGGCCTAGTCAAATATGATATCTCAACAATCCACCGCCTCACAAAGATGTGAAAAGAGGTTCGAGAAAGTATTAACGTGAAACAGCACTTACAAGAAAACAAGAGATTCTTTAATAACCATATACATATGGCTTACACAAATAGATCTATTCTTTTCGATGTGTCTATATATTTATTTTTTTCTGATGTGTATCAACACATCCCACAAAAAAGATTGGCTCTCTTTGATATTCAACATGAATACGCAGCATTAGAAGTGTAATCATTACTCTAGGTTGATATGAAAGAAAAGGCTTCACCATCATCGTGGGAAAGTTTCACACCCAGCCTTTAAAAACTGGAGTGACCGAGACTTTTGAAATTGAATTACCTAGTCCACTGAAATTTGTTTGAGCTTTGCTTGAGCTTTTGTAATCCAATCGGGTTTTAAGGATTGCAATTTTGTACTAGGGGAGCAAGATCACCATGGCTCTGCCTTAGCCAATTGGCCCAAAATTTGAATCACATAATTGAGGGTGTTTTAGTAAATTTATGTAAGCAAAGGATTAAAGTTTGCGATTCCCCTTGGTTTAATTTACATCAAAACTCCCTCTCTCACTCTCAGTTTTTGCATGGCCTACTCTTATCGCGCACGAGTCTGGTAAAGCAAGTAAAATTAAAATTTCTTCTGTTACAGCTTTTTTTGAAAGCCCTTCTGGTTATGAACAGCGTAGGGGGTTGCAATATTCATTTTTCTCACCGTCATATTCATTTTTAAAATAATAAAATTCTGACTGTATCCATTACTATTAGGATAAATGGTGGAAGATTGAAACAATAAATGTTAGAGTTCCCATTTTGGCTTCACTCAATCAGTCGTAGCAGTGGAGATTCGGGATAAATGGCATTTAATCACCTGTGCCTGCTATTATTTTCCATCGAATAAAGCTGCAAGTCAAGGACACCTTGACGTCCCGAATGTCTTAAACATTTTCTCCTACTCAATGTGTTACACATTCCTATTCGAGTAATTGTGTAAAATGCGAGAAATCCACGACCCAGGTACTTCTAACTAGTCTTTTGGTTCAGTCCATTGGACTCAGTCAGTCAATAGAGTTTAAAATCTGGCCCGCTTTCCACATCGCGGCGTCCACACTATAACATATAGTCCTAAAGTTTATCACAAATTTAATAGGGGTTATTTTTAGATAATACATGTTTTAATTTGGCTTTGAATCATATTGAGGCCGCATTTCGCGACGTGGTCAAAACTTAATCCGTAGAACTACGTTTTGATGAGTTTCGCGACTATTTCAGGTGCATGTTGTTTCGAAATTGAAGTCTAGCTTTCGTTGTTGCCAGCGAGCAATAAGTAGAAATTCACTTTGTAACACAAGACAGGTCTCATATAAAGAAAACTACACTATATGAATATTACTTACAGTATCCATAGCACTTCGAAGTCACGCAAGGTTGAAATTAAAGAAGTTTTGCATCATGAAATGCGACCGTAGTGCTACTGTAAACTTGTTTAAGGTGGGCTCAGTTTGAAAGCATCATGTTAAACGATGTAATCGAAAGCTCTATTTAATCTGGATGTGAGATTAGATCTTTTCATTTTTGTGAGCTTCCTGTATATGGTGAGGACCTTGGATCCGTGTTTGAGAGATATTGTTTGGAATGCAACGTATAGCTCAAAGAACTGTTCATATCCTTTGGACTCTACCTATGGGCACCCACGGAAATCGAATTGGCGGTATACTCTGCCAGGCCGCGCGCGCGAATGTACGGATCTAAAGTATCCAATCGAAATCGCACAATTACTCACATGCACTCTCAACGAAAACCGAAACCAAAATTATCAACTCGAACTACCTTGGTACTTTATTCAAAGCTATGTTTTTGTCGAACACAACTAGACTTTTGAAAAGGTCGTCATTAGCTGTATCTCCTTTGAGATATAGTGTCGCCATCTCGAGAGGTTTTTCTCTGTCTTTGCGTTCAAGAGCAGATGAGGAGCCCTTAGTTGACTTGAATAGCTTGCCAAGGAAATCCAACATGCCGATCGAAGCTCCCCTCGTCAACCCGGCTGACAAGTATAAGGAGGTCTCCGAGGAATTGCACAAGTTCGGAACTTACACGATGTCTTGCTTACCAAAGTACATACAACAGTTTTCCGTCTGGAAAGACGAGTTGACTCTTTACGTCGCTCCAACAGCGCTCAGAATTGTCTTAATTTACTTAAAAAATCATACATCGTCCCAGTTCAAGAGCTGCATGGACATAACAGCCGTTGATTATCCATCAAGGTCTAATCGTTTTGAAGTGGTCTATAACTTATTGAGTGTACGTCACAACTCAAGAATAAGGGTTAAAACTTACGCTTCTGAAACCAGCAGTGTCCCCTCTGTTGTCCCGATTTTCGAGGGCGCCAACTGGTATGAAAGGGAAGTTTATGATCTTTTTGGTGTGTTTTTTGAGGGTCATCCTGATTTGAGAAGAATCATGACAGACTATGGATTCGAAGGTCACCCTTTGAGAAAGGATTTCCCAACCACCGGATACACAGAAGTCAGATACGATGAAGAGAAGAAACGTGTTATTTATGAGCCTTTAGAGTTGACCCAGGCATGGAGAAATTTCACAGTCGGCTCATCAGTTTGGGAACAGGTCGGAGATGGTAAGGATTTCACCCCCGAATCTTTTAAATTGCCCGTTCCTGAGCCAGAACCCACGGAGGAGGAGAAAAAGTAGTTAAATTGCATCGAATCATATTCTATATTCACAATTAAGGCGCGAGGTGATGATTTTGTAACCACTCTCTTCGAATAAGCTCAAACCAACAGGATGGATTTCGTAGAGGAAACGTGATAGAGCATTTTTTGTCCATTCTCTTTATAGATTGGCAACCAGCGAAGCTTCTTCAAGTTCGATATTTCCTGCACAGTCTAAAGATGCGTTGAATGTTGATATCATATGTTCGAGGAGATTAGCGCTAAATGCTTTTCATTACATACTCCCTATGCATATTATCTGTACTGCAATGTCTTGAATTATTCTCGCCGTCTAAGTATAGATTTGGAGACAGAGTGGAATTGTTAGTCAATAAGATAGAGAGTGATCACACGCAATTACCCTTCAGATATCATGATCTTCCCTTCGTTTGTAACGACTCGACAAAAAAAGCCAAAAAGTTACTGTTGGGAGAAATTTTGCGGGGAGACAGGTTTTGGGAATCAAATTACGAACTTATTTTTGGCATTGATCGTAATTGTGTGCGTTTGTGCGATGTCATTTCTAAGTCAAAGACTTCTAAATGGCTTGACGACTTGATCAAGGATGGATATGTGGTTCATTGGAATCTTGATGGATTACCTGGCGCCACTACTTATACAAACCCTTCGTACGGCTCAAAATACTATGCTGCTGGGTTTCCATTAGGGTTTGTCGAAGGGGATACATCATATATCTACAATCATGTCACGCTTGTCATTAGATACCATTCAGATGGCCAGGGTTCTCATTCTATTGTTGGTTTTGAGGTGTATCCTAAGAGTGTTGATGGCAACATATGCCCAGCAGGGACGAAAGACTATAAAAACCTACCCGTCTTCTTTCTGGATGATAAGAGCGTGAAGCTGAAGATTCTTATACCCTACACATATTCGGTGTATTGGAGAGAAGATAATTCTCTCACCTATGATAACAGGTGGGAGTTATATTACGATGAAGAAAATACACAATCAAGCACTCAAATCCACTGGTTGTCATTTGTGAATTCTTTAATGTTGGTATGTCTTGTGTCTTTGGTTGTCGCAATTATTATGGTTAGGGTCTTGAGATCCGATCTTCGGTCAGACAGTACAATTCCTTATAGCAGAGCTGAACCAAAGCTTCCACATGAGGATATGGTTTCGTGGAAGAAGCTTGTGAATCAAATCACCCAAAAGCCTCAAGCAGTATTTGCTCTTAGTATCTTGTGTGCTAGTGGTGTTCAATGTCTTGTTGCAGTGCTTGGGGTTGTTCTCATTTTTGTGGTCAATAATTCTTTGTCCTTTGGGTCTAGCTCTTCTTCCAAAATATTTTTCAATAACCATCAAGGTGCCTTTTTCTCATGCTCGGTGGGTTTTTTGGTGGCTTCTGGGTTTGCGTCGTCATTCATTGGAATGATTTTTCACAAAATTTTGTCCAACGATCCACCTAATATCATTTACTCAAAGAAAAAAGTTCTTTCTATGTCGATCTTATTCTCTGGGACTTTGCCATCGATCATTTTGCTGAGTCTTTTGACAATAAATCTTTTCGTGTGGGCCAAAGAGTCATCCAATGCGTTGCCTTTTGGGACTATAATTTTTTTGATTTTTTCCTTTGGTCTCATAGAACTACCCTTAGGAATTCTTGGTGGAAATTTGGGAAACAATTATCAGATATCTGAGAGTTCTTTTTTGTACAAATCATACACTCCATCATCCGAGAGGGAGAAAGCGCTGGAACTCACCTCAAGTGCTATGAACTCATTCACTGTATCAGCGCTTTTCGGTATTATTCCATTCGGGATTGTTTACGTTGACCTATTACTAATCTTCAACTCCATATGGTTGGAAAAGACGACGTTCTACTTTATGTACGGCTTCTTACTTTCGACATCGATTATTCTCATAGTTGTTGTCTGCGAGTCCGCCATAGTCTCCACCTACATGTCTTTGTCATTGTATAATGATCCAAATTGGCAATGGCTTTGCTTCAGAGTTGGTTCGAGCATAGGCTGGTATGTTCTAGCATACTCCACTTTTTATTTTATCCGTCATTTACATATCACGGATTTTGTGAGCGTCGTGATATACTTCTCATATATTTTACTAATCTCTGCCGCCATTGGCACTACTTGCGGAGCAATTGCATGCATTTCGGGCTTAATGTTCGTTCGCAAGCTTTGCAGCTCTGTGAAGAGGGACTAGCTCATCTAGCACTACAAATAGAATTAATAGAGACTCTTTCGTATATTGACTCGCATCTACTTTTGTTTGCTGGAGTGAAGTAACCGGGGCCTTTCTTTACTCTTGAAGACGTGAACAATTGGTTTATTCTAACTGTTTAGTCCAAGGAAGAAGCACCTGTGATAATATCAACCAATTCGTTTGTGATGACTGCTTGTCTAGTTCTATTGTACAAAATAGAGTAAGAGTTGATCATATCACCGGCGTTTTTGGATGCATTGTCCATAGCATTTCTTCTTGCAGAGACCTCAGAAGCGTACCCCTCTGCTTGAGCTGTCAAAAGAGAGTTGGCCAACGAGAAGTCTGCCAATGTGTCAGCGGTGTCCTCGCCTTCTAACTCGTACTTGCTCAAGCCGGGAGCTTTCTCGATGGCCTCTGCAGTAAAAGCAGCGAACTTGGTTGGCTCGAAAGACACTCCTGAGACAAATTTGTTGTATAAAATTTCGGTGTTCTCGTACTTGCCCAAAGTGTTAATTTCGTCGACCATTAATGAAACCTCGTGGAAATTGGGCTCTCCTTTTCCAACACCATTGAAGGCCAAACGTAATTTTTCAGCGTGGGTTCTTAATAATTGGGCCTTGACTTTGTCACCGACAGCGACAATATCAACCTTGCCTTCTAATTCCTCAATTCTTTTTCTGGCAGCTTTGGAAATCTGAGAATGAATGGATCCACACAAACCTTTATCGGATGAAACAACAATTAACAACGTCTTGTCAGCCTGGGATGCTTCCGGTTCAGTGTTTTTGAAGAACTCGGTGTCAGACTCATTGAAGACTCTTGATGCTTGCATTGCTCTTTGAGCCTTGTTCAATCTGGTGGAAGCAACAATTTTCATTGTGTTTGTGATTTTTTCGATGTTCTTAATGGATTTGAGACGCATCTCGATGTCTCTCAAGGTAGCATAGTTTCTGTGAATTAGTATGAGCTTGTGAGAGATCAAGATTATATTATTATATCCAAGCGGAATATTAAGTCCTCACTTGAGTAGATAATCTTTGTATTTCTTATTTGTCCACATCGACTGTAGCGGGATATATACCGCCACATGTCAGTGAAGAGAATGGTCATTGTTCTTAACATACCTTGCACCAGCGCGAGCGACTTGAACAACATTACCAGCACGGAACATTTTGCAATTGTGTGTATCAACAACAGGTGTATGGCTAAGTGAGCCTGCTTTCCAGTTTTTTCTGAGTGTGGTCGTTCGGAACCCGAGGCAGGATGTGATATGATTGGCTCGCGAACTATTCTCAGCACGTGACTTCCAACTTGGCATTCACACAGAGAAGCGTGTCTTGTCTATAATATGAAAGTCGAAGTGGGGAAGGTTTATCCCACGCTGATTCCTCACTATGCCTTTCTGTTCTTCGATATTTTGTCGAGCGACATTTTAGTCCAATTTGTACAACCATGAAAAGTCGGCTGCTAACTTCAAAACCAGGCCACACTCTTTATGTAATGTCAAAAAAGCCACAGACCGACAGGATCAGTGGATCCATCTTTATATCTAGTTCCGGGAATTCTTTATTTGTTATGGGTCTCAGAACTAACTTCTATGTATGCGTTTAATGTAAGACTCCACCCCCCCCCTCCCCGGGCCATCCGACCATATCTTCTCGAAGCCTCTCAGAAAATGGCCGCGATTAGATTTTGAAAGATTTGCGTGAAATCATCAATAGCATTCAAGTTACAGCCCTTACATTTCCCTCTCCGTAATCTCCAAAGTAGGATTCGAAGCCGAATGATAAACGTTTAATTACGAAGCAAAATATGAGGTTTTTAATGACTATGGGTCTGCACCATTTGAGCGCCAGTTGCGTGCAAGCTAAACGGTACCTTGTGCAACTCTATTGAGAAGGATCGTTTTTTTGGTATCCCAAGTATCCCTCTACTGGATATGTTTCGATCATTTTCAAGTATTTCATTATCAATGGTCTGCAATTCTTTTGAGCATCAATGCCGTGGTATGTCTTGCATTTGCTTAAAGCCTCATGGGTTATTCTTAATTCTTCGTTTCTAATCCATTGCTCCTTCATCATTGAACTTCTGGCCTTCTGTATTTGAGAAAGATCCTCATAGTTGATATCGTCGAAAGACACTAATTCGGCCCTTTTGTGATTCTCGTAAGCTGCTTTGTATTAGTATACGCGATAAATATTTACCAAATTAGAGTCTCTGGTTTGCTCAGGTAATTACTTACTCATTTGGATTGTGTGTTCGTTCTTCTTTACTAAGCTCTAAAACGATGAAATTTTACTGGTTGCTAGATTAGGTGCGCGCACGAATTGAGCTGCGCCAAATATATATAACATGCGGAAGAATTGATGTCGGTGAGACTAGCTGTTGTGAATAAAAAAGACCTGTATTTTGCTTTGATGCTGAGTGAACTATTATACAACATTTTCATTCTCCTATTCGCGATTACCTTTTATTGTAGATTCTGCTAACGTACCCGGCTTTTCATCGAAATTGTTCGGCATATGGTATTCTGGCGTGAAACATAACCTCGCGAATATCAAGACCGGTACTTCTAAAACCACAGCCTCAGTTGTATCAACAACAAGCACCTTTCTCAATGCCTTCCGAGAACAGGCCGAATTGTGATCACACGCATTCAATCACCTTCAATGGGTCACTGATTGCATACTTGCATTTCTTCTTCGCAACATCTGGATTTTTCGTCGCTCTTATCGTCGGGTGTTGGCTTCACTACGACAAGATTGTGAAGAACTCCTCATTCGGTTACCCAGATGAATGGTTCCCTAGCGTTTCTGCTGCAATTGGTGATAGATATCCAGAAAGATCACTTTTCCAAATATTAATAGCTTGCACATCTGGCCCCCGATTTTTATTAATCTTCCTTAATTTTTTAACATTGAGGAGTGAGGCAAATTGGATATCGTCTTACACCCTTCTTTTTTCTGGTCTTCTCAGGACCTTTACCTGTGGTGGCTGGGTTTATGTAACCTCGACTGATGACCATGATTGGCATGATATTTCCATGATATCTTACATTTTTTTGACAATCCCATGGACCGCTACGGTTTCTGCGCTCAGTCCCAGTGGGTCGTCCGTTAGGCGGGGAAGAATAGTCACTGCAGCTCTGTTTTTTGCAACACTTATACCGCTTGTATACTGGTTCATCCAGCACAAAGTGCACATCAGGCCTGGTGCTTATTCTATTTACGCTTATTTCGAATGGAGCTTGATAATTTTGGATATCGGTTTTGACACTTGGTCTATTCTTGACCTTAAAGACTTGGAAATCATCTTAAAAAAACCTACTATAGTGAGCCACACCGCATATCAGCAGCCAACTGGGAAGAAAGTCTCCGAATGTACAACCGATACTCATGGCGCTGTTGGCGAGGATTTTTCCACGCTAGAATACATCCTCAATTTCGTCAATGCATTCATCTTCTGGACCGTGCTAACTTCACTTCTTGTATGCGTTTGGTACTTCCCGCTCTGGCATATGGGTATTTCTGGCTACGAGGCTGTTGTCACCCTGATGTTCATTGCTCCTCTTTTAACGAGAATACCTCCGATCGGCTACATTTTTGGTACATTCCCTCAAATTTCTAGGATTATCACGGTGATACTTGGTCTCGGGGCATATAAAATTGAAAGCCCGGAAAAGAGACTTTTGCTGATAACAGGAGGTACCTGCTTTGCGATCATGGCGCTTGTTTTCGAGTTCAATTCTCTTCGCTCTTGTCCCAAAAAGTCGACATCGCTCTGGATAACTCTCCTTTTGGGTCTATTGGGTACCTCAGTAGCCAAATATTCAAATTTTTCTAACAATCCCGCATGGCCCATCATGAACTCTGACAACGGTGGCTTAAATTTGCCGTTTATTTGTCTTGGTTTGATTTCGGCAGCTCTCACACGAAAAATTAAATTGGTACCCCAAAATGAACCCAAAAAAGGAGGTTCATTTTTGCTTGCATCGCTTGGTCTAGGGGGCTTTCTTTACTCTCTTCAGGCATACCTTAGCGATTCCTCGACTTTAATCTACTGGAACTGGAACGGCTACCCAATTACTGGCCCGATACCATCCAGTGGTGGCATCTTTCATTTTTTGGCTGTATCTGGTGGTATCTTGGTGTCCTTGAAGTTTCATCCCAATTTTTTGCATTCGCCATCGTATATTTTAGTGTCATTCATTTCTGCGTACACTTTATATGCCTATGACGGTTGGTTAGGATTTCTTGGGTCACTCGGGATGTCATTTTATGTTGCATCTCTTGGACCGATTATTGGGCAGTCTATCTCCGGTCACAACGTTGCCCTTATCTTTTCAGCTTCATTTCTCGTATCGATTATTCTTTCGCTTGCTAGCATTTGGATTGTCGCTTATGCCTTTGTACCTGGTGGCCCTTTATTACGTGAACGAACAGATTTAGTGTTGGCATCATCGATTTTGTGCCTCTCATTAGGTGTATTGAATTACTCATTTCGAAAAAATGCCTCAAACATCACTAGAATTGAGGTTCAGGGCCCCAGAGTTTTCGGTCAAACACTAAAGGTAATTGTTTTTCTTATGGCCATACTGCTAGCTTTCTTTGCTCACAGATATCCAACAAATGGTATTGAGCCGTACAGGAAACATACCAAATCTTTTACAGCGGGTATCTGGTGTGTGCACTTTGGATTAGACAATGATATGTGGTCCAGCGAGACCAGAATGCTGAATCTTCTTCGGGAAGCAGAAGTGGACATAATTGGATTATTGGAAACTGATACCGAAAGATTGATTGGAGGTAATAGAGACTTCACTCAAAAAATGGCACATGACTTGGGAATGTATGTCGACTATGGTCCCGGGCCCAACAAACACACATGGGGCGCAGCTCTATTATCAAAATTTCCTATCGTGAATTCTACCCACCACTTACTACCATCTCCTGTCGGAGAGTTAGCCCCAGCAATCCACGCAACATTATGTATCTATGACGAGCTTGTTGATGTTGTGGTTTTTCATTCCGGTCAGGAAGAGGACGTTGAGGACAGGAGATTGCAAAGTTTGGGAATTCAAAAAATTTTAGGGGATTCACCAAGGCCGCTCATTCTTTTGAGTTACCTAGTCACCACCCCGCTCGACGGAAACTACAACACTTATGTCAGCGAAAAGTCTCGGGTGTTTGACATCGATAGTACTGATTGGGATAGATGGTGTGAGTACATCTTGTTCCGTGACCTTAAAAAAATTGCCTACGCGAGAATTTCACGCTCTACTATCACTGACACAGAGCTTCAAATAGCGAAGTTTAAGTTTTTGACGACGGAACAGAGACAATTAGGTGAAGACTTTGTTTATGGCAATCATTTTATCGATGAAAATCTTGTTGATCAAGAAATAAGAATGCCCAATTTGTTCAAGGGTGATGGAGTACGCGGTCATAGGTATCACGTTTTCGACGCTCCGAGATATTTTGCCGATTCTAATTATCAAATCGATAACTAGAAGCCATCTTCATTCACAAAAATTCCATGAGAACGGTATTCATTTTACAGACTTTAATAGTAATAACATACATATTGATCAGGTGACGCGCCTATGCACCGTCGCATTTTTTTTTTGTTCAGATTTCTTCACTCAGTTTGTAGCTTCCAACACCTATTTTCAATGAATTTTGTATTTAGAACAGCTAAGAATTTATTCGAGGGTCAAAAGTCGTCCATGGGGACTTTTGTTCAGGTGAGGTTTAAGATGAAGAGCCAGAAGGCAGCAGCAAAAAGATTTATAAAGACAGGGGACGGTTTTAAACGAAAACAAGCAGGAAGAAATCATGGGAACGGGAATTTCAGCTCTAATTCCATCAGTCATCTAGATTCATTTGTTCGTGTTAACAATAAGGGAAATCACCTCAAGTATCTCAAGAAATTTTTGGATTGCTGAAGACAATCACAACTTGTAAATATCTACCAAAAATCACTTCAATGTCATGTGACTTCATGACTAACGAACTGTTATTGATTGAAAATGTGGTTCACGAGGTAACTCAAATGCTTCCGGCGTCCCTGTTTCTTAAAGCATCAGCCAAGTTGCTTTCCATCACTCGTTTCGAAAATAATGGGAAAGAATTCTTCATCGAAGAGGTCGTCAGAGATTGATGATAAGAGGTGGTCAACATAACGGGCTTCTTCCTCCTAAACGATCAATTTTTAAGTAAATTTAAGCCCCTTTCATGATTTTCTTCTCACTTTGTAGAGTTAGACTTCAATTTTGATCCATCGTGGTTGAATGTCCTAATCCTGTATTGTACGATCTACCGCGAGAATCGGAAATTGCTGTCGAAGGCGAAAGACACCTTCCACTGTATTCCAAAAAGTATGAGTCTCCCAGCTCCACCTTTCAATGACGACAAAAAGTCCTTCGCATATCTGACCGTACATAAGAGATGGCCTACGATCATTCAAGGTGCTATTGATGATACCAAAAAGTACACGCAATCCCACGAGGAGTCAAAGAAGTGTGGGGAATATGTTGTCTCAGAATTAGAACAGCTCTTGCGAGACTTGAAATCAGATGCAGAGGTCCAAAGCTTTACAGAAATTGATGTTCAGATGAAACCAGAGCTTTCCGTATTCAATGCTGGCTTGCTGGGTTTCAATAAGACGAAGAAGGTGACATGGCAAACAGGACCATGGCTTTTTTTAGAATGTTACCTTTATCAAATCATAAACTTGTGGTTCAAAAAAACTTCAAAATTAAAGACTTTTGATGTCTTTGAGACTTTAAAAAACGAGACTTTCCAACAGTCATCTCTCGGTGTCTTAGAGCTTTGCAAGAGATATCAAATTCTCTCTAATCAGCTCGAGTCCATTGAAGCTGACAATCAGGCAATCAAGTTGCTCTTTATTGAATTTATTGATATTTCTTTGTGGGGGAATGCCACTGACTTGTCTTTGTTGGCTGGAAATGTAACCCTTGAGGACATAAAGAGCGTACAAGGAGCTGAAGTGAGAAAAAGAAATGAGGAGAAGATAATTGTGAATGATATCGAAAAGGCTTGGAAGTTTTTTACTGAGTCTCTGCAAGAACGAATTGATATTGTTCTCGATAATTCTGGATTCGAGCTTTTCGCAGATTTGTGCTTGGCCTTGTTTGCACTTGACTCGGGCTTAGTCAAAAGCGTGGTTTTGCATTGCAAAGAAATACCCTGGTTCGTCAGTGATACTATGCCCAAGGATTTTGACGCCCTTCTTCAACAACTAGGTGATAAAAACTTCTTTAGGGAAATTCATTCAGTATCTGAGGACTCGGAGTCCATTGCATACATGCTCAGCAATCTCGAGAAATATGTGTCTGCTGGAAAAATTGTTACCAAGCATCATCCATTCTGGACCTCCTGCGCTAATTTTTGGGAAATTCCAAAACAGATCGACTTATACGCCGACTTGCGGAAGTCTAACTTACTAATTTTCAAGGGTGATCTCAATTATCGCAAGCTCACAGGCGACTTGAAGTGGGATACCACAACAAATTTCCTGGAAGCTATACAAGATTTGAGTACCTCAGAACTTCCTGTTTTAGCCTTGCGGACTTGCAAGGCCGACGTCGTAGTAGGTTTACCCCAGGGTTTAAACGAGAAGTTGATCGAAACTTACAAGTCTATGGGTAATGATATTGGCGAGTTCTGGACTGCATCAGGTAAATGGGCTGTTATCAGTTTTTCTGACGGTTTGAGCAAATAGAAAATGACATCTTTGTTTTTATGAATGATCAAAGACTAGTGATGTCAATGTCAGTCTATTCTATTCTACATTAAGTCATTCGCAGGCTGTAGCAGTTGCATGCCACATATAAATTTCATTTACCAATTGACAAAACAAAATCTTCAACTGATTGCAAGTGGTTTCACAACACATATATGGCAAGTAAGAGATTTACAAATGAAGCGCGTTTATGGAAGAAGGCCCAGAAGGTAAGTAAATCGTGGGGTCAAATGCAACCCGCTCCGATCCGGGGAACTAACAGGTGTGGTGTGCGGGGCGGCAATTTTCTGCGGTTACGCTTCCTTTTCGAAAACATTTAGCATTTAGCGCGTTTCGAAATCGAGTTTGGGTGACATGAATGTGCAACCAATTTGATGTATAGATGGCATTGTTTGATTTGTGATTCATCAATCTAGTATTACTGGGAGTCACAAAGTTTAATTCACCTCGTACACTCTTCAATTATTGTCCACAGTATCGTGCTGAATACTTTTGAGTCACAAGGTTTGTTGATTCTCATATCTAGACCCTAACATCCTCAAGTGCGGGGCTGTAACCGGTCCAGTGTTGCAAAAAAGCCCTTAGCGCGGGTATATTGCCTCTTTTGAATCTCTTCTCAAGGGAAATCCATCCGACATCCTCCACTCGTCTTGACTTCGCTTAGTTATGACTTTCAGTTATCTCAATATAAAAGGAAAGCTTTCTCTGTCCTGAGGTGACACTTTTCGCTAGAAGTATCGAGCTTTTTTCTTGTACGCTCCTATTTAGATCATTAAACAATATTACCAATGGCAGATATCAATGTTGACCAAGTGCTCTCCGAATTAACTCTTTCAGAGAAAATCGGCCTTATTGCAGGAGTCGATTTTTGGCATACATATAAGGTCGAAAGACTAGGAGTTCCTTCGGTTCGTGTTTCTGATGGCCCCAACGGCGTAAGAGGTACACGTTTCGCTCTCGGAACTCCCGCGGCTTGTTTTCCATGTGGTACAGGTTTAGCTGCCACCTTCAACAAAGAGCTTTTACGAAAAGCCGGTAATCTCATGGCAGAAGAGGCGAGGTCTAAGTCTGCCCATGCGATTTTGGGGCCTACCACAAACATACAGAGAGGTCCTCTAGGTGGTCGTGGTTATGAATCCTTCTCGGAAGACCCATACCTTGCGGGAATGGCTTCAGTATCCATTGTCAATGGGATACAAGAAAAGGATATTGCTTCTACGATCAAGCATTATGTCTGTAATGACTTGGAAGATCAAAGAATGGCATCAGACTCCGTTGTCACCGAGAGAGCCTTGAGAGAAATCTACTTAGAGCCCTTCCGTTTAGCGGTCAAATATGCAAACCCCGCCTCTTTCATGACAGCCTACAACAAAGTCAATGGTGAACATGTGTCTCAAAGCAAAAAACTTTTAAACGACATTTTACGTCATGAATGGGCCTGGGATGGTTTGATCATGTCAGATTGGTATGGTCTCTACACATCCAAGGCCGCTATCGAGAACGGATTGGACTTGGAAATGCCCGGTCCATCTTCTTTGAGACAGCAAAAGAGTATTGCACATATGATAAATTCCAGAGAGTTGAATATTCAGGATTTAGATGATCGCGTGCGCAATGTCTTAAATTTCGTTAAATGGTGTGCCAAGTCGAAGATTCCGGAGCGTGGACCTGAATCTGCCAATGATACCCCCGAAACCAGAGAATTACTAAACAAGATTGCCTCGGAGGCTGTTGTGATGTTGAAAAATGAGAAAAATGTCCTCCCGTTGAAGAAAACAGAATCAATTGCAGTCATCGGGCCCAATGCGAAATATGCAGCATACAGTGGTGGAGGCTCTGCCTCATTACACACCTACTACACGACAACCCCATTCGATGCGATTACTGAGGCTTTGGGTAAGGAGCCAAAATATTCTGTCGGCTGCAAGGCGAACAAAGCCTTGCCTGGTTTAGCTGGCTCTTCTCTTGCCAAGAACCCGTACACTGGAGAACGAGGAATGAGTGTTCGGTTCACATCACAGCCACCTAATAACAAGATTGACTCAAAAGAAATGTCAAAGCTTGCGAAAGAAAGAAGAGAATCATTTGACAAATACCTGATTGAATATTCCCCATTAATTTTATTTGACTACCAACACGAAGCTATCAGTGAAGGGCGCCCATATTATGCAGACTTTGAGAGTGCAGTGACTCCACAAGAGTCTGGAGAGTACGAATTTTCGTTAATGGTATGTGGCACCGGTAAACTTTTTATTGATGGAGAGTTGCTCATTGATAACATGACTAAGCAAGTCGCTGGAACGGGATTTTTCGGAAGTGGTACTATCGAAGAAATTGCGAGCATTCACTTAGAAAAGGGCCGTACCTACAAGATTTTGGTTGAATTCGGTTGTGCATCTACGTCTAACTTGAAAAACGCCTCAACCGTGTCATTTGGTGGAGGTATTGCGATTGGTTTTGACAAAAAGATTGACCCCCAAGAAGAAATCCAAAAAGCTGTTGCAATGGCGAAATCTGTCGATAAGGTTGTCTTGTCGATTGGTTTAAATCTTGAGTGGGAGACTGAGGGCATTGACAGAGATAACATGGAATTACCAATGTTGACCAATGACTTGGTACAAGCTGTATTGGAGGCCAATCCGAATACTGTCGTCGTTAATCAATCGGGTACACCAGTGGAGATGCCATGGCTCCGCGACGCGAATGCCCTACTCCATGCATGGTATGGTGGCTCTGAATGCGGTAACGCTATAGCAAGAGTATTATTCGGGGATGAGAATCCTAGCGGTAAGTTGTCATTGTCATGGCCAATAAAGAATTCTGACAATCCAGCTTATTTGAACTTTAAGACAGTCAGGGGCCGAGTTTTATACGGGGAAGACATATACGTCGGGTACAGATACTACGAAAAGTTGCAAAAGCAGGTTGCATTTCCATTTGGATACGGTAAATCCTACACCACTTTCAAGTTGTCAGATTTGACCATCAGTTTAGATGAAGAAAATGACAAGTTAAGCGGAAAATTAACTGTTCAGAACACGGGTAAGGTCGATGGAGCAGAGACAATCCAAGTTTACATTGCTGCAAAATCATCGGAGGTTGAAAGGCCCGTGAAGGAATTGAAGGCTTTTGAAAAAACTTACTTGAAGGCGGGATCTTCTGCTGCAGTCAGCTTTAGCATGTCTCTTAAGGACTCGGCTTCATTTTTTGACGAGTACTTCAACAAGTGGAGTTTAGAGAAGGGTGACTACGAAGTTCAAGTGGGAACCAGCTCAGATGACATTGAATTGTACCAAGAATTCAAGGTCACGCGGCCAAAGT
The DNA here is from genome assembly GCA_002893665.1 of Metschnikowia orientalis. Taxonomy (NCBI): domain Eukaryota; kingdom Fungi; phylum Ascomycota; class Pichiomycetes; order Serinales; family Metschnikowiaceae; genus Metschnikowia; species Metschnikowia orientalis. Next base: position 392,113 of record NXGZ01000006.1, on the reverse strand, counting down.
TATGGGTAGGATTGTGATGTAGCCCAACCTTGTCGATGTTTTGAAAATAAAAATCATGTTAACCTAAAATAGAGTATTTTTTGGCATATTTGGCATTTGCGTAGCTGTCTTTTTCTCCTTCCGCGAGTCACTGCAATGTAGAAAATGCATCAACTAAAGGCGAGTCCTAATTATGCATCAAAAGCGATTAAAAAAAATAGCCTCTTTTATGTCACACGCTCCATTCCCTGTATCAAATTGAATAAAACCATTTTTGAAATCTATTTTTTCAAATCTTGAATTTATGTTCCACTTTGACATTTGTGATGTCGGTGAGATTGCGCCTCTTGAAGTTAAAAAAGACGACAATGCCGCAGTTTATTCTCCAGAAAATACACTCACAAATTTGCATGTAACACTCGAGTTAAATATCAGTGACGACAATTTGCTATTCATAGTACTCCAAAGACTATTAAGCCTCGAAATTACAGGCGAAGATTTTATGATAAGTAGTGACTTTTTTGCTGATCTATAATAGAGATACTTGCCAATAGTTAGCGGGTTCATTTAAGTTGCAGACTCATTTTGATATTGCCGTATACTCGTAGGCGTTGTGAACTTACAAAAGAAAAAAACGCAGATTTGAGAACATTTTATTCGATTATTTCACATACGCTTGAGTTCCATTTACTGGAAAAGTACCTTCTCCCTTGGATTTGGGTGAATAGTTTATCAAGTGACTATGAGTATTGAAACAGTCTCGATTATTCACTCATTCTCGACCGTATGGAAGCATCTGAATATCATAGGAAACGAGCTAGTCAAAAACCGGCGAGAGATAAGGAAGCGACCAGCTTAGAATACAAACTAGAGTCTAATCACCATCATTTTTAGATCCAATTCACTAAAGACCACTATGCTAAGTATTGCAGACCTCATACCTCACCAGCTTTTCTCGAATTGCAAGCCACAATCTTGAATTTGTCAACAGTAATTTCGCCATCATTCAAGTCATTGTTAGAATTATCGTTCATTTTGATCAATACATTCTTTATGATAAACGTCCAGACATCATCACAAAATCTGTAGGTATGCAAGTCGCCCTTGAATGTTATTTTTGATTTGCACATTCCCCTTTCTGCTTTAAGAACCTCGGAGATGATTCTGTCAAAGTTGTTCAAGATTCTCATTGCAAGTTGCGGTTGTATCTTTTCATCACTTATCAATGTATCAAGCGCATCAGCTAATGCGCTACCAATAGAGCTTCGCCTATAAAGTTCGTAATAAGCAGGTGTACTCATGGTCAACAAAAACCCACTGAGCTTCTGGTGCTGCTTGCTCGAAGGTCTACCTGACTCTCAGTGCCGTGAGGATGTACGGATGTACGGATGTACTAACTCAACTTTACGTGAGTTCTTGATAATAGCTGGATTCCCAGGTATCATGGATAAATCGGAGTTGAATATAAGGCAGAGACTCAAACTAGCAGTTAATGAGTATAACGCTCTTCTCAGTACAGAAGAAAGACATGATTCTGAAGCTCATCAAAAGCTCATGACAAAGAACTTGCAGGAATTCTCTCTTATCCAGTCAATTTCGAACCGTATTTCCCTCTTTAGCGATAATGAATCATTGGCAGAGATCAACACTTCTTACCTTCCATTTGCAGCTGTCGATTTTTATATAGCAAATCTCCATCAAAAGTCAACAGCAAATGCAAGAGGCCAATTCATTGATGATGAAGAATTGAAGCCAAAATACAAGGCTGATAATTTGAAGCGGGCAAAGATGCGTTTTATCGTATTTCTCCAAAGAATTGAGTCTTTCGGTAATATTTTGACCATCGAGCAAAAAGAAAGAATGAAACTATTCGAGGAATCAAACGATCCTTCAAATGATGATATACTCAAGGGGGCAGGAAGTGCCGAATCAAGAAGAGCCACAAAAATCGCAAATTACAGAGCCGAGAAGGAGCTAGAGAGAAAGGTTGCTGATCTTGGTAAAGTCTATGATATTGAGGATGAGAAACCTACTGGGAATCTTTCTCTCGACGATGAGCAACTCCGCAACTTGTTTATTGATCAGTTGAAACTCTTCACAATTCGCTCTTTCTCAGGTTTGGAACTCGTGGCCATGGAGATGCAGGTGCTAGAACAAAGGCAAGACTTTTTGGAAACCTCAAGGATTAGAGAATTGAAAGATCAAAGGAAACGCAAAGAAGACCCCGAAGATGATTATAACGAAAAATTAGAAAGAAACCCTCTCCAGAAAACAAAGATAACTGATCTACTCAGCAAACAAGGAAAAATTCTTCAACCATTCACGATTACTAAGAACAAACAAGATATCAAGCGGAAAGTTTTCGGTACCGGGCAAACTTTACCGTCTATGTCTATCGAAGAATACTTAGATTATGAACTAGCAAACGGCAAGATGGCAAGCGCATCCGAAGAGAAGCAAGGAAGTGAAGATGAGGACGATAGCGACGAGGAAATCAGACAACGTGAGTGGGACGACTGGAAAGACGATAATCCTAAGGGTAGCGGAAACATCATGGGAAACATGGGATGAATCATCTACATAAAATCGCCGTAGCCATTGCCATGTCCAGTTACTGTAATTTATATTAATGATTTTTTTTCGCAAATCACAAGGCTTATTGAGAGAAAGGAAGTTTGTTCAAATAGAAAACTTTAAGTCATGAAGTCCTGTTCAAGTTTTTGAAGCCAGGTGAGATATTCTTTCTCTAGCCCCCCTATTGTTTTGATTGTCAAACACTCGTCATTTACATTCTTGCTTCTGATCCAGCGATCGTTTTCGGAATCGAAAGTTTTGAGTGTATTCAAAACGATTTTGTATAATTCCAAAATCTTAAGTTTAAACTTTTCAAAAGCTTCGAGATCAGAATTGATGGCAAGACTCTCTAATTCACCCTTGAATCGAATGATGAAAATATACAAACCCTCAACTGCTCCTCTCTTGTCACCAAACGAGCTTTTTGATGCGGATGCACCGAAGATTCTCCACGAATACAAAAGCTCATAACAGTTTAAAGCATTTGAAAGTATAAGATTTTCATTTGCGAGTTCTAGGATCAAATCATCCACCAATGAATAATTATTGCAGAACAAGGTGCTTTTAAAAAGACGCTTCAGTTCACGCTGGACCACAACAGCTTTCAAAAGCCGCTTCATATAGGCCCTGAATTCAGATTTATTTGAAATTCCCTGCAAAGTGGTCAACGAAGAGATGGCATCATCGTATTTTTTTATGTCAACTGCATCCACAAAGTAATCATGAAGGTACAAGGCAATCAAATGGGTCTTGATCAGCCCGTCCGAAGACTTTTCAGAAGGGTCAAACGTGTCTTGTAAGATGTCAATGGCAGTTTTTTCTAAGTCAAGAGAGATCGTTAGATACTCTTTTCCCATATCGGGCACTGCTAAAGAATCACCACATGTTCCGACATTCTTGATGGCTGCCGAAAGTTCGTGAAAATAATTTGCCTTTTCCAAACTTTTGCTCGACTTCTTTTCAAAAATTTTTCGCAAGAAATCCAGAATGATTGAGCAGCCGCTCAAAGATGCAATCAATCTGCTAACCTGAGCTTGCTCCTTCAGAATACTCTGAAATATTTCGAAGTTAGAGAGAATTTCATAAGAGTCTTTGAGCCGGTTGTTTATCAAGTAAATGAGTCCCATTAAGAAGGTGCTCATTGATGAAGAATTGTCAAGTCTGTTCGCAAATTTCTTTAAGGCCACTTTTGCCTCGCCTCGATTAATTAATTCGAAGATAATATCGAGTATGTAGTCATCTTGACGTGCGCCAAGAATCTCATCATAATAGTAATCAAATGCAGCATTCCAGGACTTATTCAGGATGAACGACCGAAGGTTGTGATCCTTATCAACCGCAGCAGACCAAAAAACCGAATTATCCATCAGCAAAACACTTGCATGCTCGATCAGGCTTGTTGAATTTGAAGATGAAAAGCATGTTCCAAAAATCAGGGTTGAAAGGTTATAAAGGTTGAATCGTTTAATTATGGAGTTCGTAAGTTCCAAAATAGTATCATTAACTTCACATAGCAACAATAAAACAAATGTATTAACCAAAATGCTTTCATGACACCTTCTGATATTTTCCATAGTGTCAACTGTAGTGAGTTTTGACAAAAGACCACTGCCCTCACCAACAAATTTAGGTCCATTAGTTGACACTAGATTACTGGTAGACATGTGTACGAGTTGGGTGAGCTGATTGAGCCCTTCAGGAATGCTTTCTAATTCATTTGTCAAGTCCATTGCCTCCACATTGGAAACTTTGTTGCTCAAATATTTTGCTGCTACCTCCGATAATTTAGAAGCGTCAACTGGAGCAGTGAAGTCCATCAATTCTTTGCTGATACTTCGCAACACATTCGTGGAGAAAATTGTTGCGACTTTCTCGAAAAGCTTGGAAAGTTGAGAGCCATTGTATCGGAACGTTTCATAGAAGTGAGGTTCTCTGCAAAGTGACACTCCATTTGATTCTGCACTTAATATGTAGTCATGGAACCTCAAGACGGACAAAGCACCAGAGCTCAATTTGCGAAATTCAACGCAGATAAGAGTGAATTTGTACCAAATCGATGATTCAGAGACGGACATCGAATCGCTCACTTTCGATATTGTATGGCAAACCTTTTGTCTCAAGGGCAAATATTCGAGAGATGGCAAGTTTACTCCACTTTTCGTTCCGAAGACACCCAAGGCCGTAACAACGATAGAGTCATCGTAAAGCCCAGAATCGAAGACTAACTGCGAATAATATTCCGGACTCAAGTGACCACTGAGCCCACCTAGAATGGCAGGAACAGATTGAGGAAGACACGAACGAGTAGAGACCAAATTTGAAGTTGTCTTGTCTTGATCATAGCGAATTATGACGCTATAAGTATTAGATTTCCAGAGGACCGTGTAAGTAAATTGATTTTGGGTTGCCGTCACATGGAAGTCCTGAACTTTGAAAAGCTTGGCATCAAATTGCAAAGCACTCGAATCATCAAGGATGATATCTTCCCTCAAAGTTAGCTTCATGGGATCATCAAGACTTTCTGCTCTAACTTCGTAGCTTAAAAATTCGTAACAAGCCCTGGAATTGTTCGATAAAGATGTTTGATTCGGCAACAAGAGTACAAGTCTTTGCTCATCCGGGGTACAAAGAGTCTGAAAATATTTGTTAGGAATGGAGCTGAGCCAATCGGTAGAGGTTTCGGTAGAATGACTAAGCAGGACTTGACTATGATGCTGCTTGTGAGAACGCAAGTTCCACACTCTCATAACCTTGGTGACACTCAACGTTACGAATTCGTCATCACTTATCTTTATAAGATCGACAACAGAATTCGAAGAAATACCATCCAAAAATGTTTCGGTCTCTTGAGAGCTCAGAAATATATTACTGAGAAAGTTGAATGACATCAAAGGAACAACATCGCTGAAATTGAAAATGTCACACGTTGCTAATATACTGAAACGTTGAAAATGCAAAAGACCCCCATCTTTCATGCAGATTATTAAATCCAACGGACTAACCGATTTCATTAAAAAAGGTGATGATCTTAATTCAAATGAGTAAGGTACAGAGATATTAACCCATTCACTAAAGTTGTCTAAAAGCAACCTGTTGACGGAATTACCCACCAAAAAGTCACTGAGCTCAATTTTCAAGGAAATGAGAAGATAGTTTTCATCCATAATATCAATAAGTATACAGGGTTCTGCAAGTTCAGACTGGGGAATGAATTGATGAGAAAAGGTATTCTTGCTGATGACAGGATGCGGAAGGTCAATTTCTATGAGCTGCATTTGCACCCCAAGGGATGTGGCCTCATCCACTATAAGGGGAGTCAAACGCACTGTTTTTAAGTCATTCGTGAGCCCGATTTGAACTAGAGAGAAAAAGTGTCCTTCTTGAGCAGATATGTCTACCAATTCACTATAGCCCAAGCATTGATTATGAAATTGCTCCGCGTGATCTAAACTTGGCTCTTTCGGAGCATATTTGAGCGGTAGCTTGACTCGTTTCTTGTGGAGATGCGAGTCGTAACCGACAATATTCGATTGACTATAGTAATTCATGTTGTTGATAGAAGAGCCATTGGCCAACGCTGTTTTTTTCCATGAGCTCATGGATGCACAGGTGTGCATGTAGTATAATATGTACTTCGAACTGAGCCAACTTTTGTTAGCATGGATCAGAGACGCTTCTCCAGATGAGGATTCGCTTGGAATGGCAAAAACGGATTTTGGTCTTTGGATTATACGGCTCACCCATGTATGGTAAAGATGGGGGTAGTGGATGTTAATAGAGGCCCGCGCCCAACTAATCATATGGAGTGAAGGCAGAGTAGTTACGTCGACCAAATTCTTGGTGGTAACAGGGGAAATACATCGATAGTAAGACTTAGGTGGCTTTATCTCGATGGTTTAAATTTCTTAAGGCTAATTAGTGTCGAAGCCCACGGAGCCATTTTGGTAATCACACACCCGAACGCGGTAAATCCATCTTCATGAGTTGTGAAGCACCTCAAACCTTCTGCCTGTAACGAACGTGATGTCATCAACAATTTTCTATCGGTTTCTTCATCAAAAAGAACAAAATACAATACATTTTGATGGAACAGGAATTAATGTGTTTGATCTCAAGCACGAGATTATCGCGCAAAACCAGCTCGGGCAAGGTCAAGACTTTATGCTTCGACTTTATCACCTGGACCAACTAGACCAGGAGTATGAAAATGACCAAGATGTTATACCCCGTTCGACTTTTGTCATTGCAAAAAGGTCTCCAATATCAGTATACAATGGAAGATCGCAATCTGCGGCACGATATGTTTCAGGAAGACCCAGAATCAATCGTTTCAAACCTCAAGCCTTAAGTGCTGCACCGGCATTGGCCACGAAAACAGACAATGTCATCGATGAAAGTATGAGCGAAGAAGACAGAATCAAAAAGATGTTCGAAAACCAATCGAACGTTTGGGCCCAGACACAGGATGAGCTCTCAACTCACAAAGTTGTCCATTACAAACCCGGCACGGAGGACCTACCTCCTCCAGGATATGTTTGTTACCGATGTGGAGGAAAGGATCACTGGATTAAGAATTGTCCGACAAATTCAGACCCTAATTTCGAGGGCAAAAAAATCAAAAAGACAACTGGTATTCCAAAGAGTTACATGAAAACAATTTCGAGGGAGACAGTCGAGCATCGCCTTCAAAACCCTGATAGCAATGAGAGTGGGATACATACAAATGATAATGGTGACTTGGTGGACGGTCAAGGAAATACATATATGGTGACTGAAGACGGAGACTACGTCATGACCTTCGCAGATTCCAAAACTTGGGCACTGTACCAGGAAAAACAACAAAGCGCCCAGCTCAAAGCTCAACTACAACGCGACCAGGATATTGCTAAGCACGCGATTTCGGACAATAAGCCTCAATACCTCAACCCACTTCAATCTGATTTTAAGGTTCTAAAGGCACCATTGAGAATGACTCCATGCTGCCAGTCTTTCGATAGCTTGAAAAAACTCAAGAACTTCAATTACAATCAAGCAGACTTGGAACAAGTCTTGATCGAGAGCGACTTTCATTGTCCAAATTGTGGAAAAGAGGATATCTACTTGGATTCACTTGTCGCGAATCCGGAGCTTGAGAAAGAAATGGCCGAGTATATTACCCTGATCGGACTAGATGAGTCTTCAACTAAACGGAAAGGGGAGGAGGATCTGTCTGCAAATAAAAGACCTCGAACTGATACGAATCCTATGATGCCCCCTACAGGTCCTGCAGGTATGCGTTTCCCAATGATGGGACAGGGCGTGCCTTTCCCTATGATGCCAATGATGGGGATTCCACCACTGGGACCAAAGGGAGATTAAAAGTAAAAAGGTGAACTATCGCGAGTCGCACAAGATTTCATAGGGCTGAAGTTCTCCACGAAAAACATTTACCCAAGGTCCATGCTCATGTCGACGGATTATCAATTTTTGACAGAATCGATCGCCCTGGGAGGCTGACAAGTTCGATCATGGGAAACCCTCGCGCCTAGTTACCCGCACACCAATATACTGCATACAAGTAACATTTAAAACAAATGAGAAATTTTCCGGAACCCAATAGTTCTATGTAGACAACTTCTTCTAATTCTTAAATTGTATGTCATCCGAAGCTCTTCAGAGATTAAGCACCTTGCGAAGAGCGGAGATTATCGATAAAGGGATGATCCAAATAATCAAATCAAACTAGAGTTTGTGACTCTTGAGAATGATCACAACATTATTAATCCACTGAAACATCGAATTTTTTTCCATTTCAAATTTAATTAAGATTTCATGTACTAACTTTTTAAGATCGAATATTCGATACAATGTATGTTCATAATTATCAAAACCTTGTGGAACATTTTATGATGATACAACAAAAACAAAGCTGGAATTACCAACTGAATCTCTCTGATTGATAAGTTTTTGCATTATTTCTGAATTACCAACACAAGATAACACTTTGTGATCTAATACTAACAGTTAGTGTATGTGCTTCACATTCAAATGTTCAAGGAGGAATCATTGCACTGGGCACTGACTATAATGAGTGACAATGCATATTTTGCGGGCCTCAGAAACCCGCTTTAACTGACCCGAACATATAGATTCGTTTACCTTATATCGAGTTTTGCTAACATTTAAAGGAGTATGTTTGAGACCTAGTTGAAATATTTAAGTGATGATTTTTTAGATGACGAGTCTGAATCGGGTTTCCCGTTGAAGACAAAAACTTTTTTTTACCATTCATGCATTTCTGAAATTCATTCATCAATATCTGCATCCTCAAGCTTACTAACAAATCCAGATTTTCGTTTTTTGTCCGAGCTAGGAAAGACTAGAAGCCAAATATTTTCTATATCTTAGCTACTGTTTTCTGTGCTTTTATCTAAGAGATGAACTTGAAAAAAAAAAGACAAGCATATGTCCGAGATTCAAAGAAGATACATTTTCGCGTCTGATAGATAACAAGCATAGAAAATGGGAGCCAGGGTCTGGAGAATGATCCGGCTATGAAAAGGTATGTTGGGTTTCTCATGATAGTATTCGATAATTCAGTTTATGATGATCTACCACAAATTCACGACGGTCTACTGCGTATGGTGACTTGTAATCGCCATACCTTGATGATACACTCGGCCTTGACCGGCCGTGGTTCCTGAACTCCAAATCTGTTTCCAAATCGATTCTAATTTGAGGGCAAAATACTAACAAGCAGTATGTATCAACATGACAATTCTGAGGGAAAGAGTCGTATGATGTTACCAAGCTATTTGATTATGATGAAACTCCAAAAACTATAAACGATTTGCATGTCAGTCTGACAGTTGCTCAATCCCCTTATACAAGATTTTTTAAAAATATTTAAGTGCTTACAATGGGTTACTAACAGCAGAGGGAGAGATCTTTCATCGCTTATTTATGCTTCCACGGAAGCCAAGCTTACTGCGAACTAAGGTTTGACGTGTGTCACGAATAATACAAGTAAACATTTAATAATTTAAATTACTGCTATTGTAGACGGCCTGGAAATGTCATTGTCGCGCTCTATAAACACTACACGTGACGAGACATCCGATTTAGACCGCTCCAACTCGATTGTACCGCGGCATAACCGTATCAAAAACCCAATAGGCATATTCCAAGTTCATCGAGGTCATAAAGTTTGGCTTAATTCTGGCTAGATTTTTTAAAATAAAGCTAAATTTGTTGGATATCAGACAGACAAGCATGCCCCAGGATCAAAAAAGAAGCTCAAGCATCCCTCCAGAGAATCCTCCAAGCTATCATGATATTCAATCTACACCGTCACCAGGCCCACACCCACCCATCACGTCTCCAGGAACTGACCGTACAGCAAGGCCAAATTTGCTAAAGTCTTTTTCGAGTCCACGCGTCGGAAGTACGAAGAATCAACCATACAAACCAGCCAAGAGCCTTCAAAATCACATCGATCGGTTGGGTGACTCAACAAATAGCCTTTCTTCATACACCACCGAGACACGAACAGAGTACTTCGATTTGCTTCCATCGTTCCAAATGTTTCAGTCCATAGTCACCAGAAATGACTTCGAGTTCAATGAGCGAAGCCTCGGCGTGCCACCAACTTACGATCCTATCTCTCCTCCCTCAATGATGTCAGTGGAAACGCCAGGGGATGTAAATCATCTCCTAGATTCTGTTAGCCAGAGTTTGGGAGCCAATGCTCAGGAAAATGACCAGGATTCGTACGATGAGTCTGAGGGACAATATCTCCTTTCGGATAACGAGACCGAGAACGGGCTTCAGAGGCGTTACTTTGACGATAGCAATGCACTTCGTCCCGCGGCAAGCCTGGAGTCTAACCGCTTACACCCAAACAGAAGCAATGGGGGTGGCCCGCTCACTCATGAAAGCTATGGGCATTCAGTGCTCGATAATATTGACATGCTTCCACATGTGAAAAGTTCGCCATTATCCATTGAAATTTTCGTGACTAAGGGTGTTCCCGCTCCGAATGAGCAGTCTGAGTTCGAGACTAAACTCAAAGAATATTCGACGGGTGATGTAATAAAGGGCTATGTTATCATCACGAATACACTGGATCAGGACGTGGACTTTGGTTTGTTTCTTGTCACATTGGAGTGCACAATTAAGGCGGTAGTTCCAAAGCATCCCAAGGATTCAAATTCGTCTCATATCATTATTCAAAAGAAGCCACTCAAAATGTACGATTTACATGCAAGTTACAATGAGGGCCCCATTCCGAGTTCAGCTGGCATCCAGTACGAGTTTCTCTCGCGAGACGAATCAGACGGCTGTATCATCGGATTGCCGGATGATAGAATTCTCAAAGCCAAGCAAAAGTACAAAAAATTCATTCTTTTCAAATTTCCAAACATGTTGCTCGATACCTCTTGTCCTCATGGTGTTTTGAGGCATAATATGCCACCTCCATCATTTGGAATCGACGATACTGCCTTCCATAAAAGAGCAGGCTTCATAGAGATAGATAAGGCTCTTGGATACGGCTTCCTCAATTCCAGAGGCTCTCCTATTAAAGTGAAAGATTACGCATTTGATGATCTCAGTGTCGCCTACACCATAGAAGCCAAAGTTATCGATAAACTAGATACACAAAGTCAAGCCCTGCCCTTGTCCCCTAGTGATATCAACAATCAAGATAATGACCTGAAGTATGTCATCTCGCGAAGTGCCCAGTTTTTTTTGAGATATGTGCCCGATGTCAAAAGTCAGGTTGATTATCATAGCAAAGCTTACAGCATTTCGGGGCAGGAGACGTTTGATACTATTGGTATCAATGGTATGTTCTATACTACTTTGGCCAAAAGAGATACATGGCAATTTATCGATCATATGAATCTTTCGATTGAACAAGAGATAGAGTCTGCCTTAGACAAAAGAGAATTCACGGGGGATGACATCAAACGCAAGAACCTCAAGGTTCAAAGCCACAAACAGCGAGAGTTCGGTAGTAGGATTAATTTGACTGAACAACATGGTATAAGTGACATCCTAAGCAAAGAACTTTTGCGGAAATTTGAGAAAGACCAAATTCTCTTTACCCAGAATTCGGTTGCAATTTTTGGGAAAAAGAAAAAGAGATTATTACTGCATGTCCACAAAATTGGTGAAATGATCCTATGTGTTAAAGTTCCAGATAAATTAATTCCTTATGGCTCTCCTAAGTTGATACAAAAATATAACGACGGCAGACAAAAGTTGTCGTCTTCACCACTGGTTAACTCTTTGACTGATGTTAACTCCATCACTCAATTGTACAATAGAGAACAAGAGTCTGTGATCAGCACCATTGACATCGAGCTTTTGTTTAAGACCCAAGGCGAGAATATCAAGCCTCCAAGTATATCCCTGGTCGAATTTGGAGTGGTTGCCTGGTCTTACAGAACAGAATACCCAATCATCATATCATTCGGGCACGACTTCTTCTACACGAAAAGTAATGTTGCTGGCGCTGTAATTCAAGAGGATGACGTTGAAAACACCAAACAAAATTTGTTTCAGTTGAAGGAAACAGTGAACCACTATATCACTTTCTTGAAGAATACCAAGACTTACATTTCCCAAAGCACTTTCTCTTATTTGACTGGTTTGAGCAAAATGGGTATCAAAAAAGATACCATCAAAGATTATTTTCAGAACTTGAGTTCAAATACATTCGACTTCGATAATAGCAACTGGAGGGGAGAGAAAACTAGCCCTGACACCACTATTTGGTCGAAGAAGTTAGCTTTACCTTTGAAAGTTCTCAACAAGAATAACATAACCCTACCACCTAGTTTTCAAAATTGCTTGGTTGGAAGGGTGTATTCTCTCCAAGTCACAGTCAAGTTTAAAGGGGGCGAAGAGTCTCAGAATGTCACCAGAATTGATGTTCCTGTGCTCATTGGCTAAGAAAAGTGTCCTGATACTTATTGAGGAATCATAGAATTAGCTCTGGATGGAAGCATTTTCAAGAAAAGCACATGATATTCATGAAGTACGAGAAATAATATAAATAGCCAAAGAAAACCTTTAAGCAAAATCTAAGTGTTTAGCCTGGGCATTATAACGCAAACCCTTGACCTTGTTCTGATCAGTTATCGACTGGATCTCGTTCAATTCAGCTCTGCTTAAAGGGATGATCAGTCCTAAGTTGGCGTCCGTCTTGTCTGGTGTACTTGCACTTGGAATAGGAAGAATTTTGGCAATCTTTTTGATGCCGTTGAAGTCCTCCTGGCCACTTACAGCAACGATCCAGGACAAGGCTAAAGATTCGAGAGTGGTTCCCTTCTTTTTGGCGAATTCTGCAAGCTTGAGAACGACTTTCAGGTTTTCGGGGAAATGCTCCTCAGAAAACTTGTCAAGATGACCCCTCATGTCCCCAGGTCTATGGCACAACTTGTAAAATGAATCTAAATCGTTTGCCGTTCTATCGGTCAAGAAACCTCTGCACAAGGGAGAGTAAGCGATCACCTGAATACCCCGATTGGAAAGTTCTTCCAAAACCCCATTTTCGAAGATATCTTGACACATAAGAGAAAACTCAATCTCCACGCAACTGATAGGGGCAGTATCAGCAGCTTTGGAAATTGACTTGACACCCACCTCGGAGAGGGAAATGCCATCAATCAAGCCCTTATTCACATATTCTTGGATATATGAAATTGACTGGTCGTAAGGAGTATTGGGATCAACACGGGCTATTTCGAAAATGAGCTTTGGTCTCTGGGCTCTATCTGATGGAAAGTAGGATATAAATTTGGAGACGGAGTGATCAATTGAATCTTTGGACCCATCCGGGGCCAAAGTTTGCGTATTGATAGCGCCTTTAACAGAAATCACCAAGTCTGGATATTCAGAGCCGTACTTGCGCCAGAATTCCAGTAGATACTTCAAGTTGATGTCATCCGGTCCGTAGAACTCGCCACCGTTAATGAATCTGACGTTGTATTTATCAGCGGTGTACTTGATAACTTCGAGTGCTTCTGCAATGGGCTTAGGTTCGGGGGTCCAAGTCAAGGACATTGAGCCGAAGCCGAATTTTCCGGGAATTGAAACTATGCCAGCCATGGTATTGAGAGAATTTGAAGGTCTTTCGTGGCTCGGGGGCAATTGCGGAGAAGTACTTATAGCAGGAGCAAACAATATACAGGCGCAACGAAGGCCCGTCTCTGCACGGATTCTTAAATCGAACGGCGACGTTAGCCAGCCCTTTCCATGGAATGCTTGGTAGCTTGTCGCGCGCAAGCCTTGCTGTGTGCAAGCATAAATCAAATGTCTGGAACGAGTCTACGTTGACGACATCGTTACCGCCGCGCTGCGTGCCTGCGATTCTTCGGAAATTCGATTAAGCAGAAATCATTGCATCAAATTCCCAGGCTACAACCAGTTGCAACCGCCTGTATAGATACTTTCCTGCATAATATGGAAGGTGATCATTCGAAGAGCGTGTAATGTATTACTTAGAACCTCACCAACACCAAAGGGCTTAAGTGGATATGCGAACAGCCAAGTATGTAGGTTGGAAAAAGATCTTGACACGCCAGATCCCAAACACAGCTTAATACACCCAGCTTCACGAAAATCTGTCTGTCATTGAGTCCCGCAAGGATTCCTATACTTGTCAAGATTTTTAGCAGGGAAGTCGCTAACAAGTCCGCCATTTTCCCCGAAAGATGTCAATGATGTATCCGACAGATTAAAATCTCTGAGTCCGAACATTAAAAGGCTCCGAGCGTCAAAGGGATGACTACCTTCTAGTCGGAGGGACACGTGACCAACTTTCCGATTCAAAATGTCCAAGTACGGGCTTTTTCACCATCCAGTAGTCTCGATTGGTTTAGCCAGCACAGGGCATTAGGTAGGGTCGATTGCATGGACCTGCGCGTGAAATGACTAATCCTGGATTTTGTGCAGGTCCGCAAACCGCAACAGCGGTTTATGGTGGCCATTTAGGTGGCATTTGCCTCCAATTTACGAAATATTAATAATTGGAGTGCACCAGGGCTCCACAATGAGCACACAGAGACGAAATCGTGTGTGTGTCGAGCTTTGCGCCAGGTTGACGCGAAGCAGTGTATTGTCTATGATTGGCCATGCGCGGTATTCCCAATGCGGTAAGCGGATGTCGATGCCGCGGTGGGTTATCTGAGTCAGATCAAAAATTTTCCCATATAACACTTTCCTTTCCCAATCCCCGCTCAATCCTAGTCAACAGAAAGAAACGATGCTCGCTAATTTTTCAAAAAATCTTGGGCTGCTGATGTCCAAGCGCTTGCTTGCAACCAATGCTCCTTTGTCGAAAACTGCCATGTTGGACAGAGCAACTCTTACCATAAAAAACGGCCCTGTTTTCAACGGCTACTCCTTTGGTGCCAATAAAAACATCAGCGGAGAGGCTGTGTTTACCACGTCTCTAGTGGGGTATCCTGAGTCCATGACAGACCCTTCTTATAAGGGCCAAATCCTTTGTTTCACTCAGCCCTTGATCGGCAATTACGGTGTTCCTTCATCCACGGCAAAGGACGAGTTCAACTTGTTGAAGTACATGGAGTCGTCCCTGGTTCAATGTATTGGTATTGTTGTCGCAGATGCAGCCATGGAATACTCACACTGGACGGCTGTGGAGTCGCTTCAACAGTGGTGCCAGAGGTCAGGAGTGGCTGCCATCACAGGTGTTGACACTAGACAATTGGTCACATACTTGCGTGATAAAGGCTCGTCTTTGGCAAAGATCACCATTGGCGAAGAATATGATGCAGATGAGGATGCGGCTTTCGAGGATCCAGGTGCTGTCAACTTGGTCCACAAAGTGACGACTAAGGCACCTTTCCACGTGTCGTGTCCCGACAAATACGACAAGGGCTACCATGTGGCAGTCATTGATTGCGGAGCCAAAGAAAACATTTTGAGATGCCTTGTACAAAGAGGAGCATCCTTGACTGTGTTTCCGTACAACTACCCAATCCATAAGATTGCCAATAAGTTTGACGGTATTTTTCTTTCCAACGGTCCTGGTGACCCTACTCACTGCTCCCAGACTATTGACCATTTGAGTAAGACTATGGAGGCCCACGAGGAATTGCCCATCTTTGGAATTTGCTTGGGTCACCAATTGCTCGCATTAGCATCTGGCGCCAAGACGGTCAAGTTGAAATACGGAAACAGAGCCCACAATATCCCAGCTTTGGATGTTATATCCGGAAAGTGCCACATCACGTCCCAGAACCATGGTTATGCTGTGGACGCCGAAACTTTGCCCTCTGAGTGGACGCCGTTCTTCACAAACTTGAATGATTTGTCCAATGAGGGCATGCAGCACAAAACTCGCCCTATCTTCTCCACGCAGTTCCATCCTGAGGCAAAGGGTGGGCCATTGGACACAGCTTTCTTGTTTGACAAGTTCTTTTCAAACATGCAGAATTACAAGAAGAATAATGGCTTGAACTTGGGAGACATCAAGAACTCTCTCCTCATAGATATTTTACCAAAAGAAAGAGTTGTGTAATTAGCCTTGCGTAAAAAGCAGATTCAATAAAAGATACAATAGACACTTGCGTCTTCACCACGTTTCGCTCACAGTCTTTGGCAACTTCTGGCCACTAGGCTGTCTGCTTAGCTAGAGGCATGCACCTGACCAAAGTCACGTGTGGTCAATAATGCGCTTCAGGGTCTGTCGGCCGATTTGGATCCACAAGTTGAACGTCTCACCGCCTGCACACAGTATCCAATAGTTCAACCACGAGTCAGCATACTCCGAGCGAAAGAAGGATATTTTTTTTTTTTGACAAGGAAGCAATATGTGTAGTCGGTACGCAAAAAAGTGCTTCCACGTCCATACGAGCCACGACTCGGGGATTGAACGAGGCCGTCGTACGCGTCTGCACAGAACCGCATCGATGCAGCACATAACATCCCACTCGCGACTGCAAAAAATCAGGCGATCCTGCTCGTCTTCGTATAGCTGATTAGATAAGTAGAGCAAATCTTCCCCGAAGACTTTCTAAACAACCATGCTTAATAACACAGTGGTCGCCAGCCAGGTAGCCGGAGGCGCCTTGGTATACGGACAGTCGTTTCACGAGATTTTCCAGAATATTGCCTCATCTCCAGAAACTCGCCAGCTTCATCTCAATTTAATTGAAAGACTCTGGGCCGCTTGGTACATGAGAATCAACAACGACATCTTGGCCACCGGACTTTTGTTTTTCTTGGTCCACGAAATCGCATACTTTGGCCGCTGTGTGCCTTGGTTTATTATCGACAACATTGCATACTTCCGCCGGTGGAAGATTCAGCAGGACAAATTGCCCTCCAACAAAGAGCAGTGGGAATGTTTCAAGGCGGTGCTTAAATCGCATTTTCTCGTGGAGGCCTTGCCAATCTGGCTCTTCCATCCATTATGTTCCTCTTTGAAGATCTCCATCCAGGTGCCGTTCCCCCTGCTCACGGTTATGGCCGTACAAATCGGCTTCTTTTTTGCCTTGGAAGATATGTGGCACTACTGGTTCCACCGCTTGTTTCATCACGGTTGGTTTTACAAAAACATCCACAAGCAGCACCACAAGTACGCAGCACCTTTTGGATTTGCCGCCGAGTACGCCCATCCTGCAGAGGTCATGGCTTTGGGGGTGGGCACCGTTGGATTCCCAATCGCGTATGCTTATGCCGCCAAGGCTTGGGATCAGCTCGGCCTACCCGAGTTGCACCTATTCACGATCACGTGCTGGATTGTCTTGCGCTTGCTTCAAGCAGTGGATTCCCACTCCGGTTACGACTTTCCTTGGTCGTTCAACAAGTTCTTCCCCCTTTGGGCGGGCGCAGCTCACCACGATTTGCACCATCATTATTTCATAGGAAACTACGCTAGTTCCTTCACTTGGCTTGACCGCGTTTTGGGCACCGAGTCTGGTCATTCGGCCAAGACAAAACGGGAGACAAAGAGCAGAGTGAATGCAGAGAAGAAGGTAAAGGTCAACAGGAAGCAATAAGCCCTGATTCCAGCAAGGGGCGTCTTAATAGATCAAAATAAACCACCACCCAGCCAAGCTGAATAATTCGCACCCACCAACAGCCGATTGAACCACTCATTAGTCCAGTAGCCGGAGCGAAACAACAACCTTCTTTCTCATTTCGGTAGCTTTCGTTTCCGCCTGTGAACCCTAGGTGCTCTCCGCCAACTATTTCAGGGAAGTGGAGTGCCGGGAGATATCTGGGGCTAGAGCCCTAAAGCGCACGTGACGTGCCAAAAAAATGGCGAGCAGGAGCTGCCGTGAGGGGCTGCGACATTGGTCTTGCGCGGAGTGCGACATTTATTGCGACATTCCTCACTGGTGAAGGCCTCTGTTGTATACCGGCACACGTAAAAATTTTCAAGCACTGAGTGCGCGACATCCGGCAACCAGAAAACGAAAGCTTTTCAAACTTCTTTTTCTGTTTGAATACTTAGCCAGCAAAGTATGTAATTTCGGTCTCACTGACTAGGATGCTTAGAGCCTGCCATCGTGATGTTTCGAATGTTTCATGAGTCACCAAGTCCCGCCTTACGCCACTATCCAATAGGTCATCGGCTGTAGGTGAAGCATCTCGAAGTTAGACTCGGAAGAAACCTTCACCAAGCCATAAATCAAATACTAACCTGCCTCAGATGTCTAGATTGAACGAGTATCAAATTATTGGTCGTCGTCTCCCTACCGAGACGGTCCCAGAGCCAAAGTTGTTCAGAATGAGAATCTTTGCTCCTAACACTGTTGTTGCCAAGTCTCGTTACTGGTATTTCTTGCAAAAGTTGTACAAGGCCAAGAAGGCTTCCGGTGAGATTGTTTCCATCAACACCATCTCCGAGGGTACCCCAACCAAGGTCAAGACCTACGGTGTCTGGATCAGATACGAGTCCAGATCTGGTATCCACAACATGTACAAGGAGTACAGAGATGTCTCCAGAGTCAACGCTGTTGCCACCATGTACCAAGATTTGGCTGCTAGACACAGAGCTAGATTTAGAAACATCCACATCTTGAAGGTTGTTGAGTTGAGAAAGACCGATGACGTCAAGAGACAGTACGTCAAGCAATTCATGTCCAAGAAGTTGAAATTCCCATTGCCTCACAGAGTCCAGAAATCCAAGAACTTGTACCAATACAACGCCCCAACTACCTTCTACTAGTTGTTGTGCCTTAGGATCAGTTCTGTCATGCTCACACATTTATAATAATACATGTGAATAATAAATTCTCGGCTGTAGCACGCCCTCCGCTCCTATTCTGGCCTCTCAGTCTTGTAGGTTAACGTGGCCCATCGCGAGAACTCTGATTTCAAGTGGTTACTTTAGACCAGCCCAGGCGCCTTTTTCAGCCTCTGTCACGTGCGCAGGTTGGGAACGAAATCGCCGGCTAGTGTTGCAATTTCAAGCGAGCTGCTACCGTTTACATAAACCCTCTGCGTCCCTGGTGGTTTTTTTCAAAAACGCTCTTCGCCAGAGTATGCTAGTGGTTCTGCATGGAATCAGTTCGAATTTTACGGGTTGATTTAGGTTAGGGTAAGATGGACTGCGCGCAGTGAAGATGAGTGCCACTAAATCGAATTATTTTTCACAAGCTCTCAGAATGGACTCGCAATCTGGAGGTGTCCGCAAGCATAGGATGAAAACAGATATCTCACCTCGTAGTTGTTGACTGAACCAGAAGCTGATGAGCCTCCGCACCTTCACTGATTGGAAAGTGTGGTTTCCCAGCGACAGATGAGTTTGCGGCACGTGACACGCGAGCGTTATCAGCACGTGCGCACTGAGGGTCGGCCGATTCTTCCCGCACTCCACACTTGTCGTAATACCTGGCCCTATTGTTATCAATGTCGACATTTTCAAAATCCGGTGACAGAATCAAAGGAAAAACCGTGCTTGTGACAGGTGCGTCCGCTGGAATTGGTGAGGCCGTCGTCCGGCAATTGGCAGAAGCTGCTAATGGCGAAATCAAAATCATTGCTACCGCAAGAAGACTAGACAAGCTCCAGAAATTGCAAAAGGAATTGGAAGCTCAATACAAGGGCATTCAATTCCACAGTGCTCAATTGGATGTGTCAAAGGTTGAAGGTATCCGGCCTTTCGTGGAAAATCTCCCCGCAGACTTCAAGGACATTGACGTTTTAGTTAACAATGCCGGTAAGGCGCTTGGAAGGGAAGAGGTTGGTCTGATTGCCGATACCGATGTTCGGGAGATGTTCGACACGAATGTTTTGGCCCTCATCACATTGACACAGGCGGTTTTGCCTATTTTCAAGGCGAAAAACTCCGGCGACATTGTCAATTTGGGCTCAATTGCGGGCAGGGACCCATACCCCGGCGGAGGAATCTACTGTCCCACAAAGGCTGCAGTCAAGTCTTTCTCGCATGCATTGAGAAAGGAGCTCATCAGCACTAAGATCCGGGTGATCGAGGTCGACCCCGGGAATGTGGAGACTGAGTTCTCAAACGTCCGCTTCAGGGGCGACTTAGAGAAAGCCAAGGCTGTTTATGCCGGCACCGAACCCTTGGTCGCTGATGACATCGCGGAGGTTATCGTATTCGCGTTGACGAGGAAGCAGAACACTGTGATTGCCGAGACTTTGGTGTTCTCCACCAACCAGGCCTCGGCCACCCACTTGTACAGAATGTAGTGTCATTTTGCCAAGTGCCCCGAGGAGACTCGTTTTGGTGGCAGTCCAAACCAATGGTGGATCAGTCGGAGCATGCAATCTCCGCACGTGCGAGCGTGATAGGATGCAACTGAACATTGAGTAAAACCTAACCAGAGTAGCCAAATTGGGATGTCTCTCGTGGCATAGAAAGCACGTGTGTATCACTCTCTAGTAGTACCGGATGCTGCCAGCATCACAGTGGGTCCCCCGAAGTGGACTGTACACAACCGCCCATCCGGATACACATCGCAGACTTGAGTGAAAGGCGATTGTATACCGCTCAGAACATCATGCCAGCAACGGACGAAGAAGACCAATGGGCCGCCACATCGCTCGGCTTACTAGAAGATCCGGACAACTTTGCCTTGTGGCAAAAATTGGTCCACACAGCGGAACATCCGCACAGGTCCATCGACAAGACTCTGAAACCCGCAGAAGTTGACCGGCTCCGCCAATCCTATGACGCCTTTCTTGCCAAATACCCGTTTTCGACAAACTACTGGATTGCTTACGCGTCGTGGGAAATGACGTTGGGCCATATCGATCGGGCCAATGCTGTATATAGCCGAAGTCTAGCCTTTTGTTGCCATGACCTCATTTTATGGACAGCGTACTTGAGGTTCAAGGTCGACACCATTTCCAATAATCTCGAGCCGGTGTTGGAGTTGTTTGAGGAGGCCCGCCGCAAGGTCGGCTACCACTACCACAGCTTCGAACTTTACTCGTTGTATCTCTCGTTTTTAAAAACCTATTCGCTGCCGGAGAACAGATTCAGTGACAAAGCCGTGCTTCTCTTGCGCCTCTTGTTGGATATTCCACTCTACAGCTACTCCATGTCTCATAAGGAGGTGCTGGACTTTTTACTTGACCCCAAGACAACCTTCGAGTCGCTCCGCTGCTTCGTGCCAGACGCGGTGCTCAAGGACTTGAAAAAGCGGCATCAAAATAAGAAAGAGTCTGCATTGGCCGAGCTCCAGGGACTTGCGGCCGACGCTTATATTGTCAACCAATACAAGAGTCTCCAGTTGTTCGAGTTTGAGAAAAATTTGGGCGCCAAGTCCGTCTTGTTCGACCAAAGACCCGCCTCGTCAACCCAGATCGATGCCTGGAGTGCCTACCTCAGCTTCACAGAGCAAAGCTTTCCTTTTCTGTACACACGTCAGCTCTATGAACGATCTATGATAGCTACTGATCATCACATTGTCTTGGCTGAGAAGTATATCGACTTTCTTGTCGTGTCCAAGAAGCTTCATCTAGCGCGGACTGTCTTGCGCAGATTATGTGCCTCATCGACCAACCAGAAAAACGTCCAGCTCCTCCTTCGATTGGCGGACCTTGAGCTTTACTTGGGCAACGTCTTGCGGGCTCGAGACATCGTCGTCGGTTACATTTCGCTCAATCACATGGTGCCTTTGGTGATGTTTGACAAGCTCATCGACCTAGAGGCCGTGGTGTGCGGAAACGACGAACAAAGCATCTTGTCTTTGGTGAGAGAGATCATCAAAACCACCGGATCCCCGACGTACTTCGAGAAGCTTCTCTTTTATCCTATATCCTTGACGGCGTTGCGTGAGTTTTTGCTATTGTATCGCGATGAGTCTGCAACTGATTCGAACTCCACTGAGTTGGTGCAATCCACAGCATACCAGGAAGCTCTACTCAAGACCGAAATCGCCCTTGTCAGGCAGAGGGTCAAAGAAGACAGTGCAGTCAAAGAAGAGAGTGAAGTCAAAGAAGATAGTGAAGTCAAAGAAGATAGTGAAGTCAAAGAAGATAGTGCAGTCTAAGAGATAGTCATATTAAATACATCGGGGATAGGTCTAGCTAAGTTTCCTACTTTCCCACAATATTCAGCGCAACACAGGCGCAGATCGTCAAGGCCCATATGCCAATGAGCGTGAAGCCTAGCCTCTTGTCGAAAGTCCACTTGTTCATCACAACATAAAGTAAGGTGAAGAGCGTGACGAAATTTAGTGATGCAAGGCTCATGTATAATTCCCAGCTCAACGTCAAAGGCAAAGATTGGCTCAAATAAGCACCGCTGGCATATCCTCGCTTCGTCATGAGCCAGAGACCATTTAGGCCTACTCCCACCAGAATTAAAAGACAGCAGGATCCCATGCACGATTTGATGCCGTGGCTGGGAGAAAAGTTGAGCGAGAGCAGAATGTTCATGATGATATCATTCATGGAGTTTAGCAAGGCAAAAACCAAGAGGCCCATGAAGTACTGGGAGATTTGCCACATGAGACCCAAATTCTTGAGGAGCTGCAAAATCACCTGCGTCAAATTCGAGACGATGATGAGTGAGTTGCAGATGCTGGCAACATCCACGATCATGTTGCAAATCTTGTCATTTAATAGTGAAGGTAGGAGCCACTTGATGCCGAACGCTACCAACACACAGGGGAGGAGGAAAAGAGGGTTCAACCCAAGAGTCTCGGAGTTGACGAGGCATGTGGTGACGGACACGAGCCAGAAATGGAAATAATGCGAGGAAACGAGTCTTGCTCGAAAGGAGCCGGGGGAGTACCTCACCTTGAGAAGCGTGGTTTTCGAAAGCGGAATAAATAGAAGAAGAGCAAAGTCAAAGAGCTCAGAAAGAAGATGAAAGGCCCGCAGGGCCAAAGCATAAGGGCGAAAAGACAGAGCAGCCGGTGCTCGTGCGCTGGGGTCCAGAGAGTCTGTAGGAAGCAAATTGGAAGTTTCGGCGGCCTGCACCAACTTGTTGGACAAGGCCCTTTCCAAGTCCGCCGGACGGGAAGGGTCCAGAGAATGGAAAAACAGGCCCATGACGTAAACCAAGTACATTGCAGTCAATGCCATGCACTCCAAAAGGGTGATTTTGCTGTCGGAGACGATCAAGGCCAAGGTGAGTACCAAGGCAGTAATGTAGCAGTACTCGCGGAGAAGCTCGGACTTGCTGGTGACAACAAAGGGCGTCAAAACGGCTATGGCGCCGACTATGAGTGAAAAGGTAATGAGGTTGGCGCCAATGACCTGGCCCATGATGAGGTCGATGGAGTTGGAGCCCATGCTGAAGTGGTAATTGACAATGTCTGGGATGCAGTTCAAGGCCGGCACCACCACGTAACTCAAGCAGTTGTGGCTGACGCCTAGTAGGTCGGTGAAGTTGGTGACCGCATAGAGAAGATAGTTGGACAGAATGGAGCCCAAAAGCGCCACAAGCACGGAGATGACCAGCACGGTGGCTAGCGAGTAGAGGGCTAGAAACGGGGCCCGGCCCGCGTGCGAGCAGTAGTACGAGGACGCCACGAAGTAGTAGCGCCCGTCACAGTGGGAGAGGATGGACTGGCATATGGATTCATTATGGAAGGCGTCGGGAACACATACAGACTCGGCCATCGTTGACAGGAACCAGCAGGGCTGCCCGCCCCGGCGACTTGGGGGCCCGGTCTGTCCTGCACACGGGCGGCGTCACGAGGCGCCCTCAGAACGCAACCTTGGCTGCGGCGCGGTACTGCTCCAACGCAAGCGCGCGCTTGGCAACCTCCACGTCCTCGTTGATGTCGGCAATCAAGGCCTCTGTCGTTAGTAGAGAGCGGCAGCGGCGCCCGCTTCAGCGGCGCCTGCACACAGCCGTACGTACCCTTCGTGGTGTAGTCGAGCTCGGGCCGCACGTACCCGAGGATCGCCACGCTCATCTCCGCCCCGTAGAAGTCCTCGCCGAAGTGGTGGATCACGTGCACCTCCGCCGCCTTTTCCTCGTTCTTGTAGTACGGGTTCCACCCGATGGACATCACCATGGGCAACACCTGCATCTCGGCGTCCCGCAAGCTGGCCCCGTGATTGAACCGGATTTGGCGCCCGTTGGCGCTGGTCTCGGTGCTCGGCGCCTGGTCGGCGGCCGGCCGGAGCTGGCACACTCCGAAGTAGATTCCGGGGTCGAGCGCATTGAGCGCCGGGTTCACGGGGATGTTGGCGGTCGGGATGCCGAGCTCGGCGCTGCCCCGCCCAAAGCCGCACGTGACGGCGGCTTTGTACGTGATGGGGTATGGCGGGCGGACGGCGTCGGGGATTGTGGTTTCGGGTCTCATGGTGGCTGGTAGTAGGAGGCTGCGCGCTGAGTAATCGAGAGGGCCAGGCCCGGCGCCGTGCTTTGTGCCGGTCGCCGGGGTGCACGAGAGCTTGGGCGTGGGGCTCCGGCCGCCTACAGGGGACAATTACGCGGAAACAAGCATTGTTGTGGCTATTTGCATTTAGGCGGGTCACGCGGGGGCGGCGGACCTAAAATCTGGACTCCAACTCCTCCAACAAGGTGTTGGTGTCCTTGGCGAAGGCTCTGATACCCTGGGACAACTTCTCGGTGGCCATGGCGTCCTCGTTCAACGAGAATCTGAACTTGGCCTCGTCGTTGATGTAGGAGACCTTTTCGCCGGCCGCAGAGGCGGCCTTGGCGGCGTCCAAAACCTTAGGCACGTCGTCCGAGGAGTTCATCAACTCCTCCAACAACTTGGGGGCAATGGTCAAGAAGTCGCAACCAGCCAAGGCCTTGATCTCACCGGTGTTTCTGAAAGAGGCACCCATGACAATGGTCTCGTAGCCGTACTTCTTGTAGTAGTTGAAGATCTCTCTGACGGAAATCACACCTGGGTCGGACTCGGAGTCGTACTCCTTGCCGGTGGAGGCCTTGTACCAGTCCAAGATTCTGCCCACGAATGGGGAGATCAAGGTAACCTTGGCCTCGGCACAGGCCACGGCCTGGGCAAAAGAGAACAACAAGGTCAAGTTACAGTGGATGCCGTGCTTGGCCTCCAACTCCTGAGCAGCCTGGATACCCTCCCAAGTGGAAGCAATCTTGATCAAGACTCTCTCCTTGGAGATACCGAGCGACTTGTACAACTCGATGAACTCAATGGCCTTCTTGACGGTGGCGTCCTTGTCAAAGGACAAACGGGCGTCAAGCTCTGTCGACACTCTGCCGGGCACAATGGCCAAGATCTCCTTGCCGAACTCGATCAACAATCTGTCCATAGCAATGGCAGCCTTCTCCTTTGGAGAAGAGCCCTTGTCCTCGGCGTACTTGATGGCGACGTCGATCAACTTGGAGTACTCTGGCTTCTTGGTGGCAGCCAAGATCAACGAAGGGTTGGTGGTGGCATCCTGGGGGGTGTACTTGGCAATGGACTCGAACTCACCAGTGTCGGTGACGATCGTGGTTCCGGTAGCTTTCAAAGATTCCAATGAGTTAGACATGATGTGGTGAAGGAAATGCGAGAATTTTGGGTCCTGCCGGGGGTGCTCAGTATATAAGTAATTTCGAGGTGTCGCACGTCGCGGGTTATAGGCACTCGCTGCAGTCGCGGAGCGACGAAGGCGCCGGGCTTTTTTCCGGGGTGGCAAAGCGCCAGGCCTTCATGCCGCTTGCCACAGACTTGGCGCGTGGCAATGCCGCCTGCAGTCGCCACCGTCCCGGACCAGCCGCCACTTGTGGCTGTCCGTGATTTCCGAGGGTGCCCGTGCCGGCCCTGGTCCTCGCCCCTTGCTGCCCGCCGGCCCCGGAGATCCCGCCACCTCCACTACCCACGCACCCACTTGCTGCGAATACGGCATGTGCGCGGCTGTATGCACGCCCAAAGCAACCGGCCTGGCCCCCACAAACGACCCTGGCCATAACCTCTTCTTTCCCGCCTGCCCCGCCATGCCCACCAAGCGCTTGTTGATCTCGACTCTCGACGCGGCCGGCCCGCCGCAGGTCGTGCCCGTCAACACCGGCAAGGCCGTGCACGTGCGCTCCGACATCGGGACCTTTGCCGTTTCCGTCTTTGTTAAGGATTTCGACGGCTGCCTGCAGCACTCTTCCAACAGCCTCCGCAACGTGGGCGACGACAGCTTCTTGGACGGCGCTTCGGCTGGCGATCTTCCCGAGCCGCTGCTGGCCCCCCAGCCCAATCTCCGCATCCTTGTCCGCTTCACCCCGGCCCGGGACATCCCGGGCTCCGACCTTCTCTTTGGAAACGACTGCCCTACCCCGGTGCGCGACTACATCCCCACCACGCTTCTCTCCACAGGACTTAAGTTTTTCTCCTGGTTCATCAACCCGACCATCAAGTCCGACATCTACTGTGACCAGCCTTACCTCTATGGACTTGCGTTGAACAGCTTCACCAAAATGGGCAGTGGCGCGCTGGAGGCGGACTTTTTGGACCGGGCCGACGAGTCGTGGCCCGACTCGTCCATCCCCACCAACCCGGACGCCCGCAGAAAGTATTTCTGCAAGGGCCACCACGCCAGCAACTTCTCCTTCCACAAGGACCTGCCCTACTTCTTCTTGTTCGATACCAACTTTGTGCGCATCGGCAACTCCGAATACAACGTGGCCATTCCCACGTACCGGAACAACACCTTCGACATCAATGTTCTCCGCTACGCCAACGACAAGCTTGACAACTTCAACTGGACCGTCAAGGAGGGCGGAAGCGATTCTGCACACGGCGGCCTGCCCGGATTGCTCCTCAACTTCAAGTTGATCAATGAGAACTAGGTTCGTGCCTTCGTAGCATTGACTGCTCATACTGTTTTGCCGCTGTTGCAAGCCCTGGCTGGCTCTTGGGTCGACTGAGCTGGTTTCTCGATTAGTCTGATTACGTTTCTGAGAAGTAGACATGGCTGTTTCGGAGAGATAGACATGGTTGCTTTTGAGAAGTTGGTTGTTTCTGTTTCTCTTCTATCTCTGCGTCTGCTTCTTAGGGCTTGCCGGGTACCCATGGTGTTCCTCTAGAGCTCAGTTGAAGATGATTTAAGTTTCAGTGTCCTGTGACTTCTTTACGCTTGAAAGGCAACTTCTCAGGGAAAGGCCGAATATGAACGGGCGCTTTGCAGTTGCAAGTGCGTGGTGGTCAAGGGACTGCGGGTTTGAATACGGGTCCTTTTTTATTTCGGGCACGTATCAACACTTCGATGAAGAAGTTCCTTTAAATTGCGGGGGTGAGACCCTTTAGCTTGTGGGCGCAGAGATCTATTCTTTTGTCGCTTGAGGACTAATACGGGCTACGCAAGTCAACATTTGAATAGTTTCGCTAGAAACTCGGCCTGCTGTTGTGTCCGAGATTTTCCAGAGTTGTCTACATTGCCTATTCAAACACGAGGCTAGCCCCGAAAGTTTCGAAACTTTTAAGTTTCAAGATTTTTGTATTCAACTAGATGTTGATTTTGAGTGTTTCAACAGCTTTTCACCGCCAGTGACCAGCCAGACGTATAGGCATGCCAGAACTAGAGAGAGCATCATAGTGAACTAGAAAGCACGCCAATATGAAGAACAGAATTGTAGTGCGACACCACCGCAGATTGGGTTAATCTGCTCAAGCTGTGCTGGCACACAAAGCAGCACCAACACCACTGCCGCCAGCGTCAACCCGTAAGAAGAGTTTTTTGTTGGTTCCCCTCAAAGGGGAAATAGAGTCTATGGCTTCGAGAATGTGGTCCTTAAAGCCAGGGTAGAACTGAATGATCGAGCCCACGCACCCAACCTCAAAATCCTTGTCATCGTTCGAGTAATCGTCCTTGACTCGGGTGACTATTGCAGATAGAGGAATGGCGCTTAGATACGCAGCCCTCTTGGAGATGCACCTTGTTAATCTCTGGATGGCTTGGCGGTCAGCGACACTTGTAGTCAAGTCCCACTCTTTTTCGCAAATCTCCTGGGTAGAAGTGAGGTTAGAGGAGCCATCGACCTCGATTATGGCCATGTGCTGCGTGGAAATCGAGAAGCGCAGAGTCAAGATCTTGCAGGATGACTCATTATCGAGAATCATCAACCCTCTTTCCCGGAGATCTACAAGCACCGCCCGCAAAATCTCGCCCAAGAACATGCCGCTGATCCGCTTCTCGAATAGATGGTAGCCCTTGTTGGGCGTGGCCTTGTCGACATAGTTGTCGTACTTGGTGGCAGGAAGAATGTCCAAAGCATTGTCGAACAGCCCCCACTCCATATTGATCACCATGCCGCCTGCTTGCAGAGGAACGTTCTGGCCAGACAACTTCGGGATGTTCTCGAGTTTCTCGTAGTATGCGCCATTCGTGCCGGTGCCGAAGATGGCGCCAATGACCGTGCGCGAGTTGGTCACCAGCGTGTTGTTCGAGTAGGACCGGGCCAACAACGTGCATACGGTGTCGTTGGTCAACGCCACCACCGACACCGGCAAGTTCAAGATGTCGAGGTGTTTTTGGAGGAACTCCACCACATCCCGGCCCACGCAATCGGGCAAGTTGTAGCCCTTGGTCCACCGGATGAGCTTGCCGCGGTCAATGGCGATTTGCTCCACCGGAAACGAGAAGGTGAACCCCAACTTCAAGGGCGTGGACACATCGAGGTGCTCGTGGAAGGTCTGGAGGAAAACCTGGATTTTCTCGGCTAGGAACGAGAAGAGAGCGTCCGAAGTCGACTGGCCCGTCAACCCCGGCGGCACCGGGTATTTGGATTGTTTGGACTGGAACGTGTGGTCTCCGTGCAAATTCACCGAACACACCCGGAAATTGGATCCCCCCAAGTCTGCTGCTAGGAACAACCCAACCTCCTTACCTGTAGGGAGATTGGTGACAAAGCTGGGGAGCATGGGCATGTAAACTCGGGCAGCGTCTTCGTTTGTAAGCCCGGCATCCATGGATGTGAGAAAATGGTTTTTTGCCCTTATGAGAAAGGGCCTTGCGACGGCAAAGTCTTGCTCAATTGCCGCAATTGCTTCTTCACACGAACTTTCCATGATAGTAGCTTTGCTAGGAGGATGTGGAGATTGAGATAGTAGAGGAATGCTGCTTAGCTGGGGTTGAAATGATTTTTTTTTTTTTTGGTTTTTTTTTTTTTTTTTTTTTTTTTTTGATTTTCTTTCCTTTTGCTAAAGCGTCTCCAGAGTCCTGGTCTGATGTGCACAATGCAATGCTCCAACTGCCGGGCGGCTGTTACCTCTTTCAGACAAGAATGGATTTGCAATCCGCTCACCACAAATGTTCGGACGGGCCGCGGGTTTCAGGCTGCTCGTGGGGGGCGTTTCATCACTGTTTCACCCTCGACCCAACCTCAAGCCCGCCTCCCTGAGCTGGAGCGTGCGGGTCTTGCAATGTGTTATATAAGAAGGGCGCGATCCACCCACACCCCTCAGATTTTTTGCTTTTTGGGCCACCACTGTTTTTGCCCTGGCGATCGTTCATTGTGCCAGAAGCAGGCAAACCGTTAAAATCTCTGACAGGCATTGTCTCTCCTCGTCCTGCCCTTAGCGGAAGCAAACCGCTGCGTGGCTTCCCATCGGCCCAGCACCGGAGGCACCCACAGCCGGGGCCCGCGTGTTCTGCAGACACGCCATGTGTTGGGTGACGCCTGGTGCAAGCTGCAGCGCGAGCAAGCGGCCGGAGTTCCCCCGCTGTGCATGGACGATCGGAGCCACATGACCTGCACCGCGCCAGTTCTATTGGTTCTTTGGGGTTGGTGCCACTGGCTAATCTCGTGCTTGCACCAAAAAGCTTACATTGTGCAACCCAGGCAAACGTGGTGCGACAACAGAGCCGACTTGGTGCCTAGTGCTGGCGGGCTTTCGAGCCAAGCCTTTTACCCAGCATCTCCCTGTTTCTACACCTGGTAAGATCAGCCGCGCTATTTCCCCACGTCAGCTTTAGACGATTTTCGATGAAGCCACGCACGTCTGAGTCTGTGCTCGTCTGTGGCTAATGATCTGAGAATATGAAGCTGCTATTGGACCCGCAGCCTCAATTGCTTTCTATCCTAACAAGCCAGCGTGCGTCTTCGAAAATCCTCTTTTTCAACAGTGCTACTTGCTTGGATTAACTCCTCTTCGTCGGTTTACCTCATCCTTATCTGGAAAAGAGTGATTCTGGAGAAGTTTTAAAGAGCGTAACTTAGGTCTTCTTGGTGTCTTGGCCCACCTTCTCTGCATTCCACTCGTTCTTTCACGAGTAGGCCATTTGACGGAGCACATCCGTCTAATGCTGATATCGCTACCCGATACCTTAACTCTGCATACTAAGCCCATTCTGTATCTCCGAGATGTACTCTTTCAAGCACCCATTTAGACCAACACCGGCGGCCAATTCTCTGGATGGTGTTTGTCCTGCACATGAGCGGCATCGGTGGCATCGTTCGGAACCAACAGTGCTAACTGTGTTTTAGCCCTCAAATTGAAGCAGAGATGGAAGAGGCACAGCGTTTAATTGCAGAAAATGAGCTTTTCATGCTCTCCAAGTCCTGGTGTCCAGATTGCCACTACATGGACGAAGTCTGGAGAAAGTATGCCTTGGAAGAGAAAGTACATATCCTTCAGTTGGATAAGTTGGAAGACCAACAACAAGCCGAGACTTTGGAAAAGGCCTTTACCGAGATTTCTGGACGCAAGTGGGTTCCGACGATTTTCTATAAAGGTGCCAAGTTGGGGACTGAGGCTGACTTCAAGTCCTGGCAGGCTCTGGGCACCTTAGATCTGGTCTTGTCGGAGAAGGGAATTATCTGATTGCCTAGTGGCACTAAGCGAAGCGTGCATCTCTTGCAACGGGTATACTGGGTGGTGTCACTCGGAAATTATGGTTCAATAGTATGTAGAAATATAGAAATGTAATCGCTTGTGGAAGCCAGGTCTAGACGGCCAATGGGAACTCACCCGCCCATGCTGAGATTTCGGCCTTGACGGCGTCCAACTTCTCGTCCTTCTCGTTCAAAACCCTGTTCTTGAAGTCCTTCAACTTGTTGGCGTCCTTGGGCAAACTGGCCTGGATCTCCTTGGCGTAGTTGACCGCAAAGTCAATGTAGCCCACAATTCTCCTGAAGTCCTCTTCACCCAAGCCTCTGGTGGTCATAGCTGGCGCGCCGATTCTGACACCACCTGGAACCAAGGCCGACTTGTCACCCGGAATGGAGTTCTTGTTCAACGCTATGTTGATGCGCTCACAAAGGGTCTCCACACGAGCACCGTCAATCTGCTTGTCCTTCAAGGAAACCAAGACCATGTGCAGGTCGGTACCATGGGACACGAGCTGGAAGCCCTTGGCCTTGAACTCCTCCTCCAAGGTCTTTGCGTTCTTCAACACCTGTTGCTGGTACTGCTTGAACTCAGGAGTGGCCGCCTGTTTCAAGGCCGTGGCCAAGGCAGCGATGGTGTGGTTGTGGGGACCACCCTGGTGGCCTGGGAACACAGAGAAGTTGATGGGGTTCTCCAAGTCGTACAAGACCTCTTGACCGGTCTTAGGGTTGATGGATCTCACGCCTCTTCTGAAGAAGATCATGGCGCCTCTGGGGCCTCTCAAGGACTTGTGGGTGGTGGTGGTGACGATATCCGCATACTCGAAAGGCGAGGGAATCACGCCAGTGGCGACCAATCCGGAGATATGGGCCATGTCCACCACAAGATATGCGCCCACCTTGTCGGCGATCTCGCGCATTCTCTTGTAGTCGATAAGACGGCAGTAGGCAGAGGTACCAGCCACGAGCACCTTTGGCCTGTACAAGATGGCGGTTTTCTCCAACATGTCGTAGTCAATCAAGCCGGTGTCCAAGTCGACTCTGTATGGCATGGTCTCGAAGTAGGTGGACACGGCGGAGATCTTCCTGGTGTCGGTTTGGTAGCCGTGAGACAAGTGGCCTCCGTGGGGCAAGTCCAAGCCCATCAATCTCTCGTGGGGCTTCATGATGGCCTGGTACACCTGCAAGTTTGCAGGCGATCCGGACAAGGTCTGGACGTTGACGCCCCACTTGTCAGCAGTCACGTTGAACGCATTCAAGGCTCTCTCCTGGCACAAGATCTCCATCTTGTCAATCTGCTCATTGCCTCCGTAGTATCTGGCGCCGGGGTAGCCTTCGGAGTACTTGTTGCACATGGGGGTTCCCAAGGCATCGAAAACCGCCTTGGTGGTGAAATTTTCACTGGCAATCAAAACGATGGAGTGCTTCTGTCTCTCAACTTCGGCCTTGATGATGGCATCGACCTCGGGATCGGTCAGCGCCAAGCTGCCTTGCACCAAGGTCTTGTGGGATTCGGGGAGGGCGTAGGACATGTTAGCAAGCGGGGAAAAGCGGGCACTTTCTGAAGAACAGAAGACCAGCACTGCGAGGGCGGGCGGCGCTATATATATGGATCCGCGTCAGGTGACTCTGTTCGCGAACCGAGTCATGGGGCCTAATGGGCTGCCTCTGGCTAATAAGCGCGCACTTTGACAGGGACCCGCTGCGACCTCATTCCGCGTGACCTACGCACATGCGTTGGAGAAATTTACTTGGGTAGTATGCACACAATATCTGAGGCGGGACGCCATCCACGCCTGGCCCGTGACGGGCAACTGAAGTCAGGGGCCCGCGCCACGCACCACGTGCCGGGCTCCTGTCGGGACCGCCACTAATATAGCGTGACCCTCAACCTGTGCGCCACGGCGAGTTTGGGGATCACCACGCACAAGCAGCTGAGCGCACTCAACGCAAATAGGTAGAAGTTGTAGTAGGTGTAGTGCGTGCTGACCAAAAACAACGCTATGGGCACAATCATCAAGAACTTCTTGGTGGGCGTGTACTGGTCGCCGTTGTCGATCTGCTCCCACATGGTCAAGTTGTCATAGGCGCCCAGGTTGAACTCAAAGGGCACTCCCTTGACCTGGTGGAACATGATGTACGACCCGATGTTGTACGTCACTATGGTCATGGTCCATCTCCAGTCGTTATCGAGCGATGTTATGCAGTCAAAAAACAACTTCAAGAAGATTATAAGCACTATATGTATGACCCACGCCCCTTTGTAATTGACCCAGTCAGCGTTGAGGTTGGGGTTCAATGATTGGTCGATCTTGGTGTCCAACGTGTCCGGCTCAAGGTGCTGGATCAACGACGACGATCTCCTCTGCCGGGTGTTCACCCCGTGGGGGTGGGACGTGGTGGGGGCAAGGTGTCCGTCTTTGTCACCAAAAGTGGTTCCTTTTGGACTAGTCATTGGGGGGTGCTGGATGCTTTGCTGGAGCGGGCAGGTAGTGCAGTTTGTGTAACGGGGGATGCCGGAATATTAAGCTATGGTAAATAGCAGGGGTCTTGGTGGTGTTGGACGCTGTGGTCTGGTAACGGCATCCACTTGCCCTCGTATCGTATAGCATCATTCGTGAGGCCCGGTGTGCTTACCCGGACTATCACGTGACCACGGCCTCTCCGCGGCGCTTTGGGCGGGGGTGGGGCGCAGAGCCGCCCATGTGGCGGTCTCTGCCCCTATAAGCGGTGCTTTTGCTGCTCTTGATTGTTCTGCTTGCTAATCGCCGCTGGGTTGTCTTTTTTGCATGCACATCGACAAGAGCTCTGATCTGTGCTGATCACAGCCCATGCCGCCCCGCCTAAACCCTGCTGCGCGCGCCTGTGTGCAGTGCGCTACTCCCCTCACCAGCACTGTCATTCTGAGTGGAACCCGCCTGCAAAATAGGAAAGCCATTTTCCGTTTCCGGTGGGCTTGGAGAATTTCTTTGGTGTAAGGAACCCGTAAATGCAGTCATCTATTCGGTCACTTTCACACGAAGACCCGTTCATCAAATCAGCCGGGCGCATGCTTCAAATGTTCTCCCTGGCTGCCCCACCAGAATACATCTATTTGCGCTGTAAAAAGGTGGTGATGGTCCAACGCCACATCTACCACACCTGACTGTTGAAATTCAAGAAATGCCTGCGGCTCGGGGCTATCACTGGGTGAGTTGCTTTTCAACACAAGAACAGGCCCTGGCTGGTGAACACAATAAAGGTGTTTGGGGGTGCTCCTAAACCCGTGATCCGCGAGGTTCCATGCTGTGTGTCAATCCAAAGCTCAATTCCGGGGAAGGTGCAAAAATGTTCATCAACGCTCAATTCTGGAGAAGGTGCCGTCATAGACATGGAAACCACCTGCATTCTTCAGGTCCAGGGAAACCCTAGAAGAGACTGCATACTTGAACTCCCGTCGGAGCTGTCCTTGGTGGCCGGATCACGATCGGTCCAGTACACCACAGCCCACGTCCGCCACCTGACACGCGCGAACATCTTTTCCCGCAGCAATGCGCGCGATATGGCCTGGCAATCCGGGGAAGTATAGATGCAATGCGATACGCCTGTACGCAGTCCCCTCGTCCAAAGTGTGCAAGGCTTCTTATAGTGCCAGCCGATCCATATCTCCTCCACTCAATCTTGCGGCCGTGGTATGCAGGCGAAGCGAAGTCAAAAATTTAAAGCGAAGTCAACATTTCAGATGAAACTGTGCATTTGTGTGCACGTCTGTGGTAGTCGTGAACTTAGTGCTCCCAAGACAAGGCATGTAGTCTTTTGAAACACGGATAATTGACGATGTCAACGAAACAGCACCCATAAGCAACTATTCTCTAGTGATGGTTGTCACCATTACTCGCGTTGTCAGTAATGTTTGCGCAGCGGTGGTATGTCGGTCGCCGTTAATTTCCACTAATTGTTAAACGTCTTTTGTAGAGAAAATCGCCGATTTGCCCTTTCATCCAACAACAAGCAGCTTCAAGAAAGGTCATAGTTCGGTAGGAAGGGGTTAATTCCTTTTGTGGGTTGCCCTTTGTGGGGTTTGAATTGCGTCGCCTGACAGTAAATTGTGGTTGTTGCTGGCAGGACTCTAGCTTATTTGAAAGGAAATTTGACTTATCTCTTCGGAACTTAGCCAGTTTTTTCTGATCTAGAGATGGCTGGCCATTTCCTGGAATGATGGCAGGTTTTATCTTGTCGAATGATAGCAGTATCTTGTCGAATGCTGCATGTTGCCATCTGAAGCTGGGTCATTGCAACGTATAAGATGGCGGCACTTGGCTGTCAAAATCTGCAACTTACTTTTTCCCTACACTTCAAACTTGCTAAATCTAGAAACTTACCCATTCTTTGTGATGTTCGCTACTGCCAAAAGCAAACAATCTTGTTTTCGAAAAAGACTGAGAGTAGGAAGTTCAATAAAATGAGTACAGGAGAGTGTTTCTAAGCTCTATTTGAGGCTCTAAGTGTTGAATAGTTTAACTCAAAGCGATCATAAGAAACGCCTCGCTTCAACATTCTAAGCTCGTTTAGCCTCAATGCGTAGTGAAGCATTCGAAATGGCGTCGTAAGCGTCTGTTGCACCCAAGACTCAGAGGGCTTACCAGTGATTCATGATACTTAGTTGACCTAGCCCGTTTTTATACAACAATCGAGTACAAGAATAATGAAGGCTGCAAAATTCTTGCACACCCAGTAGTTGAGTCTTGCATACAGTGGTTGAGTCTTGCATACAGTGGTTGAACCGAGACCCTCATGGGCCATGGTTTTGGTTAGGGCAACAAAAAAAGGTGACTTGTAGAGAAGGCTGAAGGTAGGTCCGCTTGGTAGTAGTCCATGTATTTATAGCGTTGGCAAAGTGGATTGAGCAAAGTCCGAATATTGGGAATGTATTTTGCAGCCAAAGGGAAATGTGCCAGGCAAAGTGCGAACTCTGAAGAGATTCAACTTGTCAGGACTAGCTTAAAACCTACGTCACTATATTCAGGAACGAAGCTTAAAAAGACGATTAAGAAACCAAGAGTGAAGACAAACACCTCCAGAAAAATCACCCCAAAGTAGTTTATCAGAGTCGGAAGAACGAAAAGAAAAATCAGAAGAACAAAAAGAAAAGTCAGAAGAACAAAAAGAAATCAGAAGAACAAAAAGAAGAGAAAGCAACAAGAATAAAAGACACCACTTGCGCAGCGCACCGTCCCAAGCTTATTGCTGGCGCGACACGGGCCTCAGAAAAGTGCCCTTGCAAAAGCTGCGACAAAGGTGAAACAGCCATGTAACCACGCCGCAACAGAAGCCACCAGAGTGAAACACAAGTCAAGCGCACCGCCCCATCCGCGCACCCCCGGATCCCGCGGAAGACGCGGTCGCACCCACCGGCTTTTCAGGAGGCACGGGTGTGACGGTCCTGATGGCGGCCTGACAACCAGTACCGTGCGGCCGAAAAAAAAGCTACCTTTTCCAGTTCCCTGTCTCAAGAACCCACCTCCCCCTTCCTCCCCTCCTTGACGTGCCAAGCCAACATCCTCCGCCATGGGTTCGAGTTCGCTTTCGTCGTCCACCAACACGAGAGATGTTTTCTACTTCATCCCCAACATCATTGGGTACGTGCGGGTTTTGACCGCGGTGGTGTCCTTTTTGACCATGAAAAACCACCCAATATGGACTCTGGTGATGTATGGGATTTCCGGCTTCCTTGACGCCTTTGACGGCTACGCGGCCCGCAAGTTCAACCAGGGCACCAGCTTTGGTGCGGCTCTAGATATGGTGACCGACCGTTGTGCCACCTCCTCCTTGATCTGCTATCTTTGCGTGGTCTACCCCCAGTACTGCGTCTTCTACCAGCTCTTGGTCTCCTTGGACTTGTCTTCGCATTACATGCACATGTGCGCCATGTTGTCGTCGGGCTCCACCTCCCACAAGAACGTGGGCGAGAAGTCCAAGCTCTTGCAGTTGTACTACACCAACAGAAAGGTGTTGTTTGGCGTGTGCTTGGTCAACGAGCTCTTCTACATGGCCTCCTACTTGCACTCCCACCACTACTTTTGGATGGGCACTTTGTTGGGCTGGATCAGTGCCCCCATCTGGTTCTTTAAGCAGGTCGCCAATGTCGTGCAGTTGAAGAACGCCGCCTTGATCTTGGCCGAGAGAGACGCCCGTGCCAGATCCTCCCTGTCCGCGGCCTCTGCTGCTCTGCTGCTGCTGAAAGCCGAGTCTGCAAAAGACCTCTAGACCCCCGGGCCCCATTGCAGCAATCTCTTCTCTATTCCCCTCTTACATAATAGCCTTCTTATTCCACTTATACACTACGCTGCCTCTTCCGAGGCCCCTGGCCGCAAGTACGCCTGGCCTCGCTCGGCTTCGATGCGCTTGGCCATCACCTCTAGGCCCCTGGCCGAGTGCTGAAGAAACTCCTTGAAAGCCCTTGTATTTTTCATTTCCGACGTCACAGACGCCACCCGTTTCTCTAGCTCGAAGCAGGCGGTCAACATCGTGAGGTTGTTGCTCTTCTTGAACCCAGAGATGCTCGTGCTCAAAAAGTTCAAGAGCCGTTCAAACACCTCCCGCTTGTTGGCAGGGCACTTGGACTCCTCCAACAACACGCAGCATGTCTTGCAAAGCTCGTAAAGGAACTTGGACGTCAAGTCTGAGTCTTTTGAGCATACCACCACAGGAAGAGCACCCATTCCAATCGCGTAGGCGTCCTCTGGGCTGTTCGTTTCGTTCAAAATCCGCACGAGAAGAAGAAATCCCTCCGAAACATAGTACTGAAGACCCAACACCTTGGCCAATTCGAGCTGCTGAACCACCAACAGGAATGCTCGAAGCGGCGACCCACAAAGGGTCAAGACATGCGCCGTTAGGAGGTTGAGGCTGAGGGCATGGATTGTGTTTGGGCGCAGCAAAACGCTCAGATGTGACAACATGGACACTTGCATTTTCAGCATGTGCAATGCGCTTGAGTAGTTGCCCTGGGCAACCTGGAGCAAAACTGCAAGTTTGGTCCTTTCCACGACAAAATCAGGGTCGATTTCGGAGGCATCCGGAACCACCTTCAAAAGCTCGGATGCGACGTTTGTGCGGCCGCAGTTCAACTCTATTTGAATCTGCATGAATAGTGTTCGGAGATGCAAAGACCGGAACTGGGCGATATTGGATGTTCCTGCGGCCAATTTGTGGTTGACCTTCGAAAGCGATGCTTGTTCCAGGCCCATACGGAGGCCGTTCTGTACTTTGCGGAGATCAAACTCAAGCAAGTCTTGGTAAGAGCCATACTTGGCGGCATTCTCCAGACCAAGCTCGGTGTAGAGGTGGCACAAGCTGGGGATACCAACGTTTTGCCACAAGGTGGCGGCCGTGTGGCATACGCCAATGAAGCTGGCCACATTGTCGTTGATTGCGATGAAAGTAGCCTTAAAGAGACTCTCGTAGAACCGTGCAAATGTTCCGTTTCCGTTCATTAGAAGCTCGGCTTCGAAGCGGAAACTGGTGGCAGCCAACAGGAGAGACACACCCTGGGACTTCTTGATGAGGAAGTCTAGCAAACGCAGCTGATTGCGGATTTGATGAAATGACTGCCTGTTCCAGAGCGAGGGCTTTTTCCGCATAAAGTCAAAAAGCCACGAGAGCACGTATGTTAGGGTGGCATTGTCTTTGTTCTCGCGGGCAACAGAGATGGCCTCTTCTATCGAGTCGAGCGCCTTCTCGTCCTCGCCAAAGAACTGGTGCAAAGAAGCCTTGCAAATGAGCGCAAAATGGTAGAAGTACTTGGACCCTTTGGAAACCATGTAGTCGAAGTACTGATGCAAAGAGTTGAAGGCACCATGGTAGTCGCCGGAATGGAGGTTCTCGAGATACTGCAAGTAATGCACCGAGGATGTCGATGCGGCGTGGGCTCCGTCAGCCAAGCGAGGCAAGTTGCTCAGAGACGCGATGTACTCGAACACCAGCCGTAGAAACTCGGGGGTCGGCGTGCCGTACTTTTCTAGAAGCTGGATCTGCGTGTCCACGAGCGCCTCAAGATCCGAGTTTGTGTAGTTGCAGTCGGTGGCCAACAGGGTGGACTCGAGCGGGCGCCGCGCTTCGTGAAGCGACGATGTCAATTTCAGAAAAAGAGCCTCGTCATCTGCCACGGATTTGCCGTGCCTAGCCTTGAACTCCTGACGCGCCAACTTGTTCCAGGTGGGGTACAATGGACTTGCGTCAGCCACAGAAACACGGGTGGCGGGCCGGGGGCTTTCTCCCCGGTTTTTTTTGAGCTCAGCGTAGACCGACAGCGACGACTCTCGGAACTGACAGAGCCACGCGTAAAGTAGCGACATTTCTTCAAAGTGGAGAAGTCGGATCGACACCGCAATCTTCTGGACGAAGCGGCCAATTGGAGATCGTAGCGACACCTTGCGGGAATCGGTGGTGATCTTGTTGGGGTCCACCATGGCCTCGTACGTCTCGCTGACTAGAAGCTGGAGATCATCAGCAGAATCAATCGACCAAACCGCATGTAGGATTTCTGCCTGGATGGAGTCCGCGGACGTCGCTTGGCCGGTTCGGCTCTTGTGGTTCTTTCGTATGTAGTCGCAAAACGATAGGAGGGTGGTGACATTGACAAGGTTGTGGTGGTCCACTAAAGGATTACCTTCTATCAAAGATACAAGCAAAACAAGCAATTCACGAGAAGGCGGCAACTTCTGGCCGATGTATAGCTTGATCACTATATACAAGACGATTTTGAATGCCGAGAGGTCCTCGTTCACGAGGCTGTTGTTGAACATGACCGGGCCGGGGGGTTGTGTCTGTGTTGGTATGTATGTGGATCATGTGACGCGCCGTCTGGCTCTATGCTACTTATCTAGATGTAGTGGTGTGCGCAGGAACTCGGGTGGATTGTAACAACATAAAAGCCACTTCCAATGGTTTCGTTACAAACCGTTGTTTTCTGCATGAGTGATGTTATCGTAGAAGTGTGGTCGTCCCAATTTTGCCTGTTGCCGGTCGCTTATACCTTGGTTTTGGCATTTATCAAAGTCACGAGTCCTTAATGGCATTGACTCTGCAGATGGATATGAGTTGGTATGTTTTGATGCTTTCCCGGCAAAAGATTGAAGCACGAAAATTAACATCAATATTATTAATATCTAGTAAAAACTGTATATTGTAGTACAAAAACTTGCTGACTGTTAAGAATACGAATAACGGTTTTCTTGTGCACGTGTATTTGGAACGTATTTGGGATACTCTGAAGGACTGGTCCTTTAACGAGTGGTTATCCGTAGTCTTATATATTTGAGAGCACGAGGCGGTGCTAATTTGTAATTAGTGGTCTCGAACTCCTTTGAGGTCTTAACTTAGTTGTCTAGAACTTCGTCGAGTTCCACTTTAATTGTCTGGAACTTTGTCAAAGTCCAGCCTCGTTTTGCGTCGGATTCATGTCGGACGGTTATATCGCGGT
This sequence comes from Metschnikowia orientalis, assembly GCA_002893665.1. Classification (NCBI taxonomy): domain Eukaryota; kingdom Fungi; phylum Ascomycota; class Pichiomycetes; order Serinales; family Metschnikowiaceae; genus Metschnikowia; species Metschnikowia orientalis. The sequence continues at coordinate 351,917 of NXGZ01000006.1, read as the reverse complement.
TATCATGTGAATGCAAAACGACTTGTGAACTTCAAAATCTTTGAGAGGTTTGGTAATGGTTTTTATTCCATTGCTGAAAAGAAAAGGGCGTGTGGTCTAGTGGTATGATTCTCGCTTTGGGTTTACATCGTAAATTTGCGAGAGGCCCTGGGTTCAATTCCCAGTATGCCCCTTCTTTTTTTCGCCCAGAACACTTCGTTAATGTACTTGACAAGGCACATTCGAAGTCATTATACGTACAATTTTGAAACTTTTATATTGAAAAGACACGGACTCACGGATCAGTTCTCTAAAAGTGCAAACTGATGAAGTAAAATACAATCGCCACCTCGCTCGGGATCTAGGCCATAGATGTAGTAGAGACCCTCGGAGGTCACGACGTTTATGCGGAGAAGATGAGTCAGGGTCCGATCTGAATTTTGCGATCCAGACGACAAGACCGGGGCAATTTCACCTCCATCAGATAACTTTGACAGCCGCCTTGCATCGGGGCCATTCTCAAACACGGCGATCGACTTGACGTCTTTGCCGATAGTTTGGATCTTGAGTGATGCAAAATGTCTGGTGGGCTCCAAAATCGACGAGAACCTGGAAGGCAAGTAATCGCCCATTTTCTGCGCTGCCTTCCTGCCCAAAGTTTGCGAGGACCTTCGAATAAGGCGAGCCACCGAGAGTCTGTTCTGATCAACAATGGGCTCGGACTTCTCCTTTTGGTCCTCGCTGCCGCTCACATTCGAAGCCACGCTGTTGAAAGAGCTGAAGGAGCCTCCCGACCATTTTCGTTGCGGCCTGAGACCGTTGTTTTCGTTATTGAGATCCACGTCAGCGCCATCGGCTTCGTCGTCGCTGTCACCATCAGCCTCGGCGTCACTGTCGTCGCCGTCATCCTCGATGATACCCTCGTCGTCTTCGTCGTCGTCGCGATCGGAATCCCTGCGGCCCATGCGCAGATCGTTTTCCGTCTCCTCCTCCTCGATAGTCTGGTACTCCGGAAGCTTTCTCTCCTTTTTGGACGCGGCGCGCTTTTGGCGCTGTTTGTTTGCTAGTAGCTCGTCCTCACCAAGACGGAATATATGAACAGTTTCGCTGGAGCTGGTGGCAAGAACGTATTGCATATCCTCGCTGAAGGCGAGGGAGTAGATGTTGGTGGGGTACGTGCCGCGGCGGAACTGGTACAACTTGACCCCCGTCTTGACGTCGAAGACGCGCACAATGGTGCCCTTGTCCGAGGCAGTGGCCAACAACGAGCCGTCTTCGCAGATACACATGGCGGACAAGGCGGACTTGTGGGCCTCGATCACCGCAAGCGGCTGGAGTGAGGATAAGTCGAAGATAATGGCGTCGCCCACGCGGTTGGGAGCATTGCTGACGGACAGGATATTGTTCAAAGCCGAGTTGTTGCCGCCGTTGGTGTTGACGCCGTTCACCAACAAAGACTCATGGGTGATGGTGCGGGGCGGCGACGGATAGGCAAGGAGGCTGGTGCCCGTGCCCAGGGAGTTGCTGGAAAGCGCACATAGACGATTGGTATTGGGAGACGTCTCGATGGTATGTAGAAGGTCAAGGGTCTTGATGTCATAGATGTAGATCTGCTCCTCGAGCAAAACCACCATGCGCTCGTGGCTGAGCTTGACCAGCAAGATGGTCAGGGGGAACATGAGTTCACAAAGCGTGGTGCCGCGTTTGGAGTTCAAGAGCTTGAGTTTTCGGGGCAGCGAGCCCGGCTCTTCGCCTAGGCCGACCACTGCCACCAAGGACGTGGTATATAGCATTTCCACCAAGCCCACGGACTCCTCCTTGAGCGAGCGGTGCACCTCGTGAACGGGCGGCTCACATGAGAAGATTCGGTAGCCATTGTCTAGTCCCAAAGCCACGCACGAAGCGTTTTGGTTGAAGTTCAACACGTTCACGTGCGCGTCTCCGCCGAAGGACCCGACAGAGTCCTCCACGGTGGAATCCTGGTCCTGGGAAGCAGGCATTGTGATGGGAGGAAAGGAGGTGCTAGATGTTGAGAAGCTTGAGGGGATCTATCACCACGTTGCTTCCGCGGTCCTGCAGACGCCGCCTCTTGCTGGAGGTGCTTGAGCTCTGGACTGATTTGTGACTGGTTGGTATTGTGGCGGGTGGGGATGTGGCTGGTAGTGATGTAGCTGTAGTAAGGTGGCTGGTTAGTTTCTGTTGGTGTTTTTTGTGGCTGTTCTGCGTAAAAGGTGCAGATGTGGTGTAGTGTTTGTATGTCTTGGTAGGAAACGTCGTGCAACATTTTGCAGCCGCTTGTTTGATAAGCAAACAACAAAAGTCTGTTGAAATAATGGGTGAAGAAGGTCTTGGATCCGGGTTGAAACATCTTTAGACAAAAGCAATCCTAGACTAATCTGGTTTTTGGGAAATGGATTGAATGGGTATTACCACAGCGAGTAAGCGGGGATAGCGCGAATGGGGAATGCGGTTCATGATCCCACTAATATGGCCAGAACCAATTGATCCAATGCTGAGAAGATAGGCATAAATATAACAGCAATACATTATCAGAATTCAATGTTGAAATTCGACAATAATTTTTTAGAATCCAATCCATAACTATAACAGTATTAAGGTTCCATAGTTCATTGTATAAAAATGACAGTAATAATTTCTATGATACATCGTATGAATATTAGTAGCAAATATCGAAATTCATCGCAGAAGTGCAATAAATGCAATAATAGAATTGATTGTATAAGAATCACAGTAATAATTACAGTAATGATTACAGGAAAAAACACAGTGATAATTACAGTGATAATTACAGTGATAATTACAGTGATAATTACAGTGATAATTACAGTGATAATTACAGTGATAATTACAGTGATAATTACAGTAATGATAACAGTAATGATAACGGTAATGATAATGATAATGTTAACAGTAATGACAACAGTAATGATAACAGTAATGAACACGGTAATAATAACAGTAATGATTACAGTGATAAAAGTTCATAATCCGTTGTATAGATATAAGTACCAGAATTGATCGGATCATCTGTCTCAATAAACTAGTATTCTTTGCTTCTTCAAACGCACATTGCATGACTGCAATGGCAGTATACATAGTCATCGAGTATGGACTCATATTTGATGTTGTGACCGACAGGTAATGATCACTTTGGAAAGACAGTAATGATTTGCATCTCTTTAATAAGTCAACTCATTGTGTTAATTTATGCAATGCATAGAAAAGCTTGGGGGCCATCAAAGCGTATTGATTAGTTGAATAATATGTTTTTGTTATCGAGAGACTTCAGTGGCACCCTGATGTAGCAAATTGGTGGGTTCAAGTAACGATCTAGTGCTTGTGAACATGTTTATAGAAAGCTATCCAGGAGTTCAACGGCTATAATAACGTTTCATGTCATAAATTATAAATGATTATCCCATTTTAGCAATCAAAATCCAATTTTAACTTGTTAGCAAACACCCCTTAATGACAATATCGACATTTTCACCACAACGATTCTTTTTTGTCACCATTTGACTTTTAGTCGAGCTAAAAGAGCTTTTTTGTTGACGGTCAATAGCAGATTCTAAGACACGAGTAAAAATGTGTCAAGTGGTTTAGAAAGGAAGGTCGAGAGTTTTATGTGTTGCTGTCGATCAGGTGTCAAGGAGACAGTGCTTAGCTATTCAATGCTGTAAGCATTTATGAATGTCGATTGCACAACACGATCCTCAAGACAGAAGATTTTAGAAGCCACCAACGAAAAAGAGATGAAAGGCTCCAATAGAGGGAGCGCAATTGTAATTTTGATCCTAAATAACGTGAATGCTTCCAGGAAAGTGGAACCATTGTGAATGTCCAAAGGACTCGTCCATGCAAACATAATCCAGTAGTAGAGATTGTAAGACCCTACGATCTAAGTAGTAACCAGACAAGAAGAGCGGAGTAGCACTATAAGTAACGCAATGTACCTTATAGAGGCAACTCGGAAGAGATCCAGAAGCAATCGAACCCTCGAAGCAAAAATTGAAGACTCAGCACCGGAAAATGCTTGCGTGAAGTTTATTTTTTCAGATTCCACGAATAGGAAACACCGTGTTATAGCGTCAAAAAGAAAAACCACAGATATCCGTTGTTTAGTTGGCTTTACTAGTCTGTCTATGTTGATGCACAGTGGCGTGTTGAGTTGGTGGCCTTGGTCTTATGATGCTACAACTGAACGGACTTTTTCATAATGCGGCCAAGTATATCACAATCGTCTATCCATTCCTCTACAGAACATGGAAAGCTGCATCAGCGACGCCAGCACTCACTGTTGAATCGGCCCCAATAGTCCCCAGATCCCAAGAAAGAATGTCTCAATAAACACAAGCGGCTGCGGTCACATGGGTGCATCTGGAGACAGAAAACACAAGATCAACTGCACCAGCAGCTACAAAAGCTTGCTGAGCCACGCAGAAAACTCGTCAATCATGCGCTCGGTGACAGCATGTTCCAGGCCCAGCTCGTAAAGGCTGGAAGACGCTGGGTTGGAGCTCAAGTACATGTCAAGCCAAATGCGCGAGATGCGGGACGGAACGTCCGGGTCGTCGTCAAAAAACGAGGCAAATATCTTGACACTCCGGAAGGGAAAGTTCTCGAAGATGGCAGTGTCCTGAGCACTGAGCTTTTCGTGAAGCGCTTCAGGGTAAAGGCTCCGTTCGGCGTCACTAAGCCCCAACTCCTCATACGTGCAGTAGAACAACTTCTTGTCGAAGTTGGAGGTGCCCTGCAACCTGCTGACGAGCAAGCTGGTGAGATCGGAGCATCCGATATTAGGGTTGATGATCGACACAAGGTCGGGGAACCTGCTGGCAAAGCGAATTACCAGATGCCCGCCCAAGGAGTAGCCACACAAAATATTGGAGTGTTTCACCTTCACATCCTCGGCTTTCAAGGCCAAGGGCACAAGCGCCTCCAAATCAAGGTGGCCGGGAAGGTACTCCATGACAAGACGCAAATCCTCCACGGTACCGTCAATGATACTGGCCATGTCAAGAGCATGGGTGGGGTTTTTGAAATAGGTCAAGTTGCGGACCGGATCCACCGTGCGCTCGCCATGGTTGCGGGCATCGAAGGCCACGGCAAGCACCGGGACCAGGTGGTCCTTCTGCAAGTGGTTCAAGATCCGATGGCCAAAGGCAGCGGTGTAGGAGTGATCGCCGCCACGGTGGTGCAACAAGTAGATCACGTTGACGGGAATGGAGCCCAGACAGGCGCCGGCGGCCACGAGACGGCGCACGTGCTCACGCACGGCCTGCGCATTGTAAACATAGACATTGAGGCCCGCGATGAAGAGCTTGTCCTCAGAAAAGGCCCGGTCAAGAGAGAGTTGGAGCATTGGCCCATAAGGCGAGGCCGCGGGGTGCAGGTGGAGTAGGGGGCAGGGCCGCGGGCTTTCTGCAGGCCACCCGTGCCGCGGCTGGGGCCTGTCACATGAGGCCGCTCTCCGCAAAAAGCCGCGAACTCACATGCCAGCTGCGCAACCAGCGCGTACTTAAAGAAGACGTCTGCCGCCAGGCGCACCGCTGGATATTTCCGCAAAATGCCCCCTAAAAGCAAAAGCAAAAGCCAGGCCAAGGCCGCTGCATCCAGCGCCGCAACCAGCGCCACAGACACGCCCAATGCAGGCGGAGCAGCCAGCAGCCAGCAGCACAACGGCGGCACGCCCCCCGATTCCGTCTTGCAATACACCCCGATCGAGGAGATCCCCGGAATCGTGAAGCGTCTCCGCAGCTCGTTTCTCCAGGACCGCAAAACGCACTCGTTGCAGTTCCGCTTGAACCAGTTGCGCAACATCTACTTTGCCATCAACGACAACATCGAGGAAATGTGCGAGGCCTTGTACAAGGACTTCTTCCGCGCGCCGTCCGAGACCCGCAACTTGGAGTTTGCGCCGCTCATGAGCGAGCTCGTGCACACGATTGCCAGCTTGCACAAGTGGGCGGCCCCTGAGCCCGTGCACGACTTGCCCTTGAACTTGTGCACCAGTCCTGTGTACGTGGAGAAGATTCCGTTGGGCACGGTGCTTGTGATTGCGCCGTTCAACTACCCGTTGCTTCTCTCGGTGTCGTCGCTCGTGGCGGCGATTTCTGCAGGCAACTGTGCGGTGTTGAAGGTCTCGGAGTTGACGCCCCATTTTGCAGCCGTACTTACCCGCGTCTTGACCGACGCCCTCGACCCGTCCGTGTTCGCCATGGTCAACGGAGGCGTCCCGGAAACCACCGCCTTGTTGGACCAGAAGTACGACAAGATCATGTACACCGGCTCCACCGCCGTCGGCACCATCATAGCCAAGAAGGCCGCCGAGACCCTTACCCCCACGCTCTTGGAGTTGGGCGGCAAGTCGCCTGCGTTTGTGTTGGACGATGTCAAGGACAGCGACATCGAGACCATTGCCCGCCGCATAGTGTGGGGTCGTTTCACCAACGCCGGCCAGACCTGCGTGGCCATTGACTACGTGTTGGTGCACGAGTCTTTGCGGGCCAAGTTGGTCCGCGCCATAGTGGACGTGGTCGAGGGGCAGTTCTTCAAGGATTTGGACCCGGCCAACACAGGCTACACGCACTTGATCCACAAGCGGGCTTTCGGCACCTTGAAGAAGGTCATTGACAGCACGCTGGGTGAGGTTGTGGCTGGCGGCAACATCGACGAGGCCACGAGCTACATCTCGCCCACGGTCATCGACGGCGTCTCGTGGGACGACTCCTCCATGCAATTGGAGTTGTTTGGTCCCGTGTTGCCCATTTTGACCTACGTCTCTTTGGAGGACGCCGTGGACGAGGTGGTGAAGCGCCACGACACCCCGTTGGCGCTGTACATCTTCACGTCCAAGTCCATGAAGCGGAACAAAAACCCGCAGGTGGACTTGATCCGGACCGCCATCCGCTCCGGAGGCCACATGGTCAATGACTCCATCTTGCACGTGGGCTTGAGCAACGCGCCCTTCGGCGGAATCGGCCAGTCCGGCCAGGGCGCCTACCACGGCTACTATTCGTACCGCGCCTTCAGCCACGAGCGCACGGTCATCGAGCAGGCTCTCGCCACGGAGCTCACCATGAAGGTGCGGTACCCACCATTGAAAAGCAAGAACGACAGAGTCATGCAAGCCGCCATGCGTCCTTACAACCAGAACGTGTGGTTCGCACGGTCCGGCGATGTTTGCGTTGGCGGTCCCGGAAGGATCTGGGGGGCCTTGAACTCCGTGGCGGGTGTCGGCTCTCTTGTGGTGGACTTTGTGAAATCCTTGTCGTAGAACGGGCCGTGCTGGCGTCTGGGCGGTGGAAACGGGCCGAATCGTTCAGGAACTGGGCCGCCGTTTGCACCGTTTTACCAGCCCCTGCTAGCGGCTGTTAAATGAAACGTTTGTATAAAGTTTTAGAAATGAACCGTTTGTATGAAGTATGCTTTAGAAAGGAACTATTTGTGTAAAGCGTGTTTTAAAAAGAAACTGTTTGTAAAAATTGTTACAAATGAACTTTTCGTTTAAGCATGATTTAGAGAGGAACAGTTCCACTAAAGCATGTAAGAAAGGAACTGCTCACTTGTTTGTATAAAGAGGAGATGAACCGCTCCTATAAGTATGGCTTAGAAATAAACCGTTCACATGAGCATGTGTATTGAATTGAGTCTTTCGGTTTTGCTCTTTTCTCGTGTTTTCAATTTTTGTTCCCATTCTACTCTTCATCAAGACTTTCTTTATTATCCATTTTTCTACCTTGTTGTCTGTCTCATCAAAACTGCAAGTGGGTGCAAACCCCAGCCCCAGAGCCCCACCGCGCGCCTGCACACAAGCACACATACACCGCCACTCCTCAAGACCGCACCTCTAACCGCTTCTCACCACCATGTCTTTCCACATCAGCATCAAACACGCCGGAAAAGTCCATGACATTGAGCTTGCGGAAAATGCAACGGGTCTCGACCTAAAGAACTGCATCCAGGACAAGACACAGGTGCCCGTGGCCCGCCAGAAGATCTTGATCAAGGGGGGCAAATTGGCCGACGACACGGTGGTGTCGCAGTTGAATTTGAACTCGAAGGCGCCCATCATGGTGTTGGGAACTCCTGACAAGGACTTGCCGCTACCTGCGGAAAACAAGCCGGTGTTCTTGGAGGACTTGAACGCCAACCAATTGGTGAAGGTGTCACATGACCCGTCGGGGTTGGTCAATCTTGGCAACACGTGCTATTTGAACTCGTCGTTGCAGGCGCTTTTCAGTATGAAGGATCTTGTGGCAAAAGTCGAGGCGTCTTCCGGTGCGCTGAACCCCTTGGTGGCCTCGTTGAAGGCAGTGTTTCAGGGCATGACTAAGAAACAGCAGGAGCTAGTTCCCGGGCCCTTTTTGAGAAGCTTTCGCGCCCAGTTCCCCCAGTTTGCGGAGCAGGAGATGGGCATGTTCAAGCAGCAAGATGCCGAGGAGGCGTATTCTCAAATCATCAGCGCTTTGGATGAGGCGTTCCAGACCAGCGACTACATGACCGTCAATTTCAAGGTGAAGACCAAGAACCCCATCTCTAGCGAGGAGGACATTTCCGCGGAGGTCTCGCACAAACTCAACTGCTACATTGACATCAAGACCAATTTCCTCAGAGATGGCATACTTAACAGCATGAAAGACACAATCGAGAAGTACAGCGAGAGCTTGGGGGCCAACACCGAGTTCCAGGTCTCTAAAACCATCACTCGGTTGCCAAAGTACTTGACAGTGCACTTTGTTCGGTTTTTCTGGAGAAAGGATACCAAGAAAAAGTCAAAGATTTTGAGAAAGGTTCTGTTCCCATTCGAACTTGATGTGGCGGAAATGCTAGACGAGTCCATCAAGCTAGAGAAAACCACCGTCAGAGACAAGTTGGCGCTGATAGAAAAGGACAACCAGGAGCTCGTGAGAGATTTCAAGAAGACGAAAAGGGATCACGGCTTGACGCCCCAAGAGCAACAGGAGGAAGACGACATGAAGATCATGTCCATCCAAAGCAAGTTTAAAGATGACTTCGCCGGAGTGTTGCCCAAGGATTATGACTTGGAGGCCACCAAGGAGAACCCGTCGTCCGTGTACACGTTGTCTGCGGTGATTACGCACCAGGGCATTTCCGCAGACTCGGGCCATTACCAAGCGTTTGTTAGAGACGACAAGGATTTGGACGGCGACTTGTGGTGGAAGTTCAACGACGAAAAAGTATCGACCGTCAACAGGGAGAAGATTGAGAGTCTAGCTGGAGGAGGCGAGAGCGACCTGGCATTGATTCTCATTTACAAGGCCAAAGGATTGTAAGGGCCCGGACGTGTACGGCGAGCGTACGGATAGAGGGGCCAGGGGCCAGGATGGAAATCTCACGTTCCGGACCCGGATCTTGTGGTCTTTATCTTTTTTTTTGTATTCGTCTAAATAATTCTCATTCGTAATGCATGCTAATTTACATGGTATGAACCAATTTCTTGAACTGCTCGACTTCTTCCCAGCAGTTCAAGGTCTTGCCCTTGTTGTCTTTCAAACACGCAACGACCGCCTGTCTTGCCTTGGTGATGTCGTCGCCGATATCAAGTTTCATCAACTGTGCGTTTTCCCGTAAGGTCTTGGTCAAGTCCGAAATCTTGTCGTTGGACGACACAACGGAGGTCTCGTTGACAGTAGCCTTTTGCGAGACTTCTTGCACCTTGTCCTGGAACTTCTTGGCGGTCTCGGCCTCCAACTTCTTCAACTCTGCTGTGACCCGCTCCTGGATATACTCCTCGGTATATTGTGCCCTGGCATAGTCCGACTCCTGAGACTTCTGCAAGTGAGACAAGAAGGACGCACTGTAGTCAACAGGTGCGGCGGGCGTGAAAACCTTTGTCTCTGGTTTGGAGGTGGTAGATCCCATTGTGTGGTGAAGGTGTTGGACCGGGCCAATAGCGCGGATTACGGTTGTTCAGGGCGGTCGTGCGCCGCACACGAGCGCGTGCGGTTGGTGGAGTTGGCTCGGTTTGCAGCTAGAGAACGCACATACTGACAACGGAAGAACGAGTGTCAACTGCGGTTTGATAAATTTATGAGGAGACGAGTGGAATAGGATATTATGAGCAGGATAATTTAAAGAAACAGGATAATAAATAGGAATGCAAATGGATAATAAACAGGAATGCAAATAGATAATAGATAGAAATGCAAATAGATAATAGATAGGAATGCAAATAGATAATAAATAGGAATGGAAACAGGATAATGTCAATAGGCTTAGAATGGATTAGATTGCAAACAGGGAAGATAGCGTTCCCTGAAGAGGTGAGAGACGGCAGAGGCGAAAGATGCAACAGAAAATAAAAGAGAATACAAGACAGAACAGGCTAAAGGACGATGACATTGAACAGAAACAAAAGATTAATCGAAACACACAAGGAATTCAATATACAAGATTCAAAGACACCAAAAGCATCTAAGACGATTGAACCTTGGGCAAGACCAGTGCACCCGAGTTCTGGCAGGCCGTGGGAGGATACCGCGAAAAGCAGCAACTGCCCTAGCATCAGCCGAGGAACAATAATATAAAGAGCGCTATTAAAAAAAGCATGAAAAACGACACACGCTCGTATTACCACACGCATTACTAGAGTACTGAGAGATATACGAGCACGCTTCAGTGAAGATTGGTCTCCTTGTTCACCGGAAAGGGACCAGGGGCCGAAGCTGGGGGGTGTATGCCTGCATACAGGGCCGGGAGGGCTGGCGCGCGCACGACGCAAAAAGTGATTTATGGGAGCTCAAAGCAGGCATTCACCGCACGATTAGCAATGGCAGTACAATACCAACAACCTTCGAATTTTGACAAGTTCAAGATGGGCGCGTTTATGGGCGGGTCCGTGGGCGTCTGTGTGGGCGTTTTGTTTGGAGGGTTCACGATCATCCAGCACGGTGCCGGCCCCAACGGAGTCATGAGAACCTTGGGCAACTACATCATGGGCTCCGTGGCCACTTTCAGTTTGTTCATGTCGATTGGATCTGTGATCAGATCTGACGCCGGCTACTTGGCGCAGCAAAGGGCGCTGGTAGCGTCGCAAAGACAGAGAATCCGCGAGGTTTACGGAATCAACTAGGCGGCGACAAAGCCGCCACATGTAAATAGGACGCGAGGCTGCGGCCATAATGCACGGATGAAGACTGCCAGAGATGTAGATGGGGTTCTGGAACAAAGCTTCCTAAGTAACAGCTTGATGCTTAGTACCGGTTTTGATTTAGTACCCTCTTGATGCTTAGTCCCCGTTGATGCTTATTACCCGTTGATGCTTAGTACCCGTTGATGCTTATTACCCGTTGTTGCTTAGTACCCGTTGATGCTTAGTACCCATTTTGATGCTAAGATGCTAAGTACCCGGTTTGATGCTTCATGATGTTTAGTACCCGGTTTGATTTAGTACCTATTTTGATTTAGCACCCGTTTGTTTAGTACCCGTTTGTTTAGTACCCGTTGGTTTAGTACCCGTTGGTTTGATACCCGTTTGTTTAGTACCCATTTGTTTAGTAGCAGTGCCTGATGCGTGGTGCAGAGTTCCTCCATGGGCTCCTAAACCCGAGGTTCCAGAGACGTTTCCGTCCCGTCAGAGTCCGCAAGATCGTACACGTAGGTTCGACCAAAGTCCGGCACCCGCCACTCAGCCTCCTTGCCGTGGGACCGGGCAAGGTCAAGCATGCGGTTGCGGGGCTCCAAGATGGGCTCGGAGCTGAGCTTGAAGGTGCCAAAGTGCACGCCAAGCATGTGGGCGGAGCGCAAGTGGTCGACGATACGCAAGCACTCGTCAGGCGACACGTGGCGGGGCCGCTGGTGCCACAGCGGGCAGTACTGGCCAATGGGCAAGAGCGAGAGGTGCACCGGCGCATAGGCCTGGCCAATGGCGCCAAAGAGCTCGTCACAGTAGCCCGTGTCGCCCGCATGGTAGAAGATGGAGCGGCCGTTGCGGCGCACGATGAACGACCCCCACAACGACACGTTGGCGTCGTAGACCTTGCGGCCGGACCAGTGCATGCCCGGCACACAGACGACCTCGAAGTCGTCGGCCGTGGGGCCCACGAGCGGCGCGAGCGGCACGCTCTGCCACCAGTCCAACTCCACGACTTTTTGCACGCCGTGGCGCTGCAACACGGGCTTGAGTCCCACGGGCACGATCCACGTGGCGGCCGGGCCGAGCGCCTGCACGGCGGCCAACTCCAAGTGGTCCGGGTGGTTGTGGGACACGAGCACCACGTCCAAGTGGCCGTCCGTGGCACGGTGCACGTCGTCCACGGACATGGGCGACTGCACCAAGCGCTTGGGGCCCACGCCGCCGGCAAACAAGTGGTCGCTGAAGATCGGGTCGGTGAGGATGTTGAGCCCTCCCACTTGCACGAGCGAGCACGACTGGCCCAACCAGGTGAAGAGCATCTTGTTGCGGATGCGGAGGAGGTTTTGTCTTTGGTTGTTGCTTTCGTTGCTTCTGTCGTTGCTTCTGTCGTTGCTTCTGTCGTTGCTTCTGTCGTTGCTTCTGTCGTTGCTTTGGTTGCTTTTGTCGTTGCTTTGACTTAGGCTTTGGCGGCGCCATTGCGCCAACACCCGGCTGTTCGCCCGCATGGTCTCGTAGTCCGGCCTCACCGTCTTCAACATGTCCTCCACGCGGGCAAAGTGGCCGTCGGGCGTCGGGTACAAGTCGTGCACCTCGACGTTGTTGCCGTAGAAGCTCTCCACCACCTCCATGAGCCGCACGTAGAGAAACTCGAACGCGGTCTGCGGCCGGTACTCGGCAAAAGGGTTGACGTAGACGCCGCCTACCTGGGCCAGGGCAAACCGCAAGGAAGGGTCTTGAGGGTCTTGGGCCGACGGCTTCTGCTGCGCCTGCCGCTGGCCAATCACCCGCTGCGTCTGCACGTACATGTACGCCTCGTAGCACGTGTACAGGCCCACGAGGCCAGCGGCCCATTTGGCGCCTCGAGAGACCCGCGGTGCCGACTTCATGGCTTGTGTGGTAACGCTGCGGTGCAGGTGACTGCGGTGTTTCGCGGGCCCGCTAGTGTGCCTGGTGCGGCGTGGAAAAGAGATGGCTTTGGGGTACGGGTTTGGATTCTTTGATGACGGGTTTTCAAGAACTTGGCTTCTTTTGTTTTTTTTTGGTTTCCAGTTTGAGACGCTCTCTTTGGTTCTGAATGAGTGGGTGTGGCTACCCTTGCTAGATTGAGTACATGGACATGGCTACATTGGAGTCCATCAGTGGGTTGGAGGTTTAACCCAGACTGATGCTCTTGTTAATCTCTTCCACTTTATTCATTCTCCAAACCTTACTATTACTTGATTCCAAGCTAAAACCTTTTATTCTCATACCCATGAAAACTTCATCTTTTGATTTTTCGTCACAGTTATCCAACCCACCAGATGTCTCTGCCACTATCTTCTCTATCTCCCTGTCTATTAAAATTAAACTTTTTTTTTAAATCTCATGTATTTTGAGCCGACATGTTCTTCTTATCGTCACTTTTAACTTTTGGATTTCACCACATAATTCGGCACTCCTTTCCAATATACTCCCTTCTATCTCTTTTACTATTATACTTAAGCCATATATTTGTCGCCCACATATCATCGACTCTTTAATTTCATTATTAGATAATCCATCTATTGTATCATCTGATGATCCTATCTTTATATCAAACTCTTGAATTCTCGTAATCTGGCTTCATTTGAGTGAATGACATTTGAGTGCATGGCTTAATGAGGAGATGGCTGCTTTGTCTTTGGGTGCGACTTTTTGCATTCTCTACTACGAGTAACGACCATCTTCCACAAGCAAATGACTACTTTTACTTTTTCGAAAAAAGAGTATTTTCAATGAGTTCCTTCATGCCAATGACTAATTTTAATGAGTTCCTTCATGCAAATGACTAATTTTAATGAGTTCTTTCATGCAAATGACTAATTTTAATGAGTTCCTTCATACCAATGACTAATTTTAATGACTTCTTTCTTCAAGCATATGGTTTATCTTAATGACTTCTTTTTGATGACTTCTGTGAATTCTTCTAATGATACTTTTTATGAATTCTTTTCTGAGCATAAATTTGTGCCTCAACGACATGCTTGGGTATGAATGATTGTTCCACATTCTGTTCATGGCATTTTATTGTGAGTAGACGGCTGCTTCTTGAAAACAAACCCCTTTCATTCCTCCATGGCTTCTTCTTGTAATGTAGTCTTGCAACTTCACGGCTACTTCTATATGGAGGTGGCTCTTAATTTGAAAGCAAATGGCTGGTTTCACAGAGACTTAGTAAGTGATGATATTGAATCGGAATGCGTGTATTCAGGGCAAAGAGTGGTTATATTCAAAAGAAAATACCGGGATATGGTCGACGAAGTTACTGATTTGATTCAGCACCCTGATGCTTTGATTTTTCACTATCAACTATGATTACTCTATTTACCTCATTTATAAGTTCAAACTATCCATTAATGTTTCCACATTTCTAAATGAGTTCTATTTACCATAGAAACAAACCTTTGTATTTCAATATTTTGCTCTGGTTGATATCTTGCCTCACATTTTCCTAATACTACTCAGATAATTTTTGTGGCTTGCATGGAATTCCGATTTTGAAGCAAAAGGTTAATCTTATGTCATGGCTTCTACGTATGGCGTTTTTCACATACTTCGCCTCTATTTACCTGAAAGTGACTTTAAGGTATACCTGAAAGATCTAAGATGGCTCTTTTGTATGTATATGGCTCCATCCCTAGTGCTGCTTCACCACACCCGTGGCGCCCGCCTTCTTCAAAATGTGCTTCTTGTAGTCGTGGATGTTGCCCGGGAACTTGCTCACATGCTGGTCTTCGCTGACCCAGATCTCGTTGCACACCCTCTCAATGGTCGACACATCGTGCGACACCATGAGAATTCCTCCCTTGAAGTTGATCAACGCATCAGCAAGCGCGTCCAAACCCTGCGTATCCAAGTGGTTGGATGGTTCGTCTAGAATGAGAATATGTGGTTGGTTCAAGCAGAGCGCTGCAAATGCCACCCGCGACTTCTGTCCTCCAGACAAGAGCTGCATTTTTTGCAACCCCAACGTGCCCGTAATGCCGAACGACCCCAAGTGCCGTCTGTACTCCTCATCTGACTTACCAGGGTAAGCCTGCGCCATCCACGACACCGCAGACAAGCTCAAGTCCATGGCATCCACGTGGTGCTGGGCAAAGTATCCGATTCTCAACCGCCCGTTTTTGGTAATGGTTCCTTCCAACGGCGTCAACTTGTCTAGGAGCAACTTGAGCAATGTTGTCTTACCCGTACCGTTACCTCCACAAAACGCTATCCGGGAGTCCATTTGGACGTCCAAGTCAACGTCCTTCAAAAGCACCTTATCGGGCGTGTACCCAAACGTCACGCCATTCATCTGCATGATTGGCGGCGAGATTCCATCGGGGTCGGGGAACTTGAACGTCACCGCCTTGTCATCCTCGGGTGGCTCCAAGATCGGCAACTTCTCCAACTTCTTGATTCTCGACTGCGCCTCCGACGACTTGGCCGCGTTGTATCTGAACTTGTCGATGAATGCCTGCAAGTGCTGTCTGTACGCCATTTGGTTGTCGTACTCGCGGCGCTGGTTCTTGATCCGCTCCTCACGGGTCGAGTAGAACGAGTCGAAGTTCGAGCCCCGGTAGTAGTCAAGACGCTCCGAGTGTTGGTGGATGATATCCGTCGCCACCTCGTTAAGGAACGCCCGGTCGTGGGACACCACAAGCACCGTGCCCTCGTATCCCTGCAAGTACTTTGCCAAGTATGTGATCGAAGGAACATCCAACATATTCGACGGCTCGTCCAAAAGTAAGAGATCCGGCTCACAGAACAACGCACGTGCCAACGACAACCGCATTCTCCATCCTCCCGAAAACGAGTTGGTGGGCATGCCCTGGGACTCTCTGGAGAATCCCAATCCGTACAAGATCGATGCGGCTCGCGATTCCGCCTTGTCCGACTCCATCTCGTACAACTTCTCGTTGACCTCGGCCAAGTGTTTGTCCAAATCACCCCTCTCATTGTCCAACTTGAGCACCTCGTTGGACCCTTCCTCGAACTCGGACCGCAACTTCTCGATCTCCTCGATTCTCTCCGAAATCTTCTGCTCCTCCTCAAGCAAAGACTTGCGCCACACGTCGGCGTCCAAAACCGCCTGCAATGCCACAGTATCGTCTCCCCGAAGCTCTTGCTCAACGTGCAAGATGGTGATATGTTTGGGAATGCTCAATTCTCGGCGAGACAATGCACGCAACAAAGTCGACTTACCAATACCGTTCTGGCCGACCAAACCGTACCGGCGGCCATACGCTAGCGTCAAGCTCAGATCACTGAGGATTCTCTGGCCCTCACCCACATAGAGGTCGAAGTTTTCCACCTTTATGTCCTTGGACTTACCTGCACTCGACCCAAAGTCCAACGGATTGATCTCCAAGTAGAAAGAGTCGTAGTCGTCTTTCTTCTGGGCGTTGAGAAGCTGCGATGCCTCGTATTTGACAAATTGGTTGTTCCGCTTGGCCACCTTTTTGGCGATCTTTCTCTCCTGCTTCTCCAACTTCTTCTTGTCCACTCTACTCTCCACCTGCCGGCCGGCATGTGAGATATCCCTGGACGCTCCAAGGAGCGCAAGCGACGAGTTGATGTCTCTCTTGGAGTTGTTCTTCAAGACGTTGACGTCCAACAACCTCTTCGACTTATCTCCGGTGATGGCCAACTTGGCCATGTTGTCCCGGAGTTTTTCGGAGAGCTGCTTATTTACTGCAGAGATGAGTCCCTCCACCTTGTCTGCCTGTCCGCCGGCACTCAAGAGCATGTCTTGTATGAAGTGTAACTCCAGGTCGATATCGAGCTGCTGTGCTGCCACTGAATCCTCTGTGTTGTTGGACACATGCTGCATATAGCCCACGGCGTAGTTGGCCACGACGGGGTCGATCGAGGGAACGGCCCGGCGCACTTGTAACCCAAAATTGGACATTTTCGCTATCGGAACTGGACGTATTAGTTTCGTCTCCCCATCCTACTTTTTCACCATCATCAGGTTCACGGTGCACGGGTGTTTCGCACCTCACGTCCTCATTTTATGATTTGCAACCGTCGGTGAGCACTACTTCTGTTCGGGTGGATTGGCCTGATTCTATACTAGGCGACACCTGAGTACTCAGGTTCCATACTTGGAAGCCTTGCTATGATCGCAATTATATACTAGAAGCCACCACTTTAATTCCATACTTCGCAGTCTTCTTTTTGAACGCAATTTCGTACTAAGAGGCCCCCGCTTTGAACGCCGTTCCCTCAAAGGACCAAATGCTCGTCGGCATCGTCGTCGTAGCGATAGTCTTCGTCCAACGGATCATCCCTGTACGGGGCCAGCAGAGTGCGTCCAAATTGCGAATTGAATGCTCCCTTAATGCCGGCCCAGGTGTTCTCTAGCCTGCTCCAGATCATAGGCTGCGGGTTCGGACTCACCTGAGAGCCTATGTCATCTCTGTATGTGGCTTGATCAAGCCTGTTGTCAAGGTTGTTTTGCAAGAAAGCGTTAAAGTCATCTGGCGGCGCTGAACCCGGGTTTTGTAGATTGAATGCTCGCAACGATGTCTTGGAGGCGTGTTCCCGTCTATTAAGCTCCATGGCAACCGTTCGCTTGGCTTCCACAATAATCATCTCTTGACGGTTGAGTTGGTTCTGCTCAATGTCCCCGCCTTCGGCTCCAGCGCCACTGTCGTCGTCAAAGCCGGCCCAGTCATAGAAGTCTGCGTTGATGCCCAACTTCGTCTTTAGTTTATCGTATAAATTGAAAGTCGTGAGAAAAACGGGCAATAGTAGCAAGGGAGGAATCCAGTTATTTATGTGTTTGAACAAGCCAGTCAAGTTGATGGAGGCACCGTACCATTTGTCAAATTGAGAAGTCTGGTCCACGAAGAGCGTCAAAAAGTTGTATGACAAGGGAATGGTGGTGCGAGCAGTATAGGAAGCGTAAAAGCAGGCGGAGACAGGGTCGGAGTTGCGAGGCACGAGATGGTACATGTTGAAGATCTTGAGTTTTGCAAGCGAATTGAGGGAGCAGAAGAGCATGTACATGAAGAATGCAGAAGTGGCCATGACTTGCAACAACTTGTGGCTTTTGAAAACAGACTTGTGAACAATGACATTGATGAGGGAGAATTCGGTGGAGTAGAAGTACTCCGATTCGACAACAACAAAGGACAAAAAGAACAAGAATACCGACAAGACCCTCGCAGCAACCGGCTTTATGTAACATTGGACATAGAAATTGAGGTGAGGCGGCAAAAGGCCACTGACAGAGGCCATGATATGCGCCCGCTCGGCCTCATTAGACGAGGCCTTTGCTTCTATAAGCTTCTGCAAGCGAGAGATTTGGCCAATGAGCGTATCGTACTCCGTGGTATGAGCCTGTAGCTTGTAGAGGTTGTTTTGGAAGTGCGAGGTGAGATTCGACATAAAGGAGTCGGTGATGTGGTCCCTCGTGATAGTGGGCTGGTCACGTGAGTAGGTGTACTGGCGGCCCACCGAGTCTTTGATGTCTTCCGGGATCTGGGCGTAGAGATTGAGGATCCAGTCGCGGTAGGCGAAACTGAGAGTGTCGTCAGGGCTGGTGAAGTTCTCCTTGAGAATCATGACCTGGAGCACCTCCTCCTTGAAGGAGATCTTTGTGTCTTCGATGGAGTCCACAAGCCGGGGCACCTTCAAGTAGTGGTGGTTGATGTTGCGCATCAAGTTGCCCTCGAGCCAGCGATTGCGGGGAATGGCCACAAGCCCATGGGCCATGAGCCAGAGCGCAAGCACTAACGCGTAAATGTGCGAGAGGGCAATGATCATGGCCTTGAGATTCTGGAGAGTGAAGCCCACCTCCAAAATGAGATAGACTGCGCCAAAAAGCGAGACCGCGAGAATCACGGCCTGGAACTTCAAGTTGCGCACAAGCGACACCTGGAGCCGGCGAAGCTTCAGATAGCACGCAGCTCTGTAGAACTCCTGAAGGAGCGGCAAGAGGAGCCACGTGAGGAGAAACGTGGACCAGTAGTCGGCCTTCCAGAGCAAGAGGAAGTGCGAGTCCGAGAGGCCGAGCCCGGGGATGGCGGCGTCGTAGTAGTGGGTGATGTAGTCGAGCGGTAATAGAAAGGTCACGGAAAGGGGCACGAAAATGGCCAAAACAAGCGGTATCGAGAAGTACGCGTTGTACTGGCGCAAGTTGATGTGGTACTGGAGAAATAGGAGCGATACTCCGAGCGCCACCAAGTAGCACAGAAGAAGGGCGATCATGGCCGGCAGATCACGAGGAGGCCCGCAAAAGGTGGAATAAGGGCGGGGCAGGAATTGCGGGGAGGCAGGGCGGTAGTTGCCGGTGAGGGCGCCGGGAAGGGTGGGCTCGGTGCAGGAGCAGCAGATGTGGACGCCAGCAGTTGGCGGAGGGCAGAAGTGGTCGGAGGCAAGGAGGTGGACTGCTAGGGTGGTGGAGTAGGAGGAGGGGAACACGGGCTGGGTTCTGGAGGCACGGGTGCGCGGTCTCTCGGCCGGGCCTGCGATAGCAGCCGGGACTGTGTGCAGTGCTTCACTGCTAGCCCCGATTCCGCCTCCTGCCAGCACCAATCGGGCCCAGTGGTCCCCCCGCTTTGGGTCCCGGGAAGGCAGCCGGAGCGGCCCGGCGTCGTCGGGCATTGGCAAGTGTGGTAGGGGCAACCGGGCGCCGAGACACCCGTGCATCCCGCGGGTTGACCCCATCATATCTGAATATCCCGCACCAAATCGGCCCGATCTTAGTTCTGATCTCCACGCTTTTTCTACCCCCGAGTGGTCCAAAAACAGCAATGACCGAACCCCATACCGGCGAAGCCTTGAGCACGTCGCCAGCGTCTAGTCACGTGTCCGAACACGACCCCATATCCGACCCGACGGCCCGCCTCCAGGATGTGGACCTTGGCTCAAGTGCCGAGTCTTCCGAACCATCACCCCTGAACTCGGCTGCGGCGGCCATGCCAGACCCAGAAGACCCAAAAGACTCAGAAAAACCAGCAGAATCAGAAACCCGCGCCACAGAAGAACACGGCGCGTCAGCCAATGGCAAGGTGTCCTCAGTTGGTCCAAATGCCCTGTCTCCAAGCCCAGAGCCGGCAGCTGCTCCAAAGAAAGCCGTGGGGTTTGCCCCTGAACCGGCCCAGGAACTCTGGGAACACCACAAAGACGTGGAGGCGCTGCGCCAAGAAAACTCCCGCAGCAATCCGTTCGGAAGGGTGCCTCGCGAGCTCTCGTACCTCGAAAAGAAGGGCAGTGGCCCGAAACCGTTACCAGGATCCCAGCCCGTGGCCAAGCCCAAGAGGCAGGTGCGCCTAGAAGACTTGCCGGACCTCCCTAGCAGGGCAGTCAAGGAGATCTCGGTGGTGAACAAGAACACTGCTTTGAACTTCAACTACCACGAGGTGGTGTTCCCGCTCCGGCCCGACCGAATCCTCGTGGATGTCAAGTACGCTGCCCTCTCGTCGTTCGACCTAGCAAAGCTCAACAAGTACACATACAACATCTCGAACGAGCGCGTTGGGCTTGGTTACGATTTTGTTGGCGAGGTGGCGGAGTTGGGGAAAAACTACGCGAACAGCGACATCTACCGCAAGGGCACGAAGGTGTTTGGAGTCACCAACCCGCTGGAGAAAAAAGGCTCTTTGCAGTCCTGCGTGATAATCAATCCAAGCGACGTGTTGTTTCCCATTTCCGAGGAAGACTTCCACCGAATGTCCACCCTTGATGTTTCGCTTCCGTTATCCGCGGCTCTTACCAGCTCCAAGTTCCGCATTGAAGACGACACGGAGCCTGCCCCAGAAGGAAACGAGCCTGGGGCACAACGCGCCCCTAAGAGAAATGGGCCCTCTGGATCGACATACACCAACGAATATGAGCTCGATACGATGGCCAAATTCTGTGTCTTTGGATCCGAGTTCTGCAGAGCAAAGCAGGCCTTGACACTCATGGACCTGGTCTTTAAAAAACAGCTGTCTGCAAATATTCTCATCAATGGTGCAGACACACAGCTAGGGTTGACCCTTGCGCAGCTCTTAGCTTCGAGTGTCTACCGTGACTTGGATAGAATCAACGTGACGCTTGTTGTATTGGAAAAGAACCTTAAGGTTATGGAAAACTTCGTCGCTGGCTTGAACTGCGATGGATCTCGCACTTTCAACATAATCGCCTTCGACATGGTGAATGAGGACCTTATACTTCCGGGAGAAAAGGTACCCATCAATTTCAAGAAAGTGCCCTTTTTCGCCACGGAAGTGTTTGAGAGTATTTTGAGAATCATTCCCGGCAGCGAAAAGATTAACAAGAAAAATATCGGAAAAGCCAAGCTCGACCTATTTATCGACATTGTGGGCAGCAAGAAAATGTTCCAGAAGTCAGTGAATGTGATCAAAATCGACGAGATCAATTTCCCCTTCAAGTCCCGGCTCGAAGATGGCGTGAAACCAAGTTCGATCTTCGGCAAGACCAAGGAACCTCTTTTCTTGAAGTTGATGAAACCAAAGTCTGCCAAATCTGCATACGTGACGTACTGCAACTTTTATTTATCTGAGCCGTCGTATCAGGTCGACAGGATCTTCAGTGGTAGTAAAGGATATTTGGACCCGTGGGCTCTGAGCTGGACGCAAGGAATTGCCAACCAGGTGGTGGGCAAGTACAATTTCTACGAGGAGCAGGATTTGGCCATCAAGAGTGTGTGGGTAGAGGAAGCTTTAGGCTTGGTGTTGGGCGGGGAGTTGAGAATGCACGTCAATTATGTTGTGGACTGGAGAAAGAATTTCCGCAAAGACATCGAAGATTTGCAGAAGAAGGATGGGCAAATTGTGTTCAGAGTCGAATCTTACTAAGCTTAGAACGAGAGAAAAGTATAGGGTGAAACGATCGAATTGAGGAGCGTCTAAGCTTGAGATATTCAGGAACAGTGATTTCTTCATAGTGTTTTACATCTATTGATGTATTCCATGCTAGTGGTTGATTCCATACTATTGATCAGTTCCATGCTATTGTTTATTCCATGCCACTGATCTATTCCATGCTATTGATCGATTCCATGCTATTGATCGATTCCATACTATTGATTTATTCCATGCTACTGATCTATTCCATGCTATTGATCGATTCCATACTATTGATTTAATCTATACTTATGATTTATAATGATTTATACCATGCCATTGATTTACATTATACTAATGATTAATACATAACTTCGATTTACACATGGCCAGTAACTTACATGTTTTAGATTCGAACAATAGTATTGATCGTGATGATGATAATACAACGAATCCAGTCGATGATGAAATCTGTGATTAATACAATCCAATGATACAATATCTTCACAAATAGAAATCATGGATCGTTATAAATAGGAGGCAAAAACTTGGTACTTGGGAGAGTTCAAGACTCAACTTTTATAGCCCAGATCTGCTTAACGATACCAAAGTTATTGATTTCTGTTCCTTTTATTCCATTCAGATCGACACATGTCCACTTCTTTGCAGCTGCTAGCACAACGTTTGATTAGGACTCCACAATCAACTGACTTGGTCACTATAACTCAAGAGTTATCATACAAAGTGGCCAGTTCTCTAGGCCTGCAAGAAAGGCCATTTCTCTAACGGCTACAAAGGTCAATTCTCTTGGAGGAATGTCGAATCTGAGGAACGCAAGGGTCCAGGACAGAGAGCGAGTAGTGGAACAAAAGAAGGTTGATAAGAAGTGAAAGATTCGATAACTATTAGGGGAAAAAAGCGTATGGGTGCGGAACGAGACCGGCATGTGCATTTGCAGCAACGGCGTGGTGCGGCATCGACACGAGAAATGGAGATTATTTTTGGAAGGCTGGTGAGGTTGTAATTCTGGGGGATCCAGTAAAAAATCAGGGATGTAAAATAGGAAGACAAAGTAAAGCCTAAGGAAGATTTTAAAGACTGGCAAAGCTTATCATCAGTACCAAAGGACCAAGGAGAGAAAACAGAAGCAGATACAGTAGACCAAAGCAGATGCAGTAGACCAAAGCAGATGCAGTAGACCAAAGTAGGCATTGATAAGAGAATGGAGTCAAAGACTGAAACTACCCTGAAGTCAGAATCTGGAAATACTTCATGGAGTCAGAAAACTGAAGAGTAGTTCGAAAGATAGTGGGGAGACTCAGTAAAGTGAGGTACATAGTGAAGTAGTGAAGAGTGAAATGGTGAAGAGTTAAATGGTGAAGAGTGAAATGGTGAAGAGTTAAATGGTGAAGAGTGAAGATAGTAAAGAAAGAGAGAAGCAAATAAAAGAAAAGACACATAGAAAGAGGAATTGTAAACAGAGCCAGGCACTACAAGTGTAAGAGTATATCGAAACGCGGAGAGGGATAACGCCAATCGCAGAGGATGGGCAGAAATAGACTATCAACAAAGACAGGCCAGTACAGGCAAGCGAGGGCACGAAGCGCGGGTGCGTGCAGGCTGCGGCAGCATCCCAGAGCGGGCAAGGCTGCAAGGCACGGAAATACAATGAGCGAAAACAAAGGTCAGGCCAAACCGCAGAAGCACCAAGTAAAAAGAAGTCCCCGGCGTGGCCCACTAGCCAAGAGGAAATCTGACCAGAAGCGAGCAGTGAAAACAGACCATGGAAGCCGGGGGTACGTCGTGCAAGCGATGCGGCGCCAGACGAATAGACGACCGGCAAATGCGGCGGCAAACGCCGGTCTAAATGGGAAAAGGGCATGCTGGAGGTGGAATCTCGAGGCGAAAAGAAGACAGAAGTTCCTGGGTACCATTCCTGTCAGAAACAGCCGGCTGCAAGTTGCCCAAGACCGAGTGCATTGAAACCCAGTTGGCTCAGGAAGTTTGGACGTTTGGACTTGTGGGTTGAGTTGATAAAAGGCGTTTTGAAGGAATAGAGCAGATTTGAAGTTGAACAGAGATGTTATGTAAGAATAGAAGATGTCTTAAGAGTTAATTATTAGTGTCGAAAGTTGATTTATGTGTCGAAAGTTGATTAATGTGTCGAAAGTTGATTAATGTGTCTTAAGAGTTAATATCAAGTGTCGAAAAGTGATTAATGTGTCTTGAAACATAATTAACAAGTGTCTTGAAATTTGATTAATAAATGTCTCGAGAGTATAAGTGTCTTGTAAGTTCAATAATAAATGTCTCGAAAGAATATTAAGTTGAATGTTAGAATGTACCCGCAATGGCATTTACTGACCGAGTGATCTGACCGAGTGCGCCCAAGCTTTCCGGCCTACAGGCTCGTTTCTGGTAGAATCGCCTACGCCAGCTCCCACCACACAGGCTTTATTTAATCACCTCAATCTCCTAAAATGACCTCAATCTCCTTAAATGACCTCAATCTCCTAAAATGACCTCACTCTTTTGAATCTCTTTCAAATCTTCTTCTACGCTAGATTCATGTAGCAGCCCCATTCTAAATTCGTCACCGGCGTCTCTGACTGCTCGTGACTGACAAACACTGCCGCACCGGCATGAGCAGCTGCCCCTCCTGCCCCTGAGAAGCACCTGCTGCTCGGCTGTCGCGGCCTGCTCCTATCGCGGCACAAATAACAACAAACCCTAATTGGGAGCAATCCCCTGCCCTCGGGTCTTTTCGCTTCTATACCGTAGCTTCGTGTCGTCTCCCGCTGGCCTCTTCACCGCAGTTGCCAGCCAAGGCCGCCCCTGTCCTCTCCTGTGCCTGTGCTTCCCCAAGGCCCCGTTCTGCAAATCCCTGCTGTCGATCCCGCGTGCCTCTGCCGGCCTCTCAGATGCACTACCTCCGCCATGAGTTCCATGAGTGTTCATTATCTCATCAACAAGTTTTCTGCCCAAGACCTGGCCATGCCGCTCCGGCCCAAATCTGACCAGCCCGAGCCGCTCTACAAGCCGCATCTGGCCCTTGAGCCGGCCAGGGCCTCCTTTGCCCGCCCGCCCGAACACGTCACTTCCGACCTACGCCATCATTACGGTCTCCTGGCGCCGCCAGTCCCACCGGGCCCCGGCCAACTAAATCCACAGAACCACCCCCAAAACCCGCCCCAAAGGCAACCCCATAACCAACAAAACCAACCCCAAAACCAACAAAACCAACAAAACCAACCCCAAAACCAACAAAATCAACCCCAAAACCAACCCCAAAACCAACCCCAAAACCAAAACCTACAAATCCCGCCGCCGGCCCAGCCCCTGACCCTGCCAACACACCCGCCACAGCTCCCGCCGCCCCACCAGCCCAATTCGCTGACGCCACAACGCCTGCTGTTTTCGGTGCCCGGCCTCCCGAAACCCGGTCCCGCCCCTGACGCCCCGTCGCTCGACTCCGTGCCGGAAGCGGCGCTCGTATCCTTCTTCGGGCCCGAAATGAAGGGCCTCCGCATCTCCTCCGCCGTCTTCCAGGACGCCCTCCGCCTCCGGGCCGAGCAGGAACGCACCAAGCAGGAGCAGCTCCGCCTCGACACCGCCGCCAAAAACCTCCAGATCCTCGAGCTCGCCACCAAGAACGACGTGCCGCCCCACTTGATTCCCGCCATGTGCGGCTCCGTGCCCCAGACGCCGCAACGGGCCCCGGGGCCCGCCTCCTCGCTCACCACTCCCTACGCCCGCCACCGCTCGTACCTGAACGAGTCAGCGGCCCCAAACGGCCCGGCCAGCGCTAGCGCCAACAGCTCTCTCCACAGCTCGCCGTTTCTCTCCCACCAGAACATTGTCCGCAACTACGAGCACCCGGACAACGCCAGCTTGGTGCCGCCGGCCAACTTCCGCATTGGCACAGGCTCCATGAGGTACAACCAGCTGTCGCCCAACTCCAGCCTCCGGCGGCCCCGCTCCCCGGCCAAAATCGGCGCTGCGGCCGTGGCCAGCCTCGCCAGTCCCGTGACGCCGTACGTGCCCACCCAGCGAACGCTCCCGCTTCACCAGCGGCACTTTTCCATGCCGCTGGAAGCCTTGCCCACCGCCAAGCCCTCCGACCGCCTGTACGTGCGCCAAAAGAACGCCTCTTCTCAGCAGACCCCCAAGCCCCACTCGGGTCCGGCCTCCGCCCATGGCGAAGAGGCCTCGGGCAAGACCTCCTCCATGCAAGTGCGGCCCATGCCTGCGCAGCCGCTCCACAAGCAAACCAAGAATAGCCAGGACCCCTCCCAGGAGTCCATGACCTCGTTCCAACACGTGATCCAGTTCCACCACTGGCGGCCCGAGAACCCGGGCCTGTTGCCTCCGGACAAGCCGCACGACCGGCCCAATAGCGTCTCCGGGCCCTCTAGGCCGCATTACTCGCACAAGAGACACAAGTCCAGCGAAATGCTGGTTGATATGCTGAACGACCCGCCTATCTTCAATACCCCGGCGCCCACGGACCAAAGGCCTCGTGATAATGACGAGGACATCTCCATGACTACCAGTGAGAATGGGTACGCGGAGAGTCGAGAGGAGAAGACTGCCGACTCCAAGAGGTTTTCGAAAGGCAGTCTTCGCGGCAGTGTAGATATTCTTTCGGCACAAGACGACTCGTGATTTTTATTCAGTTCTTGGCTTTCTACTTAATTTTCTTATTCCAGCCCGGGTGTTCAGGCGCCACGCCAGAGGACTTGTGCTCCAGTCACTGTGACAGTCGTTTGTGCTTCTTGAGTACTTGAAGTGTGCGCATTGAGACACGCGATTGTCTATTGCTGAATGTACTCGTTGTACGAGTCATCAGCCATGACTTCTATTTCCTGGAGATCTAAAACAACCATCTCCTCTCCACTTTGGGTATCATCGATTTTTTCAAACATAATGTCCGTCTTT
Source organism: Metschnikowia orientalis (assembly GCA_002893665.1). Lineage (NCBI taxonomy): Eukaryota > Fungi > Ascomycota > Pichiomycetes > Serinales > Metschnikowiaceae > Metschnikowia > Metschnikowia orientalis. Next base: position 325,082 of record NXGZ01000006.1, on the reverse strand, counting down.
CCAATGGCATCATTTTCCTTCTTGAAGTCATGGGCCAACTGCCGCACGGCGTTTTCCGAAACGGCATCGCTCAAAACGTACAGACAAAGATCCTCAAGGAATATCTTGTCGTATACATAATAAATATCATGGAAGCGAAATAGTTCTTTGACTTGCATCAAATGCTTGAGGACCATGCGCTTGCCTGCGCGAAGAGTGTAATAGACATCGGTCCATGCTTTGGATGATAGTGAGAAGTGTCTGTGGAAGGGATAACAAAGCGAGCGCCGGTATCCGGTAATGATTGCTGCTCGGAGCATAGAGTCTGAACTAGCACCCGGAACTTGGAGCTGGGTGTCCAAGCAAGCGAATTGCGGTAGAATCTTGCCCACGGTCCAAGCACTCTCGATATTGTGGTCACCCTCGTTCTCTCGAAGATCGAAGTGGAACGCAAAGAGCAACGAAAGTATTAGCACGTAGATCTGCGGCTTGTACGACTCGGCGACCAAGTATGACTTCCGTGGGAGTTGCATCATTTTCTCTTGTTCTTCTTTCGTGAATTCCACAGGGAAAAGCGCCGTGCGGTCGGCCTCCGGCAAGCCCCGCTGCTGCTTGAACCACGCGAGAAACCGCGACGTGTCTGGAGACTTCCACGCCAAAATACCAGTGTACGACTTGTCGTCGTCTGGTGACGGGTGTTTCTGCATGATGTAGTCCGCAGCGTAGTACTCGGGATCGAATTTGATGTTCTCCTTGATGAGACGCTCGACGATCTTGTCGGCGGCAGACGCAGACTCGGGATTTCCCACCTCGTTGATATCGTTGCCATTGCCCAAAGAAACCCCGACAATCTGACTGTAAGCATTGTTGAAACCGTACATCGGGGCTGCAGGAAGAGCTTGCTCAGGCTCCATATTCTGTTGTATCTCCCAGTCATGCTGGCTGCCATCAATCGTTTCCATTGTACCCGTCGCAACTTCCAATGAAGAGCCGCCATTGGCCCCGGACTCGACCTGTTGCTGCATGGCCTGGGAAACATCCAACTCTTCAATCAATGGTTTCAGGACCTCCTCTTTTCGGGCCAAAAGCTTGGCCACAAGATCCAAGTCCGAGAAGACTTGGCCGCGAACCTCTTTCGGGAGCAGAACACGAACGCGGTCGTTTTTCAGGTCCAAGTCCGCCTTGGCTCGCTCGTCATCCACCAATGAATGAGAGAAGCGAAGCCGCAAGTAGTACGGCGGAAACGAAAAGATAAACACATTGTCGTCCACGACCATCTCAAGCGCTGGCGCCGACAACCGCACGTGCGAGACGGTGATGTTCACGTACACATACTCTTCGTCTTGGTCCACGGTAAAATACGGCGTAAGCATCTGCAGTTGGCGTCAGTTTGAAGTGATGGCTCGTTTGAGAAATGCGATGCGTCTCTGCTGCGATCTGGGCGACTGCACATGCAACCTGCTTCGTTCCAGCCACGATCCTTATCTTCATTCTGAAACCTGTCAGAAATCGCCGCGGCCGAATTCTTTGCTTGCTGTTCATGAGCCTTTTTAGCTTCGTTGGAATTCTTCAAAATCGTCGAAGATTCTTCAAAATCCCCGAAAATTTATGGCATCCTAGAATGTGAGCCGTATTCACCTAGTGGGTATAGCAATGCAAGCAAGGTAAGCGGTTGACAAAACATTCGAGTTGAAACGAAAGAAAAACAGAGTAGTCAACTAAAACTATTTAAGGACAAGTGCTCGCCCCGAAATCCCTAAACACAAAAGCAAACCCGGAGTCTGGTATGATATAAAACAACCCCGCGCCCTCACTTACCGCACGTTCAGGCTGAACGGGCTTGGCTTTCCTGGACAGCCACTCTTTTACAGGAAACTAAAGAGAAAAATGGGATGACACAAAAACAAATCTGAAGTTTTTCATGCTGAGGTGAGCAGGCGGTCTCTGGCTAGAGGCCATTTCCGACATTTGCAGCCAGTGGCGGCCAGAGGGCTGTTGTCTGCAGGACCGCCATATCTGACGTGTCATCCCCGTTTCATGTCACTGGCACTTGGCTATGCAGACTGGCGCTTTTCCCAAATATCTGCAGGGCTTCTGTTCTTCACCGATGTGACTGTCTGCCATTAGCCACTTGATCGCCATGACGGCGTGCAGGGTGACCAGATCAGCGCTCAAATAACGCCAGCGAAAAATGCACCAGTCGGTTTCTGCACCCCGCCAAAGAACAGGCAACACACTGCACAAAGATAGCAACGCAAATTTTGCAGCCGAATCATCAACCTCATCTTTGATTGAGGCCAGTCTAAACCGGGGAAAACTGCCGTGAATTCTGCCTAGTCCCCGGCGCATTGTTTTGTGTGCAGGACACGGAAAGCATTGTTCGGGTGCGATGACTTCGTTACCGACTATAATCCATTGACTTCCCATGCCACAAGAAATAGGGTCGCCAGCACCGGTTGCAGATGCGCCTGCTCCTGCGGTGGACGCAAAACCCAGAAGACGTTTTGTTGGCCGCAAGAAGATCAGCTCCGACGGGGATTCGGCGTTGGTTCAGAAGCAAAAGCGCCACATTGGCCGTGCAATCAATCAAATTCCTCAGGATATTCTCGAGGACGCCGATCTCAACGAGGCAATCAAGCTCTTGCCTTCCAACTATAATTTCGAGATCCACAAGTGTGTGTGGAACATCCGGAAAAACAAGGCGTCTCGGGTAGCCCTTCAAATGCCCGAGGGGTTGTTGATCTACTCGTTGATCATCTCGGATATCTTGGAGTCCTTTTGCCAAGTGGAGACTGTTGTCATGGGGGACGTGTCTTACGGTGCGTGCTGCATTGACGACTACACTGCTAGAGCCTTGGACTGTGATTTTATCATTCACTACGCACACCTGTGTCTCGTGCCCATCGATATCACCAAAATCAAGGTATTGTACGTTTTCGTCACCATCAACATAGATGAGGTCCATTTGATCAACACCATCAAGAAGAACTTTGATCGGGGGTCACACATTGCATGTTTTGGTACAATCCAGTTCAATCCCACGATACATAGTATTGCAGGGAAACTCGGCGAAGACCCTGACAAGCCTATTTATATCATCCCCCCTCAGACCATGCCCTTGTCTAAGGGAGAGCTTCTAGGGTGTACATCCGCCAGATTGGACCGGAACATTTCGGCTATGCTATATGTGGGAGACGGAAGATTTCATCTAGAAAGTGCCATGATCCACAATCCTGAGCTTCCGGCCTTCAGATATGATCCATACTCGCGGAAATTTACTCGCGAGTACTACGATCAAAATCAAATGGTCGAAGTACGGAAAGACGCCATCACCGCAGCAAGAAATGCCCGTAAAGTGGGACTCATTCTAGGTGCATTGGGCAGACAGGGTAATCCACAAACACTTGACAGGTTGGAATCAACCTTCAAGAGCGCTGGTATCGAAGTCGTGAAGATCATCTTGAGCGAGATTTTCCCCCAAAAACTTGCCATGTTTGACGACATCGACGCATTTGTCCAAGTTGCCTGTCCAAGATTGTCTATCGATTGGGGTTATGCTTTTGAGAAGCCGCTCTTAACTCCTTACGAGGCCATGGTGATGCTTGACAACGACACGTGGATTGATGGGTTCTATCCCATGGACTATTACAAGAAAGATGGGTATGGAAGAGGCCAGGTGCCAAAAAGAGACGAGCTATGAGAAGGATCTTTGAGAACTGGGAAGTGCGTCCCGGTGGAGGCCTATATCTCTTCGATTCCCAACAAAGTTGACACCTCGTACTCAGTCCATGTCAAGAGTTCCTCCCCGAGATACTCCTTGATGATGGCGGAGAAATGCTTATAGAATCTCAAAAATCGGAGGGACGAAGTCGAGATAATTTCATTGACCAAAATCGGGTTGTTCATTTTCATGAGCGACAGTTGGGTGTCCAACAAAGCAGTAGGCAAGACATTATGTATGGTTTGATTGACGTCAATGATGTTTTCTTTCGTAAACAACTTGTTTTCTGTAATCGCTTGGTACATGCTCGTGTCAAAAATGTCATCATCCGCGCCATCATCATCGATTCTGCAAATCATGTTCATGATATTGTAGTAGTCCGAAAGTTTGCAATCAGACAAGAGGGATTGGAACTGCGACTGTTTTAGGTCGCTGATAATATCATTGATTTTGTGATTCATTTCGAGCATTTTATTATCCAAGAGGGAAACCGGCATGATTTTCAGCAAGACAAAGTCCAAAAAATTGACTCTGTATAGCACGAGGTCATTCTTGCTTAGCGACGCAGAGATCAGGCTTAGGTGGTCATCGAAGATCTCAATGGGCTCATCCACAACGAGCTTGAGGAAAGTTTCATGCTCTTCCTGCGGCAAGTCCAATATGGTGTTTGTGGACATCGAGTCGATCATTGGCAACAAGTCAGAGTAAAACTCTACGATCCACTCGGGAGGCTGCAAGTCCGCCGACAAGTCGATCTTCGCCAGATTTGAATTTCTTATGGTAGCAAGCCTGTTGCTGATGACGAGTGAGATCTTGCTTCTGGCCAAGTCCAAAGACTCCTTTATTGCCGCATGCACCTTTGATGCATTGCTTATTTTGCCAAACATCAAAACGTACAACTGGAGATGGTCGTACATCTGATTGAGAATATGCAATTTGGTCTCCGAGGACACGACCAGGTCTATCAGGGACTTCAAAGGTTTTGCCAAGGAGCTCAAGATTTTCTCAACGACCTCATCGATCGTAGAGGAAAGATCCCGGCTCCCCTGCAAGAGGCCGGAGATGAACTCGGACTCATTCACGGTCACGGAATGCACGTAGGCCAATAAATCTGTGACAAAGCGCACGGGGTCATGGTAGGAGAGATAGACGGGCCGCGAGGCGTGGGAGTTTTTCCGGGGCCCCAGAGTCAGAGACGAGTCGCCAACAACCTGGTTGTTGAAGTCTGCAAGGAGCGCCAGAGAACGAGACTCGGCAAAAGAGTCGATGACAGTCTGAAACTCGTCCGGCTTGTCCTGGACATAGAATAGGCACAAGTGCAACTGGGACAAGCGATCGCGATCATTCAACAGGTAGGTGTTGGACAAGGACTTGCTACAGAACAAGGAGATTTTCCGTTCGGCACGCTTGATGAGGTCGCTGTTCTGCAGCATGATGTTCTGGCCCATGCGCGGGTTGTCCAAGGCCAAAAGAATCAGACACGAGTCGTTGATGCTATGGGCACGCGAGAGGGCGGCGAAAAAGTCCTCGTTGATCTCGTTGGAGTCGAGGAGGAACCGCTCGTACTCGTTGAGGACGTATTTGTCTTTGAACGCCGAAAGAAGAGCCTTTTTGACGTCGAGCTCTGTCTTCTGGTCCATGAGCGAGGCTGCCAGGCCCCGAATGGATGACGTGGCGGAGAGCGTGCCGGCCAACCCCGACTTGATGGACGTCAACAAGTCGTCTAGTGCAGTCACGCGCTCACCCAAGACCTTCAAGTCGCCCACAGGGCGGGCGAATTCTCGTAGAGCAGCCGCGTATCCGGCCACCAACTCGCGCTCGACGTTGCCACGGAGCCCCTTGCGAGCCATGGACCCATCCACGCCGGATTCTACCAAACTGGCACTATCTGGAATGGTGGCCTCCAAGCTGGCGAAGAGCTCGCGGGTGGTGGAGTCGGACAATCCCGAATTGAGGGCCCGGCCGAGCCGTTTGGAAAGCGCCTCGGACCGGAGGCTGTCCAGGGGCATTGGGCCTGTGGAAAGGCCGTCTCCTTCTTGTTGGTCCAGACCGGCTGCGCCATGGGTCTGCAGCAGGGCGTGGATCAGCTGGAGCAGGAGCGTAGCATACTGTTCTGCAAGCTGGGTTTCGGAATCTGCGGAGGCCTGGTCTGGGTTTTGGGCGGCCGGCTCGTCGGTTTTGAGGAGGCCCGTAAGATCCTTGAGATTGGAAAACCTGGCGCTGAAATTCTCGATGTTGGATTTTAAGGGAATCGAGAGCGACGGCTGCGGCGAGGGTAGCGCGTCGTTTTCCGAAAACGTTTCAAAGGCCACAAAGTCCATGTTTTCTCTGGTGCCGAAGGAAAAGAGTGTGGTCGAAGGTGCAGTTTAGGTGTAGGTTTAGGTGGAGTAGGTGCGCGTAGGTGTATTGTTCCTGCATACCGCCCGGTCGTCGCTGGTGTTTTTGAAGTTATGTTGGTTCTTGTTGCCATTGGAAGAAAAATTTGGCGTATGGTAATGTTGGAGGGAATGGAGGTTGAAACACGGGTACCAGCCTGTGTTTTTATGGTTTGATGGCTTTTGGTTGTGTTTCCTTGGTCAAGTAGGTATTTCTTCAGAAAAGCTGCGAAAGAGTCCTGGAGATTCTTGTTCCTGGCTATTGTGGAAGTATACTTTCAGAGTCTCTTTAGGGGCACTTTCGAGTCACTTTTAGGAAAATTTCAAAGTCACTTTAAAGTCACTTTAGAATCTTTAGGGTCACTTCAAAGTCACTTCAAAGTCACTTCAAAGTCACTTTAGGGTCAACATTAGGGTCAATATTTAATACTTTTATGAAATCCGAATTCTCTGGTTTGGCCTAATTGAATTTCTTTTTTTTCACTCATTCATCAGTCTTGTTGTATTTCCTCAATGTCATCCTTTCATTTAAATCCGATCAGTCTATTTTCGACTTCAGTCCCCAGGTAAAAAGCAAAGTGCGATATTCAACTACACGTTTATGGTGAAGGTTCACTTCTTTGGATTGTTCTAAATACAGCTCGAAGATATGCTTCCATTACAGAGCCCTTCGCCAACAACTACTTCTTTGGTGCATGTTGGAATCACATTTTTTTTGGCTCCTCCGTATTAATTACTTTGACACTCTCAGGTGATATGAATGTACTTGATATGCAAATCAGACCTGCTATCTTTATTCTGGCCCAAATTCTGTGGATTTCACAATAGATGCTTCACTTATTCAAATTCCTTCACAGAAGTCCTTCGAGATACATGCTCTTTGCAAAAAATGCAATTGTCTTATCATTCGAAGTCTACTTGTCATGGAAAATCTTGATACTTTGATCAAATCTAGTTTTCATTTTCTTCTAACCTTTACTTTGGAAACAAGCTTACTTTTTTTAGCTGAAAACTACACAAACAACAATGCAAACATGGCACTTTTTGGTTTCTTCTCCTCAGCATTTGCGATTTTTTACATTCTTTCCAATTCTTATTGTTTGATAATTGCAACATACTTGTTCGATAATTGCAACATACTTGTTCGATAATTGCAACATACTTGTTCGATAATTGCAAGCCACTTTTTTGATAATTGCAAACCACTTGTTCAATAAATGCAAACCACTTGTTTGATAATTGCAAACCACTTGTTCGATAAATGCAAACTTAATGGCAATCGCAAACAAACCAGGATTCAACCCCTTTGTCTTCGCTGAACCCCAACAAATTGAATACAGCTTCTATAATCATGAAGACTCACTACTCCTTAAAGGTCATAAGGAGGATTTTTCACCGAATTTAAGCTAAAGAGAATCATCTTTACCGAAATAAATCATCATTAAATTGTTATTGAGCTAAAATCATCATTGCTGAAGTAAATCGTAAATCATTGTTACAAAAATCAACCTCACTGCATCTGATAACCACATTATAAGGTCAGTTGGTAATGAGGTTGGAAATGTTCATGATCAGATTAGGCGACTCGACGTGCTTTCCAGCGCCAAGGTCGCCTGTGGCCTCAGTCATGGTATTTGAGCCTCGGCAGCTCAGCATGCCAGCATGCTTGTTCGGCCCCAGTCCTTCCAGCAATTTATAATGGTCCGAGGCGCCATTCTGGAGCTCCGGCCCCTCGCAAGACAGTGTGGACGGCGAGGAAACGTTGGATTGAGCCAGGAATACCGTGCCAATCAGCAGCAGCAGCAGCAGCAGCAGGAGAAAAGGGTCTGGACGAGGCAGCACATGATCTGCCGAAGTACAGCGGGTGATAGGGGTCTTGAATGCAGCACTTGCTTCGACTTGTGTGTTGCTTGCCGGCGTAGAATGTGGAGAGGGCCAGCCCGGCAGACGAACCGCATGGTCTGCAACAGTGTGCTGTGGAGTCAGCACCAATTTTGGAGTCAGCACCAGCTTTGGAGACAAACTGTCCAGAGTAGGAGGAGAGTGGAGGGCCAAGGAGGCGGGGAGTGAACACAGAGTGGTTGAGGCCAGGATAGCCTCCAAGAACTCGGAATCGAAGGTGAGCTCGCCAAACTTCTCGTCGCTAGGGGTCAAGCACGAGTCCGGAAAGTCGGCACCAAAGATGGGCACGAGCTGGTACCGGATATAGTAGGCAAAGCGGCGGGCTAGCACCCTGCAGAGACGAAGAGACACCCAGGTGCCCTGGATCTTCAAGAAGCCGCCTCTCACACGCTTGATTTCGGGATGCAAGCTGGCCGGCGTGGACTCCAACAACTTGGCAATATCGGCCTTGGCATTGGGCCGGATGTGGGACCTCCCGCAGTGGGAACCAGGCCTCATGCCGCCGCCGCTGTTGTGTTTGAACATCATCGGCCCGTGAACCGGCACCGGCACCATGGGACCATAGGCAGGCAAGTCCACGCCAAAGACGCCTTCTTGGATAGCAGCCCGCCAGAGCCCCGTCAAATGCACCATGCCCGTGTTGCAGTTCCATATCACCCAGTGGGCACCCACCGGGTACTCGTACACCGGAAGGCTGGGCTTGGACGGGTCCAACACCGGCGCACTGTACGTCTTCTCCACGATCGTGGGGTACACGGCACTGACGACCTGCGCCGGGCCGGGCTGCATTTGCGACGGGTGCACGTACTGGACGGGAAACTTGACCTCTCGGTGCACGTCGTCCGGGGTCTGCCACGACTGGGAGCTGCGGTACGCCAGCTTGGCTTTGCGGGACTCCAAGTCCCGGTGAGAGTACGGATTCCCGTCCATTAGCTTGCGGTTGTGGCGGTGGACGGTGCCCATGCTGCCGCAGTGGCGGTGGTTTTTGGACAGAAGGTTCCAGAACGTGGTTTTGCGCACGGCCTGGGGCATGTTCATCACGTAGCCCTGGACCCCATAGCCGGCGCCTTCGGGCTGCCACTGCCGGGTCTGCACGTGGGCCTGGTCATAGTGCCGGGACTGGCAGCTGACTCCTCCGCCTGCAGCGGTCTTTCTGCAGATCCCGGGGCGGTGCCCACTGCCGTCGTACCAATAGTTGGGCGGGTTCTGGATGGTGTATGGAGCCGAAAAGAGCTCGTTTTGGTGGATGACCGGTCGGGCGTGGGGCGAGCCCGAACCAAAAGCCTCGGGTGGCCGCAAGCCGGTGCTATGCGCTTTCGCCAGAGCGGCACTGGCGTAAACGGCCATTCCGACGCCGGCTCCATCAAGCGGGCGGGATGCCGGCTGGCTGGTTGCGCTGTAGGCACCACAAGCGGAGCCCAGGGTCCAGATTCCCGGGATCTGTGGGTGCAGGGGACGCCCCGAGAACGCATTCCAATTGGAGCGGAGATAGCCAAAGTCCCCGGCGCCGGGCTTGGACACCGGCTTGGAGTTGTAGGGAAAGCCAAACGCCGGCAGTGTTCTGGGCGAGACCTCGTGGGTCCAGGGCTGGCCCTCTGAAGTGGTTTGATTCATGTCGGGCACAAAAGCAAATGAAGAGGATTAGTTTTGAGCAGAGTTCAATAGCAGATAATCTGCGGCAGTAGTATCGGGGAGTCGACGGCGGAGAAGCTCTGGAAACTGGCCGGAGAAAAGAGCTCGAGTGGGTGTCTGGCGTATGGAATCAGAGCAGGCCAGAGTTGAAAGCGATTGCAGGTGGATGAAGATAAGCTTGAAAGAAAGCACTGGGGTAGAAAGAAAAAGAAGACGAGAAAAAAAAAACACCCGGGATCGGGCCATCACTTAAAGCAAGCGCTAGAGAAAATACGGCTGCTAGTAGAGTGGCACGTTTGTGTGGCACCCGGGTGGTGCTTTCTGGAAGCTGTATAAACACTCCAATGCGGACGCGAGACCGTTTATTTTTGATTGGTTTCCTTCATGCATCTCGCACGTATCGATGTGAGCGACGGTGCTGGATTCTCTTTCCAACGCAATGTGGCTTAAAGCGCCCGGCTTGTGGCCAGAGATCAGCCCATTTTGCTCGATGGGTTTGACTACTTTTGGCGCACAATGGCCTTCCAGATCTCTCATGGCGGGCCCTCACCAGCGGCACGCGTGTGTGCAGTGCGTGCAGATGACAGCGAGTGACGACAAGCGAGGGATGCAGCGGACGGCTCGAAAGTGAAACGGCAGAGAGCCGCACACAGCGCAGGCCCGGGTTGCATTTAGAGCGGTTTGGACGACTTGTGTGGCTAGTGGGCGGCTGCGGGCACCAGTGTGCCGTGGAGAACGGCACGCGGCTGGAATTGGGGAGTGCACCGCGGCTGGGAGCTACGATGGAATGCAGGGCCCTGTGCGTTTTGCAGACGCGCGCTGGAATCCCTGTGTGCCGTACTGCAACCCCAAGGCCGCGTCTCAAGCTGGGGACGAACGATCCCCCAGAAACCGGCTTGGTGCAGGACCATTGTCTCCAGCGGTGAACCCCTTCACCCCGTTGTGTCTGGCTTCTTCTGGCCATTGTACGCCGCTCGCTTCTTTTATCCCCAAATGGCTTCCGCCGCCGTCTGTGCAGGTCTGGCTATTGTGCCCGCTTCCTCGACGCTATCCTAACTCTGGAGCTACAGTTCACCACTGTGTGAGGCATTAATCGAGATGAGCCGGTGACTGCTTTTGTTTCAGCCTGGGTTTTAGGTCGGGCTTTGCCCCTCCGCTTCTGGTGCCCATTTAGAGACGCTGGGGTTTTAGCTGTGCTGCTCGGCCCCTGCGCACACAACATGACTTTTCTCTCATACATTGATTGACACCTATTATTCTTTATTTTTTAGCGTCGCCAAGAGTGCCCCGCACGGAAGGAAGCAAAAATGATGTGGGCTGGGCAGGAAATCTGGGGTCACCCCACGGAAAATTATTGGCAGAAGCACTCCGATCCCGGGGGTTGTTTTTTGGGCCATTGGCTACTACTGGGGGTGGGCGACAAACGGCACGTATCGAATGCACCATTGGCTAAATCCCACTGTTGACGACAAACGGGAATCATCGAATGCGGCATTGTGATGGGATAGGGCCACCGATGAGGCCTCTCGGAAACGATATTGGGCACAGAGAGCCTCCTTAAAATTTGGAAAGCCGCATCACTGGCTTCGTGTCTCTCGGAATTGCAACCTTGAGCCAGTCCAAACGGGGTATGGGGGCGCCCATTGTTTGGCCTGCTGTCATTTCAAACAGCCGTGCCACTGCACTAAATGCAACCCCACTCTCTATGCGGTACAACGCGCGCCACATGCCGCTGCGTCATGTGCACTCAAGTGGACACCAACATGGCCCAACCGCCACCTGTTCTTATGATGTGATCGCCGGGACCTCTCCAGCACATCGTTTTTGGCGGAGGCAGCCGTCTTGGCTCGGTCGTGGGCCGCAACAAATCGAGGCACTCGGGTTTGCCTCGGCCGCTTTGCGGTTGTTTACTTTTCGGCCGGTTGCTAATTATAGCACTCCCGGAAAAATATCTGTTCCTCAGCATCCGCTCTTCGGATTTTCCATGAGACTATTCTAGCCTTTCCCTATGCCCCTCCTTGCTACTTTCTCTCGTTGCTACTTACGTTTGGTTTTTTCTTCGCTTTAATTGACTTTTTGCATCTGACGTATGCTTCTTGCTTAGCCCGACTTGTCGTGACGTCCTAAGGTTTGTAAACCTGACAACCTCTCGATTTTTGGTCCAATCACCTGAATAAGTGATGCCACCTACGATATTTGGTCTCACCTCACAAGCGAAGTACACCTACGGCTAAATCAAAGTAGACTTTATTCAATATATAGGGTCCCAAAAGCACACAAAACTTGTTGTGTGAGGGATAGAACTCTCTTCCCCTTGACCCACCTGCTTCTAGCCAGCTGTACTAGTAAGCACGTGGTAAATGATGTCTGTGAAGACCCCATAACTCCAGTCACTCTGAAGGTGTTTTTTTTTCAGTCTGAAAGCCTTAAGCAATCACACAAGCTGGAGACCAGCCATATTTGGTCTTGAGGGTCCAGAAGTTGTCCTTGGAAGGAGCAGAAGTGGAGGTCAGGGAAGTCTTTTGGGGAGCGGCCATTGTTGAGTGATTGATGTTCTTGATGATGAAAGGATTTAGAAGAAGGCCGGGAACTGGGCCTTTTATACAATTTGGCAAGCCGAAATCATCTCTAAATAACTGCCACAAACTCTCCATGCAACTGCCAGCGGCCCGCCTTGGCTGCGAAACTGCAAGCGCGCGCGCCTTCTACGTCTCAAAGAATTGCCTGATCAAGCAACCACAATGAACACCCAGAGCACGCGATACTGAGGGATTTGGCCGCCTTGAGACGGTCCACTCATTTGGCCCTTTTCAGTAAATTGCAACTCTCGAGGCAGGGTGCATGCAGTTCTGCAGACTCCCGGCCGCATGTGATACCTTTGTCAGGCCTCCTGATTGGTGTCGAGTTTGTCATTGATAAAGATGATGCTTCAAGGGGTCAATCCTTTGTACAGTCGATTTCCAGCTTAGAAATCAACGTTAACCAAGCTGAGAGTGCATAAATGTACGGTCAGGTCAAGAGATAAAGTAGATGTATCAAGAGATCAAGTAAATGCACCATGAGATAAACTATGTCTCAAGAGATAAACTATATGCACCATGAGATAAAGTAAGTGTGTCAAGAGAAAAACTATATGTACCATGAGATAAACTTAATGTACCATGAGATGAACTATATGTACCATGAGATAAAGTAAGTGTACAAGCAAACTAAATGTTCCAAGTCGAGAGTGATTGAATGTGCCAACTTTAAACTAAAAACACCGATAGAGTTGGGAAGTTGAAAGGGCGCCGATTTTGGACAATTCTCGGAATTTATCTTGGCAAAACAAAAATTACCCTCTAAACTTTGCTACAGGCACAGTCTACTCTAAAGTTAGCTAGAGTACAAGCACAAGGCATTCGATTAGTTCTATTATGTCACCGAGTCGAACGCAGGGAGAACCGCCTCGTCTAGGTCGACTTTAACTTATCGGCCACGGCATCCAAGAACTCGGTGGTGGTAACATAAGCCTCACGGTTGGTCTTGCCACAGGCCAAGGCCAAGTCCTTGGTCATGATACCGTCTTCTTGCACGGTGCCAACGGTGGCATCCTCCAATCTTTGAGCAAACTTGACGACGTCGTCAGAACCGTCCAATCTACCTCTCTGGGCAATACCACGAGACCAGGCGAAAATGGAGGCAATGGAGTTGGTGGAGGTCTCCTTGCCCTTTTGGTGCTGTCTGTAGTGTCTGGTGACGGTGCCGTGAGCGGCCTCGGACTCGTAAGCCTTGCCGTCGGGGGTCATCAAGGCGGAGGTCATGAGCCCCAAGGAACCAAAGCCCTGGGCAACAATGTCGGACTGCACGTCACCGTCGTAGTTCTTCAAGGCCATGACAAAGCCGCCCTTGGACTTGACCATCTGGGCCACCATGTCGTCGATCAAGCGGTGCTCGTACCACAAGCCGTTTTTCTCGAACTCCGCGGCGTACTGCGAGTCGAAGATGCTCTGGAAAATGTCCTTGAAGCGGCCGTCGTACTTCTTCAAGATGGTGTTCTTGGTCGACAAGTACAAGGGCAACTTCTGCGCAAGCGCCATCTTGAACGACGAGTGGGCAAAGCCCTCGATGGACTCGTCCGTGTTGTACATGGCCAAGCCCACGCCCGGTCCCTTGTAGTCGTAGATGGTGCGGGTGATGGGCTGGCCGCTTCCGGACGCCGGCGTGAAGGTCATTTCCAACTTGCCCGGCTCCTCAATCACCAAGTCCGTGGCCTTGTACTGGTCGCCATGGGCGTGTCTGCCAATGACAATGGGCTTTTCCCAGCCCGGGATCAACCGCGGAATGCGCGGAATGATGATCGACTCCCGGAACACCGTGCCGCCCAAGATGTTGCGGATCGTGCCGTTGGGCGACAACCACATCTTCTTCAAGTTGAACTCGGCAACACGGCCTTCGTCGGGGGTGATGGTGGCACACTTGACCCCCACGCCGTACTGCTTGATGGCGTTGGCGGCGTCGACGGTGATCTTGTCGTCGGTCTTGTCACGTGCCTCGATTCCCAAGTCGTAGTACTTGAGGTCCACGTCCAAGTAGGGGTTGATCAACTTGTCCTTGATGCGGGCCCAGATGATCCGGGTCATTTCGTCACCGTCCATTTCGACAATGGGGTTCTGCACCTTGATCTTGGCCTGGAGCCGGCCGGCCGAGGAGAAGTGTCTGAGTGCACTGGCGGATCTGGGGACTCTCAACATGATGAAAAGGACGAGATTGAAGAGTTGAAGATGGTGGGGAAGAGCGTCTTATGAGTCAAGCCGGAGGTGGACGGCGCGTGTGTCTGTGTGCACTCCCGCCCGCGCCGAAACCGGGGTCGCGTCGGCCGAGCCTTTAGGTGCAGTGTTATCTTCAACTGGTGGCATCTGGGAAGCTAGAATCTGAGATGGAAGCTCGGGACAAATTTTAAATGGCGCTTTTGAAATTGGAGTTTTGGCGCTTTGAAACATGAGCTGAGACATAATGTAGATTATCACCGAGCATGATGTAAGTGCCATGGAACAATGTAAGTGCCATGGAACATGATGTAAGTGTCATGGACGAGAATCATCTGAAACATGGAAGCCTTCTGAAACATAAGATCTTCTCAAACATCAGAGTTTTTGAAATATGGGGAATTTTTGAAACATGGAAAATTTCTGGAACATGAAGGGCTTCTTGAGCATGTAGAGTTTTTGAAACATGGAGTTTTTGAAACATGGAGTTTTTGAAACACGGAGTTTTTGAAACATGGTGAATTTCTGAAACATGGTGAATTTCTGAAACATGAAGTTAAGTTTCATGGAACATAAATAATCTTGGAAGATGACAAAAATTGTCACGGACTTTGTTTAAAAATTATGGGGCTTAATCTAAATTGTCATGAAACATTAATTATCATGAGAGAAGTATCATGGGACTCACGTAAATTATCTTGCATATCAATTAAATGTTCCTGAATGGAAACCGTCTGTAACATGAGAACCGTCTGAAACTTGGATCTGAAATATGAAAAGGTTTCGGAAGATGGGATATTACAGAATCTTCGTGAAAAATATTAGAGCCATTCTGAATATAGTTTCAAGTATCATAGAATATAATGTAGATTATCATGAAATTTGAGGTGCATTATTCTGGATGGAATGAATCGAAACATAGAGCTTCTGAAGCATGAATCTGAAACAAAGAAGCCTTTGAAACGTCTAATTAAAATGTTCCTGAAACATTGAAATCATGTGAACACCGAAACCACCAGAAACATGAATCAGCTGAATTATGATTCATCCGAATTATGAATCACCTGAATCATGAAACCCTGAATCATGGGAGCCTGAATCATGGGAGCCTTCGAAACGGTGAAGTCATACAGAACATGGAAAGTTTCTGAAACGTTAAATACATCTGTAACAGTAACCATCTGTATTAAGATCATCTGGATTTCACCCGAACATTGCACTTCATGAAACTTCTGAAACCCCAAGAACAGAAATTGTGAAACTGTCTGAAATTCGATTTAGCCATCTTTGTCACCGACCCTGTTTTATTGAAATCAATTTTCAGAATCATAAAGAATATGCATCCAATAGTCAATCATACTAGTTACGTATAAGAGTCTCGCACGTGACATGGGTGGTGAAATGTTCCAAATAGCTTTCTCTATTCACGCTTTATAATACAGTTATACTGAATATAATGAGGTAAAATTAATGGAATACTGAGCACAGTAGAGAAAAGTCATGTTTTATGTAATGCAAAAAGGGTCAGATCAAACAATAAACAAATAGGGATACTTCGGAAATATGGGGTTGAGGTGTGCAGCCATGATGATATCTTTAACTGGAAGGAATGGATGAAATTGGGGCTAAATTAACGGAACATAAAATTGGGGTGATGCTGACTGTTGAAGGTGTAACAAGGAGAGTATACGCAAGGACGTCTAGAAGGCAACAGCAGAATAGCTAAAATAGCAGTAGAACCTGAAGCATAAGAAGGAGGAAAATCAATGAAGATGAAAAGAAGGAAAGCCAAGAAGGAATAAAAAAAAGCAGAAGCAATGGA
Source organism: Metschnikowia orientalis (assembly GCA_002893665.1). NCBI lineage: Eukaryota > Fungi > Ascomycota > Pichiomycetes > Serinales > Metschnikowiaceae > Metschnikowia > Metschnikowia orientalis. The sequence continues at coordinate 308,903 of NXGZ01000006.1, read as the reverse complement.
ATTTAAAAAATAAGGAGAAGCAATGAAAAGTAAAAAGAAAAAGAAGACAATCAATTGAAATGAAAAAAGAAGGATAATCAATTGAAATAAAGGATAATCAATGGATGGAAAAAAGAAGGAAGACAGATGGAAAAAAAGAAAATCTACTTAGCTCCCTCATTTTGCTGCCCCATTACGCCGCACTTTTCTGTCTCAACACATTAAGATAAATCACTTAAATAATAGTTGCGTCACTACATAAGGACAAAAGGATATAGATAAATAGTAAGGTGGGGAGGGGATTTTGAAATGTGAGCAAGGTGGATAGAGGGGTGGCAGATAAATCAATAGTTGTGGAAAATAGAGAATGAATAGAAGGTAATAAAGAGTTGATAGAATCAAGTAAGAGAGGTCCATAAAATGAAGTTATAGGGAGTTACTAGAATATTGTGATGAAGAGTTAATAAAATATTGTAATCGAGAGTTACTAGAACATTGTAATAGAGAGTTACTACAATATTGTAATAGAGTTAATAAAATATTGTAATAGAAAGTTACTAGAATCTTGTGATGAAGAGTTACTACAATATTGTAATAGAGTTACTACATTATTGTAATAGAGAGTTACTAGAACATTGTAATAGAGAGTTACTAGAACATTGTAATAGAGAGTTACTACAATATTGTAATAGAGTTACTACATTATTGTAATAGAGAGTTACTAGAATATTGTAATAGAGAATTGATAAAATATTGTAATAGAGAGTTACTAAAATATTAGAATAGATTTACTAGAATATTTTAATAGAGAGTTACTACAATATTGTAAAATAAATATCAAATGGGGAAGGGAAAAAGTGTCCCGCTGGCTGCAAAATGGTGGGCGCACGGGGCGCGGAAGAGACAGCGGCGGCTGCTATCTGCAGGAGCGGCCTTTGGCATATATAAACGCGGCGAGGCCCACGCCAGTCCGCACCTCACTGCTTCTGGCGGCCCCCGGACCTCGCTTGCTTCCCGTGCTGCTTCCCGCGCCCCGCTTGCTTCCCGCGCCCGTCCCGGCCTCCCTGCGTTGCCCCGCACGCCCGCTGCCCGCCCCGGCGTCTTTCTAACTCTTTTCGCCCCCCGGCTGGCCCCGTAGTACCGCCGCCGGCCAAAGCAGCCGTCCAAAGCAGCCCCTGGGCGCCGGCGCAGCCACCCACCGCCTCCCTGCAGCTGCTAGCCTGCCGCACAGAGGCGCTTTTCGCAGCGGCGCCGAAAAAAACCACCGCCGCCCGACCGCAATGGACGGCGAATCCGAACCGTCGTCGGAATACTTCCAGCATCTTCTAGCGTCGCTCACCCTCAACTCGCGGGCGTTGATTGTGGAGTTGACGGGCTTGGCCGAACAGGGCGCCAACGAAGCCCCCGCCATCGTGGCGCTGGTCGAGGACCGCATCCTCAAAATCCTCCCCAAGTACAAGCTCTACTCGTTCTACTTGATGGATCTGATTGTCAAAAACGTCGGCAACCCCTACAACCTGCTCTTCCTGCAGAACCTCTTCCGGCTCTTCACCGAGACCTACTTGACCGTGGACGACACGGCCACGCGCCAGAACTTGATCAACCTCTTCAAGACGTGGATGACCGGCAAGACCTCCGCCGGCTTGGACCTCTTCCCCCCGGAGATTCTCTTGCGGATCGAGAAGTTCATCATCCGCGCCACGTCCTTGGGCCAGCCCGCCGCCCTGCCGCTGCCGCCGCCGCCCGAGGCCGCTGCCCTGCGCCTTTCCCGAGACGCCATTCTCCGCGAGGGCAACTACCTCCTCCAGTACATCATAGCGATGGACGAGGACCTCGACAAGGTGGCGGCGCTCGACCCTGCGCCGGCGGGCGCCGCCGCCCAGGTGCTGAGCTGGCGCCTGGGCAGAAACAACCTCATTTTCGACATCAACTCCATCAGCGAGCAGACCATGTCGGAGCGCAAGGAGGACTTCGACGCCAGGAAGGCCGGCTACTTGAGCACGCTCCAGGCCGCGCGCCGCACGCTTGACGAGCAGGCCGTGCAGCAGACGGCGCTTTTGCGGGGGGTGCCGGCGCTGGCGTTGCTGCTGGCGGGCCGGGCTCCTCCGCTGCCGCCGCCCCGCGTGCCGCCGCCCCGCCAGATCGATCTTGACGTGGTCTTCACCGCCGACGCGGCCTTTGTTTCCTACGTGGACGCGTGGGGCAAGCCCGTGGCGGACGCCTCGGTTTTGGCGGACGGCCCGCAACGAGAGTCCGAGCCCGCTGGTGTGCTGGCCACTCCCGCCGCCTCGCTGGATGGCGGTGCCGTGGCAGAGAAGCCGTTGCCCATGGGCGACTTGGCCTGCAGCTTGGGCATTGACTTGGGGTCTCTCCGCTACGACGACTACAACTCCAGTGTGACGACTGCCGACAGCCACGACATCGACATTGACGACGACGGCGCCGGCGCGGGCTATGACCCCGAGTCCACCCTTATAGAGGACAAGCATAGCCCGCCCACGAGCCCGATTGCGGGCAAGTCCAGCCTCAAACGCCCGTTGGTTGGAGACTCCAAGGTGGTCAAGCGCGTGCGCTTTGATGTCTAGCGGCCGCTGTTCTGGTGGTCTCTGAGGCTTCAAACCATGGCCTTTCTCTATAGAACCGGCCGCTCAATTTTAATCTTCGTCATGGCTTTAAAGTGTAGGCTTGGTTTTTGTATTTAATCATGCTTAAGTATTGGCTTTATAACCATGCTTTAAGGCTTTATATCCATGCTTTGACTATTGGCTTTATATCCATACTTTAAGGCTTTATATCCATACTTTAAGGCTTTATATCCATACTTTAAGGCTTTATATCCATGCTTTAGTATTGGCTTAATAACCACGCTTTGAGTATTGGCTTAATAACCATACTTTGAGTATTGGCTTTATATCAATACTTTATGGCCTTATATCCATGCTTAAGTATTGGCTATATATCCATGCTTAAGTATTGACTTTATAACCATTGCAATATGACTATGGATGTCACCACGGTTTTACAATTATAGACCTCATTATATCATGGCCGTAGCATTAATTATAGATTGTTTGTTCTGATGTTTAGGCGCTGGATGCCAGGGTCAAATGTCGCTCTACACGTCAAGTATTCGAATTCTGTATTGCTATGCACTGTGGGCACGTTTAGATGTTGCCCGACTTCTTCATGTGCCAGTAGGCACTCAAGAATGGGAAGGCGAAGAAAAAGCCAAAGGTTCCCCACCAGACAATGCCAAAGGGAATCTTTCTGTCCTTGACCTTGAAAGGCAAGTTGGAGTAGACACCGGACTTTGGCGTGCCGTGCACACTGTTCATGGTGACGGCAGACGTCTTGAATGTCCTGTTTCTGGCAGCAAATCTGCCGACTGGCGTTTGTAATCCGATTCTGGAAAGCATGGTGGTGGTTATAGAGGGATGTTGGGAAGCTTTTTTTCCGCTATGGCGTGAGCATGCACACCCGTACCTCCGCACACCCCCCGGCGGTCCTGTTCTTGCTGGCGGCCCGGCAATCCCCGGCACGCTACTTGCGGGTCGGCCACCGGCGTGGAGAGGCGGTTCAGAGCAGCCACCCGGACGTGGCAGGGCCAGCACAACGGGCGGGCGCAGCGTGGTGTTTTGCCACGTGACGTACAGTCACGTGCGGCCGCCCTTTGCGCGCGCGCCTATTGGCGGGCGGCCCTCCGCTCGCCTGTACGCACCCAGAAAAAATCAACCCACTTCCTTCAGAGCTCCAACTACCACCAAGTATCCCCAGCAAAAATGGCCATTGCCCCCATCACAGGAACCTTGAGAAGAAAGATCATAACCGACATCTCCGTCGGCTTTGTCATCGGAGGCATCATGGCCGGCGCCTACTGGCAGTACGAGCACAAGCCCATCGTGCAGAAGAGAGACGCTTTCTACGCCAAGTTGAGAGAAGAGAAAGAACTCGAAGACTCTGTCTAAGGGCAAAGGCCCACTACAAGCCTGTGTGCTGCTGATTTCTGCCCATCTGGTTGTTTTCAGTGCACAAGCAACGTTAATTCCATGTCATCCGATATGGGCTTGTGCAACATGGGCTTTTCAACTGAAGAGAATGAAGACGTGAGCTGAATTCAGAGTTAGCTGAAACGCTTGAGTTAGCTGAAATGTTTGATTTAGAATGTTTGAGCTGCAATGCTTGAGTAAGTTGAAATGCTTGAGTTATTTGAAATGCTTGAGATTTGAAATGCTTGAGATTTGAAATGCTTGAGTTAGTTGAAATGCTAGAGTCGAGTTGATATAGCTATAGCTAGAACAAATACTACATTATTCCGAGTATGTGTATTCCCATCATGCGAGCAGCAATGCAGACCATGTGACAAATAGTCTGACTCTGGTCTTTTGTCCATGTTTTAACTTTGGAACTGACTATTGTGTTTAGTGTTGGCTCAATTCTACTGAAGGCATTATCTTCAAAATGTAAATAATTCGTCTTCATTTTAAACTAGGGTGACTTGTGTCTATTCTTTGACTGGACTCAAGACTAGCTTGTGCGTAGAACCTTGAATCTAGATATATATATCTCAAGTCCATTTGTAAAGTTGGGTCATAGTCTTAGTATTTATATCTCAAGTCCAATTCTAAAGTTGAATGATTGCAAACTGATCCCACCTAAGCTTCTGTCCGTTCCTTAGTCTATTCCCTTACCTCCTCCTGTGCCTGAAATCTGACTTTGAATTCGTTAAATCTCCGATCCTGGGCCAAGTCCAAGCCTCAGCTGCCACCACTTCCAAAAGCTCTTCATTGCCAACCCAAAAAGACATCGTCAGACAATGGCTGTCGCACATCCTCTGTCTCCTCGGTACTATCTTTTAAGAAGGGCACCAATCCGAGAGACCCATCGGTGACAAAGTCATTGGCCATCAAATCCAGTTGATAGTCCATTTTGAAAGGATCGAAATCCAACATTCCGGTCAAATCGTCCATGTCCGCAGGATTCTCCTGCCTTGTGTTGCTAGCTCTCGTGTCGGACATCCCTGTATCTCCGGTTTGTGGCTCCAGTACACTCCACGATGACCCCATAATGGATTCACGAGATCTCTCCGTGCGTCTCGTATCAAGCCAGTCTTGCTTCGTCTCGGAAGCCCCGTTGGGTTGCCTCCAGTGGCTGGGATCCTGGCCGACGGGTGTATATCCGCCGACTTGCGGCGACTCTGACTCGGCTTTCACTGTCACGGTAGCAGGCACTCGCGGCACGGTCGCTTTTCTCCTCAAAAAAGTGGCGTTGCTCTGTTTCATGAGGTTGACGCCGAGAATACTGAGAACCGAATATTCCAAAAGGCAAGCTGTGTTCGGTGTGAGTGAGCCTAAGGCTTCTCCCTGGGCATCTCTTTTGAAGATAGCGACGGTATCGAGCAAAAGGTGCTTCAGGTTGTGGTGCAATGGTCCGCCCTTGATGTAATCCAAAGAGCCTCGAGCAACAAGCAAGGCAAACCTGGCGTGTTCCTGGGAGATATTGAGCGGGAGAGGAGGCAAAAACCCGACGCCAAAAAAGTGCTTCAACAAGTTCAAGATCTGCGTGGACGATTGCTGAATCAGCGTCATGCTAGATACCACTGTGGACACGTCGGCCTTATCCATAGAGAGCTGCTCTTTCATGGACATTCCCACATTGTGATGGTATCCGTACTTGGAAATGATGGGTAAGTACACCAAGATGCGGGCGTGGTAATAAAGGTAGACGCAGAGCTTCTGGTCCATGGAGTAGAGGTCCCAGCGGATTGGGTTTTCCTCCGAGAACTGCTCGCTTTTTGCGTCGGCAGGTTTGAGAAACCCATTGATGTCGGTGTCAAACCTGGTGCCTCCAGGAAGGTCTCTTCTCCAGCAGTCTAGCATGCGGTCCTGCTCACGAGCCTTCTTTTGCACGTGGTCGTAGGTGCCCGAGCGGGAGAAAATGGAGTCCAAAATGTGGCCCAAGACCTTGCAATACTGCATGAATGCTAAAGCGATATTCGATACCCGGCCAAAGATGGTCAAGCGGGTGTTGTTGATGATCAAGATGTTTTCGTTGTTGTTGTCGTCGTCGTCGTCCAAGCCAGCGCTGGAGGAAAAAGGCATGGCACACTCGATCTCGTAGTCCTTTAGGAGTCTCGGCACACCCAAGCTGAGCGAGCAAAAGGCATCCAACGAGTAGATGCACCAAAAGAGGATTCTGCGCTCGCCCTGAAGAAAGCCCTGGACCGCGCGATCAGCGACGTTGTGGTGGCTGGCGCCCAAGACGGCCGCAGGACAGCGGTGCATTCTGAGCTGCTGGGCCATGGAGATGACTCTGCCGCGAAGCTCGTAGCAGGTGATGAAGTCGCCGGTGGCGAGGCAGTACTGGAGCAGGAGCGCGAGGATCTGGAGCGACTGGACCAGGCAGAAGCGGGTGAGCAAGCAGTTGGGCTTGATGAACTCGTGCACCAAGCGGTCGTAGCGGTGAAGAAGCGCCAGCAGCGCCGGGTCGGGGGCCAGCGAGTCCCTGTTGCAGGAAAGCAAGGCGAGCGCAAGGGTCAAGACAAGCAAGGCGGCGAGCTTCTCCAACAGCTCGCAGGAGGCGTCGCCCGTGGTGCCGGTGAAGCCCTTCTCGAGGGTCTCGCGGATGCCGATGGAGTTCTTCAAAAAGGCGTTTTTGTTGACGATCGGGCACACGTAGCCCCAGGTGCGGAAGTACACGGCCAACAAGCGGTCCTGCAGCAGCAGCGGCGGCAACTCGAGGAGACGGAGATACTCCAAGACCTGGTCCGGGCGCAAGCGCAGCGCCGGCGTGTCGAGCACTAGCGCGGTGAAGCGGGCATGGAGCGAGTCCAGGCCGGCGGCCGGCGCCGGCTTGTTGGTGGACTTCAACGACGCAATGGCGTTGGCCGTGACCTTGGCCGCCGTGGACCGGTACCCGTACACCAGGCAGATCTTGGCAAGCAACGTGGGCACAAAGAGCGTTTCCTTGGTGGACCGCGGGATCGACGCCGCCACCAACTGCGTGAGCATCTGCTGCTTGCTCTCCTCGTTCATCTGCGGCAGCGGCCGCGCCGGGCCCATGTTGCGCCGCTTCTGCATCTGCTCAATGGCCGTGGCCGCCGCAAACGCCCCGGGCGCCGGGCTGACCTCGCCGATCCCCGAGCCTCGCGAGGCTATTGCGTTGGCCGGCGCAAAGTCGAGGCTCACGCCGTGGCGGCCGCTCAACAAGCTGTGCGTGTCGTGGTCCGCGTCCGTGTCAATGTCGTCGCTGAGCACAGACCCCGGCAACGAGTCGCCGCCGTGGTACACGGACCCCGCGAGCGACACGGGCCGCTCGTGCACGGGCCCGTCGTGGACTAGCGCCCCCGGCCCGCTGGGATCCGGGCAGCAGGCACACGAGCCGCTGTGCGTGTGCGAGTAGGGATTGCTGAAGTCGTGGCGGGGGCTGGGCGGGCGGCGCTGGGATGCAATGGTGCCGCCGTCGGCGTCCGCGTCGACCTGTGTCCGGAGCTGGCCCTCGCGGAGACTCAAGAGGCCCAGCAAGCGGGTGTTTTCGGACTCTAGAGCCCGCACGCGCTCCTCGAGCGTTTCGGTGTATCCCTTGGGAAACGCCCTGCGGGAGAGCTTGTCGGAGACGATGCACTTGATGCCGACCAGGGCGCAGGCGGAGCAGGCGGGGAGCCTGCCGTCACACTTGGACTTTTTGGCTCTGCAGCGGTCACAAGCCTGGGCGGTACGGGCCGCGGCCAGCCCGGGCGCCTTGATGGTTTTCCCGTTTTTTTCCATTTTTCCGTTTCTTTCGAGTCCGCCTCCGTTCCTTTCGATTCCGTCGGCGTTTATGCTGCTTTGTTCGGCGTTGCCGCTTGTATCGGTGCAGTTGTAGTAGTCCGCCGGGGCCATGATTTGGTGGGTGGCCGGGGCCCCGTTGGCGTAATCGGCCGGGCCGTGCACATTGGGCCCTGGCGCAAACGTGCCGGCGGGCCGGGCCGTGGTGCCCACGTCAGGTGCCGTCATGGGGTATCAAAACTGGAGACGCCGTGGGGTATGTCGGGGCGGCCGCGGCCAGTGACTCAGGCTGCGCAAAGCGCGGGGACGTTGTTCCTGCACGTAATGTGTGGTGCACGGGTCTGTGCGCCGCGCTCAAGGCGCCGCTGGGGGCAGGGCTGCGGCCGTATGCCTTCGAAGAGAGTCAAGGTGGAGACGGCGGTGCTCCGACGCAAGAGCGCCCGGCTCGTGGCCATGGCGGCTACTTGTGTGCAGGAACTGCAGCCGGCACCTGTACCTTCCGGAGTCAAGGAGCCTTCAGTCAAGGAGCCTCTAGTGAAGGTGGAGCCTTTAGTTGAGGAGCCTCTTGTCAAGGAGCCTCTTGTCAAGGAGCCTCTTGTCAAGGAGCCTCTAGTCAAGGAGCCTCCAGTCAAGGAGGAGCCTAAAACTGACTCAGTTAAAGTGGAGCCCAAAGTGAAACCTAGGGTCAGGATGGCAAAACTCCTGGACTCGTTCAGCTTCAAAAGAAACGCACCCAACGTGTTTGCCGCCGTGGAGGCGCGGCACGTGACCAGCGAGCAGCCCAAGAACTGGCCCGCCATCTACAACCACGTGGTGGCCATGAGGGCCCGGATCTTCACCCCCGTCGACAGCATGGGATGCGAGAAAATGGCGGACGCCATCAACCCGGGCGTTTCCGAAGAAGAGCCCCGCTTGTACCGGTTCCAGATCCTCATCTCGTTGATGCTCTCTGCGCAGACCAAGGACGAGGTCAACCACAGCGCCATTCTCCGTCTCCAGGACCACTGCCGGGCCAAGGGCTTCCGCATGCTCTGCCTCGATGCAGTGCGGGGGTGTTCCGAGGCCGAGATCGACCAGTGCATCCAGAAAGTCGGGTTCCACCGCCGCAAGGCCGTGTACATCAAAAAAGCATGTGACCTTCTTGCGGAGCGCTTTGGCGGCGACGTGCCGCAGACCATTGCGGAAATCACGCTGCTTCCGGGCGTGGGCCCCAAGATGGGCTACCTCTTGCTTCAGATCGCATGGAACATCAACGAGGGCATTGGCGTGGATGTGCACTTGCACCGCTTGGCCGTGATGTGGGGCTGGGTGCCGCGCTCCGACAGCAACGAGACCACGCGGCTTGCGCTCCAATCCTGGCTCCCGAAGCCCTACTGGGCCGACATCAACCCGCTTCTCGTGGGCTTTGGCCAGACTGTGTGCACGCCCCAGGTCTCCAACTGCGATGTGTGCCTGTTGGCGCTGGGGCTCTGCAAGGGCGTGAACCGCAAGATGGCCGCGCTTCCCATGACCGACGCTCGCCGCACGAAGCTTCTGAAGCTGCGGGGGGACCTTTCCGGTCTCATTGATCTGCTCATGTGACTGGGGCTCTTGGGTGTTGCGTTCCCTGCACTCCACGTGCGCCATGCAGGCACGCCTCTGCAACCGTTTGTTGCTCACAATGTTGTTCGGGCCTTATCCAATGTGAGCCTGCAAAGCTTCTGATAAACCTGGACACCCCTAAGATTGAAAATCTCCTTTGCTTGTATATATTGATGTTTTGCTTCTGCTAGCTTTTTAATGGAGCTTTCGAAGCGCTATGACTTTTAATGAACGGTGCTCTGAATGGAGCGCTATGGCTTTTATGAATTGCTATGACTTACGAAGCGCTATATTTTTTAATGAATCTCTTGATTTGAACGGAGTGCTTTAGTTTCTGATGTATATCTTTGACATTTAGTGAAACTGCTTCAGCCAATATCTCATGACTCACTACTATAGCCAATGGATTTTTTATGACTTTCAAGGACGAGGCAGAAATGCGTAATCTTCTCAAGTGAGGCGATTTAGTTGGAATGAAAAGTATTGGAGCTTGGTTCGAGATTAGAGAGTTTGAGAGTTTTGAGGTAAAACGTAAAACACTACAAAACTGACTCTTAGAGACAATGAATGTACAAACCGAAACAGAATGAACTAAACGGGTGATAGAGATGCTGCTAAAACTCTTGCTTTATTCTTTTGAAGAAGAAAAAATGGGGTTGAAGCATTTGTGGCAAGGAAGTATATACTCTTTGGGATATTCTACCCCAAAAACTCCACTTTGGCATTAGTCAGGTAGTCATGTATTACAAAGCCCGTGAACAAGCACATTAACATAAGGCGATCCAAAATCACTTTTGGTTCTGTCAATCAGTTTTGGTAAAGGTCAATAATCAGTCTTGATCCTAAAGGTCGGTAGAGAGTAATTGAAAACGAACAACTAAATAAAGATGTAGCGATTATTGTATCTAGGTGCCAGGTCAATCGACCTCTCACGTGCTCTGCCTGCAAATAAGCACACCATTCACTCTCCCACTAGCTGAATTGGCTAGTATTTTTGAAAGGTTCAAAAATGGGACTCTTAAGCCTTGGCTTTTTGCAATAAAGTTTTTCTTTTTTCACCTTTTCAAAATCCCAAAACCCATCACCAGTAACCAAAAAGTACACCGTTTCTCACAACTCATACAAAACACACCACACTAAACTGCCCACCAAAAATAGCATTCTGGCCTTACCCCCAAAAATTAACACCAATGACCTCAGAAAAACACCAAATAACCCGGCCGTCTTCTACCAAACACCCAATCCTTGTAACAGTGATCATCCCCTGGGCCACCCTTGTATCCTGCACCCAGCCCAGCAGCCTGGAGGCCCAACCAACGCACCCGTACACCAGGACAACGTCGCGAGTCGCACGTCGAGATGGTCGTGCGCGCACCGCAGTTTGCGCCCGCACCCCAAGGAGGTCTCAGTACTTCGTCTTCAACACCCTCTGCCATCAAACCCCATCGAATGCACCATCATCATTGCCTCTTCAAAACCCCCTAAACCCCCTGTCTCGTGCCATGAACATCAATCATAAATATCAGCAGTCCCAGCCACTGCTTGGCGGCCCGTCTCAGCAAGTCTTGCTCCTGCAGTTACAGGGCCAGCCCCAGCCCCAGCAATCCGCCTCTCTGTTCGCCTTGCAAGACCAGGCGGTGCCCCCCGAGCTCCTGTCGTTTTTCGGCCACGGCGCTCCCGGCCCCGGCTTTTTCCCGCCTCTGCAGGCCTACCCACATCCACAAAACCAGCCTCTGCAAGCACAACACGGACAGGCCCAAAGCCAGGCTCAGGCCCAGGCGCAGCTTCTGAACCAGACCCTGCAGCCATTGGCTCTGCAATCGCTTGGCCAGTTTGCGCTGCAGCTGCCCCATCTGACCCAGCCTAAGTTCATCAACCAGCTGCAGGGTGCTTTCACACAGTCGCAAACGCAACAGCTGATGGGAAGCGTGCCTCCTTTTCAGCAGCAGCCGGTGGTGAAGGTCAACTCGGTCAATGTGGATGATCCCCATTCCTTCTACTGGCAGCACCAGACTCTGTTGTGCCAATTGTCTCGCTCAGAGGACTTGCCCCATTTCTACGCCCGCCAGTATGCGCAGAACTCTCGCAAGTCCAAGAACCCTTATGCCGAGGTCAAGTCCGGTGTGACCTTGATCGATGCCACCAAGACAATAGTCACCGCGTTGGAAGAGCAAGAGAAGCAGCAAATCGCCGCGCAAACCTCTTCCACTGCTTTGATGAGAAACAAGAAGCAAGACTTGCAGGAAGACGAGGAGCAAAGAATGATGGCTCGGACTCAAGGCAAGCAGTTGTGGTGCCACATGGACCTTTCTGGCCAGGGCCTCTTGACCCTCTCTCCAAAACTCTTCCGCTACGATTTCTTGGAGTCCCTCTATTTGAACAACAACAAGCTCACCGTCATCCCTCCTGTCATCAAAAGTTTAAGGGGCTTGAGGGTCTTGGACTTGTCGCACAACAAGCTCAGTGAGGTCCCCCCGGAGTTGGGTTTGTGTTACAACTTAAGATATCTCTACCTCTTCGACAATAACATAAAGACTTTACCAAACGAGTTCCGCAATTTGATCGAGTTGCTCTTCCTCGGAATTGAGGGCAATCCCATTGACTTGTCCATAGCCAATTTGGTTTCAGCGCACGGCACCAAGGCATTGATCTCATCTTTCAGAGACATGGATCCAACCCCACAAAAGCCAAAGCCAAGATCCTGGCTTTTGTTGGAGAACGATGGAGATGTGATCGACCCTGTTCAAAATGCCAATGCGTACACCGATGACCATTTGGAAAAAGACTCCGCGGACTGTTTCACTTTGATGTCCTACAATACTTTGTGCCAACATTATGCGACGAAAAAGTTGTACAAATATACCCCAACTTGGGCGCTTGACTGGAATTTCAGAAAGAACGCTTTGAAAGAGGAGATTATTCGTTACAATACAGATGTGATTTGCTTGCAAGAAGTTGAAACCAGGACATTCCACGAGTTCTGGACTCCAATAATGAAAGAAATTGGTTACAAAGGCTTCTTTTTTAGCAAAACCAGGTCCAAAACAATGAGTGAGCTAGAGTCTAAGAAGGTGGATGGATGTGCGACTTTCTACAGAACTTCCAAATTCCAATTGATTCAGAAGCAACACTTAGAGTACAACACTGTCTGTATGGGCTCCGACAAGTACAAGAAGACGAAGGACTTGTTCAATAGATTCATGAATAAGGATCACATTGCATTGATTACTTATCTACAACATTTGGAAAGCGGCGAAAAGATTGTGCTCGTCAACACTCATTTGCATTGGGATCCAGCATTCAACGATGTGAAAGCGTTACAGGTTGGAATTTTATTGGAGGAATTGCAAGAAATTATTAAGAAATTCAATGGCGGGAACAGCAATGAAGATGTTAAGAAATCTTCTGTGGTCATTTGTGGAGATTTTAACTCCACAAAGTCGAGTGCAGTTTACCAGTTAATTTCAACTGGTTCTGTTTCCAAGCATGAGGATATGGAAGGAAGGGATTACGGTAAATTCACCGATGAAGGATTCCATCATTCGTTCAAGCTCAAGTCGGCATATGACCACATTGCGGATGACTTCCCCTTCTCCAACTTCACGCCAACCTTCACCAACGAAATTGATTACGTGTGGTATTCCACAAACTCATTGCAAGTCAAGGGATTGTTGGGCAAGGCTGACGAAGAGTACTTCTCTCACCAGATTGGTATTCCGGATGCGCACTTCCCATCGGACCACATACCTTTGGTAACGAAGTTTCAAATCAAGAAAAAAGGCAGTGGAACTCATAGCCTAAAAAAACCAGAGTTTAAGCCAGACTTCAAATCTGCTTCATCGAGAAAGACCTGAAACTCATAGAGATATCCTCGGCATGAATTACTAACGATTTGCGCAAGACGCGCCATTCCTCCATATCTTTCTTTAGCAAGTTAGTTTTGTTGAACTCACCGCAGCTGACTAACTTTGCGTGTATTTTAGCTTCTAATATAAATATAATTTGAATGAAAACTAGAGCAATGTAGAAGGCAGGTGGGAAGATGTTATACCAATGTGGAGCCTAGAGCGTTTCAGTCAAAAGTCGAGTGTGGCATCTGCTCAATGCGTGCTGTGGAATTCTTTCACAGATTTTGCCAGAGCTTTTTTAGACGTGCGTAAATGCGCTGAACAAACAATATGCAGTGCGTATGCACGTGGACAGTTTATTCATGAGGAATTCATGCGGAATTCATGCGGAATTCATGCGAAATTCATTTCAGCCTAAGTTGCAAAGTGGCACATGAACGCCGTTTAAAGTCTTACCTAAAAATTTAGGAAATTGATGTTTCACAGAAAGGGGTTTCTTACCTCATTCCTTACAATTCAAACTTCCATAGGTTATTTTTGCTGTTGTCTCAAGTATATCAAACACCCAATTCTTGCGCTGCTTGAATTTGGAAAGCTTCTATACTCAACTCCGAAAATATTGATAAGTAGTCATAACAACTCACCCACATGAACGGGACATTACATAGACCCCTCTTCTGTCAAAATAATAATAATAAAAAAAAAACGCCATCCCAAATCATGCAAGGCGCGAGTACAATAACGTCCCATGAATCTAATGTTGCATCCGCAAGGTAGTCCACGGAAAAGGTCTGATCAGTTGCCATACAAACCGTGGAGCTGAAACATACAAATACAGCTCCTACCGCCGCCCATCAGCCCTTCTTTTTAACATTGTCGATTCATTCAAGTCGCAAACAGAAAAAGAAAATGAAAGCTTCTCTCGCTGTTGGAATCTTGGCCATAGTCAAGGCCGCACTTGCAACGCCCGTGTCCATTCCGGCCCTCGGTCAGTCAGAGATCATCGATGCAAACACCACCTTCGCAGATGGTCACGCTTTGGCTTTTGAAAATCTTACTATAAATGCCGGGAAGTATCTTGAGGTCAGAAAGAGTCCTCAGATCAAATTGACTGGGGGCTATGATGGAGAAGGAGACTTCTATGTTGTGCCCGATGGGTCGTCAACGCAGCTCACCTTCGTTTGTAAGAATTTTACCAACAAGGCTAATTTTGTTTTCGATGGGCGCAATCCCGGCGACTGGTCTTCTCTGTTCATCCAGCTGGCCCATTCCTTGGTCAACACGGGAAAGATGTTCTTCCGTACTGATGATCATGATTTCAATGCACCCTTCACTGTTGTCGGAGGCGGAGAATTCAAGAACAACGGAACAATGTCATTCTACCGCCCGGTGAACCACACCCAGGGAAACTTGGTGCTCGACAACATCTCCCTGAACAACAAAATTGACAACGAAGGAACCATTTGTCTCCACAACACGGGCGCCAGCCAGTTTTTGAACGTGAACGGGCTCGGATGCATCAGTCTCCAGGGAAACAGTAGTTTAACCATCGGCTCATCTGACAACCAACGTCTCTTTGCTTGGGACCCCGCCCAGCACATTGCTTTGAGCGACGAGTCGGTGTTGAAGGTTGTGCCACCTCAAATCCTCCTGGCTACAACAATTGTGCCCGTGGTGGGATTCGGTGGAAAGACTTCGATTTGGATGCATTCAGGTATCAAGAAGGCAGATTTGTCCTATAACGAGAAAGAGGGGGCCTTGTTCTTGTTCCAAGAGAACTGGAAGTTCATCATTGGTATTGGCTATGATTTCGAGAAGATCCAAGTCAGCGACGACGGTCACAGGATCTCGTACGCCGATGCAGTTCCCGACCCGGAGATGCAGACCATGTGTCAATGTGATTGGACTGTCCCTCAGGCTCGTCCTTGAAGCAGTCGTTTTGGTTCTGCACCTCGATCTCCCGAGTGTTGTTCTTGGGGTCAAACGGATGTTGCACTAGACCTGTCTATTGGCTTTATATCAAATAAAGATTGAGTGATTTCCAGTTGCGGCATGTATCGAATGGCAATAGCTTGATTGCTTGATAAGAGATTGGTCCCATGATACTTCACATATCAGAGCATATAAGACATTCAGGGTAGAAGGAATGAGCATTAGAAGAGATTGGACTCGGAAGATCACCTTGAACGGGTTCTTTTGGAATTTATAAAGAAAACAAGTAAAAAACCATTGCCTTGGATCCAGGTGAAAAATTGAATTGGATCAAGTAAAAAATTGAATTGGATCAAGTAAAAAATTGAATTGGATCAAGTAAAAAATTGAATTGGATCAAGTAAAAAATTGAATTGGATCCAAGTAAAAAATTGAATTGGATCCAAGCAAAAAATTGAATTCAATTCAAATGAAAACATCTGATTGGATCCAAGTGAAAAAATGGATTGGATTCGAGTGAAAACCATTGGTTCAGACTGATTTAGACTGTACTTTGATTAGGACCCACAACATGAAACAGGGTACTGATAATCAGGGACAAGGAACAAAAACAGTCACCATGACGTACCTGATAGGTTAAGTAACGTACATGTTTGGTTCCAATTATTGGCCATTGAGGTTCGTTCCATCTAAAAGTTGCAGCCAATAAGTCGGAAGGTAAAAAGGGTACGAAGGTACTCGCGGACTCGCTTAAGTTTGTCATTCGCACTCATCTTCTTTGATTAAGATGAAAAAGATTAAATAAGCTGCTGGAAGAACGACTCAAAGAGAAGGAGGCAACCTCCAAGCTCGAAATGGGTGAAAGGTGCTTAATGCGCAGGACTGCAGAATGCAACAAACTGGTGAGTGTATGGCTTGTATCATTTAAAGTGTGGATAATGTCGTAGTGTGAATTATGTCGTTATATGATAAAGTCGTTATATCCGAATAATCTCATTTGAAGTGTGGACAGTATGATTTAAAGTGGGGATAAAGCATTCAATTAGATAGAAATGTCTTTCAAATGTGGATATTGTCGTTAAGTGTGGATATTGTCGCTAAGTGTGGATAATGTCGTTGTATGGAAATATTTTTAAAAGTTTGGACAGTATTATTTGAAACGTAGACATTATTATTTAAAGTGGAAAAATGCTTTGAAGTGGTTAGAATAGGTCTTAACGTGGATTATATTACAGTGTGGATATGCAGTGGATGCCTTGACCGGAGAAACACCCGTGCACCTGAAATTTACTTCGCGCCGCACGGCCCCGCGTGGAGGAAGCAGGAGTGCACACAGAGGGCGGGGGTGTTCACGTGGCGTTCGACACGCCCCAGCAGCAGGCAGTCCTTGTAGGCGGTTGCTTGAGACCAGCAATGTCTCAGCATACGGGCCGAAGCCTTATGTCTGCAGGATGGCCAAATCGCCGCTCTTTATGCCAAGCCCGGATCCAGAAGAATCCAAAGTATGCAGGCGCGCGGAGGAAGCATGCGCAAGACTGCGATTTTCCGGCAGTTTCCCCGAGAATCAGCACCTCGCGCTTGTCTATATAAAGCGAGCACAACCGCAGCAGATGCACGCAGCCAGATTTTGCCAGCACCAACCCACACATCAGCGTCTAATTCATTAGATCTGAAAATACAGGAAGGCCCACGTCAGCATGTCGCTTTTGATCCCATCCCAGTGTGATTTCGAAGACGCCCAGGAAAACCCTCAGCTCGAGGAACAGTACCGGAAAAAGCTCCAGGAGGTGTCTGCCCAGGAGGAGGGCGCCTTCAAGTGGACGTTTGAAACGGTGCCCGGGTTCTTTGCGCAGTCGGACGCAGCCACAGACGACTTGGCGTTCCGCTACACGGAGCAGAACTTGGGCAGGCTCTTGAGCTGGAGCCAAATCCAGGACAAGTTGCGCGACCTCAACGAGCAGGCAGCACCCAACGAGGTGTACAAGCTCATTTTCTGTGCCCGCCACGGCCAGGGCTACCACAACTACGTGGTGGACAAGTATGGAATCGACGAGTGGAACGCCAAGTGGTACTGCTTGGGCACCGACGGCGAGGTGACGTACGGCCCGGACCCGATGCTCACGGAGTTGGGAATCGCCCAGGCCAAGGAGAACAACCAGGTGTGGGCCAAGGAGATCCTGGAGCACGGCGCGCCCGTGCCCTCCAAGTTCTACGTGTCGCCGATGCAAAGGTCGTGCTGGACGTTGCACTACACGTGGGAGGGCTTGAAGCCGCTGGCTATTCGGCCATTGGTCGTGGAGACCATTCGGGAGACCATTGGCAAGAACATATGCGACAAGCGTTCTTCCAAGTCCACCATCAAGCAGCGTTTTGGGGACTTTGATATCGACGAGAAGATGACCGAGGAAGATGAGTTGTTCACGCCCGAGAGGGAGGCTCCCGCCGACCTTTGCATCCGGGTCAATCGGTTCTGCCAGGACTTGTTCGAAAAGGACTGGGATGCCACCAGCGGCAGCGTCGACAAAAGCAAAGCCATCGACGACTCGATCATCAACACAACCACGCACGCAGGGACCATCCGGTCTTTCATCGTTGTGTTTGGCCACAGGCGCTTCACCATTTCAACCGGTGGAATGGTTCCGATTGTGGTCAAAGCTACGAGAAACTGAGTTCGGGAAATGAATTAATAAAGCAAGACTAGCAGAAATGAATATTGCAGACTAGCAGAAATGAATATTGCAGACTAGCAGAGATGAATATTGCAGACTAGCAGAAATGAATATTGCAGACTAGCAGAAATGAACATTGCAGACCACAGACTAACCAGTGCCGGCAAGGGCACGAGGAAACGGGTTGAAGGCAAATTGCACATTCTTCTAATCAAGAGTCTTTTGCTCGACATTGGGAAATCTCTTAGCCTCCAGGCCGTCCTCGGACGAAAAGCTCTCGACTTCTTTGACTTCCCCGCTTCCAAGCTGCGACACATCGTAGCCATTTGCACGCAAGTACTCAAGGAAGTCTTGGTCCTCCTTGTTCACACAATCCTGTCCAACAGAGGGACATAAAAACAAAGTCAAGAAAGCAGAAAAAAGACACAAGGCGGACGACACGTAAAAAGCAGCCTTGATTCCCAGATCACTGTCAGCACCTCCGTTATTGTTCAAGATAATGGGGAAAATGTACGTCCCAACAAAGGCGCCGATCTTACCTATAGCGGCGGCAATGCCGTAGTACTGTCCTCTGATGGACGTTGAGGACGTCTTTGAGGCCAAGCAGCCGACATTGTTTCCAGCACCAAACTCACCCAAGCTGATGAAAATTCCATAAACAACCACAAAGCCGCCGATTTGGTGTTTCAAGGTGCTGTAGCCTGCCGTCATTCCAAAACCAATCACACCCTGCGAAAGAACGCCGAGGAAAAGAGTCATCCGTGGCCCCAAGTAGTCAGCGACAAAGGCACCAACGAACGAGCCTGGGAGGTAGAAGAGATTGAAGACAACGTTCCAGCCCCATTTCTTGTACATGTCGTCGCCAGGAATAATTTGGGTCAAGATATACGAGGAGTACAACCCAAAGGAGTACGTGGAAAAGTCGTAGACAAACCAGATAATGGAGATGACCAGAAGACGGAACCAGTAGAACTTGATGACCAACCAATATGGGAACTTATGGACCTGCTTCATGCTCATTTTCTTGAATGAATCGCTGTCGGTGATCTTCATCCGCATAAAGAACAAGGCCAACGGAGGAAACACGCCTAGCGCGAGGGTCAAACGCCAGATTGGGGTCAAGTGCTTTGGGGTGAAAATCCACAAGAGCACCATGGGCACGAACGCAGAAACCACAAAGCCAAAGTCGATACAGAAGTTGGTGAACAAGATAAAGTACCTGTTTCTTTGGCCGGGCGGCAATTGGTTGGCAAACTCCGACGCAATCACCGCCGACGTGGGGTACTCGGCGCCGATGGCTATACCCAAGAAAAACCGAAAGGTGGTCAAGGCGGCAAACATGCCCTCTGGGGTCTTGCCCCAGGTAGCCACGGCACAAAGGAGGGTGAAGAAAATCAAAAGCACGTTGGCGAAGAGCATGCCGCCCCGGCGAGCCAAGTGATCCGAAATGTATCCGAAAGAGAGCTGCCCGACAACGGTGCCCGCAAACGCTATGGCCGAAATCACAGAGATGGCACTCGACTGCGTGTACTTGTCGCCGTAAATAATGGAAAGGCAGGTCGTGACGGTGGCGATGGAGTTGTTGACGTAGCCGTCGGAGAACAACCCCGACCCGGTGACGAAAGCAGGCCACAAGTTTTTGGCCTTCACTGACTTGGGGCTTCCGTCTTCGTTAGGCTCACCGTCGTCTTCGACGGCCGGCCCCATGGCAAATTCGCCTGGGATCCGGCGATACCACCCTGTGAGTGCATCTTGGAAAGAGTGGGGTAAGTCGCGCGAGGCCATTGTTTTTCAGCCGCGTTGCTAGAGTAGTAGGCTACGGAAATCCTTGCGCTTCTGCGTGGCCGTTTCAAATGGCACCTCTGGGTGTTGCTCTTTTTGACTGGTGTTGGTGCCAGTGGGTGCTCGTCGTGGGTAAAGCCGGAACCGTCGGAACTGTCGGTAAGGGGCTGGCGATGCAGAGGAGTCTGGGAAGTCTCTTGCCTGCAAGATTGGAGCCTGTGTGCAGAAGAAGAAACCTGCTTAATAAAATCGGTGTTTTTTCGACCCCCGGACAATGCACTGTATTTATATGCTCCTGCTTGATAAGATAGTGTCTCCCAATTCCAGAGTGCATGTACCGTGGCGCGCATGCGATCCGAGACGTCTGCCGTTCGGCGCGGCGCGTGCTCGTCATTTGACACCTTCCCAACCCGTATTGATTAGCCACGGAGGCCAGGCCTCCAGACCGAGAACGGCACGTGGCAAACGTCTCGTGTTTTCAATCTGAAACAGTCTGCCCGTGTTGTGCCCGCTGGGCTCCTGTCAGGCACCTGGCGGTGTATTTGCGATGGGTGTGTCTGGCCTGACTGAAACGTGGGGCCTAATAGC
The DNA here is from genome assembly GCA_002893665.1 of Metschnikowia orientalis. Taxonomy (NCBI): domain Eukaryota; kingdom Fungi; phylum Ascomycota; class Pichiomycetes; order Serinales; family Metschnikowiaceae; genus Metschnikowia; species Metschnikowia orientalis. The sequence continues at coordinate 288,761 of NXGZ01000006.1, read as the reverse complement.
ACCGTGGTGTGCAGTCTGCGGCAGCATCCGTGCGGCCCACGTTCACTCATCTTGACTCGTGCCCTTCCCATGTGGGCTCTTTGCACGACTCAGGTCGCTCAGGCCTCAACAAAAATTTGGCAGATTATCGTGGGATTCCATTCGTATCGCCAAAATGCTCTGGATTCGAAAGTCCGGCCTGCAGTCGTCCGCGGTCAAGATTCCTCTGTTGGCCGAATGTTGCGGTCTAAACGCCTCGCTTAAACTGCTCGCTAGTAGGTAGGTGCCTTCACATGCGGTTTGAGTATCTTTCAAAGACGTCACCAGATTTTGAAAGCTCACCATAGATACACTCCCGGTCCAGCGTAGATAAACTGGTCCAGCGTAGATAAACTGGTCCAGCATAAATACTTGGCCGGTCCAGCATGAATATTTGGCCGGTCCAGCATAAATATTTGCCGGTCCAGCATAAATATTGCCCGGTCCAGCACAACTTACGCAGGAACTCATTGCCTGCCAGCTTGGACGGTCTTCCCACTTTTCGTATGAGGCGCTCATCCAGAAAAAAAGAGCCTCTCCGTGCATACTACTTACAACTTCAAAGTAAGATTAGCTTCGCACCTCTTCAAGGCTCGCTTTTTCAAATCTTAAACTAGTTAGTACATAGAGGAATCCCAAGAGCGATGCATCCAGTGGCCCCTTTTTTGTTGGCCAGTTACGGCTAGTTCCACTTGTGGGTGGCTGAACTGCGGTGCGATCTCTTGTCACATGCACTTTTCTCAGCCGCAGGGTTCTTACCCTTTACCTCATCTCCACTCAATGCTGTATTTCAACGGATCTCCGGCCTTAAACGGTACGACCTTGAGTGTGTCGTTACCAATCATCTCGGGCACAAAGTTCTTGCGTTCCACCAAGTATACTCGATCCTTGCTGACTAGGTCTTTCTCTTGTACTTCGTAGAATTCAAGCCCGTGCTTGGACACAAACTTCACAAGGTTTTCCAACTTCCCGGCCGCCTCGAAAACTTCCGCCAAGTACGCGATGGCGTGGGATTGTGTGTAAACGCCGGCGCACACTCCAACGTGCCTGGCCTTGCTTTCAATTGGATGCGGTGCGGAGTCCGAGCCAAAGAAAAAGTACGGCTCACCTTCAGTTGCAGCGCCCACCAACGCACGCATGTCTTCGGGCAATTTTGCGACGGGCTTGCAAAAGTTGATGGGGTTTCCTGCCCAGTTGTCGATTGTGAGCGAAAGGTGATGGGCGGTGATCGTGGCTGCCACTTTGGACTTGGGGTTTTTGGCGTGGATTGACCGCACAGTGTCAATGGCAGTTTTCGTCGTGCAGTGCTCTAAGATGATTTTCAAGTTGGGGAAATCTTCCGCCAATTTGATAAGTGCCGGGAGAAACTTGGGTTCAGCATTCAACACGTGGATGTCTTCGTCCTTTGCCGGTGGCCGCTCTCCATGGAGGTTGAGAACCAAATTGTTCGCTTCCAATGCTTTGAAAACGGGATAAAACGGAGTGAAGTCGTTGGGATCGACTCCTGCAGACGAGTTGGTGGTGACTCCTGCTGGGTAACACTTTACTCCCTGAATGCAACCAAGCTTCGCAGCCTCGTCAATCAACTGAGGAGTCAAGTCCTTGCACAAGTAGAAGCTCATCAAGAACGTGGTTTTTGGCGAAAGCTCCTGGAGGCTCTTCTTGTATTGGACAACTCGGTCAATCGTTGTGATGGGCGGCACCAAGTTGGGCATTACATATGCAACAGATACTCCCCCCTCTCTAACGGTAGGGGTGATGAGCTCCATCATCTTGCCATCACGAAGATGCACATGCATGTCAGCAGTGATTCCCAATTCAATTTCAGCCATTTTGCGTCGTTGATATTATATGTGACTTGTTGCATCTCGGAGATGGAGAAAAAAACCAAGATCAAGGAAGGTTGGCACATGCAGGATAGACCCCACATAAGCCCAACCCTACTGCAGCTTCGCCTGTTTTTCCAATAAGATTGCACTGCAGAAGATGCTTTCGTATTTGGGCTTTGAGTACTGGAAAATCTTCTGCAAGACATGGGAAACTTCTTGATGAGAAACTTCGGGCTCGGGGGTTCCGATCCAAAGCTTGACCATCGTATAGCTTTTGGGTTTTGCATTGGAGCTTATTCCAATTATTTGGGCTGTTGTTAGGATTCGATTAAAAAGAAGAATAGAACGGATAATCCTTCAAGCTGAGCGACGCACCTTGTGTGACTCCATCATACATGAAGCTATCCCCCATGACTAGCCGACACATCTCTAGAAAAAACTCCAGCCTGTCTTCATGGGGAACTTTGAAAGTCAATTTGCCACATTGAAGATCTGGAGAAATACCTGATTTCAAAAAGAGCATTTTTGAATGTGTTGGAGCCTCGAACTCCCTCACAGAGCCCTCAAGTTGCGAGCATGTTGTAATCATTGCCTTTAAGATCGGCACATTGCCGGGATACAGCCAAAAGGCCCATCTGTAATAAAAACTGTCATCTTGACTGGTCTCTTTGGTAAATGACGTGTATTTCATGAGCATCTTTTCGTCCCAAGAACTAAAAGAGCTGAAGATTGACGGACCCTGTAAAAGTGCTTTCAAGTCGTCCTTGAGTGAGGGCAGACTTGGGCTTTCTTCCCCATTGCCCTCATAAGAAAAAGCTTCCGATTCGCTAATATGATCCGCAGTGGGCTCTGCCGAGCTTTCCCAGACTCTATAATCCAACTCGCTAGGAGTTTTCAAATAATGTGCCATTTGACCGGATCTAAAACTGGCAAGTCCGTCTTCGACTGAACTGTCGAATGAGGCCTCAGAATGAAACCGGGAGTTGCCTTCATGAAAATCATCCATTGCAACTCGACGCAGTAGGCCCACGTAAATGACGCCTTTTCTCGGTGAATTGAGGCTAGATTAATTCACCGAAGTATAGCCAGTAAATCAAGGAATCACAAAATTATTTTCAAGTCTTCTTTCGCCATTTGAGTCAAAAAAGATCTCAGACGCAAAAAGCCAAATAGGCAAAACACAAAGCCCACGATTGTGGCTGCAAAATCACACCGATTCACAAATACGAATGCAAACTCCAAAATACAGCAAGTCTGGTCAAATGCGCAGAAACGCTCCTTTAATAGAATCCCAAGTTTCAGGTATGTTTCAAATGTGGATTTGTGTCAACTAGCTTTCCTATAAAAGGCACAGACTCAGCCTTGCATGGGAAAGGCATGTACTGTCCCATACTGCATACCGGATGCGCCCCTTCGGATCCAAAAATCGTACTTAAATGTCACCTTTTTCTTTCAGTTAATTTTGAAGAGGCATTCTTTTTAATCCATCCGGTCAAGTAATCGAAGACAAAACGGGCTGGTATTTCCACGGATGCATTGCGTGTGATATCCTGCCGAAAGCTGCGCTCACAGAAGCGTACCAAAGATTTCTCTAATATTTAGGGTCTTCTTGTTTGGATTTCGGTTTCCCTCATGGTCTTATTACTAAAAATTCGGCTTTCCTGGATTTCGCTAAGGTACCTACTTTTGATCCGTGGGTAAGGCCAAAACCAGCGTGCCTGTGGTTTTGACTGATTTAGAGGCAGAGGTGCCTGGTTGCGCGCGCGGAAGCTCATCTACCTGACCTCATCAGTTGCCAGCGTAAGACACCAAGTCATTCGTTGTGACAGAGTCGTCCATAAAATGAGCTCCATTTTCCTTCCGCATCTTCGAAGCGGATGGCACGTTGACCAGGCAATTCTTTCCGAGGACGAGCGGCTCGTGATAATACGATTTGGCCAGGATACCGACCGGCTGTGCATGATCATGGATGAAATTCTTTTCGGCATAGCCGAGAAGGTCAAGAACTTTGCGGCCATCTATCTTTGCGACACGGAGCAGGTTCCCGACTTTAATGAAATGTACGAGTTATACGACCCGTGCACAGTGATGTTCTTCCACCGCAATAAGCACATGATGTGTGACTTCGGAACCGGCAACAACAACAAGTTGAACTTCCTCATTGACAACAAGCAGGAAATGATTGATATCATTGAGACTATCTACAGGGGCGCCATCAAGGGCAAGGGTTTGGTGGTGAGCCCTAAGGACTACAGTTCGGCCCGTTTAAGGTAAGATGTGCAATTATTATTTGTCGCCGCATGGGGCAGATACACCAGACGCAAGGCCCGGGCTGCACCCACGTCTAAACTCTGAAATCACTCTTGCACGTCGTTTTTGGCGTAAAAGAAGTTGACGCCTAACAACTTGCTGTCGCCACCGTGCTTCTTGACCCAGTCTCTGACACCCGATCTGGGTTGGCCGGTGCCCCAATTGGGGCGATCTTTGGGGGCCACCAAGTTGGCCATCGGGTCTTGCTTATAGAACAAGAAGACGTAGCGATGTTTGCCTGTCTTCTCAGGAGGGGCCGGCCCTTGATAGGACAAAATGTCTGTCGCTTTAGATAAATCCAATATGGTGGACAATGATCCGTCCTTGCTTCCATCGTTGGCATTCAATTTCAAGTCGCTGGCAATCCAATGGCAATACTCGGACCATTTGGGGTCTTCGTTGGATGGGGCATCGGGGTCGGTCAAGACCAACATGAAGCGATCGTCCGGGTTGACTTGCAACTCATCCTCCTGGTTAGGCGAGTTCAAGGTGAATTGAATCTTGGGCAATTTCTGTGTGTCCTTGACCAGAAGGGTGTTGCCCATGGTGACCTGGTCCTTGGGAGAGTACTCGATGGTGAGCAAGCCATGGTTATCGAACTTGTCGATTACGTCAGGAATAATTTTGTGTTTATTGTAGGCTTCATCTAACAGTTGGGAGATTGTCATTAAATTCATTTTCGGTTGTTTCCAGAGGGGTTTCGACAAGAAAGGTCGGATTGATGCGCGGGATTGTGTCACGGCTGCTCTATATATAAACATAGGGGCGAATGGGTTGCTGTGGGAGGGAACTGACGATGATCCGAATGGCAACCCAGAGACTTTTTTCTCTGCACAGTGTGCGGTCAGGCCGGGGCGCGCAGAACCCGAGATGCGCCGAGAGGGGACGCGCGGAGATCGCGCGCTAGCACTAACCCCAGCGGTAACTTTGGCAACGTCGCGACGGCCCTGTGGTCCCTGCAGGCATCATCAGGCCATTTGCGGTTGTTCCTAAGAGGAGCGGCTTCGTGGTTTCCTAGGGCCTGTTGTCCGTTGTGCAGGTTTGGCGGTGGAGGCCGAGGGCCGGGGGTCGGTGGCCGGTGGCGCGGGGTGCGGCGTTAAAGGTTGCCTGGTGCGGCCACGCGGTTCGAGCCAGTTGCTGCGTTTCCTGGCCTGCTTGGATTGCAAGTTGGGAATTGGTCGCCTCCTGTCTCATCCACTATGCCCTTTTCTTGTGATCGTCATCTGGGATGGTATTCTTTTTTGATATTTGTGATCTTTTCTAAACGTCTTTTCTGATCTTTTTTAATCGTCTTTTGTGATCATTGACCCTCTCCGATCCTTTTTGATTGGCTCTGATCGTTTCTGATTATGGATCATCTCTGATGATTTCTGATTATTGATCATCTCTGATCATCTCGGATCTTTAATCTTTCTGATCTCTGATCGTTTTGGAAATGTGCACGCCGCGGCTCTCAGTACTCACCGTTGTACAGCTGGTAGGGCTCAAAAAAAGGAGCCTCAGGTTTTGCGCCCGGTGCCATGTCTTTACCAAGCAGACGGGGGTCAGGCTTGTCCGGGGTGCCGGCGGTGGGAAGCACGTGGCCCGAGTCACCAGCCAGATGGTCGTAAGAGACGGGGTCGGACGAGGCCGGTAGCGGCTGCGCCGCCAGCATCGGCTCAGCACGGCCCGCGAGCTTACCGTGGTGCTGTAGGTGGGCCGGTCCGCCGGGGTTGGTCGGCGCCTGCCCAGGAAGCAGGGAACGACCCGGAGGCACCGCACCACCCCCGACCGCCGGTCCCGGGAGCGGACCATGTCCACGTGCGCTAGCCGGCGGCTGGCGAAGCGGCCCCAGACTTGGCCCGCCAGGGTGGCGCATGGGCTGGTGAAGCATCAGGCCACCCGGGCCGTAGCCGACCTCCCGCAGATACGACTTCTTGGGCCGCTCCTCCTCGCGTGGCACCACGTCAATAAGAAAGTCAAACATGTCGCTCTTGGTCAAAGCGGCCGCAATGTCGGACTTCTGGAGCGTGCGGCGCTTGTTTTCTTCGGCGTGGATCCACGCCCGCATCGTCAACTCGGTGATGAACACGTCGCAGCCCTTGGCAAAGAGAATGGGTGCTTCGGCGCTGATCATGCGCACGTCCTCGTCGGTCTTCATCACCTTTTTGATTCGCGCCAACGGCAACTGGTGGTTTTTGAAGTCGTGCTCGTCGTGCTCAATCAGATTGATGATCTGCTGCCAGTACTGCATCATCATGTCCCGGTTTTTGCCCACTAGGCCCTGGCCCACGTTGTTGAACACGCCGCCCGGTGTGCCGTGTTGCTGCTGCTGTGCCACTGCGGCGTCCGCCGCCGCCTGTGCTGCCAAGAGCTCCTCCTCTCCCACCACGGGTTGGTGGCTGCCCTCCTGAACTAGCCCCGCGGACTCTGTCCCCATGTACTGTTGCTCGTCTGCACTGTCCGCTGTGTTTTCCTGGTCGATGCGGATTTCCTCGTCATCGAGGTACGTGTTGCCGTATTCCATAATGGCGGGATGGCTGTAAAAACAAAGGGTGCGTGGGTGTTTCATAGTTGTCGCGCACCGGTTTTGGCGATGCCGCCCACGCAGGGCGGGGCGCATGCGCAGATGCACGTGACTGCCGCGCCGGTGTGCTTGACGCGGGTGTCCGATCCGGACGCCGCTGGGGGCCGTTTCACTAACCCGGCCTGGCCGGGGCCGGGAGCGAAAGAGCTGCCGCCGCCACCCGCCCCATGCATGGAATTGCACACAACACAGCATACCCGCCCGCAGCGTTTCAGATTCGCCCGCCCCGTGGCCTGCCTTGCATTGCGCGCCCCGCGCTCCCGTTATGGTCGTTTGCAACCATTTGACGGTTTCCCTTTTTCCGTAACGTGCGGCTTTCCGGATGTCTGTTTCGAGAATTTGGGGTTTGTGATTACAGCGTTGTTTCAGGGGCTGGGTGTGTTTCGGCGGTTCCGCCACGCCCAAGTGGTGTGGTTGTGGGAAAAGAGACACTGGCGGGCTCCAGAAAGGACAGGGGACCAAATTCAGTTGAAGGGGAGGGAAACAAATTTGGCGGGAGAAACAAGGTTTCCAAAACTGAGGACTTTTTGGAAAAGAGCGAGCATTAGACTTCTATTTAAATGTTCAGGCTGGTGAATGTACCGGCATACACCCATGCAGATAGTTGCTGATTACGTAACAAGCGAGATAATGGATTCAGTGGCTTGTATGAACAACAACTTTTAAAAGACCGCTTTTGGCGGTTTGCTTTTTTTAAGTAAAATCAGTTCTTATGATTTGGGATTATTTTGCTAGAATTTTTAGTTGATTTGCTTCCATTAGGTAAAGTTCATCTGTTTTGGATGTGCGTAAATACGACCATAATGCTTTCATTTCCGGCGATTTAGAGTATTGATTATCGAGCCTCTGACTTAATCAAGTTAGACGCTTGTGGTATTCAAGTGTAATTGCTTTTGGTCAATTACTGCTACAAGTTCCCAAATAGACCAAAGTCCAAGGCCATCATTATTCTGGGGGTTTCAAATGTCACTCATATTTAACGGTTATGTGAGAGGATAGACCAAATTCATTCAAAAGGTCAAGACAAGTATAAATTTTCGGGATTGACGAAAGCTCAATGCTTATTTATCCTATGATCTGTTTCTGTATTCATGGATCTGTTTCTTTATTCATGGATCTGTTTCTGTATTCATTGATCTGTTTTTGTATTCATTGATATGTTTCTGTATTCATTGATCTGTTTCTGTATTCATTGGTTTCTTCATTTTTGTTGAAGACAATGCATCGAATGATGTGACCAGCCCAATCTGGAAAAGAGGACCCGATTCAAATCCCCGAAACTCGACTCAGTTTCGTAACGCTCTGGAAGAGTTTCGTCTCCGGTTCAGCTAGACCTCATCTGAATGAGGGCAGTTCAGCCACAGCGTTGATAACTTGATGGGTCGAGTCTTGAGAGATGAGGACCCATTGGCTCAAATTTCAGCTCTTTTGTCGCAGTAAAGCCACTCTTCTCGTCACTTAGGTTCCGAGTTCTAGATCCAAAGATTCTAGATCTTGAGGATCCCAAAGATTTCAGATTCTAAATCTTCCAAGATCTCAACAACTGGAGATGCTTGAAATGCGATTGCGGTGCCACCATGCCCATCGCAAGGGGGCTATATCTCCAGAAAACTGCTAGTGTCGCCGCGTAAAGACACAAGAAGAAGAAATACTTCAAGTACTTGGGACACTTGCGCGCAACGTAGAAGTCAGCCAAAAATCCCGTGGTGAAGATGGCAAAGTATAGAGCTGGCACGTAGTGGTGGAGGTAGGTCACCCGTGCCATAAGGACAAATGGCAAGTAATGCAAGAGCCAGCCCACCAACGGGAAGATGCCGGCTCCGAGAACATATGCCCACTCTTCCGACATGATATTGAAGTCGCTAGCCTGGCGCTTCCATCGGAAAAAAAGCGCCAAAATCGTGCACGCCGCCACAGGAACACTAAGCGTTGAAAGGTATGTGACAAAAGGATGGCCAATAAGAAAGTACCTGGGCTCGCCGGTGACCCAACCGCTCATGCGGAGGCCTCGTTTCAAAATGGGCCACTCCCACCAGCTGGAAGCCAAGTTGTCGAAGTGGTCTGGATCGGGAACAAGCGCGTTGTTGGAGGCCATCATGCCGTAATTGAGCAAAATAAACTCCTTCCAGAACTTGGGCTTGGGGGCCACATACTGGGACAGAGGCGAGTCGAACTCGGAATTCACGTGGTCCTCCACGTTCCACCACGTGCTCTTGTCCAGGGCAAAGTACGACTTTTTGCAGATCACCTCGCCCTGCTGAAAGCCCCAGGCCGGGTACGCGTAGCCGGTTGTGGCCAAGTAGCACCCGAGACGCTTGTGGCGGAGCCTAAAGTTGGTGGAGATGGGATGCACCTCGGAAGGGTTCTCGTTCTGGAACTCCGGGGCCGGCGACTGATCCTGGGTCTGGATCTCCACCACCCAGTCGTCCTTGGTGTCCTCAATCTCGATGTTGCCGTAGCACGAGACCTCGTAATGAGATTTCAGAATGGCTGCAGCGATGTTGTGCGAGTGGAGGAAGCAGCCCGAGTCCTTGTGGTTCAAGCGGATGGTGTCGCCGTCTTTGACAAGCGTCTTGTAGTCGAGAATGTTGTCAGGGGACAGCTCGTCGTAGACAAGCGTGGCAAAGCGGTGGTGGTCGCGGCCGGTAGCCATGTCAAACTCCACAAGAAACTCGTTGTTATTGTCCTTGAAGCCGTATGTGGTGATCTGCTGTTGGCGCGAGCCCTCAGGGTACACCAGCGGGTGGGAATGGAGGAGGTTTGGCGACAAGCCCTGGGATCTCAAGGTGACCAAAGAACCGAAGGCCACGGAGCGCGGGCCGTTTTTCAAGGTGTTGCCGTCAAGCGAGGCCTGGAGGAGCGTGGAGATGGAGCCGTCGCCCGGGCCCGACTTGGAGAGCACGGCAAAATGGACCTTGAACACGGCCACGTAGATAACAAACGGGATGAGGATCAAGCACACGATGCGGCTAAGCCAGTGGAGCAAGTAGTGCAGCACAGACAAGTTCGTACGGCGCATGTGCGGCACGGACACCATGTAGAACTTGAGAAGCAAGTCGTAGACGACGTAGAGGCCCACAAGAAGCGTGACAAACAAACCCACCCACTTGACGGTACACACACAGCCGATGGACACACCGGTGAGAGCAAGCCAGACGAGGCCGCGAGGCGTCAACAAGCGGCGGCGGCCGTTCAAGGAGTGGAGCTTGGAGAGGCAGAAAAACGTGGCCACGGTGAAAAAAAGAAGCATGGAGTCCAAGAGAATGAACTTGGAGAGCAAGAGCGACATCATCTCGAGCGCCACGGCCAAGCCGACAAAAAACGCCGCCCAGACGGAAAGCCGCAACTCCACCGCCGTGAGGTACGCCAACGGCGTGACCAAGATGCCGAAAATGCAGTTGAACACGCGCATGCGGGTGAACTGGGGGCCCTCCGGAAACGGCTTGCCGCTTTCGAACTTGAACTCGCCGTCAAAGCCGGCAAGCCAGCCCAGGAGGCCCACCAAGAGCTTGCCGAGTGGCGGGTGCACGTCGAAGTAGAACTCGTGCTGGATGTAGTGGGAGCCAAACTTGCCGAAATGGGCCTCGTCCCAAATCACCTTCTGGTTGGCGCCGATGCCGTGAAGACGCACGTATGCCGCCAAAAGCGTGAGTAGTAGCGGGGCGATGGTGGTTGCCCACCTCCTTTGCCACCACGTGCCGGCATGGGGCTCGTCGATGCTGAGTGACAGGGTCTGTTTGATGAGATCGTCGAAGTTCTCGTAGTCGGCGGAAAACGACAGCACGCGGCGGTGCTTGAGCGCAGACGCGTCGGCGTGCTGTGCAGGCGTGGCACCACTGGCGTGCAGGTATAGCAATTGTCCCTTTTCCATGGATGTGGCGGCCGACTGGGTTGAGTTGGTGGGTTTGAAGGTGTGGGTTTTGGGGTGCGTGGCTTCGGTGCGTGGGTTGGCGCACGTGCCGCCTGGGGTGGTGCAGGTGGCATGTTGTTGCACGCGCCTGTGCACTCTTCAGTCTTTTCTATCACTTCACTTTTCTTTTCCTTCACTTCGTTTCACATTGGTTTTCACATCGGTTCACATCGGTTTTCTTTCACTTCACTTTTTGCTTGGCTTCTCTTTTCACTTCGGATTTCACTTCGTTTTCTTTTTACTTCACTTTTCATTTCACTTGGCTTTTAGTTTCACTTGGCTTTTCACTTCGGATTTCACTTCGTTTTCTTTTTACTTCACTTTTCATTTCACTTGGCTTTTCACTTCGGTTTTCACTTCGGTTTTTTTTTTCACTTTGGTTTTCTTTTCACTAGGCTTTTCTTTTCTTCCCTCTCCCTCCCCCTTCCCTCCCCCTTCCCTCCTAAAATTTACATTCCTCCACACTTTCATCATTCGATATCTCTTATATACGTCCACATGGGCTTCATGCTTGCTTGCCCGGCGCATTAGTCATACTTGGAGAACTCGGGCAACCAGTATTGTCTCAAGTGTTTCTGTTTCTTGCCAATGGCACCAATCTCCTTCACTTCCGCGGCGTCCAAGCTGAAATCAAAGATATCGGCAAACTGCGCAGTTCTCTCCGCATTGGACGATGTGGTAACCGGCAAAATATTCCTCTCAAGCACCCACCGCAACAACACCTGCGCCGGACTCTTCTTGTACTTCGAAGCCAAGCTCTCCAAATACTCGTTGAACTCCTTGGAATTGCCCTTGGTGATAGGGCCAAGAGGCGAGTAAGCCTCAATGAGAATGCCGTTTTCTTGGCAGAACTCCACAACCCCCGGCGTTTGGTCCTGCAAAAACGCATTGAACTCGATCTGGTTCACCACCGGCTTGATCTTGGCCACCTCCAAAACTTTCTGCAAGTCCTCGACCCGGAAATTCGAAACTCCAATCGACTTCGTCAACCCTTCCTCCACACACTGCTCCATGGACTTCCACGCCTCCACAAGGTCAAAGCCTTGGTGCTCCTTGGAGATGAATGGCGAGTGCAACAAATACAAATCCGTGTGCGACACCTTCAATTTCTCCTTCAAGTGTACCCGCAACGAGTCAACTGGCTTCCCTAACCGCGAGAAAACCCGGTGGCTGGAGTCTCCCGTCAGAAACTTGTCGGTGAGGAAGTATGAAGTCCGATCAACTCCTGCTAACGCCTCGCCAATTTCCTTGTCTGTGTTGTAAATCTCCGCTCCGTCAATGTGCGTGAACCCTTTGGCCAACGCCGTCTTTAACGACTTGACCAATCCTTCGTCCACTTCATCATCGCTCATCTTGAACCAGCGCGTGCCTGCACCGTAAGCCACAGCTGGGATGGCATTGCCGTCTGCTAATTTAAATTGATTTCCTACCAAAGACATTTTCTGTTTTGTTGTTTTGCTGTATTGCTAAAAAAGCTGCGAAGTCGTGGGTATTTATACCCCTCTGTTGCAAAAGTAGGGGTTGCCGCACTGGTGGACTCCGTGCAGGACCCACTCCGCAAACACACCCCCCGCAGCCACACATTACGTCCGTCCGCGCAACGCACATATTAGTAAGCAAGCCACACGGTTTTATGCAGGACAGACAATTGGCCTCTGGTTTCAATAGGGTGGGAGTGTGGTGCACATATCTCGTGTTTAAGGCAAGATCGGTACACTACACTTGCGCCGATGCGGTGGTGCGCGGTGGGTTGCGCGGTGAGTTGCCCGAGCCGGTGCGCGCACGTGCGCAGAATCACGTGCACAAGCGTCTCGTTGCCCGTGGATTCCCCGGGCTTCATTGCTCCAGCATGTATCCTCTGCCTGGGTATCTCATCTAAGCTGATCATCTTGTATATATACGCTGAAAATTGAATTCGTGATTATAGTCCAAGACTATACAACATAGAGTGTAGCACGACTGCGACAAAGTGCCAACGGCTTGACCCACTCAAATGGCATGACACATCCCACCACAATTGGCCTCTGCCATTGGCGAAACACCTCACCCAAAAATGTAAATTTGCTTTTCAACCTTTGGAGGTCTAGGGTACAATCCTTGCATATAGGTGTCATGGCCTGACATTGAGTCCACTAGTAGCTGCCGTCAATCACCGTGACTGCATGGCCAGCGACAAAGATGTCATCACCAACTTGCACAGAAACCTGGCCGTTTCTATTCAAGACCGTGCCCTGAGTAAGTGTCAAGGACCCCTTGAACCCAGCAGTGTCCCGGAGAAGTGCACCTGAGGCGCCCGAGCCCGAGCCGCACACGGGGTCTTCGGGCATCCCCACAGCCGGCGCAAAGGTCCGTGTTTCGTAATGGCTGCCCTCATGTAAGCCCATGATTTGGAGGCCGCTGTAGCCCAAGCGCTTGCAAACATCAGTGATTGCGGCCATGTCTGGTTTGAGCCCAAGGACCTCTTGAGCACTTTGAAGCTCAATGGTACACCAGACAGGCCCAACTTCGAAAACAGAGAGGTTCTGGACCGTCTTCACCCCAATACTGGCAAGCACAGCTTGCTTGTCTTCCGAAAGAATTGGCTTGTTCCGCGCGTAAGGCAATGCAAACTGGATCTTGCCGTCCTCGGATACTTGCAATTGCACCAAGCCAGCCTTGCACTCCTGAACAATCTTGCCGTTCTTGGGTTGAATCAAGCCCTTGTCCAAGAGTGCCTGACACGTGCCAATGGTGGGGTGGCCTGCGAATGGGAGTTCATTATCTGAAGCGAATATCCGTACTCGGTAGTCAGCCTCGGGTGACGTTTTGGCCACGACGAATGTAGCCTCCGACAAATTGGTCCACGCAGACATCTGGGCCATCTGTGAGTCGCTGAGGTGGTCTGCGTCGAGAAAAACCGCCACAGGGTTTCCCTTGTACTTCTCCTTGGTAAAAACGTCAACCTGCTTGAAGGAAGGCATTCTTGATGATGAGGATGTTGTCAAGCAAGCTTTTGTTGGCGAGCTTCCGCTCCAAATATAGTAATTCTGCGAGTGACTCACAGAGTGACTCAAAAGCAGCCGATCGCGCAAGTATGGTGACACCTGAGATGGCCGGGTTTGAAAACAAAACGCCCAAGCCCAAGCCAAAGCCCACTAGCCAGACTTTTCCGCAAAGCCCCCCTTTAATCCGAAAATATCCCCTCTGTTGGAAACGGTCCACCTTCAGCACCCACTGGGCCGCCTGCACTTGGCACCACACGCGCGTTTCACGTGGGCACGGTTTTGCAGCAGGCTCGCATTCGCACCCTCGGCGCTCATGCGCTTTTTGCAGCTCCACTGAGGACATCCTGAAACAAACCACAAACACCGTCACGTGCAGAAAGGATCAACACCTATAAAACTAGCACGCCCCCATTTCGAAAGAAGCCAAAATTAAGTTCCAATTGCTCCACCTTTTTCATGCCGGCCATCCAAGTAGCCGCGGATCCGGCGACGGTCACATGCCCAGACCCGGTCCAAGCATCAAGGCGAAATCAGGGTGAATCGGAGCAAAACTTCCATCAGTTTCAAGAAAGAAAAGTGGTTGTCGATGGAGACGTTAGGGGGTTGTGGAGGGATAAGGATTATTAATCCACAAGCCACTCGGGGTCGTGGCTTGACCAGCTTACACAGCTCGGAGAAAACGGCGCGGCGGTTTCCCAAAAGAGGCAAAGCCGTCAATACCAGAGCTTTTTCGTCGCGGCACGGAGTGCGTGGAAATTAGTCAGCCGTTCGGTCGCGCGGGCATTCACCCCTTTTGGGCCTCCAGCCCGCCGGGGCTTGCACCGAGTTGCGCTTCTGCCGTGCGCTCCCGTCTCGAGCCGAAGAGTACTTAATGTACGTCATTTCCTCCCCCTGACCCCCAACCAAAACCTGCTTTGCATTCTTCACCGATACCTTTCCAAACAATCCAAGTCGGCAGGACTTTTCTACTACTTCCGTGAACCTTTTTACGAGAACCCTGCTCGGTTCTAGAAATCACAGAGCAAACCGTCACTGACACCCTCACAGCAATCCAATGTCTGCGCCAAAAGATTCGGCTTCTGCGCTGGAAGTTGAGTCTAATCTGGTTCAAAACTTCCATGGCACTCCGGAACAATTGACTCTGGAAAACGCCGACCAGGCGCTTCCTGAGGATTACAACAGGGAACCGTTGAGCCGGTCCCAGTCGGTCATTCAAAGAATGCAGACTAGTTACTCGTTTTTCAACGAGAAATTGCGCAGTCAAAGAAAGTCTTTGCTCTACCAGACATTGAAGAATTACACCATCATAGGCTTGTTGGTGCTTGCCATCTTCTCCATCTACTGGGGCTCGAACTTCGAGAGGGCCTCTAGATACAAGAACCTCCGCATGCTTGTCGTGATCGATGATACAGAGACTATCAACGGAACGGAGCCAGCCATTGGTAATGCTATGAACGAATTTTTGTCGTCTCCTAAAGCGCTTGCGTACGGGGGCTGGGAAATCCAAAACATGACCGAGTTCCGCGAGTTGGCTCGAAGCCACGACAACGACATCGAGGCAGAGATCAAGAGACAAATCCACCACCAGAGATTTTGGTCGTCTATCTATGTTAAAGCGAATGCAACGTACAACTTGAAACAAGCCATCATCAAAGGTGACACCAGTTACAATGTGTCTTATAACTCCTTGGTCTCCTTTTACGAGACTGGAAGAGACCTCATGGCAATGAACCAATACGTGACTCTCAATGTGCAGAAGATCAACTCTGAATTCTTGCGCAAGCAGCATAATATCAGTCAAAGCATGTTTTCTGGCGAGGATCTTCTGAGCATATTCTCCAATATTAAATCTGTGCAAGTGGCCGCAACGCCTTTGGACATGACATTCGTGGATTTGATACCCGTGACCCAGTCTGTGTTGACGGCGCCCTCGCAAGTCGGTTTCATCTACATGATCATTGTCACGTTTTTTGCGTTCAACTTCTTCGCCGACGTCCACAAGGGCGTCGCGGCCTCTGGAGTCAAACTCCCCCAATTGGTCTTGTACCGGGTTTTGGCAGCCGTTGTGGGTTTTTTCTTCATCAGTTTCTTCTTTTCCTTGGTCACCCTCGCGTTCCAGGTGAAGTTTCGCGCCGCCTTTGGATTGTCTGGGTGGTTGGTGTATTGGGCCACGAATTTCCTTACCATGTGGGCTGTGGGTGCTATGAACGAGGCTATGGCAATGATTTGTATCATGCTCTATCCACCATTGGTGGGATTCTGGATGTTGTTTTGGGTGATTCTCAACATCTCTGCCACGTTCGCACCGATTGCATTGACCCCCAAGTTCTACAGATACACTTACGCCATGCCAATTCATGCCGCCTACGAGATCACGAAGGTGATTTTATTCGACACATACAAGGGAGCCATGGGCCGGAACTACGGGATCTTGATTGCCTGGATTGCCATTTCCACAATCTCCTTGGTTTTCTCGTTCATTGTGTTTGCCCGGGTGATGGGCAAGCGCGCCAAGGCGGAAAGAAAGAAGATTGAGGAGGAGATCATTGCAAAGGTCAGCAAGGAGCAGGGAGATACCATCAGGTTTTGATCTTTGCAGAAGCATTTTCGCCCGAAATCAATGATATTTAATATAGAAGCAACCACGGCCGCCCGATGCGCGAGGCGCCGTCTCCATACACAATGCATAATTAAGCCTTAGAACTACACTGTCATTGATTAAGCCCTCAAACTACACTTTCATTAATGAAGCCCTTAAACTACACTGTCATTGATTAAGCCCTAAAACTACATTTTTATTAATGAAGCCCTAAAACTACACTGTCATTGAATTAGGCCCTTGTGAAGCCGACCGTGCGTCACGTGACCGGCAGCAATCGCTCTGGATTTGCCCGGCCGGCAGCCCGCCACAGACCGCGGGAATAGTGACCTTGCAGTTTGCTGTCGGGTTGGTTTACCCCTTTCGTGCCTATTGCAACCCTCCTAATCAGGCGGGAAGATCCCACATCTGCATTGTTTCAGCGTCGTCTCAACATTGTTTCAGCCTTGTGTGAGCTCTGTTTCCGCATTGTTGCAGCAGCCCTCAAACAAGCTGGTGGCAGGCACGCGCGCGCCCCCGAATGCAGTCTATTTACATAACATCTGAGCTGATCCGAAAATTAAACCTTCACCCACCGTTGTATATTCTTTTGGCTGATCAACCACCCGATCTTTTCGAGAAACGAGCACCCTGTTGGCATTGCAGTCGACCCAGGACCCAAGCAACACCGTCCCTCACCCAGCGCGTCTTTTCAGCGCCGAAATCGGCCCACAGTTCAAGAACTTACAACGACCACCATCGCCTCTCCCTGGTTTACCCCCTCTGATGTCCCAACCACGGAAAGAAGACATCCGGGGGCAGCTCTCGGAAATCCAGAAAAAGCTCTTTGGAGCGGGGCGGCCTAAAACGGAAGACCCCGCCCTCCAGACCCCTGTCGGCCCGCCTCCTTCAAATCTTTCGGTATTGCGGCGAAACGTGCCCCAAACGGGCCCCAGCACGCCCCAGCAGCAGGTGGCCAGCTCGGCGCGGATCCCCCAGCCCAACCCCCAGTTGCGGCCCGAGTCAAAGGGCAAGGACATGGACTTTGTGGTGGGGCTAAGCGAAAACTTGTTGAACGAATGTAGACGGCTTTCTGCGGAAAACCACACGCTCAAGTCCAAGATGAAGACGGTGCTGGAGGAGATCAGCAACTACAAGGCACAGATCATGCAGTTTTCCAAGACCCGGCTGCTAGCAGCCAACAACGAGTCGGACCTCAAGGACAAGAACTGGGAGTTGGAGACCAGTGTGGCCACCTTGGGCGAGGAGTTGGACTCGTTGCGCGTGGCCAACGAGAAGTTGGTTCAGTCGCACAACGAGGCCATGATCCGGCTCAGCGGCTTGCAGCGGGACAACGACGAGTACCACTTGAAGTCGGTGACCATGGCGGCCGAGTATGGCAAGACAAAGGAGCAGTTGAAGCGGGAGAACTTTGACTTGACTCTGCGAGTCGACGAGTTGAACGACGAGAACGAGGCTTTGCATTTGAAAGTCTCGGAGTTGGCCGAAAACGCCCGGCTCGCGGTGAACTCGGCCCCCGCTGCTCTGGCTCCTGGCCTGGACTCCGCCGGCTTTGTTGATGTCGGCAAGGCCATAGCTGCCAACGACCAGGATCTAGACAGCGATATCCACGATTTGGACCAGATTCTCAGTGACTCGAAGCGCTTGCTAGACACGCAGAACGATCCCAAGAGCACAGACTTGGAGATCGAAACCATCAAAGCAAACTTGGCCCATTCCAACCTCACGATATCGCGTCTCAGAGCGGCCCTCCTCAAGGTGAAAAACCACGCATCCAACAGAAATACCCCCAAGAGCACCAAGACTGTCAAGTACAGAGACTTGCCCCTCAAGCTGGCAAAATCCCAAACCGCCTATACCCCTGCCAAGCGAAACTCCAAATTCATCTTGTTGAACGACTCCGAGCATGAATCGAATGATGAACTGGGTGCCTGGCCAAACGAAGAAAACTGGGAGGATTACATTGGCGGAAATGATGCCAATGGCACCCCCTCCAAGCCCTCTCGGCGTATCGTTGGCGACTCCGATGGTTCCGACAGCGACGGCTCGCAAGTCTCTCACCTCGAGAACCAGCTCAAGAGAACTAACTCGTATCTTCAAGACACCGACAGTTCTGAGCTGGACTTCGAGGCTCCCAAGAAGTCTTTCGGGCACAGGGTTCTTTCCCTGGAGTTGACGAATGCTAGCCAGCTGGTGACAGAGGAGCAGGTTCAAAGGTTTGCCGCAGACAACAACTTGGTCATGCTCACTCTGGATGCCTATGCAAAGCTTGAGTTCAACGACATCTCTGACATGAGCGTTGAGAGAATATCCACGGCGCTAGACACGAAAGGCTACATTCTTTTGAGCAAACTGGAGCACGAAGAGTTGATCAATGAGCAAGAAATGAGGAAAAGACTAGAGGCTACAGGAATTGTTTCCATCCCTAACGAAGAGCTAGATGAACTCAAATCGGTTGGCAAAAAGTATCTCCAGCCCGAGTATTCTTATCTCTCCGAAAAATTGAAGGACTTTGGCTACGAACCCATAGATGCAGAACACCTTTCAAGCCTCAGAAAACACGAGGCCACCGTTGAATCGCCATCAGAGGCGTTCCTCTTTTCTAAGTGCAAGGCCATGAATCTTCGCCCGGTAAAGTTTGATGAATTCAACCATTTGAAGTCTTTGGAGGCAGATTACGAGCAGCCGCTGAAGCTGTATCTTGCCCTGAAGGCCGACGAAATTGGACTCAAAGTGATGGCGTCAAAGGAATTTGAGGCATTAGAACAGAAAGCAAACTCCCCACTGTTGAATCAGATCAAGGCCGCATCGAAAAAGATTGGCTTCACTTTGGTCAAGACTGATGAAGTAGCTGACCTCTTGCACCCAGACAAGGAGACTATCCTGGGATTGGCCCAAAAGAACGGTATGTCCATCCTTGATGCAGCCGAGCTAAACAAATTGACAAATCCAACCATGGAAGACCTCGAAGCAAAAGCACACGAGTCACACCACAAGCTTCTCAAGGAGGAAGAATATAACAATCTCGTCAATCCACCACTCAGTTTCTTAGAGACTAGAGCTAAGGCATCAAATCTCAGATTGATTCTGGACGATGAATATGCCAATTTCAAATCTCCGTCGATCGAATCCATGAGAGAAAAGGCCACTGGTCATAAAATTGTCAAGAATGAGGCTTATGAAAAATTAAATAAGTTGGCTCATGAACCATCACTCGCTCACGTGAAGAAACATGCGGAGAAGTACGATCTTGTGACTCTTTCTTCGCCGGAGTATACCTCCTTGTATAACCGAGCCAACGAGCCAACTGTGGACACTTTGGAAACACATGCGCGTGAAAAGGGCTATTTACTCGTCAAGGATAAAGATTATTCAGAAATGAAACATTTGTTAGACAACCCAGATTTGAAGTATTTGAATTCCAAGGCAAAAACTTTCAACTCCGTTGTGATCGAGGCTGCAGAACTAGACGTCTTGAAAGAAAATCAAGAATCCATGAAACAAAACATACATGATTTGAAGAAGACAAACGAGGAATTGCTGTCAACCACAGAGAAACTTAGCTCTGAGCTCGAAAACCCCTCGAAGGATTATCTTACACTGAAGGCAAGGGACATTAATTGCATGATTATAGAGAATGACGAGCACACAAAGCTCCAAAAATTGGCCCGTGACCCCGAAATCACTCACATCAGCCAGAAAGCTCAAGAAGCTGGTTACGAAGTAATCAAGAAGCTGAAACTCGAAGATCTTCGAACAAGAGTTCAGTCACCAAGTCTTGAGGAAGTGAAAAAGCATGCAGCATCACACGGGCATACCCTCTTAGCGAATGAAGAGGCATTGTCACTTTCTAGGAAAGCGAATAACCCTACAAATGAGGAATTGTTTGGATTTGCCAAAACTCGGGAGATGTCACTTCTCAGCAGCACAGAGCACGACAGTCTCGAAAAGGCCGCCCAGTCTCCAAGTCTTGATGTCATGAAGAAGACTTCAAAAAGCATTGGGTACGGAGTTATCAAAGCCGAGGAGCTTTCAAGGCTCCAGAAGATTGCAAATGAGCCAACAGTCGATTACTTAAGCAAAAAGGCTGCCACCTTGTCAATGAAACTATTGCCAATTTCGGAGTTCAATAGCATTCAGGAAAGCATTGATAATCCTGCATTAGACCATTTGAAGGAGAAAGCCAATCAAGAAGGCTTTGATTTAATTGATCAGCAGCTGCACGCAGAATTGAAGCGAAAGGTTGAAGCCCCAGAGTTAGAGGAGATTGAGGAGAAAGCAAATGTGCTCGGCATGCAACTCTTGAAGAAGAGTGAATTCTTAAATCTCAAGGAAGCCGTGGAATCACCAAGCTTGCTGCAAATCTCCGAGAAGGCGAGAGCCTTAAACCATCAAGTAATAGAAGACACCGTCTTCGACTCTTCAGAATTCGCGATCGAAAGAGCCAGAAAGCATGGATTGAAAGCTATTGATTCGAAGGAGTATACAAGAATTTATGACACCATAAATTCACCATCCGCTGATTTCATAGTGTCCAATTCTGATGCTGTGGGTTTGGTTTCTATTGCTAAAAAGGAACATGAAAAACTCAGCAACCTAGCAAGCAATCCCCTGAAAGACTTTTTGCAGACCAAAGCCGCCTTGCTTGGATTGCTGGTCTTGTCTACTTCGGATTTGAAACAATTGGAAGAAAAACTCGAGTCTCCTTCATTGCAATATCTCGGAGATAAGGCTGAAAATTTGGATCATTCTATAATTGTCAAAAAAGAGTTGGACGATATGAGGAGGAAGCTCGAGGCTCCAACAGAAGAAGAGTTGGCGTCTGCGGCTAAAAGGCTCGAATTAGATGTCATTAGCATTGACCAACTCGAAAGGATGAAGGAACAAATGGAAAAGCAAAGTGAGGCATTGAAAGAAACTAACGAAAAGTTGGAGGCTCCATCTCTTGATTACTTGAAAATCCACAGCAAGAACCACGATTATGAATTGAGGTTATCTGAAGAATTGAAAGAGCTTGAACGCTTATCAAGAACTGGACCAGACAGACTCGGTGAATTGGCCGCCGAACTTAATCAGAAAGTAATGCTGGAGGAGGAGTTTGTGCACTTGAACAGAGTCGCTCACAATCCTAATCTACAGGAGCTTCAAGTGTTCGCCGAAAAGCATCATAGTGTCATCTTGAGCGATGCTGAGCACACAAAACTTGTTAAGGCAGCTAATGAACCTGACATATCGACCATTAACGAACACGTTGAAAGAAATCTGCACGTGATGGTGCCCAAGGAGAAGTTCATCGCAACAGAAAATCGTGCTCTTAAGCCCACAATATCACAGCTCGAAGAGTCAGCAAAAACACATGGACATGTTATACTTGAAGGGACTGAACACGAAAGGTTGCTCCAGCTGGACAAGAATCCTAGCTTGCTGAAGATCAAAAAGGATGCAGAAAAACACGAGCGTATACTTCTTTCGAAGAAGGAGCACCAAAGTCTAGTTTCTCTCACACAAACACCACCAATCGATCATGTGATTGACGTTGCAAAGAAGTTGAAGCATGTAGTCGTCTCAGAAGATGACTATAATTTAACTTTAAAGCGAGCAAACAACCCCACGTTGATGCAATTGAAAGAAAGTGCCAGTGATCACAAATGCGAGGTCGTTGAGAAAGCGAAACTCGCTTCGCTTAAGTCTCTCGCTGAAGCGCCACCTCTTGGACATGTAGCTGATATGGCTAAATCACATGACCACACCGTCTTGTCGCTCGTGGAATTTGAAGCTTTGAAGAAGTCCGCAAATGACCCAGGGTTGGACAGATTGAGTGATTTATCAAAGAAATATGATTGCGCTGTTGTGGCCGAAAGTGAGCTTAAGGAAATGCGGGGTCTTATTGAATCTCCTTCAATCGAGTTTCTTCGCTCTAAGGGTGCTGCCCATAAGCACAGTGTCATTCCAGACTCCGAGCTTGCAGACATAAGGTACAAGGCGCAAAATCCTCTGGCCTCTCAAATCAAGAAGTCGTCCAAATCTCATAATTTGATTGCTCTTCCAATTGATACACACTCTGAATTGAAGAGATTGGCAAATAAGCCAGATTTAGAGCATGTCAAGCTGAATGCCGACCGATTGGGATATGCCGCTATCAGCAAGAGTGACCTCTTGGAGTTGAAGAGGTCTATTGAGAATCCATCAATGGAGTTCTTGAAAGAGAAGATATCAACCAATGGATTTGTGGCTGTACCAAGTCTGGAATTCGAAAAACACCTCGAAGACAAAGAGAAGATTAAAACAATGAAGCTCATCACATACGGCGAGTATACGCAGTTGAAATCAGTGATGAACCTGCCATCCTTGGAATTTTTGGAAGAGAAAGCACAAGAACATGGCCACGTTATTGTTGAAAAGACAGAGTACAAGGACATGAAGGCTCAGCTAGCGTCACCAAGTGAAAGTTATTTGACGCAAAAGGCCGAGGACATCAATAAGTGCATGATTGACCAAGTCGATCTAGAAGCTTTGCAAGAATTATCTCAATCTCCCAGCGATGAGTGGCTTCACGAGAAAGCCAAGAACAAGGATAAGATTCTCTTGTCTATCGATGAACACGAAAATCTTGCCAAACGTATAGACCTGCCAACAGTCGAATACCTTAGAACTCATGCCGAGAATCTTGGATCTAAACTCATTAGAGCTGCAGAATTGGAGGAATTAGTGTCGATACTGAAGACACCCACTCTCGATTTCCTCAAGAACAACTTGAAGTCATTTGAATATGAGGCAGTTCCTGTCACTCGATCCAACGAATTGAAGAATATTGAGCAGAGATACAAATCCCCTAGCTTGGAGTATTTGTCGGAGAATGCAGTCATCAATGGACACCAAATTATTCTCAGTGTTAAGATTGAAGAAATGGAGAATATAAAGTTGCAACATGAGAGCCCATCCGTTGAGTATTTGGAAGAGCAAGCAGAAAAGAAGAATTTGAAATTGCTTGCAGCAAAACGGGTGTCAGATTTGATTGATGCGGAACAAGCGTACAAAAACCCAACCGTGTCATACTTGGCTGATAATGCAGAACTTCACGATAAGAATCTTATTTCGAAAGAAGAGCACAAGAGCTTGATTTCGCCAACACTTCCAATTTTGCAGTCAAAAGCTAAAACGCACAACCACTCGCTTGTACCGAGCGATACATTGCAGTCTTTGGAAGAGATGAAAATTCAATTCATGGCTCCGACTTTGGAATATCTTAGAGAGAAAACATCAAGTCTTGGGTATGAAGTGGTTTCAGGAGAAGACCTCTCGCTGTACAAGAAAACCGTTTTGGCTTTAGCAGCTTCCGAAAATATGGTGTTCGAGAAAACAAGCTTGTTAGAGAAGTACCAAGCAGAGATGACCGAAAAACTCGAACAAGCCGACGGAAAGCTCAGGGACACGGAGAAACAAGCTCTAGAACTCCAGCAATCTCACGATAGTCACATGGAACTGTTAAAGTCCGCCGACTATTTGCGTAAAAAAGCAGAAGATGCAGGCCACACACTCATTACCCCAGAAGAGGCAAAGGAATATGAGCAATTCAAGCAGTTTGATGTTCCGAAAATTGAAAGTTACGCCTCAAAGGCAGGATTCACTATCCTTGCAGCTGAAGTCTACCAGAAGTTGAAAAATGAGCACGAGGCACCCGATCTTGATTACTTGATCGAGAAAGCAGAAAAACACGAGCATACAGTTGTGCTTAAATCCGAACTTATCAGATTACGAGACAAGGACGAGAAGACGATAGCAGTTTTGGCACGAGAGCAAGGGAAAGTGGCAATTACTGACGAGGAACTGGAAGCTTTGCAGAAAGAGATAGCGAGCCTCAAAGAGAAATTGACGACGCCTCTGGAGGAATATCTCCGCGCCAAAAGTCTTGCTGCGGGCTCCATCTTGATCGAGAAAAACGAGCATGATTCCATGATGAAACAGATGAAAGCTGAACCCACATTAGCGAGCCTATCTGCAGGCGCAGCCAAACTCCATCATGTTCTCGTTTCTGACGAAGAGCATCAAAGGTCTCAGGTGCCACTTGCCTCGCAAATGGAAGCAGCTGGTTTGAAACACTTGACCAATGCGGAATACGAGGAGCTCATGGCGCAAGTAAACGAGCCGTCGTTGGAGTTTATGCACGAGAAGGCCGCGCTGCAGGGACACAGTTTAATTCCTGCAGGCGATCTTTCTATACTTCAGGAGAAGTCTAAACAAACACTTGCGGAAAAAGCTGAACTCGATGGCATGGCTGTGATTGACAAGGCAATGTTCAAGGCATTGAACCGGAAGTCAAGCAAGCTAAAAGTCCTAGAGAAGGACTTAGAGAACCCCTCCATCGACTACTTAAAGGCCTTGGGTGCGAAGTCCAATTGCGTTGTTATCAGCACACATGAGTTCGATGAATTGAAGAGCGAACTGGAGAAGACCGTGTTCGAGAAAGCTGCCACAATGTCTTTAGTGGCTATTCCCGTTTCTGAATTCAAGCAATTCAAGGATGCTTTCTACGAGCCTTTGTCATCGAAAGCCCAACGAGAAGGAAAAGTTGTTTTGGATGCCACTGAGCACCAGAGACTACTTAGTCCGGGGGTTCATGATGTCGGAGTGCTTGCAAGAAACCTTGGTTATGTTATCCTCGCCAGAGACGATTTCGAAGCAATGGAGAGGAGCATGGCCGAGAGCTTGGAGGAGAAAGCTTCTAGGTCTGGGTCTCACCTCGTGTCTCTGGCCGAGTACCAGGATCTCAACCGTGATCAGAAGAGATTGGCGCAAATGGAAAAAGCTCTCGAAGACCCTAGCTTCCTTTCGAAGCAGTCAAGAGCCATTGATAAAGAGCTTATAGACGCCAACGAGTTGCAAGACTTAAGGATGCCTATTGAACAAAAAGCACAAAGTTTGGGAATGCAGCTTATTCCTCTTGGGGAACTCAAAGAACTCCGCCTGAAGTTGGCCAATCCTGACTTGGAGGATACGCGGAGGGCTGCTCATTCATTCAACCATGAGCTCGTGCCCGAAAGTGAGCTTCTTGCCCTTAAAGAACAGTCGGCAAAAACCATTGAAGACCACACGAGAGGCAAAGACATAAGAGTCGTGAAGAACTCCGAATTTGATGACTTGCTCTTACGGGCAAACAAACCTTCGCTTGAGTTACTTGCAAATCATGCCTCAAATAATGGAATGGTTCTTGTCAGTGAGGAAGATTTCGAGTTCATGAAGAATAACACGGAGGAGACTTTAGTCGAGAAGGCGAACCAAGCTGGATTCGCTCTCATTGGCATAGCCGAGCTCGAGAGCTTGAAGGCCCACAGCATCTCGCCCACTAGAGATTTCTTAAGTGTCAAAGCAACAAGCTTGGGATGCAGCCTCATAGCTGATGATGAACTCGATTCATTCTTGGCGGAGAAGGGCCTCAAAGCCGTTCCGTATAATGAGTATGACTCGTTTTTGCGGAAGGTTGATTTGGAAAACATGGACGAGGATGGAATGGCAGAGCTCCAAGAGCGATTACGCGTTCAAGGGTACACTGTGATGCACACATCCAAATACAACTTCATGACACCAGATTTGCTGGAATGTACCGAAGAGGATTTGAAAACCCAGGCCAAGGCTAGAGATATGTTAGTTTTTGCTAAGTCCGACACCCAAGCAGAAGAAGTCAAAAATTGGTTGGAGGAGAGGGGCTACAAAGTCACAAGCGACGATGGTGACGCGGAACTATTTGAAGATGCAGACGACTCGTTCAATATTGAGAATTTAGAGAAGCTTTCATCTCTGCTAGGAATGGTCGTCGTTGAAAAGGATGTTTACGAATCCATGCAAAAGAAGGAGCTCACAATGGAGGACCTCGTATCCAAGCTGAGAGATCTCAACTTGTTTGTTTTGGAGAAGAACGAGTACCAGGAACTCAAAGATGCTGCAGACCACGTTTACACAGAGGAGGAACTCCATTTCAAGGCCCAAGAACTTGGCTTCAAACTCACGCCAATGTCGCAATATCATGCCATGAAACAAGCCAGTGAAGTGCTTCAGGACCCCAGCATGTTTGCCGCTGCAGGCAGAGACTTGAAGTACATCTGTGTTCCAGAGAAGGCATTCGTGCCAACAACAAAGGTGAGGAGTCCAGAGACCGGCAAAGTCACGCTTATACCAACCACCTACTATGAAAAATTGAGCAAGTGTGAGGCCTTGAACGTTGAAAAATTGAGCGATGAGGCATTCAGAAACTATGCAGCAAAGAGGGGCTTCAACAAAGACATCAGCACCCCTTACACCCCGGTTATGGATCCAAAACACGAAGAGTATTATAACTTGTCTCCAGATGCATCTTTGGGAACAAGCCCAATCAGCCCAAGGGACGTTAAGGCAGACAAACAGGCACATCAATTGGGCAAGCAGGCCGGGCTCTCGTCACACGACTCCGTGAGGTCGCAGCTTAGTAACGTTGTGGATTCGCTCACAGGCGTCTCTATTGCCACCAACATCTCGTTGACTGACCGTTCCATGATTCAGGCCATTACACAAGTTGTGATTGGTGAGTACTTGTTCAAGTATTACAGAAGGCTCGGTCCATTGAGCTCTATATCAGCAAGTCGTCATGAGAGATACTTCTGGGTGCACCCCTACTCTTTGACTCTCTATTGGTCTTCATCAAATCCTGTTTTGACCAATCCTTCGGAGGTCAAGACAAAGGCAATGGCTATAGAGCGAGTTGAAAGTGTGGATGATCACAATCCATTACCAACGGGGCTTCATTACAAATCCATCGTGGTCCACTGTCGCTCCAAGTCGATCAAAATTACGTGTCCAACAAGACAGAGACACAACATTTGGTACAACGCTTTGCGGTACCTCGTGAACCGGAACATCACGGAGCTTGATTTCAAGCTGAAGGTGAACGACACGCAATACTCAAAAACACAAGAACGGCAAGACCCAGATGAGCTGTTCTTGCCAGATTTGGACTTTGAAAGCTCCAATAGACACGCGTTCCCTCGCTCATCTACGATTCTGCGGTCAAAGTCCCGCACCAGTATTGCAAAAAGCAAGCTCGCTCCTGAAAGGGAGTCTCCCAGATGATTGGGAAGCTGGCGGAGAGACCTGAAAGACCAATAGATACATACTTATGCATAATATACAAGAGATCGGTCGAAGAGAAAAGATTAGTAATTGGTAGAACTGGAAGAATCCAGAAAAGCACATCATATTTATCATATTTGAATTTCTCAAGTTAGACGGGACATACATCCACCTTACTTAGCAGCCAACAATTGGGTGAACTCTTGGATGTCGATTTCACCGTCGTTGTTTGTGTCAGCCTCCTTGATCATCTGGTCGACGTCAGCATCGGACAACTTTTCGCCGATAGAAGTTAGCACGTGTCTCAACTCAGCAGCGCTGATTTTGCCATCGCCGTTTCTGTCAAACACCTTGAAAGCCTCGGCAATCTCGGCCTCGGAATCCGTGTCTTTCATTTTTCTGGCCATCATGGTCAAAAACTCTGGGAAGTCGATGGAGCCGTCGCTGTTCATGTCGACCTCGTTGATCATGTCGGTCAACTCGCTCTCCGATGGGTTCTGGCCCAAAGATCTCATGACGGTACCCAACTCCTTGGTGGTGATTTTTCCATCACTGTCTTTGTCAAACAAAGAGAAGGCCTCCTTGAATTCTGCGATTTGTTCCTCGGAAAGTTTTTCTGCCTTTGCCATGTTAGTGTTTGTTCTATTAGAAAAGTCTTCGGGATCAGGAGGAACTATTGAGCGAAGCTCATGCATCAATGCCTTCGGGAATTGAGCGGATTGCCCTGCGTAGCACGGAACCAGACGCGGCTAACAAACAGGAAGATCCTCGAATATGACACGAAGCAGAAACAAATCGCTCTTCCGGTGCAAGAATTAAAGGGCTGGAACGGGCCGGTGTCACGACGCGCTTCGAGGGAGATCACCACGTCATGTTGATCTCGGCGGCGGCCCCGTTGTCCTTGATCCACAAAGCTAGGGAGCCAGACTCTTGCGGTTCTGCATCGAGGCTTTTAGCCCAGTGGCATTGACGGTCTGCAAAGTCGTACCAGTTTCCGGCCGACTTATAAATAAAAACATACCATTATGGTTTGGGAAAGTACAGGGATAGTAGCGTGGGAGTGGGCGAACCTATTGTCAAAAAAAAGGCTGTTCCGGCACACAGACGCGCACCAACCCCAGCGCGAAAGACAGCAAACCGCAAGACAGCCCGTGGGCTTGACGGGAAAACGGTGCAAGGTGGCAAATACCCTTGGCCACGATCTGTTTTCTGCCATTTCGTTGTGTTTCGTTTCGTTTTTGTGCCTGTTTCAGGCACGCTTCGTATCTTTCTTTTTCACGCTTCGGGTCCGCTTTTCTTCATCGGGTGGGTTTGCACCGCTGCCCCTTCTCATGCAGATTCCTTGTTACGGCAAGAGTGTATTTTTTGCTCGTGCGTGAAGCGCACGCCAGTCTGGAAGCACGCTCGAAAGGCCAAAAATAAACCGTTCGCACCCGCAGGTGTGCGGTCAGTGTGCAGGACGGCGCCAAAGCCCGGTTTGGTCGTCAAAATGGGCAAGTCGCGGATCTAGCGACAAGCCCCTGGCCACAGAAAATATCCGGAGGGAGGCGAATTCTTGAGCTCAGGAAACGGCAGCCTGCGTCCGGCACAGCGAGTCGTCAGGGGGGATCATGTGATCGACACCCGTACACTCCCGTTGGCATCAACACCCGTACACTCCCGTTGGCATCCACCCGGACAGGCCCAATCTAAGGGGCACCGATCAACAAAGCGATCAATGGGTGATACCTTGGAAAGAATCTTTAAATGATGGGATTTTGTGGAATGCTTATACTTTGAGAGTTGCAAAGTGTCAATTGAAAGGACAAAAATTATCTGATGGTTGAAGAAGAGAAAGCTATCGAATGCCGATAGGGGATGCGGAGACCGTTTTTTGCAGCACTTTCTGGTGCACGGGTGTGGTGCCATCGTGCGTCATGAGCTGCGAACCCCGCCTACTACGTATAGTGGTGATCTGAGTTTTGGAAGTCAACCGCCCCATGAAAAGGCTTTGAAAAAAATGACATGGAATACGACACTTTTCTCAGACTGTTGGATGACTCACAGCTTCTATCGCACATCCGCACGCTAAGTCAGCCCGCAAGGCGGCCAGCCGGTCTGGAGTCGCCTGCAGCGGCCTCGACTCCGCTCAAGGTCTTGTCCATGTCGTCGTTTGGCTCTGACCCTTTTGACGACGGGCTTGATTCGGCTCTCGGGGACCTCCCGATCGGAGGCTGGGTGGCCACTCCTTTTGCAGAAGCTCGACTGAGTAACGAGGATGGATGCTTGTCTCAAAGTGATGTCAGTGATGGCCGGGATTCCATCGCATGCAACCAACTTGCTTTGGTCCACACCGATGATGATGAGGTCGGTGAAAATGATGAGGTGGGTGAAAAGGATTATGAGGTGGGTGGAAATGATGAGGTGAGTGGAAAGGATGATGAGGTGGGTGGAAATAATGAGGTGAGTGGAAAGGATGATGATGTGGATGAGCATGTCGACTTACCCCGGAAGCTGGCCGACTGCCAAGGAAGTGGTGGGTACCAGCCTGGTGTAGGCCGGCTAAACACTTCAGGAAACGACTCCAAACAGGCTCTCGCTGCAAGTACTGAGCCGGTACAGTTACAAGACGATTTGAATACAAAACGTGTGTCTTTTGATTCGAGCAGGTCAGATGACGAAGATAGCCCTCTCGACACCGTCAATTTTGGTGTTGTGGGGCCCCAGCATGGGTTCGGGGACCATGAAACATACTTTGAGAACAAATACAGAAAGCAACACTTGGCGGATCGAGAATACATTCGGTGGGAATTGCAACGCAGAAAAGCGCTCGGTGAACCTACCGACATTCCACCCATATTCGAGTCTTGCGTGATCTTTGTCAATGGAAACACTGTGCCGACTTTAGATGTGATACATAAAACCGTCATCTTACACGGTGGTGTGTTTCTTTCTCATCTACAAAACAAGGGCGCAGCGACGCACATTGTCTGTGACCGTTTGACGCCTCGAAAAAGAATCCAATTTAAGAACTATCGCGTGGTTAAGGCACAATGGATTGTTGATTGCGTGGCTCAGTCCACTCTCTTGGACTGGAAGACTTACCGGCTAATAGATGAGTTGGAGCCAATGCAGAAACGTTTGGGGTTCGAAAAGGTTAATCAATCGGATCTGGCCGAGCCGAATAACGGCAATTATGAGGCCAGTGAAATCAACCTGCCACCAGAAGCATACTGTGACGAAGAACAAGAATTGCTCTCTGCCGCTGATGATCCTGATTTGGCTTCACTCGAACAAGCAGCAGTCGGTGAGGAGCATTTCTCTCAGATCAAAATCGCCAAGCCTCGAGAAGCATTCGCACAGATGGATGCGAAACATCCTGACTTCTTGAAGCACTTTTTCGCCAATTCAAGATTGCATCATCTCAGCACATGGAAGGCGGATCTACGATCAAAGTTCACCAGGCTTGTGTCAAGAGGTTACGAGCCTGTTCCGAAGCCCAAGAACACTCAGCCGTCAGTGATTCTTCATATCGATTTTGATTGTTTTTTTGCTACAGCCTCGTCCCTCAAGCATCCAGGCTTGAATATCCATAAGGATGCTATCGCTGTTTCTCATGGTGGCGCGTCCTCGGACATCGCAAGTTGCAACTATGTGGCGCGGAAATCTGGAGTATCCAATGGTATGTGGCTTGGAAGGGCCAAAGAATTGTGCCCCGATCTCAAGGTGGTTGACTATGAGTTTGAGTCATATGAGAAAAGTTCTCACGCCTTCTACAGCTATTTGATCTCTAAGAAGATCTTTCATTCCATTTTTCCGGTGCTGATAGACGAGGTGTTAGTTGATGCCACCGCGCACTGCCAATCTTCCATGCGTTCTTTGAAGGAAAACGTGGAAATCCTATGCTCTGAATTGAGAAGGGAGATTTTTGAGTTGACGGGCTGTTCTGTGAGTATTGGCGCATCCTCGAATGTTTTGCTTGCAAAGCTAGCTATCAGAAAAGCAAAGCCTGATGGGGCTTTTCAAATATTTGACGGGGTTCAACAGTTTTTGGACGACATAGACTTTCAACAGTTGCCTGGTGTGGGTCGCGGGCTTCTCGCAAAATTGGCCGAAGAGCTTCAGTTAGGCGATTCGATTCGGATTAATTTGAAAACTGTCCGTCAAGTTGGCCTCACCAGGCTCACAAAAGTGTTTGGAGAGAAGACGGCCGCCAGGATTTTCGACAATGCCCGTGGTATCGATCATACAACTATTCAAATCGATGAAGATCTGAAGAACAGTTTGTTAGGTCGGAAAAGCGTTTCTGTCGACGTGAATTATGGGATTCGTTTTGACACGTTCCCTCAGGCTGAGGGATTTCTTATCAATCTCGCCAAGGAGTTGCATTCTAGATTGATCAATCTTGGTGTGTGTGGCTCTATGGTCTCTCTCAAGCTAGCACGAAAAACACCGGATGCTCCATGGATTACACCCAAATTCATGGGCCTTGGAAAATGCAACTTTTACAGTAAGTCTGCTTCTTTGGGTGTGGCCACAAACGATTGGGGAATTCTTGGGTCCGAAATGAAGTCCCTTTTTCGTATGCTAAATATCCCCGTAAGGGAACTACGAGGAATTGCAGTAACCGTGGGAAAGCTAGAGGATGTTGAAGATACAAAGAAACGAAGGCAAAGAAAATTGGAGTTTGTGAAACCCATGACGGCGGTCCAAGCAACTAAGATTGACGATTCCCAGGAATGCAGCTACGCTGAAAGAGTCAGCAACGCCATGTCCATAGATTGGGATGTCTTTAATGATCTTCCTGGGGATATTCGACAGGAATTGAAGAGAGAATTGTTACGACGAGGTATACCGGTTTCCGGCAACACGAAACCTGGTCCAAACAAGATTAAGAGTGATGATGGAAGCAAAGTGTACTTCCAGCAAATTTTTCCTAGTCAGGCAAACGGTCAGTTCAAAACGCTCAAAGTTCAAGAGTCACCCAAGAAGAAACGAAAGCAGAACACTTCTCCGGTGAAAAAAGTGTCAAGGCGGTCACCGCTGCCGAGTGTGTTCAACGATACTGTTAGCTACGACGAGGATGTCTTGAAAGAAATTCCGTCTTCAATCCGAGAAGAGTTCATGGAGGAGCTAGATTGGCAAAAGAAGCACAAAAAGCTCACGCATGTATCGATGCGAGAGAAAATCGAGAGAAAAGAGAAACTTGAGCGGCAAATTCGGGAAAGAGAGATCAATTCCGACTGGTTGCAACAGCAACAACGCAGAACTCCATGTGTTGAGTTCAACGGCGAGGCTATTGAAGTGCATCAGCTAGAGGCACAATTAAGGCAGTGGGCGAGCCTGAGTATCACATCGCAAGGTGGCCCACACGAGGAAGATGTGGCTTTGTTCCGAACATACATCACGGCTTTAATAAGCCGGGGAAACATCACAAGAAGCGTCAAGCTAATTGGGATGATCGAGAAAGAAGTCGAGAAATACAGCTCTCGCTTCAAGCTATGCCAAATGAATGCCGAAGACAAAGCCCTCATGTTTGCTGGCATTAAAGACTGGAAGTCCCATATCGAATTCATCAAAGAAGATATAAGAAGAATGTGCCTGGAAAGGAAGATTGAAGTATAAAACAGGATATCCATGTCCTGCATACGTTGCCCTCAACCCCATCTGACCCACGCGACCTGCCTTCTCCGCTTAGCCAGCTAGTACCACCCTAGCTTGGTGCCTACAGAGCCATTCATGCGCGATGTCTATCTCTTGCATTCGGAGCGGTGCACCAAGGCGGCAGACAAGCTTCCAGCGAACCTAAATAGGCAAACAGCGATTGATTCGCTCATATTCGCTTACAAACTTGACAAGAAGTGTAAATTAGTGGATGTGATGCCAGCAACATCAGAGCACATCACAGGCTTTCATGCGAAAGATTACGTGAAGAGATTATTGAAGACAAGTCGCGAAGAAGAGGTGAGTGAGGATTTCGGATTGAATCATGACTGTCCTATTTTCCTGGGGTTGGATGAGTATGCCATCATGATAGCAGGGTCTAGCTCCAGTGTAGTAAGAAGCTTGCACCCTGGGAAGCGCACACAAGCGCTCCAAACCAGAGAAGCACAAGACAAAGACCAGGAGGTCCAGGAGGGTTCACTAAGGAAGCAAAGGATTGTTCTCAATTGGTATGGAGGAAGGCACCATGCCAGCAAGTCGCATGCAGCAGGGTTCTGTTACGTAAACGACATTGTGTTGACAATCCTTGGATTGCGGCCGATGTACCCGAAGATCTTTTACTTGGATCTAGATTTGCACCACGGCGATGGTGTTGAGAATGCATTTCGGTTCTCCAAGAATGTGACCACATTCTCTATCCACCGGTATGACGCTGGGTTTTATCCGGGAACAGGAAGCAGTTGCAGCCCAGGCAGATACAACATTCCTCTTAAGAGAGGACTCGGAGACCAGAACTTACGGCAGATCATGCAACAGATTGTGATCCCGATGATTCAGCAGCAACAACCGTCGTTGGTTGTGGTGCAATGCGGATGCGACGGCTTGTCCAATGACCCCTGCGGCGAGTGGAACTTGACGATCAGGGGGTTTGCGAGCAGCATAGTCAAGGTGATTGATGCAGTGAGCAGTGCCGACTTCGTGTTGGTAGGTGGAGGAGGCTATGACACACAGGAGGCGGCCAAATTCTATGCGTTTTTGACGAAGTTAGTGGTGGGCGACGAGGCGGAGTGGGACGAGATGCCCGAGCACGACGAGCCGGAGGTGTGTCAGTTCGAGGGGTATGAATTCTGGACGGAGAAGAACAAACGGGAAAAGCCGTTCCGCGTGGACGAAAACGACGTCCAGCACATCGTCCAGGAGATGCAACAGTGGCTTGTGTAGACAGCAATGACAGAAGGGTGGGATTAGCGAGGCGAACAGACGTCTAGCCAAGTACCGGAGCAAATAGACGTCTAGCCAAGTACCGGAGCAAATAGACGTCTAGCCAAGTATCGGAGCAAATAGACGTCTAGCCAAGTACCGGAGCAAATAGACGTCTAGCCAAGTACCGGAGCAAATAGACGTCTAGCCAAATACCGGAGCAAATAGACGTCTAGCGAAATACCGGAGCAAATAGACGTCTAGCGAAATACCGGAGCAAATAGACGTCTAGCGAAATACCGGAGCAAATAGACGTCTAGCCAAGTACCGGAGCAAATAGACGTCTAGCCAAGTACCGGAGCAAATAGACGTCTAGCCAAATACCGGAGCAAATAGACGTCTAGCCAAATACCGGAGCAAATAGACGTCTAGCCAAGTACCGGAGCAAATAGACGTCTAGCCAAGTACCGGAGCAAATAGACGTCTAGCCAAATACCGTAGCAAATAGACGTCTAGCCAAATACCGGAGCAAATAGACGTCTAGCCAAGTACCGGAGCAAATAGACGTCTAGCCAAGTACCGGAGCAAATAGACGTCTAGCCAAATACCGGGCCCAAGGTCTCGGACCAGTTGTGGTCCCAGCGGTTCTCGCTCTCGCGTAACGCGCCTTCGCGGAGACGGGCCAATAGCAGCAGGTCCGTGAAGGCCTCGGAAATGAGCCGGAACATGTCTTGGGCAGGCAGCAGCGAGTCGGAAGTCACCAAGCCGTTGACGTTGTGCTTGACCAACTCGCCTATGGCGGGGAAACCGAGAGACACCACCGGCACGCCAACACCAAAGAAGTCGAGGATCTTCATGGGGAGGTCGATGCCGCTCAGAGACGTGTGAAGCGACACGGCCAAGTCGGCCACGGCAAGAACCGCCGGGTAGTCGTCGTTGGAAAGCCACGGCGAGCGGACAAGCACGTTGGACATTTGCAAGCGGGCGGCGCGTTCCAAGAAGCGCGGCTTCATGGGGCCTTTCCCGGTGACCACCACCACGAGCGGGGGAGCGTCCAGCGCGTCGTAGAGAGCAAGGGCGTCGAGCAAAACGTCAAAGTCCTCGTCGGGGGTGAAGGAGGACGAGGAGACCAAAATGCGGGGGTTTGAGAAGGGCAAGTCGGCGAACACGGGGAGCGCCAAGACGCGGCGGCGGTCGGCGGCGGCGCGAATCGGGCGGAACTGGGGCCCCGGGCGGTCGTGCAACACGAGAACGGAGGCCGGGTCGAAGCCAAAGTGGGAGGCCAAAAACGCCTTCATTTGGTGGGTGACGGCCACGTGGAGCCAGGCACGGGCGCCCAAAAGCCGCTCGTACAGGCGCATCAACACCACCACCGGGTGGTTGCGGCGGTGGTACTTGAGCTCCAAGATCGAGTAGTTGAGGTTGTGCCAGTCGACCACCAAGCGGGTCTGCGGGCTGCACACGCGGATAAACACAAGCACAATGGCCAAGAGAGGCAAGCAGGGGGGGTTCTGGAGCATCATGTGCAGGCACGGCGGGAGCCCGTTCAACAAGCGCCAAAGTTGGAGCGTCTGCGCCACGGCCTTTTGGGCGGCAAACACGACGTACGGGAGCCGGTGGGTGTTGGTCACGGGCCGCACGGGCACCACGTCGATTAGGTGGTGGTCCAAAACGGAAGAAGGGGGCTCGGACTCCAAGTATCCGCAAAGGGTGACGGAATATCCGAGCTGCGCAAACGACAAGGCGTGGTAGCACATGCGGGGCGAGTGGCCCAAGTCGCCGAGGACGAAGATGGCTATGGCTTTGGACGAGGGGCGCTTTTTGCGGGTGATGAGGAAAGGCACCGTGAGATAGACGGTCAAGGGAATGAGGAAGTACGCGACTAGTACCCAGAGGACCCAGGAGGGGGTCAATTGGAACTCGCCCCAGCGCTGGTAAAACATGGGATGCTGTGGGGGTTGGTGATGAGGTGGTGAGATGGGAAAGAAGTGGGCTGGTGAGAAAAGGAGTAGGATGGTGAGAAGCGAACCGCGAAGGTCCTGGCTGCACGCGCCAGGGCGAGGTGGAGGGCCGTGAAAAACAAAAAGAGCTCCGCGACGGGGAATTGAACCCCGGTCTACCACGCGACAAGCGGTAATTCTAGCCACTAAACTATCACGGACTTTGATGAATGCAGAAATTGCTTGCTCTTTGTGAGGGTACTTTCAAAGACTCGCAGTACTTCTGAGTATGCATTTTTCTCAAAGGTAATCAACCACTATGTTTATTCAACAATGCCCTTTCTACTGACTCTTTCAAGCAGTACCCATTTTACTAGTTCTTTCAAGCAGTACCCATTCTACTAACTCTTTCAAACTGTACCCATTATACTAGTTCTTTCAAACTGTACCCATTATACTAACTCTTTCAAACTGTACCCATTTTACTAACTCTTTCAAGCAAAACCCATTTTACTAACTCTTTCAAGCAGTACCCATTTTACTAACTCTTTCAAACAGTACCCATTTTACTAGTTCTTTCCAACAATGCCCATTTTACTGGATTTTCTCCAACAGTGCCCATTCTACTGATTCTCTCCAGCCATGCTCACTCTACTAATCTTCTCCAACCGTAGCTATGACCAGCATCTGTTCTTTGCTGGACAACCCTCCACAAAATTTATCTACCCACTTGCTTGGTGTGATTTATTTTCATCCAATTCTTCAAATCAATCATACACCCTCTCCATTGCAAATTCAACTTATAGTAAACCTTCAGGCATTAAGTAAATACTTTACACCTTTCCATAATCCAGGCATCTCATTATCAATTATCTAGTTACTCCAACCTCCATCAGCATATACTTATCCCTCTAGCAACATACATTATCTCCTTTGTCAGCATTTATCCTTCCTTTGATAGCAAAAAGCTGAAGTCTGGGTAAAAATTGACGAGCAGATAATTGAACTCTAGCCAAATAAATGGGGTGAGCCAGCAATGAACCGTTTAGATGCAATTCTTCTGAAATTTAGGAAAATGAAGATAAAAAAAACTTTATCTATTCATTCATTGCAGTTAGCAAAGTTTGAAGTTATTTTATTGATTTTAACTTGGTTCATTTTCTCCCTTTCGCCGTTTTCTTTTCCCTTTTTTCATTATCCTTGTGTTTACCTTCATCACTCTCTTCAAAAACTCCAGTATCATGTCATTAAATTTGCATTAAAATAGCCAATAATGCCTAGTTATAATTAGAAGATCCATTCCAACAAATAGATCTAATCAATAAGAGGCTGGGTTACTTTTACATTCTACCCTGCAAAAAGACAGTCAATGGACGGCATAAAGACATTAGAAAAGTCATATTCTCTTGGACTCTTTGCTACGTATTTAGTACTTCAATTAATCCCGATCACAACTTGTTAAAAGAAATAAGAAAGGACAGGATTCGCCTAGGAAAGACTCTCAAATCCAAACCTGCATCATTTGCTTCAAACCCCAAAAACAAGCAAATACTCTCGCTTTCCCGCCATTGCATCTAACTACTCAATTCTTTTGGTCTGAAGTATGTAAACGAAAACGTGCCCCTCTGTCTCAATTTGCGAGTTTATGAGACCTCGGCACCTTTCAGTTCCCACCTTTTCCAATACTATCCGACTCTTACCATAAATCACTTCGGAAGGTTACTTTTGAAAGTTTTACTTTTGAAAGTGTTTCTTTTAAAGACTTTACTGTTGAAGGTTTTAGTCTTGCAGGTTACATTTTAAGGTTCTACTTTGAAAATTTTACTGTTGAAGAAATTTTTTTGAAGGTTTCAATTTTGGAAATTTCTTACCTCAGGTTAATGGAACTAATCTCGTATCGATGTGAAAATTTAACTTTATAATTTGGACTTTTCGAGTATAATGGCGTTTTGACTCACGGTGACAGGTACCTTCATTCAAATTGCCAGAAATGTTGAAGTTTTTGTTGTGAGTGGTCATAATATGAATGCTGTGCATGAACACGTTAAAGTAAACAGACGAAACCAAAGGAAAACAAAAGGCCATAACAAATTAAAGAATCACTCACTCTTCAGTGTTCCTGTTCTTTTTTGCAGCCACCTTAATTGTCAGTCATGAATAGAGCCAGATAGTGTGTGCACGTGACAGCACTGTATGCCTGCACAAAGAATAGCGCGTTGCGCAAGTAACTCCCCTTCCTGATGCGTTTTATAATCAACGTAACAAGTCGCAATCTGGTCCAAGCTCTTCGAATAGACCGACTATTCCCTTGGTGAGGAAGAATTCCGTGTGCTTAAGTGAAAAAAAAGTTTTTCTTCTACAAAAAAAACAAAAAAGAATGGTCCCTAGCAGGATCGAACTGCTGATCTTGGCGTTATTAGCACCACGCCTTAACCAACTGGGCCAAGGGACCTTCGATACGTTCAAGGGTTTTTTACAATAATTCGCCAAGCATTTTGAATGAGAGAATCATGGAAATAAGTGATTCTCGATGGCTCTCGGACGGGTATTTATTCCCACAAGGACAAGGAGGGTTAAGATACTGCTCTAAGTAGGTTCATTGCGCTCCTCGCACCACTAGGCTATGGCAACAAAAAGGATTAAGAGGGTTAGTTCCGAATGTTTCTGCTGCTTGCTTAGATAACAAGCAAATTTAAAGTGCTAGTAGATTTTGAAACGACAATAGAACACTAAACTGGAACACAAAAATCAAATAAAACTTGGCTGCAAATATGGTTCTTTCAGGCTGCAAATGATGCAAATCTGTGAATTTAGGCTACTTCCTACACTTGAATTAGTATATTCACGCCTATGAAGAGCAAGTTTAATCAGAACCAGAGTAGAAACAAGATTAAATCAAAATCAAATCAAACACCATAATTAGAATAAAAAACATTAAATCCTGTTGGAATACTAGCTGTATTTACAATTCCATACTCAGAGATCCCACAGATGGTATCAAGTCCTAAAATTCGGGCATACATCTATTGAATTTATGCCTGGAAAATGCAGTAATTAATTTGACAGCTCGTTTTGGGTTAATCTAATCCAAGAGTTTTGGATAAAAACTGTTAGCCTAAACAAAAATCATGAGTTTTTTTTTTCTTTGTGCCGCTGTCGCCATTATGGAGGCTTCCCACAGTGTTATCGGTAACACACTTATCTTAGAAATAAAAGATAACAAGATGGTTCAGCTACTTAGGTAGAAAGAGGACTGGACGGCTTTCTAAAATTGCAGTTTGTTAGTATCCCATAGAGGTAGCTTGAAGGTAATTCTAGGAAGACAACTCACAATTAATTCTACGAGACGGCTTGGAAGTAATTCTAGAGAGACAGCACATAAATAATTCCAGAAAGGCAGCTCAAAACAATTCTAGAAATACAGCTTGTAAGTGTAGCTAATGTGCTGCAAAAGGCCCTAGATTCCAGTTAGAGTAGCTTCCTCAAAATGCTTATTTGTGTCATTACATTATAAGAAGTTCAGATGTTGATAAATCATGGAGACCACTTGCTTTACATTATTTGAAGAGGTTAAGCCAGTCAGTGAGCGAACAGTAGATGCTAAAATGTGGGAGACTTCTATCTAGGCCGAGTAACTTTTGATAGGTTCTAGAAGCTTTCACTACATCTTAAGCATATACGAGCTTCTGGTTTCTTGGTGCCAGTAACTACAAGCACAACCAAGGTCAAGCATTGCGTTAAGATTGAGACTTGAGCCAATCAGCACTTTTTTAAAAGCTGCGGATTGGCAATAAGGACTTAAAAAATGATAATAAAGGCGTTTTCCTAGGCAAATTGGTTTGTTGAAAGAGATTATTAGCAGCTGTATCCAACATAGGGTGAAAGAGAGTGATAATTTCAATGAGATTGAAGCAAACGAATCCTCCAAATTCTAGCTTTTCTGTGCTTTTCGTTTACTTGACAGATTTCGAATATGTCTTCTTTGGTGTGACACTGAAAAGAAAACCATGCAAAGATGAGTGAATCACTTGGGTGCAAAAATCAAAACCACATTATGGCGACAATCAGAGAGACAAACGTCCAAAATTGTAATCGACAGGCTGACCCTTTTTTCGAAGATCTAAGGCTAAGGACATAATCTAGAGAGGCTTTAAGCCTCAGCAGGTACTTCAAAAAAATTGACAAATAACAGTAAATCTCACCAATCAAAGCGTCGATCGACTTACCCATTCTTTTCAAAATACAAAGAAATGATTACAGAGCCATTTACAATAAAACTTTATAGAGCTATTTACAATAAGACTTTATAGAGCCATTTACAATATAAAAATAGGCTTGAGATAAATATTTGCTCTGGTTCAAACCTTTCAAAAGTATAAAGAGAATGAAATGGACTTATTGAGTACCCACTTTAAGATATCAGACTCCCTCAGAAACTATGGCATGACGTCCATAAGGTCACCTATTGCGGCGAAAAAAATCACAGATCCAAAATTGCAAACGATCAATTTAATGCAAATCTCTTAGATTGGTCTATGAGGTCACTAGAAGAAGAAAATGCAAACTCTATTGATTTCTTCAGTTGTTAAAGGACTCACGGTTAGACGCACTCTGCATGAAGCCGCATGTGAGTTGATACTGCGGGCAAACGTGCAGAACTCGAAGTATATAAAGCGGCAGATATTCCCGTCTTGTAAAATATGAATGTCGCACCAAACTTGGACTTCAGCATACGACCTGAAAATAGCAGAAGAAGAGGCCAAGCATGATTTCTAGGCTGAAGCATTCCTCTGTGTATGAGCATGCCACGCCCACTAGCAGGCTTGAACCAGCCTATTGGATCAGGGCTATAAGGGGTCCATTTGGGGCCATTTCCCAGGGTCCGTCAAAATCTATCATTTAGGACTCTTCATTTTCTCGAATTTACCAAAGGCATTTCGTGTGGGGGATGACCCTGATTTTTGGCGTTCTCCAAAAAATGACCTTTTTGCGGCCATGCTGGGGCACGGGTGTCCGCGCATCTCAGTTACGTGAGACCTGCTCAGGCCTCATCCCTTCGGACCATGTTCAAAAAAAGAACGCTCAAAACCACCGGAGTTCTGAAGCGGCGTCCCCTCGACGATGGCCTTGATTCTGAGGTCACGTCGCTGTTCGAACCAGACAACAACAAGCGACACCGCCTGGCTGCGACGGACACCGGCTCCCGGATTACTGGCTCTAAACCTTCCCAAACTGTCCCCCTGGACCCGAAACCCACCAACAAACTGCCGCCCACTCTTTCAAGCACGCTCCTGGATACAGAAAGCCATGATCGCCCCGAGACCGGTGATCGCCAAGACACCCCTGTGTCCGCGGGCAAGATACACGGCCCAAAAGGGGCCCCGAAGAACGTCCGGGTGACGACACTCACGGATTTTCAGCCGGATGTATGCAAGGACTTTCAGCAAACAGGCTATTGTGGCTACGGCGACACTTGCAAATTCCTACACATCAGAGACGAGCTGCGGCAGAAGAAGGTCGTCGAAAAGGAGTGGCAAACCGTGGCCCAGGACTCTCGAAAGGCCCCTGAAACTGTGCCCTTCAAATGCGCAATTTGTCGAAAGGACTACACAAGCCCCGTCAAAACCTCATGTGGCCACGTCTTTTGCCAACAATGTTTCATGGCTAGGTTCAAAGCCGGCAAGCTGAAATGCTTCATTTGCAAAAAGGAGACGGGCGGCTCCGTGCAGCCCACGTCCGTGGAGACTTTGGATGAGAAAAAAGGGTAGCCGAGAACTTCTAAAGCTTCTGACAATGCAGGTCAGCAAACCCGAGTTAGCACACGGTCGGAGATTTGCAGTCGCGGACAGCCGCTAGGCGGCGCCTCCACCGAGCGGGTGCGCCTGGCGCTATGCAGTACAACTGGTGATGTCCGGCACGATCGGCACAGCAACCCCAGTTCTGCCGGCACCAGTGCCTTTGTCAGCAGAGGTACACTTGCACGGACTCAAGCAGACTTGATACCCTTTGGCTCATTCCGGCTGCAACAAGGAGTGGCGCGGACGCACAGTTCTCTCCCAGTTACCCGTACCTAGAAAACCCTGCCCAGATTATTGCAAAACATGGAGCAGCTCGAGAATGTTCCCGGCTATGACATTGTCATGGACATGTACAACGATTACGGAGAAGAGCATTTCAACCACATCAACCCTTATGAAGACAAGGAGGGAAATCGGCGCAAGTTGAACGGCACACCCCAGCAACAAAAGGCGTGGCGTCGCGTGCAGAAACAGGCATGGGTCCACGATAAGTGCTTTTTGGGCCTGTGCGGAGTGGGCATGGACTGTGGGTTGGGACTTGTGCCACTTGCCGTCTTCTTTTTGCCTGCTCTCGGGCCCATAGTGACCTACGCGGTGCATGCCCGTCTCATTCACATCGCGCAAGAAGAGCTATTCATACCCGAGAAGCTAGTGTTGAAGCTTCAGGCCAACATTTTGTTTGATTTTTTGATCTCCTTGCCGCCTGTGATCGGGGCCTTCTTCTCGTGGTTGTACGGGTCTCTGACTCGCAACGCGGGGCTAATATACATTTACATGGAGAAGTTGCTTGAGAAACAGAGAAATGGCTCTGTGCCAGTTTATATTGGCCCAAAGACCCAGAGGGGCGGTCATCAGTCTGCACAGCCTCGGCAGATGCCAGTTCGCTCGGAAGCCGCCACAAGCGCTGGGGCCAAGCCCAGAATCAAGAAGGGTGCAACATTCGGTGTGGGCGAGCAAACGTCTGGAATCCGATGATGACTAAGCCGCAGGGGGCTCTCCTGTCTTCTTTTCGAGTCCACATGCAATTATGAGACTCCAATGAGGCTTTGAATCACAAAAGCAAGCACGGAACACTGTATTCCAATAAATGAGGGGAAACCGCAAGGCATATTCCATATTGAGCGAGCGTGGATCCGAGTACACGTCGTTGCAAGAGCAAGTTACGCGATGTGTTCTGAGCACCAAGAATGACTCTTCAATTTAAATCTCGTTGAGCGCTTGATCAATGCGGCCTCAGGACTTTAAACCAATGAACGAGCTTTGCATTTTCATGACCTCATACCAAAGAGTTTTGCATTACAGAATATAGTGACAATCTCTTGTCAATTGGATAGCTTACTTTTACTCAATTCAGTACAGTCTCGCTGGATTTCCCACTTCCTCTCGGATATTTGCAAAACTGAGACTTACAAGTACCTTCATGTGGACGCCCTGGTCTGTTTCAGCCATGTAGCACGTTGAAGGCACCTACGACAAAGTGGATTCACCCTTTGAGAAAAGCCTCGATCAAACTCCCCTTTTTTAGATGTTCGTAGATATCTGAGCAAAAACTCCTTGAC
Source organism: Metschnikowia orientalis (assembly GCA_002893665.1). Lineage (NCBI taxonomy): Eukaryota > Fungi > Ascomycota > Pichiomycetes > Serinales > Metschnikowiaceae > Metschnikowia > Metschnikowia orientalis. The sequence goes on along the minus strand of NXGZ01000006.1, from coordinate 245,305 downwards.
CAAAATCCATAACGAAACCCCCTTTACAAAAACTCTTCAACAAAAACTTCTTTAATATACTCTTTAGCAAACGCCCCTAAAAAAGGCTTCTTGAATAAACTTCCTGGTAATGACTCCTAATAACTGATTAAAAGGCTTGACAAACCTTTGGCTGCGAAATGCAAAAAGTCGAAAAAAGGCTAGTTTGCTGCAAGAGTATGCGAAACTAAAAAACACGGCTTATTCCAGGTGGCTGCAAAAACAAAAGAGTGAAAAGAAAAATCGAATCCGAAAGATTCCGCTTCCAAAGGATTAAGAGAGAATGGAAATTCAGAAATTCACAAAATGCAAGCTTTTTAGATGCAAGAACCTCCGTACCCTTTGTAAAGCTTGACATAGTGTTGAATCAGAAAGGACTGCGAAAAGAGTAAAGCAGAGTAGAAGTAAAGATAAGATTTTTGAAAAGAGAAACATAATTAGAATTACTTTAATATAGTAGGAAGTTAAGAAAAGTTGGTGAAATCTAGTCAAAAGTTGATGATTTATAGTGAAAGAGTGCTGTGAAGTACTATAAATATTATTAGAGTACAGTAAAGTACCATAAATTACTGTTAAAAACCAAAGTTTTCGAAGGTACTATAAAGTACAGTAAAGTACTCTAAACTACTGGTGTAAATTAATAGAGTATTATAAAAAACGATAAAAACTATAAGCTCTATAGAGACTAAAAAGACTATAAAGACTATAAAGACTATAAAGACTATAAAGACTATAAAGACTACAAAGACTATAAAGACTATAAAGACTATAAAGACTATAGGCTCTATAGATACTATAAAGACTATAATGACAACAAAGCAAAGTTCTAGTGGGCTTCAGTTACTGACGAGTCACTGAAGATAACTGAAGCTGGTTTAAATGGTTCAAAAGGGTATGAATTGATTATCAGGCTACTACTGCCAGATAAAGCACTCTTGGCGATAGTTTGTAAGCTTACAGTATCTGGATCAAATCCTAGTCTTGATCCCAGAATTGAGTGACCCATTGTTAGTTACCAGACTCACCCCCACTTGATAAGATACTGGCGAACCATCTGTAACTTTGTACTGGTGGCTCAAATTTAGAAATAATCGAAGTAAGACAAAGCGTTAAAAGGAACAAGAGAGTGGAAACTTCATGTAATCGGGTAGTTATGAAGTTTTAAGAGTCAATGAAATTGGGAGTAATGGAGTTACAAAAAGTTGATGAAGTATAGCAAATTAATGGAGTTATAAAAAAACAATGAAATAGTGAGTCAATGAAATTATAAAAGTAGATGAAGTATAGGCCAATGAAACTATAAAAGTTAATGAAGTATAGATCAATGGAATTATAAAAGTTTATGAAGTATAGGTCAATGAAATTATAAAAGTTAAGAGAGGCGGCATAAAAAGCGTTAGAGTTAGGACCGAAGAAATAAGAAAAAAAAGGCCAAATTTTGAAAGCTGGTTTCAGAAATCTGGTCGTCCAGAAAAACCTAGAAGGAGCAGGGGGACAAGATCAAAGGGAAGCAAAGGGTCCAGGGCCACCACAAGTAATAAAGATGAAATGGAGGCTTTGGCCACCACAAGTAATAAAGATGAAATGGAGGCTTTAAAAGGGGGTAAAGACCAAGAAAAAGGGAGACGTCAAAAGAAGAAAAAGAAGAAAAAGAAGACTAAAAAAGAACGTAAAGGCATTTAATGAAAGAGGAATCACAAAAGATGGTAAAGGGATTTAAGAAAGAGAAGAGTTCAAAAAAAGGTATAGAACTTTGAGAAAATGAAGATTTAGGGATTTTTGAAAGAAAAGAAGACTTTGAACGAAGTTAATGCATTTGGAAAGAATGAAGATTTCAAAGAAGGTAAATGCATTAAAGAAAAGAGGAGGCTTCAAAGAAGGTAAATGCATTAAAGAAAAGAGGAGAGTTCAAAAGAAGGTAAATACATTATAGAAAAAAGAAAGCGTCAAAAGAAGGTAAAAAAGGTCAAGAAAAAAAAGACTTTAAAGAAGGTAAAAAAGGTCAAAAAAAAAAAGACTTTAAAAAAGGTAAAGGATGGGAGAAAAAAGGAAACTTCAAAAAAGTTCAAAGCATTTGAAAAGAAAGAAGACTTCAAAGAAGTTAAATAAGTTTAAGAAATAGGAGACTTCAAAGTAGGAGTCTAGAAGGAGAGTAAGCTTGAGTGAGAAAAACCGCGAGAGAAAAGCGTGAAAAGAAGCGTAAAAAGAAGCGTAAAAAGAAGCGTAAAAAGAAGCGTAAAAAGAAGCGCGAAGAAACGTGAGTAAGCCTCATATACTTTTGCTCCATTACAACTAGTTAACTGTACCACATACATCTCCATCAGATATTTGAAGGGGACATATTATTTTTCCATCTCTCTCAAATTCTCTAGTATATTCTGATGCTCTTTTTCTCACTTCCTTTAAATCATTCTTGCTTCTATTTCGATCCATTTTAAGAACAAGGTGTACAGGTGCACGCGGCCACACAAGCAGCGGCCCACTACTAAGCTCAGTCTCCAACCATGTACGAGAGACCGGCCGATATCGAAAACGAACGCATCTGGATCGACGGGTGCTTTGACTTCACACACCACGGTACGTAAGCAACCGGCGGCGGCCGCACGGGGGCCGCGCAAACACCCCCGCCCACAACCACCTCAAACTAACCCCCCAGGCCACGCCGGCGCCATGCTTCAGGCCCGGCAGTTGGGCAAAGAGCTCTACGTGGGCGTGCACTCGGACGAGCAGATCCTGCTCAACAAAGGCCCCGTGGTGATGAGGCTAGACGAGCGCATGGCGGCCGTCAACGCGTGCAAGTGGAGCACGCAGGCCGTGGGCGACGCCCCCTACGTCACGGAGCCGGAATTCATGGCCCGCCACGGCTGCCGGTACGTGGTGCACGGCGACGACATCACCACGGACGCCAACGGCGAGGACTGCTACAAGGGCGTCAAGGAGCGCGGCATGTTTGTGGTGGTCAAGCGCACGCCCAACATCCTGACCACGGACTTGGTGGGGCGTATGTTGTTGATGACGAAAGGCCACCACTACGCGCGGCTTGCGGACGGCGGCGGGCTGGTGCTTGACCACCGGCTTTTCAGCGAGGACGGCGCGCTAGCCAGCTTCTCCAAGTACGCGTCGGACCAGACGGGGTTGGCGCCGGGCGCCGGCGTGTATGCGGTGGACGGGCGCGTGGCGGGGCTCGTGCCGGTGGTGGCGCCGTCGGCCGACGTGGCCGGCCGCATGGCGCGTGGCGTGGTGTATGTGGACGGCGGGTTTGATCTCTTCCACCCGGGCCACATCGAGGCGTTGCGGTTGGCGGCCGCCGAGGCCGAGGCCGACGGCTACGCCGTGGTCGTGGGCATCCACGAGGACCACGTGGTCAACGAGCACAAGGGCTTGAACTACCCAATCATGAATCTTTTTGAGCGCTGCCTCTGTGTGTTGCAGTGCCGCTACGTGGACGCGCTTGTGGTGGGGGCGCCCTACGTGCCCACGCCGGACTTTTTGGCTCTGCTTCCGGGCCCGGTCCGCATGGTGGCCCACGGGCCCAGCGACGTGGATGCTTCCGTGTACAGCGGCGTTGCCGGCTTCAAGCAGTTGCCTGACCACCGGTACTCCGGCATGAACACCGAGTTCATTGTGGACCGGGTCTTGGGCAACAAGAAGGCCTACGAGGACCGCCAGGCCCGCAAGGGCTGGAAGGCCGACATTGAGCTGAAGATCAAGGCGCGCGAGCAGTAGCCTTGGCCTTGCTCCATTAGATACTAGAGAGTGTTTTCACACTGCGTGCCTCACGCTGCAATATAGAGTAAAGGCGGCATCAAGCACAGTCGATTGGAACCGTCATGTATTTAGAATCGTCATGTGGTTTGAGACCGTGGAAACGTCGGTCTGTAATCTGTCAAAAACGTTCATCTTTTGCATAACACTTCTGGTATCTCTTCTGGTATAAGTCTTCTGGTTTAGTCTTCCGGTATAAGTCTTCTGGTATCTCTTCTGGTATCTCTTCTGGTAATATGCTATTCTAGTATCTCTTCTGGTAACATGCTCTTCTGGTAACACTTCTGAAACACTTCTGGAACACTTCTGGAACACTTCTGGAACGCTTCTGGAAACACTTCTGATAGCATGATTTTTCTGGTAATTTTTCTGAATCGTAATCTATGACGAATCAGTTCACATGGCTAGATGTGTACTTTTCTACAAAAAGTGCCCCGTCGATTACAGCAGGCATACACCAAACACTAGATGGCATCATTTATTTCGTTGGGCGTTAATCATTTCTAAGCGTTCTTCACGCGATGTTGAGCTTGGCATCACAGGCTTCCTCTTTGGCCTTCATCATCTGCTCGTGGTCATTGTGGTTGGAGTTGCGCCTTCCAGACCGGTGCATGCTAAACCCCGACAACTCGCTGTCATCCATCAACTCGTCTCCGGGCATGCCCCAGTTGTACTTGCCGTTTCCGTTCTTGCATACACGGTGGGGGTTCATATTGTAATGCCCGTTGTGTGTGAAATACCGTGGTTCGCTTTGCTTTTCATGCACTGTCCACTTGTTTGTTCTGGTCATCTCAGTAGTCTAGTGAAGTTTAAAGTCTAGTAATCTGTCTTAGTGTTCTGTGTTTGATCTGTGTTTGATCTGTCTTTGATCTGTCTCAATAACCTGTCTTGATAACCGTATAGATAACCGTCTTGATAACCTATCTTGGTGATCTGTTCTCTGTTTGTTCGCTATTCGCTGTGGTGATCGTTAATTGGGTTGGCGCTTGTTTTTTGTGAAATTGATGTTTTAAAATAGCAGTTTCCCTGGACCAAGGGCCCTTTTATAGTGTTGAGGAGGAATCCGTGACCTGATGTCCATGCAGCACATACGCACTGAAATGCGGAGGGCATCACGCGGGCTGGAAGCTGCAGAATGGGGCGGATCACACTTACAAGAGAGTGTTTTTTTTTTTTTTTTTCAAAGGAGGCCATACGCAAAGTTTCCCTTTCTGGACGAGGCATGCACTGCAAATCAGCACTTCCTGGAGACGTGCGACGGAAACCCCGGAGCCAGTACTTGTTCTGCAGACAAACTGCTACTGTCTGCAGGTATCTCCCCCGCATTTTGGGTCCTGGACCACCCTGACGTCAGAGACGTGATGGATGCAAACATGAGTCAACTCAATGCCAACTTTTTATGCATAGAATCACTTGAACCCCATTTTGCTCAAAAATTCCAACTCGAAAAAGATGTTACTTGGATTGAAGGCATCAGACGGGATACTTGGATACACTGAAAAAGACTGACATCCAGTGATAAGTTTGGCATCGAAAACTAGTATTAATGGATTCCAGTATTTTCTTAAGAAGCAACGGGTCTACACAAGCAAAGAAATTTTTAACTCAACTTTTTTGAAATATAAATCATTCTCGAGAAACGAGGAGAGTTAATTGATGGGCTGAGATGTTGTGAACGCAAGGTAGGATGAAAAACTGTGGATTTCGAACTTGATCCAAGGTTCGTGGTATTATGAAAATAAGTCGAATTCTAGCGTTTCTGAATAGCCCTTACTTCACACAAATGGTCATTTCGCCTTTCCAGGATAACACAATACGAAAGTAATAAATGGTGGAATAACAACAATTGGATGTATGCATATTAGAGCTAGGTTCAATTTTTAAAGAAATTACCTAAAAACATCTTGGTAGATTTATGAAGCGGGATAGATTGCGGTGTCATGTTGATGAAAAGGTTTAGAAATACAAGGCACTTCATCTGAAGGGTTGTGATAAGTAAGCTAAAAACATCTAGCAACAACCGGCCCCAGAGCTGTGGAGGCGGGCTTTTAGCTTCAATGGAATTGAGTGTCCTCAAAAGAGGGAAAGTTGAAAAATGGCCCCTTCAATTAAGCACCTTCATTAAAGCACCTTCATTAAAGCACCTTCAATAAAAGCACCTTCATTAAAGCACCTTCATTAAAGCACGTTCATTAAAGCACCTTCAATAAAAGCACGTTCAATGAGAGCACAAATCAAGAAGATCAGCTTCTTGAAATTGGTATATCTCATATTTAAGTGTTAAATGACAAAATTCAATTGTTGAAGGGTCAGATTTCAAGTTTTCATGCATCAATTGCTAAAGTTATCTTTTTAAGTGTCAATTAACGAATCCCCCATACTCAAAGTGTCAACCTGGAGATCTCATATTCAGAGTGACAGTTGAAAAAGGCCCAAATTCGAAGTGTGAATGGTCATATCTCAAATATTCAAGTACAAATTTCTGCAATTTCAAAAATCAAGTATCCATGCATTTTCAATGGTCAATGGTAAATACCATAATTAAAGGTAAATTTGTCATATTCGAGAGTCAACTGGCAAATCTCACTTTTTCAAGCATCAGTGCATATTTAAAGGGTACATTTGGTATCATTTTATTTGAGGTCAATTGTCAAAACAAATGTTATCTATGGGGCTAGGCAGTTTTTCTGAAGCTGTAGCTGGAAGATATACTTAAAAATAATGAAATAGAACTTTTGGGTTGGGCTGATTGGAATCACCTTCAATAAAAGCACATCAATAGAGTCAACATATGACGAGGAATAACACAAGCTCCCCTTTTCCTGACGCTGTGCTGCCTTCTCTTTGACCTTCATGTTTGTCGATGTTGTAGATTATCTAGTACTACCACTACAGATCATTCAGCCGCACATGCACTTCTCAAGGGTCCCTTGTCTCTCCATGCACCAAAAGCGGATCCAATCCATTGCAGTCCGATTACCACCAGTAGCCCGTACTGTATGAACTCCAACCACCCGGAGCATCAAAACTGTAGCTGGTGCCAAAAAGAGCCGGGTGCCCATGTAACACCCGTGCACCACACACCTCCACACCGCACGTGCGTATCACATCTAAGAAGACGCCGGTGTCCTTGACTAGGCCATGGATCTCCATGCAGAAGAACTTGGTGCCCTCAAGGCCATATACGAGGATACGATGGCAGTCCACTCCACGTGCAGTGGGTCCGTGCAGGTGCCGGTAGATGTGGGAACCGCCATCTCCGTGGAAACATCTGTGCATTCCCATCTGATTTGCCACTTGCCGCCGCTCCAACTCGATTTCTGCCTTCCCAAGAACTACCCTTACGGCGAAGCGCCGGTTGTTTCTGTGCGGTCGCCTATTATCTCCGAGGCCTTGCGCCGTTGCATGGAGACTGAGCTCCAGGACTTGTGGGTGGGCATGAAGGACCAGGTGCTTTTTGCCATGGTCGACCATTTGGCCCAGAATTACGCCAGTGACCCCATTATGTTGTTGCTGAGTCTTGCGTCTGAAACTGGCGATCCGGGATTTTTGGAGTCTGAAGCAAAAGGAATAGCTTCGGAGTCTGGATTGAAAGGAATAGTTCTGGAATCTGAACCAAAAGGAATAGCTTTGGAGTCTGGATTCAAAGAAATAAATTTAGAATCTGAGCCAAAAGGAATAGCTTCGGATTCTGAACCAAAAGGAGTAGCTCTACAATCTGAACTTAACAAAAAGACCCCGGCTCTCCGAAAAACGGCAACACCGATAACCAGTCAGTCCCGAAAAGAGGCTCCTTTTTCCCCGGCTGTCTCCAAGTCGCCCAAAGGCAAAATCATCCTTGCCCAAGGTGACACAAAAATAACAATTGATGTTAGCTACACTCTTGTGGATCTCCTCAAAAACCACAACCAGGCCCAGGCTCAATGCGTCTTTGAAAAAACCTCTTTCATGTGTGAAATATGCCAGCGCAATGCAAGCGGGACCTGCTGCTTCAGGTTTCCCACGTGTGGTCACATCTTCTGTTTGGCCTGCTTGGCCGACTTCTTCACCAACCTCATTGAGTCTGCTAATGTCGAGAAAATCCACTGTCCCGACTTCCTGTGTGCCCGGGACATTGCTGCTGTGCGTGAGCTGTACCTTCTGCTCAAACACCTCTCTGCAGACACGTTTAACTTTGAAGACTTCAAGCGCCAGCTAATGACCCCGCCGCTTGCGCTTGAGGATCTTCGCCGGATTCTTATCGCTGCAGACCCTCCGAAGGGCGCTTCTGAAAATAGCGATACTACAGGAGGAAGCGACAATTTAAGAAAAAGCGACAATTTAGGAAAAAGCGACAATTTGAGAAAAAGCGACAATTTAAGAGGAAGCGATACTCCAAGAAAAAGCGACACTACTACAAAAAGCGAGATCTCAAGAAAAAGCGAGACACCAAAAGAAAAACAGCACTCGCCATCACCAGAAAAATCCACAGAGGCCCAGGCGCAGTTACCGCTGCGCACTCTTTACGAGAAGTACTTGAACATCTTCTTTGATCACCAACACACGCTAATAGCAAAGCTATTCCCAGCACGTCTAGTGTCGTGTGCCAGGGGCACTTGCTCCAACATGATTTTCCGAGAAAACATGAGCAACCTCCTTGTGGTGTGCCGCAAATGCGGCTATGCTTTCTGCAACAATTGCCGCAAGTCGAACCATAGCAAGTCCATCGACTGCTCCAAGACTCAAACGACCAAACAGTACTATGGCATTGACGAGCAAGACTTATCGGTGTGGCTCGAGCCTAGGACGCCCGAAAACTCCACCAGAAAAGACCATTTGAGGTACAAGTACGGCTTCGATCTTATGACCAAGGTGGCGGCCGAGTACCACATGGATGTCTTGTTCAACGACCTTATCTCCGAGGGCGACTTCTCCACATGCCCGACTTGCGACTTGGTGATTCAGCGCCTGGACGGTTGCAACAAAATGAAATGTTCTTCATGCTACACGTTTTTCTGCAACGTGTGCGGTAGCTTTCTCGACTACGACAAACCCTACGACCATTTCAACAGCCACAGTTCCCCGTGCTACGGCAAACTATTCCACGGCATGCCAGGCGTCTGAATTGGTCTCTTCCTTGCATGTTTGATTCATTTTTGTCTCCTTGCATGTTTGGTTCATTTTTTGTCTCCTTGCATGTTTCTGGGGGTTTATTTTGCCACTTCGGGTCTTTGATCCCCCCAAATCCCCGATTTGCGGCACACCAGCCATTCAGTGCATGTGTGGTCAAGTCTTGGCCGCTCGCTTAAAATGGCTGCAAATGACATCTCAACTCGCGAAAAGCTTCACAATTAAGTAACCCTTAATCGGCCTCGGGGCCTATTCGGCATTCTCCGAATTTTGTGAATTCCTTCATCGCCATGCTGTTGTTATAGCTCGAGAGCTAGGTGTCGTACACGTGACCACATAGGTGTGCCACCATCTCTTCTTAAGAGTTGTGATATCTTGCCTCGAATTAAAACCCGTGCAGTCTCATATCGCGCACACCAAGAATTGGGTATACGACGACCGGCAATGTTCATTTTCACAATTCTCGCGTGTTACCCCTAGCATCAATCTGCGCCTCCAGGTTCTCAATCCCCGAGACGGACCTGAAGACTAAAGCAAATTCCCTTTTCAAGAGACCCGCTCACCGATCTTCGACACAAGCGCCATGAAATTGCGGATCGCGTGCCTCCAATTTAGCCCCACCATTGGCAAGGTTGATCAAAATGTCGGTAAAATCAATCATCTTATCTCCAAGATCAACAAAGACATCGACTTGCTAGTTTTACCAGAATTAGCCATCACTGGGTATAATTTCAAATCCCCCGAAGAGTTGTCCCCCTACTTGGAGGTGGCTGGCCAAGGTCGCTCTTTTGACTTGGCCATGGACTTGTCCTCGAAGTTCAAGTGCACCACTGTGATTGGATATCCAGAAACCTTGAATGGAGTGACCTACAACTCTGCTATGGTAGTTAATCCGACTGGCTCTCTTATCAAGAATTACCGTAAAACCCACATGTACGAAACTGATGTCGTGTGGGGGTGCAGTGAGAATCCGTCTGCTGATTTTGAACCCGTCACATTATCATTTCCTTCAAAAGGAGGCTCGGAGCCTGATTCGAAAGTGCTTACCAATATCGGCATATGTATGGACCTCAATCCAAAGGAGTTTAAGGCACCTTTCAATGCATTTGAATTCTCTTTGAAAACATGGCAGAATGACGCTTCGTTGATTATTGTGCCAACAGCATGGAACTTGGCTTCCATGAAAGAGGAGTTTTCGCCCAAAGAGAATGCTCAGTTGGTAGACAAGTACTCACAAGTCTTACAGCTGTATTACTCGAACCGACTCACCGAAATCCCCCATGTGTTCCCGGAATCTGACAATTTATCAGCAAGAGCTGCTGAGTTCTTGAAAGACTCCGAATATGTGAACAAACCTTTGCAGCTTTCAAAATCCCTTGTGGATTACTGGATCACGAGGTTTTTTCCTTACTTAGATCATCCTTATAATGGGCTCCCTCCCAAGTCACACAAGACTACAGTGGTTTTGTGCAACAGATCGGGAATAGAGGACGAGGTGGTTTATGGTGGGTCCTCTTGCATTTTGCAGTTCGACCCTTCGAAGGCAGGATCCGAAGATTTGGGTATGAAGAATCCAAGCGTTGATGTTCTAGTTTCCGCGGGCCAGGTAACTGAAGAAGTCATTTACCATGAGGTAGATTTGTAATTTCATACGCTCTGTACTTCGGCTTCTCATTACGGCATCATTCCATTAGCCCACTAAAAGCTGCCTCGCGTACATAGTGATTTACTTTAATGTAACATTCCAGCAGCGGGACAAGTATACTCGTGAGCAGAAACAAAAAAGCAGATGTAGAGATAAAACCTATATCGAACAACTAAAAAGGTGCCTCCGTGAAAGGCCCTTCTGGCCAAATGGTTAAGGCATCCGCCTCCTAAGCGGAAGACTCCGGGTTCGAGTCCCGGGTGGGGTTCGAATTTTTCCACTCTTTTTTCGCGAGGACCCAGTGCTCTCAAACATCTCAGTCAAGAAATCTACGTTTTGAGTTTGGGTATCATTTTTCAGTTTGCCTAAGTTTATGACGGTTTCTACTTGACTAGACAAATTTATGCAATACACGCCAGAAACTTGTGTGACAGAACCACACTTCTGAAAATATATAGCCACCATCACTCAAATATGTGAGGAATAACTTAGATCTTTAATTCAAAAATTTCAACATCTAGCCCCTGAAATTATAAGACGCCTGTAGAACGAAAAGGCCCCTGAAATGGAAAAGAATTTTAAATAAAAATCACGCTCTTGAGGTTACTATCAGAAATAAAGGATAATGAGAGTTCCCCCAATGTTGCATCTTTGTCCAGGTCCGAACTGTAAGATACTTGAACATGTGGCTTTTCTTGTTTCGGACATACAATCAATGCACGACTTCACCCTAGAGATGATTAAAAAGGTTCAGAATGCACATTCTCAAGTCAGAGGTCTCAGAAACCAAAGTCGAATGCACTCATGTCAGGCTCAACGAAACCAGGGTCTGAGGAAACAGTCGGAGCATTACCGCGAGACAGGAATTCCAGGAAGGCGCCCAGGCTGGACGGTTCGGGATCGTCTTTTTTGTTGTCCATCAATTGCCAGTTTTTCAATAATATCACGGATAGATAGTCGCAACCCATTCGCGAGTAGATGGTGGCTAATTTGATGACAAAATCAAACTCTGCTTGCTGGTCCACCTGCAAAGCACCTTTGAAGTATTTCTCTTTTGACACACGCAAGTTCGAGTAGAGCACACCGAGGACCGGATCGTCCCTTAGAAAACTGGCGCTTTTCGTTTCGATACGCAAGCCAGCAAACTCCTTTTGGAACCGGTCCGAGAACAGAGTAAGCTCGTCAGAAACGCACACGTAGGGTGTCTTGACCAAAGCCTGGATTGAAGATTCCTTGATTTTGAGCTGCCAAAAAGCCCAACTGGTCGTCCATCTGTCTCCTTGTGTCAATGCCTGAGGCAAGACGTATTGCTCAATTATGTTCTGCACAGCACTCTTGTCCGAATTCAACCTAGCCACTGCCAACGCAAGCTCAATATCTTGAAGCTTGTTACAGAGGATCATGCAGCAATCAGCAATCTTTTCTGCAAGAAGGAAGAAATAAGCCGCATCGAAATAACGATGCTTGCCCAATAAGACAAAAGCGTTCTTTTCTGCTGCAGACCTCCAACGTGGCTCGCTAAAATTGTTCAGGAGAAACTTGAGCACCTTGTCCTTTTCCGAGTGGGTAACCGTTTTCCATAGCCCAATCAAGACTTGTTTTTTATGAAGTGCTAGGTATAGCACAGAAACACGCCCCGATGGATCTCTCAGATCAGCAAACTCGTTTCTCGCCACGGTCTCCATAACTTTTTCCAAGCGAAAGCTATCCACCCAATATACCAAGCCTGTCGTGTGCACGTCTCTCCATGTCATTCGTGAGTACTTGTTCTCAACGATACCGAAAAGCATTTCTTTTTGGTCACTGTGAAGAGCCCAAGAAACGTCTCGCGTGTTCAACTTCTTTTGCTTGGGAGACACCTGAAAGAGTTCGAAGAAGAATACGAACTTAAGCCCGTTGACGTCCAAAGAAGACTGGTATTGCTTCACGCTTTGGAATATTTTTATCACGTTGCATAGGGTTATTTGCTGATGCCTTGTGATCAAAGGAAGACTCACTGAGGTGAGCTTCTCTTGAAGTAACTCCACCACTGCTGGACTGAACTCAGTGAACACGTCATCCTCAGTCTCTTTAGCGGTGAACCCACGAGAGAAGATAGCACCGGCTTCGAGACCAAGATTCCATGTGATGTCCCGGCCCAGCCTGAGATACAGCAACAAAGTAACCAAAATAGTTGCCACAAGTTCAGCCTCGTCCATGAGCAAAGCCTGAATCAAAAACTGGGGATGATAAACGGGCAAGGGACCATTTAATATTCGAACCACGTCTAACAACGCAAAAGTATTGCGTTTGGCCCCGTAACCCACCAAGAGCTCTTTCACGGTGGAATCAATGTATGATTCGTCCTTTTCGCCAAGCTTTATGCTGCCGTCCTCGATAAACATCTGGTTTCCACTTGAAATGACGAGGAAGTGATCATCGAGCCAGATCAGATCACCGATTTCATGCGTGGTGTAATTTGATATGTCTATCTTCTTCACGACTGCAAAGGTGGGGACCCGGTTGGTGTAGTCATATCTGAGCTGGGTGTATAAGAACACAGACCTCGAAAAGCCTATCGACAAAATAGCATTTGTGGTGGAGCCTTTTTCGCCCATAAAAGTCCAATCAAGGTCTTTTACAGGGCCCTGGTCGCCAGAAAATACTTCTTCGTACTCCAAGACACCAGTGTTGCAGTCCCAAATGGTAAGGCGCAAACCCTCGATAATCGCCAACTTGCCGATTAGCGAAGCTCCATGAATAAATGTTGGGTTTCTGATATTTGTGTGAATCACAGAAGTTTCTTTCCAGCCAAGAGACGAAGATTCTGGTCTGTAGCACACCGAGAGAAGCCTAAGGAGCCCATTCTCATCGATGACGGATACGTCCTTTTCCAAGAATTTGGACAAGTTCGAAATCTGGGCTTTGGTGGAGTATTTGCCAGGGAATCTATCAACCGAGAGTGCTGTTATCTGGAAACCGTTGTCGTGGTTTTGTGGAGAGCTCTGTGTTGCAGGCGGATCATGGGATACAGACTTGGGTGCAAAGAGGAGTGGCCGCTGACGAGCAACAGACAGAGGAGCCTGGGAAAAGTCCACTTTCCAAGCAAGCGAGACGGAGGGCTCGTAAATAGCAAGGGCAATGAAACAAGAGTCGGATGTCTTCTCCAAGAAAAAAGCACGGGGCTTGTGGGTTAATTTCCCGTGTTCCAGACTAATCTCCAAGCGATCAACGAGGGCAGCATCCAGATCGTCCATGGTCAGGCCATCACAGTCCCAGAAGCTAACAAAGCCGCCATTCTCGATGATAATGGCTAGGTGACGTCTGAAGTTGCCAGACGGCGGAGAAATGTCGTTAATCAAAATGGCCGAGAGGATCTCTTGCGCGTCGTCACGGCCATGTGTAATGTTGATGCAAAAGCGTTTGCTGAGGACCATAGACGAGTCCTCCTTGTCGGTGGGGGTGGGCTCCCAGATGTAGTTATGCAGGGGGAATCTCAGGGCACTAAGCAAGATGTTGCCGGTGCAAGAAGAAGAGGACGTGAAGAGTCTCTGGATGGATTTCGAGTGGCCCAGGAACTTGTCCAAAAGCAGAAGGCGGGGCAGCGAGAGCAGAGAGAGGTCCAAGGCCACGGAGCGCAAGGAGGACTTGCAAGCATCGCCCACCAAAAAATAGACACGCAGGTCCAGGCAAACTATGCTGGAGGCACGCACAGGAGCAGCCTGGAGACGGATCTTGGAGACCGGGGAGCGATCGCGGGCCGCCCGAGAAGCGACCGCAGCCCAGGCCCGGGGCAAGCACAGAGAGGGCGTGGCAAAGGAGGCGATTTTGTCGAAAGTGATGCAGCTGGGAGGGTTGTGATGCAAGTTGGAGATGCGAACAAGACACGACTCGGCCTCTCCCAAGACAAGCAAGAGGTCCAGGGCCGGGTCGAACGCGTTGAAGTCAAGGCCGTCGATGATAACACAGCAGGAGTAGCGAGGAAGCACGGACAGCAAGCGCAAGTGGGCCCAGTGCTTCAAGTAAAGGTGGCCATTGACGTCGCAGGTGGCCCACACGTGGAGCACGTGGTCGCTGGTGATGGTGTAGAGAATGGCGCTCGGGCCGGAGGCAGACAAGTGGGGCAAGACCAGGCGGATGTTCTTGATGTTGGCCATGGACAGAAGGTCGGTGGCGGAAGCGGGCCCGTGGCAGCGAGAACGCCACTTCAAGTCCACGAGCCACACGTCCCGGGCGTGGTCCGCGTAGACGAGCTCAAAGAGCGTGTGGTCGCCGTAGGAGATCCGCATCCAGACTTTAGCAAAGCAGTCGAGCAGCAGCAGGTTGTAGGCCACGATTTTAGACCCGTCCGGCGACACGTCCACGGCGGAAAGCGGCGCCGGCACGTGCTTGGCCCAGCGGCTCGACACCGCCACCTCCAGGTACTCGTAGGCCACGTGGAGAAGCAGCAAAAAGTCGGCGGTGCCCACTAGGAGCTCGTCCTCGGCCGGCGCCCAGCAGAGCGCCACGACCGCCGGGCCAGAGGCGTCCGCCGCGTCGCTGCAGAGCTCCAGGCCCTCGCAACGCGCCGCCGCCGCCAGCACCCGCAACGCCTCGGTCCAGCGGGGTAGTGACATGTATTCACTGACGGGTTTGAGAAACACGAGGCACGAGCCGTGGGCGGCACAAATCACGCCCGTGGCCGGGTTCATTGCCACCGCACACACGTCGCGGTCCACGCAGATGGTCTGGAGTCCGGGAAGGGGCGTTTGTGGCGGGGAAAGAGGGACACTGACGGAGGAAATGATGATGTTGTTTCCGGAGCCGTAGACCACGACGCGGTGGTTGTTCCACAGCGCGTGGTCGATGCATTGGGACGAGTTGACGTCACCGGGGGCCGGGGTGATGCCCATTTTGGAAACGAGGCCGGAGGTGTGCAGAAGACGGTGGGTGGGAAAAGCTGGGGTGACCTTTCGGAAGAGGGTAGCTGGTGCGGGTCACGTGCCGCGGTGGTGCAAGTTGCACCCAAGCGGTTTATGGGTGATATTCTGATCTATTGATAATAGTTGTGGTTTTATTATGGTGGTTTTGTATATTTGTGGCTTTAGTATATTTTGAATAACTTCGGTGGTTGTTATTACTGATTAGAATGGTGGTTGTACTAATTAGAGTGGTAGTTGTACTAATTAGGATGGTGGTTGTACTAATTAGGATGGTGGTTGATTCTGATAGTTGTAGTTATCGCACTAATTGCGATAATTATAATAATTGTAGCAAAAGGAATAGTTGCAAATCATAATGGTTGGAATTTAAAATAGTTGGAAGAACTATACTTGCTAATAATTACAATAGCAGTAGTAGTTATAGTTATAGTAATAGCAGTAGTAGTTATAGTTATAGTAATAGCAGTAGTAGTTATACTTATAGTACTAGCATTAGTAATTATATTTATAGTAATAGCATTGATAATTATAGTTATAGTACTAGCATTGGTCATTATAGTTATAGTACTAGCATTAGTAATTATATATATAGTACTAGCATTGGTAATTATATATATAGTACTAGCATTAGTAATTATAATTGGTATGATGATGTGATGATTAAAGGTGTGATCATCAAAATAGGTGTGATAATTCAAAGAGTCGTAATGATTCTAAAAGTTATCATTCTAAAAGTTATCATTCTAAAAGTTGTAATATTTGTAAAAGTTGTGTTGATTCAAAGTCTAAAAGCTGTAATACGTCTAATAGTTGCAATAATCGAAGGGTTGATTCTAATTCTAATAGTCTTAATACTTGTAATAGTTGATATAATTTGTTGTAATTAGTTATATTGATTATAATTCTGATACTTTGAACGAATTTAATAGTTCGATATTCATACTTTTAGTTGTAGTCATAATTATACTTGTCATAGTCTTATTCTATAATTATGATAGCTGTATATTCTATTGTTGTAAATAAGTCTATTATCATTAGGCAAGTCTCGGTCCAAACTTGCTTGGGCAGCATCGTCCTACACCTGTTCGTCTATGATTATTAAATTAAGAATTAAGAAGAATGAAGTTCAACGCCTCGATTACCGTCGCAACTTCGCATGCATCGTCTCATGAGTTACACCTTCTCCACGTGGTTGGAGGTCACGGACTTGAGCTCAGTGTCCTCCATAAGATCCAACATACCATCGTCTTCTAACTTCGTAGTCTCGGTGACCTTGAACAACACAACTGGCGCGGCAATTAACAACGTGCCGATAACAAGACCCCACGAGCTGGCAAACAATGCCATATAACTGTGCTCCATGGCATCCAATCTCCAAACAATGGCGGCAAATGCAGACTGCAAAGCCTTGTAGAAGGATGCGTACAACGCAACCTTCTTGGGGTTGTTTGAGAATGTGCCCAAGATCCAGAAAATAAACGACTGGAAAATAGCATCGAAGCCTCCGTAGAACATGTACAAGAACATGGGCCCGATATATCTGCCTTCTTTGAAGTCAATGGGCGTCAATTCAGTGACGTTCTCTCTGGTGACACCCATCTGGAACTTCAATCCACCACCCCAGATGACCATTCCTGTAACAAAAAGGATACCCCAGCCCATTCTGGCCCTGGTGGGTCTGGACCACCGGCGGCAATCCAAAAGCAGGCCAAGGAGGATGGCACCCACCATCTGTGAAGCCCAATAAAGGAGCGAGTTCAAAGAACGTGTTCTAACGTTGAATCTGGCAGCATTGAAGTCGTTGAACTGGTATGTGTAAAACCAGTTGGATGCACAGAACATAGGGAAGAGAAAGTAGATCTTTCTCTCGGTCATCAAGACCTTGAGCATACCACGCAACTCCTCTTGGATTTTAGGGTACTTTTTGGCGATCACCTTGGATCCGTCGGGTTTGTACACCTTGTCCATTGGCAACAAGCAACAGGCCAAGGCACATCCGCAGCACATGAGGACAATGAAAGCCACAAAGGTGCCTGCATTGACATTGGAGACCCCCAGCTCCATGTTTTGCGCCAAAGGAATGATGGAGCCGATGACTGCACCAAAGTTGAAAATCACCCAAAACACCATGAGAGCTGTGGCTTTTCTGTCCTCGGATGTGTACGACATGATGATGGAGCCCTGGGCCGCCCAGGTGAAGGAAGCTGCGACACCCAAGTATGCACCGGCAAAAATACAGAACCCGGCGTTTTCCTTGTAGTGGAAAACCAACAAGGAGAGTGTGTACATGACGTAGCCGGTACCTCCAAACATAAGACAGGCTCTGACACCAATCACGTTACAAATGACACCGCCGATAGCACCAATGGTGGCGAAGGTGGAGTAGAGGGCAACGTTGGCATTGTCGGCGACCTTGGGGTCCGAGATACCGGAGCTTCCGATACCCGTGATGGCATTAAAACAGCCGGGGGTCAAAAAGATACAGAAGGACATCACCACGATTTGCACCATGGAGTTGGAATATGGTGGGATCCAAGAAATATAGCGTTTGTTGTACCAGAGGCCGGTGGCCTCGATGTCCTTCCAGTCGTGGCGAACAACTTCGATATGCTCATCATGCACGATATTTTCGTGGTCGTTGCTGGAGCCGCTTTCCACGAGAACGTTGTCGATCTGCTTGTCGGTCATCGTAGATCGCTAGAAATGTGGGTTGTGTGATCTGGTTTTGATCAGAACGCAGTGGGTCGTGCCGTGCGTCGAGAGATAAGTGGACGCAGAAGATGGGCAGTGCTTGATATCCGAGCGAGTTTGGTGGCCGGCTAAGGAGAAACGTCCAGGTCAAAAGGAGACTGGAAATGGGAAGCTCGGACGAGGGACTTGGAAAAAAGTGGAAGATTCCTAGCAAATCTGAAAAGTCGACCGGATCTGCAATGGGCTTTATAGGCTTTGAGCGGGGTGCGCAGTCTCAAACGGCGCGCTGCTGATAGTGTTCGCTTTAGAGGCCCGCTTTGTCTGGGGTGCGGCGAAAATACAATGTTGCATTTCCTGCACCAAAAAGATAAGAGGGGACGAGATGTCGGTTAGCTTCCGATGTGTTGCATCCACTTCTCCAGCGCGAGCTGAGCGCGAGCTGAGCGCGAGCTGAGCGCGAGCTGGTGGCAACACCGGTTCTTTTGGAGTTCCGCTGGCAAGACAAGGCCACAGTATCCGGAACTCAGGCCGGGGGTTGGCGTTGGCGGCCTGCCGCCCACTTCCGTCAAAAACATTCTTTTGCGTCCTCTGCAGGTCTCCGTGTGCACACAAGCGGCGCCCGTCAGGTATGCCTGGTCTGCGCAAGAATTCCGCAAAAAGCGAGCTCCTAAGGCTTGCCTGGCCGCGAAAGCTGGTGCGGCCGCCATGGGCTGATTTTCTGCCACAAAAGCTGCAGTAGTCCGGTCGGGCAATGTCACCGGGGCGGACCAAGACCAGGTCACGTGTGGCGATAAGCGGCGTGCGCGCGCTTCTCTCGGCTCGCTCGATCCGGCAGTGCGCCTCATGTTGTATTTCCCAAAAATCACACCCCCCCAAAAATACCACCGGATCTGCTGCCAGGACTCTGCCAGTCAGAGTCTAAAATTTCAGACAGAACTCGCACCTGCATACGGCGGCCCTTCCGTTTTCCCCTGGCTGGCTTCCTCTCGCCGGCTCCTCAGTCTGGTCCCGGGGCTCGTTTGCCGGGTGGTGGAAACAGGATGGCACGAGTTCACAGAGCCACGGAGGCACGGAGGCAGGACGCAGAAGTCACGGAGTCAGGAGGCACGGGTCTGCACTTTCGGGGTGGGTGTAGCCTTTTGACTCTTGATTCGGTGTTTGGTGGTATTCAGGGGCATCAAATTGGCCTGCAATTCGGGCTTGGATTGGCCTGCAATCTGGCAGGAGTTGATTTTTGCGACCAATGTTTATCTGCAGGCCGGGTCGTATGGGCCTGCAGGCGCCGCGCAGCACTAAATCCTCAGACTGCCGACAAGCCGAATCGAAGAAGATAGCAGTCACGTGGATGATTTGATTGACTAGTGTCTTCATGTTGGGCGCTTAAAATTCCTTGTGATCGTGTGTGCCTCGTTCCATGTCGCTCAATTACTGTGTCTAATCGTTCCATGCCTGCTCATTTATGATGTCTGCTCGTTCCATGCCTGCTTATTCCTGATGCCTGCTTATTCCTGATGTCTGCTTATTCCTGATGCCTGCTTGTTTTCGAATATTACTTTGGGTTCCATGTATTCGCCATGCTGTTGCAACAGCGACTTGCAAGAACCTGCCTAAGGCTGGCCCATTGAGTTCCTTCGCAGTTGACTGGCGCAGACCCTTGCTTGCTTCATCTAATCAGTTTGGGATCATCGAAGCACCGCTTCACGTCAGCAGTCATGACGTCGCGTCCTCCAGAAATGGGACCCTGTGGGTTGCAATCCCTCCGGCTTGGCTTATCTTATCTTGAGGTTGCTCGCGTTTGTCACTTCGCGCGTTGCCTCTTCAACCAAGGGCTTAGAAATACATAGGCAGTAGCCCGCTATACCTGATAAGCGTGCGGCAACTGCTCAGCCTCGCACGAAGAGAGTGTGTTTTGCAGCGTTGAACAAGGTCACACGCAGTTTGCCCAAACAGGGGTTTCTACGGCCGTCGGATGCTCTATTGTCCTATTTTTGTTGTTCTCCAGGCTCCCCAGTAGCGAAAATCCCCCTGGCTGCTGCAAACTTGTGTCTTTGTGTGGACACTGCTTCATCTGCAGTAATCTGGCGAGTCGGATCGAGCTCCTCAGGGTGGTGGTGAATGCGCCCGCGAAAAATTGCTACATCGATCTATACACTCCCACGTTGCAGATTTCACCAGGAACTGTGCTTATGTCAGTGGAGCAGAGGGGCCTGCTTTTGGGGTGCCATCGCGAAGCCACAACGCCCGTCCATCACAATCTAATACATTCGATGCAGAACACCCGAGACTCGAGTCCCGATCGCCGTGCATCCCTACCCCGCAAAGTCCACTAGTCGCTCAATACTGGCCAGCGTCAGCCACCTTCACCACGCTGGCCACCAAGTCATCGATGATGGCATCAGTCAAGATGGGCGAGTTGAAAACAACACGGAAAAACTCGCCATGTGTATTATCATCGGGGTTTGGTGAGAAGTCGATCAAGTATTTCCCCTGGCTGTGCAACTCTCTCGAAACATAGCGGGTTACAGCCGAATAGTCCGTGGCAGTGTATCCCTTGGGCACATAGTAGAAACACACCTGCAAGCACTGTGGATCTTTTGTCACAAGGGAAAATCCTTCAATGGAGCTGATCTTGGACACGAAGTACTCAACAATCTGGAACGCGTGGTCAACTCTTTGGCGCAAGCCTTGGAAGCCATAGTAGATCCAGGTCAAGTAAAACTTGAAAGAGTCTGCACGGCGGCCACAGCCCATGGTTCCATCGGCCAAGTCCACATTTTCCGAGTCGGAGTCTCTCCCATGGAAGAGATACGGAGCATTCAAAGAGTTTGCGGCCTGGAATTGGGCCACATCTTTGACGAGAAGAAACGAGCAGGTTGTGGGCACACCCAACATTTTGTGTGGATTGGTGGTGATCGAGTCGACTTTTTCGCAACCTTGCAACTTCTTGGCATGCTTCTCCAGAAAGATCACGTTTCCTCCCCACGAACCGTCTACATGCAACCAGACGTTGTACTTTTTGGCGATTGGGCTGAGAGCTTCGAGATCATCATACAGCCCAAACACGGTAGTACCTGCCGTGGCATTGAGGAACAAGGGAGTGAAGCCTGCGGCAATACTGGACTCTATGGTGCGATCGAGAGCCTCTGGATCGATGGTGCCATCGGGGCGGATCGCTACTTTGAAGACCGCGTTGGAGCCCATTCCTAGCAAGATGGCGGCTTTTTCGACCGAGTAATGGCAGTGCTTCGACGTGTAAACGGCGAATTTGTGGGATCCATTGCCATCGGTCTTGGTTTGCGGGAACTTAAGCGACCGGGCCATGTGCAATGCAGTGATGTTGGACCAAGACCCTCCGGAGAAAGTCAAGCCACCGCATTTGGTGCTGTCGTTGGAGAAGAACAATGATGCGTATTTGCGCCCAATGTAGTTCTCCACAACAGAGAGCACTGGGGACACGGTGTACACGTGGGAGTTCGTGTTGAGAACAGAGAGAATGATGTCGCTTATGACGCCGATTGGATTGTTGGAGGCATAGAGCTTGTCCAAAAAGCCTGGATTCCACGTATTCACCGAGTACTTAAGAACGTCATCGATGGTCTTGAAAAGCCGGGTGTGGTCGTGCAGCAACCCTGAGTCGAAGACCTCGTCGTCGCCCGCAAAAATTGCCTTCAATTTGGCAGGCTCGTGGTACGAGCCCAATGAGTCGGCTTTGTAGTGGGTCAGCCTGGCATCAGCGGAGGCAACGTACTCCACTATGCGCGGGTGGATGAGCTTGAGAAGCTCGTCGAGCTCCTGCACACGGTTGGCCTCTAGGCGGGATTCGATGGCCATTGGGATGTTTGGGTTCGTATTTTGCGGCTGTCGGTTGGCACGGGGGTGGTAGGAAAGAAGGTGAAAAATATCCGCTGGGACCATTTCTTTGTTCCGGTTCGCGCATGAAGTCATTGTGTGGAGCAAAAGGTCCTGCACCCGCTGCCGCCATAGTTTAATTTTGGCTCGAAGAAACTGTCTATGCTAGTGTGCAGTCCGATGCTGGCGAAGTTCTTTGATTCTGTGAAATTTGGTTATTGCCTTGATCTATGAAGCCATTGGGCTGTGGATGTGACAAGCAGCGACCTGCACAATGGAAAACTTAATGGAGTGTTACAGTTTACCCACTGCCTTTGGGATGCAACAGCAGGTCCGATAAGCCCGACTTCTGCACAGAGACCCAGTGGACTAACGGCTCCGTCCAGAGGGCCTATGCTATCCAAGTCCAGCTCCGCTTTGAACCTGCCTATTTCTTACCCATATGGGGTCAGGAACATGAAACGTGCTGCAATCGTTTCTCCCGGTGCAAAGCCACAGTTTGCAAGCAGTCACGTGTTGCAGGCAGTCACACTACCAGGAAAAGTCAGTATGTTAGTGAAGAGGGCGGCATGGTACGGCATGGTAATGGGCAAACGGCATGGTAGTGGGCAAATGGCTAGGTAATGGGCAAACGGCATGGTAATGGGCAAACAGCATGGTAGTGGGCAAATGGCATGGTTGTGGGCATCGTGGTAAGAACCGTTCTGTAAGTTCCGAGTGGGACCAGAAACCCCGCTATATACAAGAATCAGAACTGGCGCTTTATGGATCTGGCTCGTCCTGGTTTTCTGCACGCTGGCGGGCCAAATTCTTGTTCAACAACTCCAACTTCTGCATCTCCTCCACTGGATCGAAGTCTCCACTGGACAACTTGTCGTAAGTATCGTCATACTTTCCCGTAGACAACGGGGCGTTTCCCCGCATCCGCTTGCGCATGTCAAAAAACCCATTTTTGCACTTGGTGTAGGCTATGAAATTGGCCAGGCAGAGTTCTGGCAATGTTTTCCGCAATTCTGGCTTGGTCAAACAATCCTTGGGCGTGTTTCGCTCAATAAGAACACAGGGTGACCTTTGGAGGCAGATGGCCAACGCTTTTTTCTGGTCTTGGCAGCTGAATGTTAGTGACTTCATTGGCGATGACCGTTTCAGCTTCGTTTCAGCTTCGTTTCAGCTTCGTTTCAGCTTCGTTTCAGCTTCGTTTCAGCTTTTTTCAGCTTTGTTTCAGCCGTTCCTCAGCCTTTTACAGCCGGACTCCAGCTCACCATGAGTCTTGGAAACTATACCCATCTGCGGCGTCTCACTGTGTTCACAAAAACAGGGCTTAAGACTGTTTCACGGGTGTTTCAGAGCTTTCGGATGATTCAAAACTGTTTCAGAGCTGTTTCAAAGCTGTTTCGAAGGACTTGCCCTACGTACCTTGCACCCATGTCTAGTGACGAGTAAAGGGCACATCAGGAGAGTCTTTTCCTCGCGATTATGAGGGGCACGTGCCAATGCACGTGATCCGGTGCTTCCACCGGCGCCGTGGCGAATCGCTACACCGGGTTAGTTCCTGTTGTCTACAACGTTTACGCACTTTGGAAAAACAATCTTGCACTTTGATAACAATCTTGTCTTCAACACCCTGTCTGCCCAGGTGTCCTTGAAGGGTTTGGTGTACGGGTGTTTTGAGAGTGGTCTTTCTGGTCTTTGCCTATTTCTGGTCCTATCCCTAAATTTCTGGCACATTCACATTGCCTCGAGTATTCGGGTGTGTCCCAAGAGCCTTGGGTGTCAGAACTCGTGATAGTCGACTAAGGACATGAGGCCCCTATAGATACTGCACCCAGACACATTGCTGCAAAATGCAACCTAAAATTTAGAAAAGTGTATTTTGGAATTATGTTCTTAGGAACCGACGATGGCATCCCGTTTCAAGCAGGAACAATTGAGGCTCAGGGAGAATTAGAAAAAGCTCCAAAAATGTAAGAATACCTGAGCCGCTTGACCTAAATGCGTCTATACTTTGACGTAATAGTAGAGACAGGATAGAATCGAATAATGCTTTCCCTTTGAAGGGTAAATAAAAGGTTATGCTTTAGGATACTGCTATGAATAAAAAGATAACTTGATAATCTTGGTGATAAGAAGGCACTTTGATAATCTTGAAAATAAAAAGATAACTTGATAATCTTGATAATAAAAAGACAATCTGACAATCTTGATAACAAGAAGACAATCTGATAATCTTGATAACAAAAAGACAATCTGATAATCTTGATAACAAAAAGACAATCTAACAATCTTGATAACAAAAAGATAATCTGATGATCTTGATCCAATAAAAAACGAAAATGGTCAACGATATCTTTATTGACGACCGTCGGCAGTTTTATCTTACTACAGACAGGTTCACCGAGTTGAGATGTCTAGTGTAGAGTTGGGGGAATAAAACATGTTTCTATTAACCATGCCGCACGTGATAAGACCTATCGTATAGAGATAACATTATTTACTGATGAGCTTATAAGTAGCCGATGGGGCGTATGTCAGCACAGTCTTTGTCTTTTAGTTTGGTGAGGCATTGGGGATGGTCTCAAAAAACAGTTAAGTGGTTTTATTTGGGTTGTGTAGTCGTTCACTTGATTCATCAACCAAAAGTCAAATCTTTAAAGGAGCTACTAAGTGGTCGGAGCTAATCACCGAAAGAGGTTATATTTGCCGGACTAATCCAGTTGAAGAAGTATTGGTCGGAGTCCATCACTTAAAGGAAGTATTAATCGGTCGGAGTGTTTCAGTGTTCTTTAGTAGTCAGCTAGTTGGAATCTACCAGTCATAATAAAATCAGTTAGTTAGTATTGCTATAAAATTAGTTAGTTAGTATTGCTATAGAGTCAGTATTCGGGTTATTCTGCTAGCACTCCTGTAGGTCTCTCGTTATACCCATTTGAGTCTCTTTTACGATTTCTCTAACCCTCTCTTTTTTACCAGTAATCCTTCTTTTAATATTATTTGTTATAATCCTGAAGATTTATTTTGGGGATTGGAAGAAATGAAGGTGGGTTGAAAGACGTTTTTAATATCAATTATTCTTCTGATTTTTTCTATTCTATTTTCTATTTCACTTTAAATTTATATGCTTCAATGCTTTATTTATTCTATTGGTTATTTAAGTTTATTTCTTCACCTCACTCTATTATGACTTTCAATTCCTTTCAAAATGTATATTTGACAATTCCAATTTTTTGTTACTGAATAGTTCTAATAATACCATGAAATTCGGCCCACTTTTAAACTTCGTTACTATTTTAATAATGATGTGCTTCAGCAGTGTTCAAATAGTGCAAAACTGGGACTTAATAGTGCTTAAGTGGTGCTTAACTGCTTAGACATTGCTTGAATGTTGCTTGAATATTGCTTAACTAGTGCTTCACTGATGCTTACTAGCGTTTAAATAGTTATAAAATAGCGTTCACATAGTGCTAAAGAACTTCTTAGCTAGTGCTAATGGAAATAAGTGCAATTAGTGTTTAAAAGGGCTTAAATAGTACTCAAGTGGGTATCTATTAGTTGCCACTTGGTGCTTTCAGTACAAGTAGTACCTAAGTAGTACACAAGCAATACCTAAGTATTACCTGTAGTACCTGTAGTACTCGAATTATACTCATCAGCACCAAAACAGTACTCATCAGCACCAAAACAGTACTCATTAGCACCCAAATGGTACTCAATTTGTACTTAATTAGTTATCAGATAGTTACCAACTAGTCTTTAATTAGTTATCAGATAGTTACCAAATAGTCTTTAATTAGTTATCAATGAGTACTCATCATTAATCAATCAGTGCTAGTTAGTTACAGATAGTTAGTACTCTTTGTTGCACAACTAGCTGGCTAGTGGTCGGATATCAATAAAAAGCACTTAATTCATTGTCAATTATTTATCAATTAGTACACATCGTACTCATTCGTACTCAACTAATCCTCACTTAGTACGCACTAAATAATCAACTACTTATCGACTATTTATTGATAACCTATCGAGTCCTTTCCGACTACTGATAAAACATTCATCAAATAGTTAACAGGTAGCAAATATATATAAAGCAGGTATCGAAAAATTATCAATGGTCATAATATTTATCAAATGATAAAAGGAGTTCTAGTAGAATAATAAAGGTGAGAGAATTAGTAGTAGAGCAATAACTATTAGATAAAGAAGAGGGATAGAACGAGAACATGTAGTAATAGAGGGAATAAAGGGCAGATTAAGGGAAAATAAGGAGGTAAATAGAGCGAATAATATGAGTGAGATAAATAGAAGTAATAGAGCCATATTAAAAGACCGCATAAGAGTGCTAATAAAAGCCATAAAAGATGGAATAGCAGGCAAACTATTAGCCCAATTTGCATTAACTCTAATACCTAAATTGTATAAAAACGATCAGTAAAATATCCACATTTCTCATAAATATCTTTATTGATTGTTATAGAACTTGATATAGTAAATAAAAATTCAAATTTATAAGTTTTAAAGCTGATGGAAGACATGGTTTGTTAATTAAAAATGATATTCCATATTTTGAGGTAAATATTCTGCATTAATATACAATTCCATTATCTTTAAGTATGTTTTCTCCAACATAAATTCTCATCATCCCTAAATATCCTTTGAATTACTTTCTAAATTTTATCCATATTTGTTTCTTTGCTAATACATCTAATTCACAGTATTCTAGAGCTTTTTGTATTATATTTCGATAATTCGGTTCATTTCATAACTATAGATTTCTTCCAGCGAAAAATTAGAAAGCCCATTCCAAATATGTATAAAATCAGAGCATCCAATAGTCTACCTAAATAATCCAAATATTACTTAAGTAGTACTCGTTTGGTTATCAATTCGTAATGAATTATCAATGAGTTATCAATAAGCTATCAATGAATTCTCAATTAGTTATCAATTCGTTAAGTATTTTTTATCGATTATTTATCACTTATTTATCAATTAATTATCACTTAATTATCAATAAATGATCAATGAGTTATTACTTAGCTTTCAATAAATGATCAATGAGTTATTACTTAGCTTTCAATAAATGATCAATAAGTTATCAGTAAATTATAAATAAATAATCAATGAGTTATCAGTAAATTATAAATAAATGATTAATGAGTTATCATTAAAATTATAAATACATGATCAATGAGTTATCAGTAATTTATAAATAAATGATCAATAAACTATCAATAAATTATAAATAAATGATCAATGAGTTATCATTAAAATTATAAATAAATGATCAGTAAGTTATCACTTAGCTATCAATAAATGATCAATAAACTATCAATAAATTATAAATAAATGATCAATAAGTTATTATAAATAAATGATCAATGGGTTATTATAAATAAATGATCAATGGGTTATCAGTAAATTATCAATAAAAGATCATTAAGTTATCAATAAATGATCAATAAGTTATCACTAAGCTAATAAATCGATATCTACAATAGTAGTTACTCACTCTTCAGTACCTGAGTACTACTCATTAGTACTGAGTAAAAACCACACAAATTAAAGGAAAATAACAACAGCAGCCGCTGACACCATCTCCCACACCACCCCTAACGCCTGCTAAAGCAACCATAACAAATGCTTGCTAAAGCATTTGGTTATATCAATAGCTGCAAAAGCCGCCGCGCACGTGACCACAGGAAGCCGCCCCGCGCACCTCTTCACTCACCTTAACTACTACTTCTTCTTCCCTCTTTAACTGAACCAACCATAGGTGTGCCCCCCGTCGCCCGAGCCGTGCCATGCTGCCGCTCTCCCTCTACCACCTCACGCTCAAGAGCCCGACGTACGCGTTCCAGTCGGTGGTGGGCCAGTTCACCGAAAACAAGAAGCACCAGGAACTTGTGCTTTCGTGCAGCACCGGGCTCGTGGTCTACCGGCCCAACGCCGAGTCTGGCCACCTCGTGCCCCTTGCCACCCAGCCGGCGTTTGCCCACGTGCTGCTGCTCACGCGCGTGCGGCCCGCAGGCCACCAAAAAGACTGGTTGGTCGTGGCCTCCGACTCTGGCAACCTCTCCGTGTGCGAGTACTCCGAGCGCCGCCGCGTGTTTGTGCCCGTTGCCCAGGCGCCCTTGGCCAAGGCCGGCTTGTCCCGCTTGTCGCCCTGCGCGTACCTAGCCGCCAGCCCGCGCGGCGGCCACGTCATGGCGGCTGCCGTGGAACGCTCCAAGTTGGTCGCCGATCTCGGCGCCCCTTTCCCGGTGGCCACGCCCCACGAGCACCTGGCCCGCGGCCTCGTGACCCTTGCGCTTGCCGCGTTGGACTCGCCGCCCGCCGCCCCGCTGTGGGCGGCGCTTGAGCTCCCGCCCCACTCGCGGGCCCCGGCTCTTTTCTACTACGTGCTCGACCTCGGCTTGAACGTCTTGTCCCAGCGCCGGGCCCGCTGCCAAGTGCCGCCGTCGGCGTCGTTTTTGGTGCCCATGCCGGCTCCCGTGGGCGGTGTCTTGGTGTGCTGCGGCTCGGGCGTGCTCTATGACCCGCTGCACTCGGCTGCCCACGCGTCGCTGCCGCCGCTCTGGCTCCCGTTGCCGGCCCGTGCCGCCGGCGCTGCCTCCGTCATCACCGCCGCCTCCACCCACTCCTTGAAAAAAGACGATTTTTTCGTGCTTCTCCAGAGCTCCCTGGGCGACTTGTTCAAGGTCTCCGCGCTCCCGGGCTCCCCCGTGCGCCTCACCCTTGCCTACTTCGACTCCGTGCCGCCCTGCCTTTCCTTGTCCATCTTCCGCTCGGGCTTTCTTTTTGCCAACACCCTCAACAACGACAAGCTCTTCTACCAGTTCGAGTCCTTGGGCCCCTCCCCCGACGCCGGCCACGCCTCCGTGCCCTACGACCCGGCCCTCCACCTGCTGCCGCCGTCCCCCGCAGCGCCCGCGCCCCGCTTCTCTCCGGTCGGCCTCCAGCACCTTGCCTTGGTGGACATAGTGCCGTCGCTCGGCCCGCTCACCGACGCCCAGCTCGTGCCGGCCCCGGCGCCCGACGCCTTGGCCCTGCTTCTCACGCTCCTGTCCCACTCCTACTTGAAGCTGCTCTGCCACGGCTTCCCGACCTCGCTGCTCGTGTCCTCGCCCTTGCCGTCCACGCCCACCGTCATCTTCACCACCAAAATCTACCGCGCCTCCCCGGCCGACCAGTACTTGGTGCTCTCGTCCGCCCTCGACGAGTCCACGCTGGTCTTGTCCCTTGGCGAGGTCGTGGAGGACGTGCCCGACTCCAACCTTCTCTCCAACCAGTACACGCTTGCCGTCCAGCAGGTGGGCGCCTCGTCGCTCGTCCAGGTCCACCGCAACGGCATCCGCAACGTGCGCCACGTCATAGCCTCCGACGGCTCCGTGGCCTCCGTGCAATACACCGACTGGTTTCCGCCCGCCGGCATTTCCATCCTCCACTGCAGCTCCAACAACGAGCAACTTGTGGTGGCCTTGTCCAACCGCGAGGTCTGTTACTTCGAGGTCGACCCCGAGGACGACCAGCTCGTCGAGTACCAGGACCGCTTTGTGGTGCCGGAGGGCTCTGTCAGTGCCGTGGCCCTCGACTGCCGCCCGCTCAAAAAAAGCCCCTTTGCCGCCATCGCCTCCTCCAATGACTCCGTGCACATCGTGTCCTTGTTGCCCCACAACTGCTTCAGTGTTCTTACCTTGCAGGCCTTGTCTTTCGCGTGCCGCTCTCTTTTGATGCTCGCCTGCGGAAACGACGCCATGTTTCTCCACATTGGGATGGACAACGGCATCTACGTGCGTGTCAGCCTAGACCCGGTCTCCGGAAAGCTCTCCGACACCCGCTCCAAGTACTTGGGCGCTAAGCCCGTGCATCTCCGCCCGTTCAAAGTCCCCGGTGCTGACCAGTACGGCCTTTTGGCTATATGCACCAAGCCGTGGGTCGGCGTCTTCGACTCTAGCAAGAACCTCCGTTTGTTGCCCTTGCTTGGTTCGGATATCTCCAGCGGCTGCTCCTTCTACTCCGAGGACATTGGCATAGACAGTGTGGTGGGAATTGACGGCAACAACCTCTCCATTTTCACGGTGGGCGGCGAGAGCGGCTTGGACGTCAACAACGATTTCACTGTGGACCTGATCAAATTGCGCTATTTGCCGAGGAAAATGGTCCGCAAAGGCCACTTGGCCTATGTCATAGAGGCTGACCTGGGTGTATGCCTGCCCTACCAGCAGAGCTCCGACGTGGACCACGACTACTATGATGCTTTTGGCTACGACCCCAAGCCTGGTTCCTGGGCATCTTGCCTACAGATTGTGGATTATCACGAGCAAACCGTCGTTCAGAGTGTCGAGTTTGCTGACAACGAGTCTGCCGTGTGTCTATGCTTTGACTCTCCGCAGTCACATGTAATCGTGTCCACCAGCAAAGACCGCACTTTCTTGCCGAACTCCGCCTCTGCCAACTTCATTTATGTGTACAAAATCACTGGGCTGCGGCTAGAGCTTTTGCACAAAACCACTGTCGACGGCCCCGTTTCTGCCTTGGAAGCTTTCTCGGCAGAAAGATTCATTGCCTCTATCAACAATAGGATCCGTGTCTACGAGATTGGCAAAAAGCAAGTCTTGCAAAAGTCTGCCACCAAAATCGACTACTTGCGCAGAGTGACTAAAATCAAGTATCTCGGAGGCGACACAATCGTTGTCGGCGACGGGCAGAGCTCAGTCAGTTACTTGTGGTTTGACAGGAAAAGCAATCACTTTGTCTCTATCGTTAACGATATTGTGGCCCGCCAAGTCACCGCCTTTGAGATGCTAGATAATCGTACAGTCATCGGAGGGGACAAGTTTGGCAACATCTTCGTCAATCGCATTTCCGATGATATTGCGGAGCAAATAAGCGACAATATCATCACACAGTCGCTGGAAGCGTTCCTTGGCGGCGCTAAAGCGAGATTCTCCAAAGCATGTGAGTTTCATGTTCATGATACACCAACCTCTTTCAGCAAGGGCAGCTTTGTCATGGGCGGAACAGAAAGCATCATCTACACCGGAATTCAAGGAACTGTTGGAGCCCTCATTCCTATGGCCACAAAGCATGAAGCCAGTTTTCTAGTGAAATTGGAGGTGCTCATACGTAAAGCTTTGGACAAGGAGTGGGATGACTTGGATGACACCAAGAGAGCGTTCAATTTGGTGGGCAGAGACCACCTCAAATTCAGAGGCTACTACAATCCGGCGAAAAACGTCGTTGATGGGGACTATGTCGAAAACTTCTACCAGCTTGACTCTGCGACAAAGGTCAAAATAGCCAGCGAGCTTGATCGGACACCTCGAGAGGTGGAAAGAAAACTATACGACATCAGAAACAGGAGCGCATTTTGAACAACCCTTCTTGCCGAGACGGTTCGGGATAGTTCAGTGCCTTACATAAACAGCATTTTCAGTCTTTTTTGCAGCATGTAGAAATCTATTTTGCCTTTTCGGACTCTGTCTGGGCTATTGACACCGGGGCTGAAGGTGAATCATCGTAAATGGTATTGATAGCCTTACCATTGGGGCCACGGCTTAGCGTGGGGCTACCTTGTCCATCTTCACTTATTCTTCGGCCAGGCGTCTGCCCATTAGGGGTACTGAATTGAACGAAATTCCAAAATGCTGGGGAGGACTGATTTGCGTTCACTGACTTGCCCCCAGCTGCCTGGAAGGTCTTTGATCCACGTTCCGGTGTGAATGCCTCTAGAGGGGCGATTTTCTTGGGGGAAGTGAAACCGAGGCCAAGTTCAGATGTATTTGATGTCGTTGGTGCCGTCGAATTGTGCATCATTGATTCATTGGTGCTTTGAGCATTCGAGCTGTTGGAAAACGAATTGCGCCCTTTAACTGAATTCTCGGCTATCTCGCTGGCATTGGGTAGCTTGTATAAACCCGTGCTGTAGTTTCTATTCCGTACGGACTGGATGCCTTGGCCACCTTGAATGCCAAAGAGATCATTGTTTGTGTCCGACTTCAATTGTTTTGGTGTATTATTGTCTAATGAGGAAATGTGCCTCATTGGTGATGCTAATTCGGCTGTTTCTTTTGGCGGTAACAAACCTGTTTGTTGTGATTGGTGTTGAATCTGCTGCAGGTGCGGCGCTGAAAGCGAGGATTGCACCTGTTGAGACTGTTGTTGCGGCGCTTGTGTGTGCGCCGGATGGCTTGAAAGCGAGGATTGTGGTTGACGGAGATGTGGGTGTTGTAAGTGTTGCGCATGGGTTTGATTTTGGGAAGGCGCTTGTGTTTGGGCTGCTCCCAGCGGTGGTGGCTGAAGCTGTTGTTGCTGATGCTGATGTTGCGGGTGCTGCGGGTGCTGCGGATGTTGCGGATGTTGCTGAAGTTGTTGGTGCTGCACTTGCGGGTGGGGCGACGGATGTTGACCATAAATCATATTCATCCGCTGTGTTGGCTGTTGATAGTAGGGCATGTAGGAAGGGGGGATCAGCGGCTGGTACATTTGCTGTGCCATAGGATGTCCATAAGCGTGCATTGCAGAGTTCATGCCCTGCAAAGAGTAATTCGGCATATGGCCGTTTTGAGCCGTTTTCATTGAGTGATCGTAATCCATTGAGCCGCTCCTGGTATCTGTTTCAGATTTGGCTGCCGGGCCGGCATTTTCAGGGAGACCTTTATGGGTAGCCAAGTGTATTTGCAATGTTCTGGAGACAGAAGATCCGCGGCCCGATTTCGAGAGGGTTCCTGACTGCACTTTCTCCAAGAAGTCTTTTCTGTAGGCCTCGCTGATCTGCCACTTCATTCCCTTGCCTGGTTCGTTGGGTTTTCTGGGAACCTTTTCGAACGCCTTGTTCAAAGACAAGTTATGTCTTATGGAATTCTGCCATCCAGCCTTGGAGTACTTGTAGTAGGCATAATGACTAGAGATCCACTCGTAGATCTCAGACAAAGACATGACGCCGTCTGGATTCGAGAGAATAGCCTGGGTTATCATTGTGGCATATGAATAAGGCGGCTTGACGCCCTTTGCTTTCTCGCTGGACAAGTCCTGGTCAAGATTGTTCTGAAGAGACACCGCAGCTCGCGAGGGCGAGTGTGCTAGTGGGGTCTTGCCAAATATCAGATTCATGCTTGACAGTGCAGAGTGCAGAATGAAACCCTGGGCCAAATTGTTGGAGTAGGAGTTCAGTTGAGCCGAGAGCGAGGATGCTGTGGATCCATTAGAGAGCTTGGGCAACTTGTGAGAGTCTGGCTTGTAGCGAGCCAAGCACAGGCTGAGCATCTTTTGCAGGATGCTAGGTGGAGTGTCGGGCAAAATGAACATCATCTGAGTTCCACCTACGTCTAAAATGGCGCCTGAGTGCAAGGGTGTGGCGTGGTTGGCACCCACGGGCATCTTCACGCCATCAATGCGGGCACCATTCCGGCCAAGGACCTTCAATTCCCAGCAGCGCAAATCGATGTTGTAGGTTATGGTGGCGTGCTGACGAGAGACGACTTTGGCAGGCCCCAAGTCGATCTGCACGTGTTGGGCCAGCTGCAGCGCAGATGGCAACGGGCCGGCCGTGGCAGGGGTGATGAGCTCGGTGTTGCGGCCAATGGCGATAGCAAGAGATTTCACGTAATACGTCCAGTCACGGCCCGCGATCTTGGCGTACGCCTGCACCTCCGAAGCGATGTTTTTGTCGTTAGCGTAGGCCGTGGCGACATTCGTCTTTTCGTCAGGGACCTGTAACGTGGACACCACCGCGTTTACGAGGTCCGCGGGGTCATCAAAAGTCGGAAGGTCCTCGGAAGAGCGTTTTTCAGCCATTTGAGGGGTTTTTGAAGCGAGTTTTCAGGAAACAGGCGGGCTCTTCGAGGCAAATTGTTCTCAAGATCAGAGGCCCGACACGCCAGGGCTTGCGAGATTGCTGAGATCAGAGGACTAGCAGGAACGGGGAACTGGGGCCACGGGCACAAGTTCGGATGAAACGGAGCGGACGGCAGGGACCAGGCTCGGACAGGACAGGGGATTCACGGGTCAGAGCAGCGGGTGGCTGGGATGGCGGTTTCCAGTGTCACTCTTGGGTGGATTGATGAGAATATTTTCCTGCTCATTTTTGGACAAACAACGCTCCTGCAGGCAGTGCGCGCTCTCTTCCGCCATTTCTGCTCCACACAAGGTGCCCCTTTGACACATGCTTACAACTTGCTGAGCACCCGTCTTTTCAAGGAGGTCCTTTGTGGCCTTCGCTAGAGTTGCCTCTTTTCCAGTCGCTTGGCGTGGCGATTATCTCCAGGTGCTGCAGCCAGTGGACACAGGCGCCTCGGCGGTCCGGCGGCCCGAAACCGCTTCCGGCAACGGCATCCATGGATAGAAGAGATCCCAAGTCGTGGGGAGCAGCGTTGTATTTATAGGGACGAGGGAGGGGTGGCTTAGTCGGGGAGAAGCGAGTGTTTCAGGGGGCCCCAAGGGAGGAGTGGCTGCAAATCCGAGGAGAGGTTGTGTGCAGTGCATATTTACCTTTCACGCTCTGTTTACCTGAACGGTGTGTTGTGTGCAGGTTGTTTACGATACACGTGAGCAGCGGGTTCTGATCCCAGACAAGATTCTAAGATGCACCAAAGACCAAAAAGCAAAATGAGTATTTATGGGGGGAAAGCTGCTGGCATGGTGGACTTTGTGGTGTTGGGGTTTTTATATCAAAGAAGCTTTCTGCCTTTCGACACGACCCGCATGCTTCCGACTGGCGGCCTGCACACAGCACGCCCTCTAGGCTGGCGACATCCTCTAACCTCCTGGCACTAAAGGTGGTTTGGTGGTGGATTTTGAAACCTGAATCCATTTTTGGTTATACGTGATTGAAGTGGGTAAAACGGGTCAGTTTGGGATTTTAGCGTGGGGGATTATTGCAGCCTTTGGATTTTTGCAAGATTCTCAAAACTAGGGATTTCTTGATCTTTTTTGTTAAAATCCACGCGACTTTCCTATCTACGATTACCAAATTCTTCCACCAAAAAATGCAAATCTGGACCTCAAGCTTAAGGCTCCCGAAAGATCCATACACCAGCATTTTGTTCGAAATGAGCCGGTCGATAATCCCATAGATGGGCCTCCTCTGCAGTAAGAGAGGTTTCTCGTGGTTCCCAGAGTCGCACTGCATATAAGCGGCGCTCGGGCTTACAAAAGATCACGGGAACGGTACCAAAATCATGTGTATCTTTTTGATTTATTTTACTTGTTCTTCTATTTTTGAGTGTTCATTATTCTGGATCTATAGAATCTATTGATTGATTTTATGGATCCATGCAGATGCAGTCAGATTCAAGACAACACGTGACGAAAGACAATGTGAGGAGCCATGACTGAAGACGACAATGTGAAGACATGAGTAAAGACCAATGTAAGTAGCCATGACTGAAGACGCATATATACAAGTAAAAGAGGGAGATCGGCCTCCTTTCGGAGACTACCGGCATAGCCACTCATTCTGATAATGAAGGCCCCAAAGTTGGGCTTGACCAAGACAGGTCCAAGGACCGGCGCACTGGCTCATCTATACCAGACAGCCAACATGCGGTGTATGAACAAGCAAGCGGGGAAAGACAAGCAAGTTGTGTAGGAATAAGCTAGTGGTGCAAGACAAGGACAAGCAAGACAAGCAAGACAAGCAAGACAAGCAAGACAAGCAAGACAAGCAAGACAAGCAAGACAAGCAAGACAAGCAAGACAAGCAAGACAAGCAAGACAAGCAAGACAAGCACAAAAAGCCGTGATTTGCGGGCAAAGTGGCAACTGGAGATGGTACCGCAAAAAGCCCGTGTTTGGTGTTCACAGAAGATGTTTCATCGCTGCGTAGACGGGATGGCACCCCTCAGACAACCGCATGCTCGTAGTTGATGGGAATGACAAAACTCTCGATTTGAGTATCGAAACCACGCACATCAGTGACCTCGTGGGTGGAGATGTCTATGTCAAGGTCCTCCTCTTCCATTCGCTTCTTGATCAAGTCGGTCTCGTCCAAAATATCGAATTCGTTCTCGCGTTCCTGGTACTGCTCATTCTCCTCGATCTCCACAAAGTCCGGCGCTAGTGCACTCCACTTCAGGGGAAACTGCACCGACCAGAGGTAGATGGTGCCGGTGTCGAGCCCCGTGGAGCCGATCATGCACTTGTTGGAGTTCCACTTGGCCTCGATCAACTCCTCTTGACTGCCCTCTAAGATCTTGATCAAGGAGCCCATTCCGGTCTCCCAAAGATACAAGTCCTGCGAGCTCTGGCCAAACGTGGACGCCACCATGAACTCGCTGTTGGCGTTGAAGGCCACCCCGTTCCACTGAAGCCGGTTGACCACGTCCTGGTACTTGTGCTCGATGTCAAAGTCCCACTGGGCCGGGTCCTTGACGTTGATGAAGTCCGGCAAGAGAATCTGGCGGATGATGCGGTCCGACGAGTTGACGGCCATCTTGCGCCCGTTGGGCGCAATCACCACGGCCTTGATGTTCGAGTTGGCCACCTTGAGCAGGTGCACGGTCTGGAGCGTCTGTGCGTCGATGATGTTGAGCCAGCCCTTGCTGGTGCCGCAGATGATGTAGTCGCCCGAGGTGGTGAACGTGGCCACAAGCGTCTGGTGCTTCAGTTTCTTAGGGTCGTCGGCGGCGGTCACGTGCTCCGCCTCCTCGCCCGCCCGGGCCTCCACAGGCTCCGTCTGCAACGGCGACACCGAGGGGGCGGCTGCGGGCGAGACCCGCACGAGCACCGGGTCGTCCTCAAAGAGGGACGCGGTGTAGACGAGCGGGTTCTGGGGATGGAGACACGCCAGCCAAATGGGCCCGGAAAACTTTGTTTTCAGCACGATGGCGGGGTTGCTGAGGAGCACGCGGGTGTCCGAGCCCGCGTTGGCGTGCTGGAGGTCCCAGAGAATGCAACACCAGTCCTGGGACAGGGAAAGGAGGTACCGCCCACAGCGGGACCACGTGATCGAGGTCACGGGGCGCACGTGACCATCTTTGCTGAGCACACACACGATTGAGTAGCTCAAGAGGTCGTAGATGAGGATGGTGCCGTCGCTGAGGCCCGACGCTAGGTAGTCGCCCTTGCGGTTAAACTGGATGCACACGGCATGGCCGTTTTGGAGGGTGTGCACGAGGGTGTCGGGGTATTCCTTGGCCACGGAGAAGGGGTCCTGGAGGGAGAGGTTCATGAGGGCCTAGCCATGGGCCGAAGCAGAGGAGCGGGAGGGGCGGGGGTCCGGCGGCACAGGGGCAATGTGCTCAAAGTGGAGAAAAGCAGCAGGGGTTCGGGCGGGCCGACGGTGTTTTTGTGGGTGCGCGGGTCTGTGCACCCGTACACCAAAACGAGCACACACCCGTACACCAAACGCGCGCGCATCACCGGCTCCGGCACCTACGCCTACACCCCAAAGCGCACGCTCCGCACCCTCACCTCCGCAACCTACCCTTCCCAGGCCGTCTCTCCCACGCCATGCCACGTGAGACACCAGTGCCGCTGGCACGTGAGACTCCGCTGCCAGGGCTGCTGCCACTGGCCAGCCCCGCGCCCCGCTACCGGCGGCGGTGCTTCGACGACCGCTCCCAGACCCAGACCTCTCGGCTGCTACGGGCCCGCCTAGCCCTGCCGCAGCCGCCGCTGCCGCAACCACCGGTACCGGCGGGCAATGGGCAGGATTCGCCGGAACCGGCGGCCCCCGGCCCGGCCCCCCCAAAAACCCACACCTCTCCGCCCCCGGCGGACGTGATCCACTGGTCCCACCCCGAAACGGTGGCAAAAACCCTCGAGGCCGCGCCGTTTCAGGCCCGTTTCGGCACTGCATCGTGCGTGCAGCTCTCCCCCGCATACATCCTCGTCGGCTTGAGCGGCGGCGCCGTGGCGTGTTTCAACTACCACCAGCGGCTTGCGTTTGTGCTCGAGCCGGCGGACCCGGGCGGCGCGGACCGCGGCTTTGTGACCGTCGGCGGCCCCGCCCTCGGCCCCGACATCGGCCCCGCCGCCGTCTCGGCAATCGCCGTGTCCCTGGACGGCCTGACCGTGGCTGCAGGCAGCTTGGACGGAGCCGTGACGGTGTGGGAGCTCCCGGCGGGCCCCGGCCAGCACGCGGCGGCGGCGGCGGTGGCGGCGGCGCACGTGATCCCGCCGTCCGGCGGCCCCGCCCCGGCGGTGCGGTCCGTGGCGTTTGTCGGCGACTCCGCGTCGCACGTGGTGTCCCTGGCCGTGGGCGGCGGCGTCCGCTTCCATCACGGCTTCCGCCGCTTCTTGCGCAGCTACTTCTCGACGCTGCCGCTTGTGCCGCCGGGCGACCCCGTGCTCGACTGCCTGCTGCTTCCCGTGGGCACGTGCGCGCAGCTTAGCGACGACCTTGGCGTGGTGGCGGTGGCCACGGCGTCCGGGTTGCGGGTGGTGTCCGTGCGGTCGCTCAACGACCAGGCGGCGGGTTTTTTGGTGGTCCACCACAAGGTGACGCGGCTGCGGCGGGCCGGGCCGGCGGCGGCCGCCAGTTTGGCGTGGTACCCGAGCATTTCCCGGCTGGGGCGGCCGTGCAACGCCAAGTTGGCGTATGCGAGTGACGACACGGTGTCGGTGTTGGAGCTTGAGCATGCGGCGGTGCCGGCCAACTACGGTGCGGTGTTGGCGGACTTGAGGGACAAGGACAAGGCGATTCCGCGGCTTTCGTTTCGGACCACTGCTCGGGTGCGGGTGCTGGGGCCGAGGGTGATGGCTGTGCGCTGGCTTAACTCCGAGATCTTGGTGGCCTTGGTGCTGCCGGCGGAGGGACCAAAGGGACCAAAGGGACCAAAGGGACCAAAGGGACCAAAGGAACCAAAGGGACCAAAGGGACCAAAGGGACCAAAGGGACCAAAGGGACCAAAGGGACCAAAGGGACCGGGGGACCTAAACGATTTGAACGAGGATGAGAATTTGAACGGGGATGAGAATTTGAACGGGGATGAGAATTTGAACGGGGATGATTTGAACAGGGATTTGAACGACGGCTCAAGGAAGGACTCAAGGAAGGACTCAAAAAAGAACGAACCAGCCCAAACCTCCTACCCCTGCTCGCTTGCTTTCTACTACTACGCCCCCACAAACAACCCCCCTCTCTCGCTCGTTGCCTCCGACTCCCTTGACTATCACGTGGCATCGCTCGTGGCCCCCGGCTCCCGGCACCCCTGGCTCCAGTCGTCGTTCCAGATCCTCCGCCACCGCCCTGTTCTCCTCGTGCACTCGCCCCGCCCGGCTCTTGTTGTGGGCAAGACCTTGAAGTGGGCCGACCACTTGGTCTCGCTTGTTTCTCTGCGTCTCTTGCACGTCGCTCTTTCCACCGCCTTCGACTACTATACCCCGGACTCTCTGGGCAGACTTGTGCTCTCGGGGCTTCCCCACTCGGTGGCTGAGCAGCGTGCCGTGGTCGAGCCTTTTTTGATTGACATCATGCGCCAGTGTGTCTTGGCCCAGGTTGCGCCAAAACTGCCTTCTGCCAGTGCTACCAGCCTTGCCAGTGCTACCAGCATTGCCAGCCCAACCAGCCTTGCCAGTGCTACCAGCATTGCCAGCCCAACCAGCCTTGCCAGTCCTACCAGCCTTGCCAGTCCTACCAGCATTGCCAGTCCTACCAACGCTAACACCAACGCTACCAACCTGGCCTCTGATCCCATGGCTCCGCTCTACTTGGAAATCATCTCGCAAATCTGCGACAACCACGGCGGCTCGCTCTCCGAGCCGCTTCTGGACATCATGGAATTGGCCTACGACCTGTCGCCCAACAAGCCCGCTTTTTTGCACACGCTTTGCGGCTTTGTTCTCAGCAAACGCATCCGCCGGCTTCCCCCAGTGCTTTTCGAGCTGCTAGTGGACCACTTGGCCGGCCTGCGCCACGGCACCCTTCTCACCGAGATCATCACCATTCTCGACCCCTCCACACTCAACATCGACACGACCTTGGCCTTGTGCAACCGCCATGGCTTGCGTGAGTGCAGCGCCTACATCTGGAACTCGGTGTTCCTCGACTTCCACACGCCCCTCGCGGACTTGATCTCCGACTTGCTGCGTCCCCTGCTCGACCCGGACCTGAAGGCCTTGGTGTTCGCCTACATGTCGTACCTTCTCTCCGGGCGGCGGTTCCCGACCGACGAGTTTCTAGACGACCACGCGGAAGGCCTTGCGCGAGACGCCATCTGCGACGTGGTGTTCTCGCCGACGCCCGTGCCCGGCCTTGGGCTCAAGGGCGTTGTTTCGGGCGACCTGCCGTTTCCCTACTTGGCGTTCTTGTTGCAGTGCGACAGCTTCGAGATGTTGGCCACCATCAACGAGTTCTTCGAGAACCCGTGCCTCAACCACGAGAACAAGGGCAGCATCTCCCGCCAGACGATCTTGGATGCGCTCTTCGACACCTTTGAAGTCGGCGCCGACCGCTTTTCGCCCTACGACACGCTGCAGCTCTCGATCTTTGTGGCCCGCAACGTGCCCAAGTTCCACCAGTTCCTCCGGGTGTCCGACTCCCG
This sequence comes from Metschnikowia orientalis, assembly GCA_002893665.1. Lineage (NCBI taxonomy): Eukaryota > Fungi > Ascomycota > Pichiomycetes > Serinales > Metschnikowiaceae > Metschnikowia > Metschnikowia orientalis. Next base: position 204,845 of record NXGZ01000006.1, on the reverse strand, counting down.
AATCGAAAAAACCGTCCTCGACTTGTGTCTGCTGGCCGTGGCCGACACCCACGCCGACCGCGAGCTAGCGCTCGAGTGCCTCTTGCCCTTGTACGACGCCCACGACGAAAGCTACTTCATGGAGCAGATCAAGGCCGCCCGCTTCTACCACGTGGCGTTCCGCTTGAACGTGCAGTGGAGAAAGTACTCCAACGCCTTGGAGGTGTGGATCCAGAGCCAGGCGCACGGCCACACGCTCCATATCCGGTTTGCTGCCGTGGTCGAGATCGTGGCCAGCACGCTTGGAGCCCAGGGCGGGAAGCCCCGGCCCGGCCCGGAACAGGCCCGCGTGCTTGGCATTCTCGACCAGAACTGCCAGTCCCTCATTGGCTCGTATCCCGAGCAGATGGTCCGGCTCGCCCGGACGCTCGACGCCAAGATCCATTTGATGGCGTTGAAGTGCAACGGCCCCGACGCGTTCCGGTACTTGCAGTTGCTCTCGGCGCCCGAACTCCAGCAGGACCCGCGGCTTGCGGTGCGCTACATCGAGTTGCTCTGCCAGTACGACGCCGAGACGGTCACGGAGGTGGTGGTGTCCTTCAGGGCGTGCTTGAGCCAAGCCCCGCAACTAGGCGGGCTCCAGGAGCATCTCAGCGCAAACAGACAGCACGCCGCCGCCGCCGCGTTGCTCCAGGAACAGGGCCGGTACCGGGACGCCATTGGGCAGTTGATGGCGGGAATCGAGGCCGAAGAAGCCGGCAGCCCGGGCGTGGACACAAAGATCCTGATGGGAATCGCCATCTGCCAGCAGCACGAGGCGTTGTGGCAGGGGTTCATCGAGCAGCTCATCGGGTCGGGCCACGCCAACAAGGCGGCAATCGACCAGGGCATCTACCGGAGTTTTCGGCAGATGATCAATGCGGACGGCGGCAGCATGAGAAGCGAGGCCTTCAACACGGTGCTTCTGGGCATCATGGAGACGGCACAGATCTCCAACGTGCGGGCCATTCTCCAGGACGTGCTCACGTCGTTCTACTTCGAGAGCGAGATGCATGTGATCATGCATTCCAAGGTCAACGACGAGATCCTCAAGTCCATGGAGGTGCAGCGGGCGCAGCTTCTACGGGGCTGGCTCATCAAAACGGCCGCGTGCACCAGCTGCGGGAAAAGCATGTGGGGGCCCGAGGTTTCTGCCCGGATCGAGCAGGCCTGGGAGGATCGGGCCGGTTCGCTCGTGCTGGGGGGTGTTTTCGACCGGGACGCGTACGTGGACTGTGAGTTGATCTTTTTCAAATGCGGACACGGCTACCACCGCCGATGCTTACGAGGTCTTGGGAACGACGAGGCGTGTGTTCTATGCGCTGGTTCCTATGATGCCGACGAGAATGGGGCTTTGGCCTCGAGGCTTGAAAAAAAGGCTTTGGCTTCGAGGCTTGAAAAAAGGCTTTGGCTTTGATCTGGTCACCCGAACCTCCGTTTTAGCCGAGACAGTTCGGGAAAATTCCAAGATTTCCAGGACTCGACCGCAGAAAACCCTAAGCGTGCAGAGAAGCATGGGCCAGAGAGCTTGGGGCCTTGAGTGGAGGCAGGCCAAAGAAGAGGCCCTCAGATCAAGAGAGTCCCAAAACGGCATACACGGAGGCTTAGGTCGCCCGAAGCGGCAAAGAAGCAAACATCTCCATGCATGACCACATGCACTCCTGCACGCGCGGCCGAGCCGCTGTTTGAGACGTCTATTGCAGAAGCGGGCCCCGTGCGCCAAAAGGCACCCATACCACAGCGAGCCAGACCCACAAGCATGGAAACCTGAAACAAGCGGCGGGGCCGGGCCGGCGGGCACGTGAGCAAGCAGCCTGCGTCGCCGCCACCGGCCACCGGCCAGCGTGTGCGGTGCAGGCCCGGGCCGCCGGTCTAAAAATAACCCGCGGGTTGCGGACCCACACCAGGGGAAACAAAAGAAAAAAAGAGCAAAAAATCTCATCCTCCCAAAACACTCGTTGCTTCCCGATCCAACCACTCGCTTTCGCCGGAAGTCATCGAAGCCAAGCCCTTGATTCACCCCGATTCCGACTACCCCGATCCCGAGTGCTGCACAATAGACCCCAATCCAACCCATTTCCCAGGCCACCCCATTTTCCCAGACCAACCCATTCCAGCATACCCCGGCCACAATGAACTTCGAAGACGACTTGTTCGAGGACGAAAAGCCCCGCCAGCACAGCGCCGAGCTCATCAGCCTCCAGGACATGAGCCTGCAGGGCGAAGCCACGACCACAGCCACCGGCGACATGGAAAGCACAGAGCGGCGGGCGCCACTCCACCCGTCGTACCCGGCCCACTTGGTGACACAGGGCGTGTCGACACCCGTGGTGTCGCAGGCGCCGTCGGCGAGGTATTCGCCGAATCCGGCAGCAAACCCGAGGCGCCACACCCGCGTGTCGTCCAATCTCAGCCAAGACATGTTCCGCAGCGGCACGGTGATGTCGGACGACTCGGAGGACGACTTCTACGAGAAGTTGAACGGCGGCGTGCACTCGAAGGCGGGCGGCCCGGCGTACCGCGGGCAGGCGAAGAACGTCCAGTTCCAGGACCCCCGCATGTCCGTGATGTCGTTCAGCCAGTACCCCGGCACGGAGGGGGCGTACCCCAACAGCATCGAGTACCCGTCGTCGACATACAACCGCAGCAGCACGATGTTTGACGCGGCGTCGGCGGCCAACATGAGCCCGCGGCCAATGAGCCACTTCCTGGCGTACGCCAACCGGCACTCGGTGTTGCCGTTGCAGCCCAACGACTACAACACCAACCTCTTGCAGGAGCCGGCCGGGTCGTTGGACCCGTTTGGCGACGACGACCTGCTCTTTTCGGACGCCGGCGACGACGAGCCGTTGCGGCGGCGCACCACGCGGCGCACGCGGCGGCGGCTGGGCCCCGGCGACGACGTCTACGACGACGACGACTTCACGCCGCGGTTGAACTACACCAAGACCATCAAGCGGGCGCGGTTGGTGCACGGCAACTACGTGATCGACGCGCCGGTGCCCAAGATGTTGCTCCGGACGTACGCCAAGCCCGGGCTGGGCGAGCGGGACGAGACGCTGTTCGTGCGGTACTCGGGCGTGACGTGCGGCCCGTCCAACTTCGTGCGGTTCAAGTACAGCTTGCGGCAGCAGCTCTTCAGCCCGCCGCGCGAGACGGAGATCATGGTGTGCATCACCATGTACAACGAGGACGAGATCTTGCTCGGGCGCACGTTGAAGGGTGTGTTCGACAACTTGAAGGACCTCACGAACCGCACGGACCCCGTGTGGGGCGACGGGCTGTGGCAGAAGGTGACGGTGGTGATTGTCAACGACGGGCGCTTGCAGTTGAACGAGCGCACGCAGAAGTTGTTGACCGCGTTGGGCGTGTTCCAGGAGGGCTACGCCAAGTCCAAGGTCAACAACAAGTCGGTCAAGGCGCACGTGTACGAGTACACGTCGACGGTGGGCATCGAGCGCGTGTCCAACGACCGCGTGCACCTCACGGTGGGGTCCACGCCGGTGCAGTTGGTGTTCTGCTTGAAGGAGAAGAACGCCCGGAAGATCAACTCCCACCGCTGGTGCCTCCAGGCGTTTGCGCCCATTCTCAACCCCAAGGTGGTGATGTTGTTGGACTGCGGCACGCGCCCGGGCAAGGACGCCTTCTACCACTTGTGGAGCACCTTCAAGGACCCCAACGTGGCCGGCGCCTGTGGCGAGATGCGCGTGGCCTTGGGCCCCAACAAGTCCTTGCTCTCCAACCCGCTCGTGGCCGCCCAGAACTTCGAGTACAAGATCTCCAACGTCTTGGACAAGCCCATGGAGTCCGTGTTCGGCTTCATCTCCGTGCTTCCCGGCGCCTTCTCCGCGTACCGCTGGGACGCCTTGTTGAACGTGGACGGCCACGGCCCGCTCGAGAAGTACTTCAAGGGCGAGTTTTTGCACCAGACCGCCCGCATCGACGAGGGCGACGAGGACGACGAGGCCGAGTTGAAGGAACGCAACTTCCAGGAGGCCGGCATCTTCACCTCCAACATGTACCTTGCCGAGGACCGGATCTTGTGTTTTGAGTTGGTGGCCAAGCGGGGCCGCAACTACGTGCTTCGGTACGTGAGCAGCGCCACGGCCGAGACCGACGTGCCGGAGATGATCGACGACTTTGTGTTGCAGCGGCGGCGTTGGCTTAACGGCTCGCTTTTCGCCGCCATGTACTCCATTTTCCACTGGACCCAGATCTGGAAGTCCGACCACTCGCTTTTGCGCAAGTTGTGGCTCCAGTTGGAGTTCTATTACCACTTGACCACCGTGTTTGTGTCGTGGTTCTCCTTGTCCTCGTTCTTCCTTGTGTTCCGCATTTTGACCAACAACTTGGGCTCCAAGGTCGTGGGCTTTGCGCTCGGCAAGTACATCTCCTTGGCCTTTCTCGTCATCTATGTGGCCTGCATCATCTGTGCCTTTGTCTTGGCCTTTGGTAACACGCCCCGCGGCACCCGCAAGTTCTATTTCACCTTGTGTGTCTTTTTTGCCATTTTGATGGCGTATCTTCTCTTTGGCGCCATCTACTTGGCCGTCAACACCGTCAAGATGGTCATGCGGGAGAACAAGGGCCATTTCGAGCCCACCATGCTCTTCACCAACCAGAAGTTCCGTGACTTGGTGGTCTCCATGGTCAGCACCTACTTGCTCTATTTCATCGGGGCCATTATCCACGGAGAGCCGTCGTTTATGGTCACCTCCTTCATCCAGTACCTTTTGTTGTCGCCATCCTACGTCAACGTGTTGAACATCTACTCCTTTTGCAACATCCACGATGTTTCCTGGGGTAACAGAGACACGCCCGTGGCCAAGGACTTGGGTTCCGCCAAGGTCACGGATGTGGACGGCCAGTTGGTCATGACGGTGGTGCCCGGTTCGGGCGAGGAGTTGGAGGAGGCGTACACGAACGTGCTTGAGGATTTGAGAGTGCCGCCCGTGGTCGAGGCCAAGCAGCCCAGCAAGAAGGAGAAGGACGACCACTACTATGCATTGATCCGGACTGTGACGGTGTTGGTGTGGATGTTCACCAATGCCATTTTGGTGGGCATTGTTTTGGCTGCCGGAGGAAACAGAAACGACATCTGGAATGATTCGAGAAACGCCACCATTTTCTTGACGGTGATTTTGTGGATTGTGTGTGTTTTGGCTGCCTTCCGTCTCATTGGAAGCTTCCTTTATGTTGTGCTGCGGTTTGGCCGGCCCATTAGGTGGTGGCTCCAGAAGAGGAAAACCGTGTGAGGAGAAGAGAAGAAAAGAGAAGAGACGAATAGAAAAGAAAAGAGAGGAGAGAGAAAGACGAAAGAAAAGAGAAGAGGAAGAAAGACGAAAAGAGAAGAGTGAGAGATGAAGACAAAGACGTGCTGGTTTCGCAACCACACGCGAACCGTGCAAATAGTCCGGGCTGCAAGAACAGGAACGGCGGCAAGCGACGCGGCGCCGGCGCCAACAGATCAGGATTTGTGGTGCCAACCCCTACGACACTTTGTAGTATCGAATGAATATCATGGGAGCGAAACGGAGTAGACTAGAATTGTCCAGCACTCCACGTGACACACCACGTGCCACGCGGATCGTCACGGTTTAGCCGGCGCTGATGGGCAGTTCGCTTCGTGGGATCAGCGGCGGAACAATGTCCGTCGAGGCCACGCGTGCAGTCAGGAGCGGCAGATGAAGTCAAAAGACGGCTGAGCGAACAGGCCCGGTAGCACTGGAGCCGAGGCGCGTGTGCAGGATGACATCGGCAAGTTTTGCAGCGGTCGCCGATACCCCACGCGGGCACAAGCGATGAAATCGCGAAGAGAGGCTGCGACGGAGGAAAAAAAAAAAGAAAGCCGGGTGCCGAAGGGGCCGGTCGCTAGCAAAGGACTCTCAAGCGGCGGTGGGCTCGGAAGCTTCGGTCTTGCAGTGCGTGCGACATTTCTGAGAGATTAAAAAGTCCTGCATGCCGCCGAAAAAAAAAAAACACTCAGGTACCACTCGGGGAAAAATTGCCTAGAGAAAAACAAGAGCAAAAAAGCAATTTTGTGTTGACAATGCAGACCCTTTTGGAAAGGTGTCAATTGCGAACCCCTCAATCGAATACGAAGAGGTGCAGTTCACTTGGCATTTGAGCCAGCACAAAGCCAGATGCTAGTGCTTGTCGAAAGTCGGTATGAGGGGAGGGGGTTGGTAGGGATTCGAAGGAGAAAAAAAAAAAAAAATTCAAGGGACAGGAAACGGGAGCAGCCAAGAAGAAGACCGGGGAGGTGAGTGGCCAAGAGAAGAAAAGAGTTAAAAAAAAAACAAAAGTTCCGGAGGGATAGTGGTCTTTTATAGTTGGCAAGCAGAAGGGGCGGTGAGGCACAAAGACGAGGCGAGATCGTAGGGACCAAGGGACCAAGGAGCCAAGAACCAAGGAACCAAGAACCAAGAGCCAAGGAACGAAAGAGACATTGAGACCTTGTAGCGAGACATACATAGGCAGGCACGTACGGTGAAGACATACATGGGTGGAGACCGGAGGAGAGATTTAAAGATATGCATGCATGGTGAAAGCACCAAGGGCGTGCATGGAGCGCATGATAGGTTGGGGGAGGCCCAATGGGGGCAGCACACGGCCAATCCGGGAAGCGACGCCGAAGCGTGCGCCACACACGAAAGCGCGACATTTCGCCGGCACCACCAGAGGCCGGCGGGACTGCACACACGAGGCTCCCCATTTTGGCCTGCCAGCACATAGATAAGAGCCCAGCATTAGGCTCGAATTAAGGGCGCTGTGGCGGCCAGCGACATTCAGTCTAGGTCCCGGGCCGCTTCTGAAACACAAAGATCCTGCAGAAGGGGCGTTAGTACCACTGGTGCCGGAACCAGTCTGCGAGACATACATAACGACTCTAATGGGAAGTGAAATTGGGGACATCCGGCTGATGCCAAGCCGCCCGAGGGTGGTCTCATGTCGTGCCCTCGGCCTGGGGTTGATGTGGCTCCCCGGACTGGGTTTGACGTGGCGCCCTCGGACTTTTTTTGATGTGGCCTGTGCTTAGCGAATGCGGGTTGATAACTTAAGTGGGCCGGCGCTCCGAGGGAAGCTTGCTCTGCCTCACGTTCATCATTTAACCTGTTTTACTTAATCTATTTACAATCAGTCCGGAATTGTGAAAGCGAAGCAGTGCACCAGTAGGTTTCCGAGGGCCCGAGGGTCGCTGTATTTCGGGACTCCGTGAGGCTTCCCCGGAATGATACCGGTTCCGAGGTTGAAAGCGCTTTTATTCGAGGGTGTTCTCTGGACTGAACCGGTCGGTGTTCTTATCCTGCCGTGGAACTCTATGCACCTAAGGATACCCGGCTGAAATGACAGGACATGTGCGTACCTGCAGTACCGCGGTTGTGCAATTGCACGAGTTTAATTGGAGAAGCCTGGCGGCTGCAGGACAAAAAGCTGCCAATGACGTCGGTACTGCAAACAAGCCACCAGGACGGCACACACGCCCACGATTCTGGTGTGTGTCCTCTGGAAGAGAAGAGTTGCCAGAAGATGGGCCGATTGGAGCAGCTAGAGACGGACTACATGGGTGAAGCCCGAGATCCTGGAACTAGGCCAAGCCCGTTTCCGGCATATAGACCCGGACCTCGGCCGCACGCTCCGGCAGTGGAGGCCCCGGAATATCTGGTAGTTTCCTCGGATACCGGGGCCGGCGTTGTGTGCAGGCAGGCGAGGGATTGCGTAGAGGGAAAACAGAAACAAGGAAACAAAAAAGGTAAAAAAAAAAAAGGCAAAAAAGGCCTAAAAAAGGATTCAAAAAGAATAAATAATAAGGATGAAGGGATGTGGACCGGGAGCCGCCAGTTGAAATCCGAGGGAGAGGAAAGATAGAGGGAGCCGGGGGTGATACCCGAAGCAGGAAGGAAGCCGAGATCCGGGGGCCAAGGTGGGCACAACCGGGGCAGCACCGGTCGGGCGGTCCGAGGGTCCAGAAATAGGCGACCCTTCTTGGGAAAGATCTCCGAGGGCATGTAGTTTAAACCCTCGACCCCGGAAGGTGCGGCGACGGCTAGGCCGGCTTGAGGTATTAAGTCGGCAGGTGCGTGTGCCGGGCAGAGGCGCTCGCAACCGATAAGCCATCGAAACAGGGCCGATAACCGATAACCAGCCGACAATGTCGCACGCTGCCAGCAGCGACACTGGCCGGGTGGCAGGGCCGGAGATGGAGGCACCCGGAGCAGGACATTCTGGGGGCAGCGTAGTCTACGGCAGCGACATCTGGGCGACATTTGGCGGCTCCGTAGAGAGCCGAGCCACGGCAGCGACATCCCAAGGACATCTGGCGACATCTGGGCGACATCTGGCGGCGGTGACGTCCAGTGACGTTTGGCGACATTGTGACACTTGACGGTTCGGTCGACCCAGAGACATTCGCAACAGCGAGGGTTGCCTTGGCGGCACAAGACCGGATTTCAGCACCGGAGCGACATGCGATAAACACCCCCGGCGGCAGACGCACGCTTGCAGTCAAACCAAAAGCCAAAACAAAAGCCACACTACAGTCCAAGCACCGGAATCCCAGACCCGTACTGGAAGGCACGGAGGTTCTTCTCCGTGGCGATAGCAGAATCAGCACAAAGCCAAGGTCAGCCAAAGCCAAAAGCCTAAAGCCATAAGTAGAAGGAGCTCCGGAAAAGCCAGAAGTAGAAGGAACCCCGGAAAAACCAAAAAAAAAAAGAACAAGCAAGCGACACGCAGCGGGCGGCCCGGAAGTGGGAAGCAGAAAACCGGGCAGGGCGGGCCCCGGAAGTGGATGGTAAGGCGGGAGGCCCCGGATACCGTAAAGAGTCGCCCACCCAGCAGCGAGCAAGGATACCGCAAGCCGCATGGGGGCCGGCGACATTTTCCTGCGTGGGGCGCTGCTGGCGTGCGACATGGTTTCCCAAAACGTAGTGCATTTGTTTATAATGGAAAATTCCCGCAGGCTGGGCCGGCGCTAGCGGGACAAAAGTAAAACAAAAGATATGTTGAATATGCAAAACCGAAAAATAAAAAAAAAAAACACTCATTAATTTGGTGGGCCGGCAGCCGTCTCAAACCGGCAGCCAAAATTCCCATATAAATCACCCACCCCCCGGCCGCCCTCTCGATTTTTTCCTTTTTGCTTTTCTCTTCAGTTGTCTTTTTGATTAATCCCCCACGCCAAAATGAGTGCAACTGAACCTACCGTAGAGAAGGTTAACAAATCTACTGAAGACGATGACGAGGATGAAGACATTGATCAATTGATTATGGACTTGCAATCTCACCGCGGTCTCGACGACGACGATTCCGAGGAGGAGGACGACGGAGCTTCTTTCAAGCAAGTTCCCGAGGAGTTGTTGCAGACCGACCCCTCTGTTGGTTTGACTGACGACGAGGTGACCAAGAGAAGAAAGAAGTACGGTTTGAACCAGATGGCCGAGGAGTCGGAGAACATGGTGCTCAAGTTCATCATGTTCTTTGTTGGTCCTATCCAATTCGTTATGGAGGCCGCTGCCGTGTTGGCTGCTGGTTTGGAGGACTGGGTGGATTTCGGTGTCATCTGTGCCTTGCTTTTGTTGAACGCCTGTGTTGGTTTCATCCAAGAATACCAAGCCGGCTCCATTGTTGATGAGTTGAAGAAGACCTTGGCCAACTCTGCCAACGTCATCAGAAACGGTTCCTTGGTCGAGGTCGAGGCCAACCAGATTGTCCCAGGTGACATTTTGCAATTGGAGGACGGTGTCGTCATCCCTGCTGACGGTAGAATCGTCTCCGAGGACTGCTTGTTGCAAATCGATCAATCCGCCATCACCGGTGAGTCCCTTGCTGTCGACAAGAGACACGGTGACTCCTGTTACTCCTCCTCCACTGTCAAGACCGGTGAAGCCTTCATGGTTGTCACCTCCACCGGTGACAACACCTTCACTGGTCGTGCTGCTGCTTTGGTCAACAAGGCTTCTGGTGGCCAAGGTCACTTTACCGAAGTCTTGAACGGTATCGGAACCATCTTGTTGGTTTTGGTCATTGTCACCTTGTTGGTTGTCTGGGTCGCTTGTTTCTACAGATCCATCAGAATCGTTTCCATCTTGAGACACACCTTGGCCATCACCATCATTGGTGTCCCTGTCGGTTTGCCTGCTGTCGTCACCACCACCATGGCTGTCGGTGCCGCTTACTTGGCTAAGAAGCAAGCTATTGTCCAGAAGTTGTCTGCTATTGAGTCCTTGGCCGGTGTCGAGATCTTGTGTTCCGACAAGACCGGTACCTTGACCAAGAACAAGTTGTCCTTGCACGAGCCATACACCGTTGAGGGTGTCGAGGCCGACGACTTGATGTTGACTGCTTGTTTGGCTGCTTCCAGAAAGAAGAAGGGTTTGGACGCTATTGACAAGGCCTTCTTGAAATCTTTGATCAACTACCCAAGAGCCAAGGCTGCTTTGACCAAGTACAAGGTCCTCGAGTTCCAACCTTTCGACCCTGTCTCCAAGAAGGTTACCGCCATTGTTGAATCCCCAGAAGGTGAGAGAATTATCTGTGTCAAGGGTGCTCCATTGTTCGTCTTGAAGACTGTTGAAGATGACCACCCTATCCCTGAAGATGTCCACGAGAACTACCAAAACACTGTCGCTGAGTTTGCTTCCAGAGGTTTCAGATCTTTGGGTGTTGCCAGAAAGAGAGGCGAAGGCCACTGGGAAATCTTGGGTATCATGCCTTGTATGGACCCTCCAAGAGATGACACTGCTCAAACCGTTTCCGAAGCCAGACACTTGGGTCTCAGAGTTAAGATGTTGACTGGTGATGCCGTCGGTATCGCCAAGGAGACCTGTAGACAATTGGGTCTTGGTACCAACATTTACGACGCTGACAGATTGGGTCTTTCCGGTGGTGGTGACATGGCTGGTTCCGAGATTGCTGACTTTGTTGAAAACGCTGATGGTTTCGCTGAGGTTTTCCCTCAACACAAGTACAACGCCGTTGAGATCTTGCAAAACAGAGGTTTCTTGGTTGCCATGACTGGTGACGGTGTTAACGATGCCCCATCCTTGAAGAAGGCCGACACTGGTATTGCCGTTGAAGGTGCTACCGATGCCGCCAGATCCGCTGCTGATATTGTTTTCCTTGCCCCAGGTTTGTCTGCTATCATCGATGCCTTGAAGACCTCCAGACAAATTTTCCACAGAATGTACGCCTACGTGGTCTACCGTATCGCCTTGTCTTTGCACTTGGAGATCTTCCTCGGTTTGTGGATTGCTATCTTGAACAGATCCTTGAACATTGACTTGGTTGTTTTCATTGCTATTTTCGCTGATGTTGCTACCTTGGCTATTGCTTACGACAATGCTCCTTACGACCCACACCCAGTCAAGTGGAACCTCCCAAGATTGTGGGGTATGTCCATCATCTTGGGTATAATCTTGGCTGTCGGTACCTGGATCACCTTGACCACCATGTTCATGAGCAAGGGTGGTATCATCCAAAACTTCGGTTCCATCGACGGTGTTTTGTTCTTGCAAATCTCCTTGACTGAGAACTGGTTGATTTTCATCACCAGAGCCAACGGTCCTTTCTGGTCCTCCATCCCATCTTGGCAATTGTCCGGTGCTGTCTTGATTGTCGACATCATCGCTACTTGTTTCACCTTGTTCGGCTGGTGGTCTCAAAACTGGACTGACATTGTCTCTGTTGTCAGAACCTGGGTCTTCTCCTTCGGTGTCTTCTGTGTCATGGGTGGTGCTTACTACTTGATGTCTACTTCTCAAGCTTTCGACGACCTCTGTAACGGCAAGAAGAAGAAGAACATGTCCCACGAGAGATCTGTTGAGGACTTCTTGGTCTCCATGGCCAGAGTTTCTACTCAACACGAAAAGTCATCTTAAGTTTGTGTTAACTTCCAATAACACTAATCGTGGATTTATCCACAAACATTTTTTTATGTGATTCCCCCTCCATTCCCCGTCATTTTTAAATTCGTATAAATTAATAGATAATGATCTAAATTTTACTTGTAACAACAACCTTCCGGATTAGTCCGTCCAATAGGCGGCCCAAGAAAATGTCGCACACTTAATCCATTGTGCATGTGCATTTGTCCTGCGCCATTGTTGATTGGCTGAATGTAAATGTCGCACTGAGACCGTGGGCCAACTGCTATACGAGCCAGCTGGCATTTCCGGCAATGCCGTGCTTGCTGATCCAATGTGCAATAGCATCTTGGGGGTGGATATGCTCGTGCATACACGGCATTTGCTCTACCCGACAGTATGATTCACAGCTGTTTCCGGATTTTGGGCCGCCGGTGCAGTTGGCAGTTCTGAGGCATTTTTGCACCGACCTCGAGCAAATCTTCGAAGCACATCTCTCGCCCTCTTCAGGAGACACGCATCTTGTGCCCCATTTGAAAATACGCCAGTCAAACACGCCCAAAAGTAGCCCGTCCACGCTTAAAAGTAGCCCATCCACGCCTAAAAGTAGCCCATCCACGCTCAGTAGTGTCCCGTCCACCGTCGGCCTTAATAGCTTTTCTTAAATCCCTGGCCTCGCAACTATTTCAAGTTTCCGTATCACCATGCACACACGCCATGTTGATCTGTTAATGAGCAGTTGGTTCCGATCCGGTTAGCTGATAAAAAGCCCAATTTCTAGACGTGGAGTATTGCTAGTCTTGTCGATAGTCCAGTATGGCAGGCTAGAGTGTGATCTGCCCGGATACAGGATGCGAATGCAAAACAGAACAGGGATTGGGTTCGCTTTTATACTTGCGTGAGTGCTTTTGCAACCATCCCTTTTTCTGTTTGTGACCGAATCTGAAACACACATGTAGATATTCTGAAACAGTCCGGGTAAATCCTCCTTTTCTTATTCTTCACTGTAGCATAAAGAGGAATTCAGGGGTATTACTTCATTTGAAATGGTTCTAATTACTTTCTTTTAAATGATTCATTAAAATGGTTTTGTTATTAATTTAAAGCGATTCTATCTACTTTTATTTTGGTTGTACTTCCATACAAAATGAATCTTTCATATAAAAAGAATCTTTTTTTACCCTAGTTTCGGCTTTCATGAAACTAGCAAGGTTCGTCTTTTTTATCAGGCAGAATTCCATGCCCTTAATCAAAACCATGATCTCACCTGCCCCAAAAGATCTGCTACATTACAAAATTAAAACATCTTACTGAAAAAATTGGGCTAGTACTTAACAAGTTATGAGCAAAAATAAGACGGAAAATTGGTAAGGACTGGGGTACTAATGTCCGGGTTTCGTGCCAATGAAGTTGATTGGTGCCACCTTTTCTTGGAGTAATCCAAAGAGAGCCCAAGTCTCCCAGGTCTTGACAGAATCCCAGACGGAGATCAGATTTGAGGAGGCTGTTAAACCTGAGTGGGTTCGGTAAAAACCGTGAATTGTTGGGACTTACTCCTCCGAGGACCCCTTATGGCAGGGGGCTAGCCAAAACCGGCAACCCCTTGATTTTCACATGATAAGATGAAACTGGCGGCGAACAAAACGGAAGGGGTGTTTTTCTGTTCAAACCCGGGAAAGAAAAGGCCGTGCTGTTTTTGGCTGCAATTCGGTCGTCTCAGTACCGCCTGAGCGTAACTTCGCTGAAACACGCTCGACTACGCGCATCCCGCCATTGATTCTGTGCTGCACCTAATTTTTTCTCTCTCCTTCTGGATCAACCCGCCGAACAACCGCCTATTTGCATTCACTTTCACCACAGGGCAACCTTTTCTGACCACTTTGGACCCATTGCCAAAACACTGCCGGGACCTTCCTTCCCACACCTTCGGTCGGATTTTTTTTTGCCAACCCCATCTCCGTGACCATACATAGAAAGTGAAAATATCGTACGGGCCACACTGTGATTCACTTTCCCGGATCCTTTCCACACAACGACCTCCAAGCGAACCAAACTGAGCCGAAATCCATCCAAATTGGTTGCCGACTCCCCGTCTTTACCAGCTTCCCTCGTGCCTGTTGCATTTGTATATTAGTTTCTTGTACACTACCTCCTAGAAGCTTCGGTTCTCCGATCCTCCCCGTGCATTGTTTCCCCACCCCCACTTTTACATTCTTGAAGTCATCCGTCTAATACCATGAGCTCCTTCTCGCAATCTCGTTCGAATTCTGGCTCAATGTCTCATACACCACAAACTGCGCGTCAGAGACCCATTCGCTCAGCGTCATTGACAGGATCCGCCTTATTCAGCGGCCGGGACTCTCTGAGTTTCTTTTCGAAGGACGAAACCTCTTTGAGCGAGTCCAATGATGCGTCTTTCGAAGAAATCAACAAGGAGCCTTTGGACATTGTGGGCGCATTGAGCACCTTGAACTTGGATGAAGATTTGGAAAGATCTCCTCAGCCCTTCAACGCAGCCATCGGTACCACCACCAGCTCTTCCAGTTCGACTCTGGACGCGAAAGTTCCAATAAATGGTCCGGCCATGATGGAGCAAGACCATATCAGTCGTCCGATAGTCTCCCATGCGACAATGACCCCGAATCCGCCGTCAGTTGGTGCTTTCGGTGCGGCTCCACATACATTGACCCAATCAAACTCCACTCCCGCCGGTACTTGGGGCTCCAACTTCGTCCCGTTCTCTGCACCCCCCTTTGCATACTCGACTGACACACAGATGGCCACTGAGATGGCCATGCAGATTGCGCCTTTTCATTTACCAGAGGAGGACTCTACGGAAGCACAGCACTCCATGTTTCTTGAGGACCGACCCACAAGCACATCAACACCCCCGCTTCACCCATTTGGTGGAATCTTGGATACTCAGTACGGATTTGGTCCTTATGGGCCAATGTCCGATGGAATCAATGCCTCCCACTTCGATCCAAACGCACCAGAGAAGAATTTGGAGCGGAAAGGCAAAGACCACCCAAACAGGGCCGTGCCCGTCAACATGTTTGCTCCCTCGGAACAAAAAATGCCCGGGATCAACTTATGGAACCAGAATATCCAAAACTTACCCAGCCTTCCCTTTGATGAATTGAGGGGCAGGAACAGCAGCCTTGGGAACATGGACTTCTCTGGACAGATCGAAGACGGAGGAGCAGATGCCAATGAGTCAGCCAGGAAAAACACTCAGCATTTTGGCAACCCCAGAAACAACGGCGGTAACTATTCGCACACCAACAGCCAGCGCCGGCAAAACCACTTCAACGGAATGCATGGTAGTGCAAACATTCATAGGAAGATGCACAACTCTCACAGAAGAAAGGGTGATGATGCAGCAAAGTACATTAACGCGAAGTTGGAGGATTTCGTCGGAGACTTGTACTCACTATGCAAAGACCAGCACGGATGTCGTTTTTTGCAGCGCCAATTAGATATGGACCGAGACTCACAGAAGTCTGCAAAGGGGGGCCCGAAAAACGGAATAGTGGCAACCATGATTTTTAATGAAATCTACTTGAAAATTGTGGAGTTGATGGCTGATCCGTTTGGAAACTACCTAATCCAAAAGCTTTTTGAAAATGTTAGTCCTGACCAAAGGCTCATTTTGGTCAAAAACGCAGCCCCCAGTTTCATCCTGATCGCCTTGGATCCACACGGAACCCGAGCATTGCAGAAGCTCGTGGAATGTATCTCAAGCAAAGAGGAAATCGAACTAGTGATTGATAGTTTGTCACCCCACATTGTGTCGTTATCGAGAGATTTGAATGGTAATCACGTGGTACAAAAGTGCTTGCAAATGCTCGATAGCACGGAAAATCAGTTCATTTTCGACGCTGCATCAGAACACTGTGCCGAGATTGCAATGCATAGACACGGATGTTGTGTTTTACAAAGGTGCTTAGACCACGGCAATACCAAGCAAAGGGAACAGCTTTCCTTGAACGTGGCGCAGATCGCCACGATCTTATCACTGGACCCTTTTGGCAACTATGTCGTGCAGTATGTTTTGTCGCGTGGTGACGAGAAATCGATTGATTTGATATTGCAGCACATCCTGGCCAATATCATCAGATTGTCACTACATAAGTTCGGATCCAACGTGATTGAGAAATCGTTGCGGATTGGAAAGTTGACCGATGCGGTTATCGAGGTGCTTCTAAAAAATAGCAGGCATTTCTCCTTGCTCTTGAACGACCCATTTGGCAATTATGTCTTGCAGACTAGCTTGGACGTTGCGAGTGATTCCGACTTGAACAAGTTTGCCGTGGCTTTGCAGCCTTATTTGACAAACATCAAAAACACTCCCCATGGAAGGAGAATTTTGACGAAAATCCAAAACATCCTCTGAGACACAAATGAGCATAATCATGCGGTGGCTAAGCCGTTGATCCCAATAATTACCTTGCTGCAGACATGATGAAGATGGTTGTATACAATATGAATAGACAAGTTTCCGTAGTGGGATTCCCACAACCTCTCTTCTCTACCAGCCTTGCCAAAGCTGCTCTCTTGAGCCCAAGGCTCCAACTCCAGATTTCCACATCCACGTCCACATCCTGCAGAAAGCGGCCCCTCCTCAACTCGCAAGCTTTCAAGAAGCTCGCGAATGTGCACACGCCCATCCAAGACACTGGCACCCACCCCAGCAAAGCACATGAAATAGCCAGACTACTGTGGGCGGAATCCCGAACCGGACGTCCGACAAAAAACGCCCCAAGCCCCAACGGACGTCCCGATCCGGCGTGGTTGTCCCATTTGGGCGAAAAAAAAACCCGCAAAAACCAGCCCAAGCGGCCCAAGATAAAAGCGACCGCGCAGCCGCGCGTTGCGCATCACCAACATACACCCATTCTCCAGAACCAACGCCCATGAGCACCACCCACAGCCTGGAGGGCACGGGCAAAATCAAAAAACGCAAGTACTCCCGGCGCGGATGCGTGGAATGCAAGCGGCGCAAAATCAAGTGCGACGAGGCCTTGCCCCAGTGTTTCAATTGCACCCGTTTGAACAAGCCTTGTGGATACCCAGGGCGTGAGGCGCCCGAAAAGCCCAAGGGCCACGGCGACACGTCGCCAGGCGAGGCGCTGCTTTCGGTGAGGTTCTACGAGCCGCGGGGTCCGGCCGGCCGGACGCCGTCGCCCATGGCTTCGAAAACGCCGCCGTCGTCGGCCCCGCCGACCGCAAACGGGAAGGACGGCCTCGGCCCGCCCACGCAATACAAGCGCCCGGACACCCAGCACGCGTACGAGCCCCACTTGGGAGGACTCTATCTCGACGACATTGGCTTGGACGCCAGCCTCATCTTCAACCAAGACATCGACATGAAGAACCTCTACGACGAGGCCAGCCTGTTGGTTGACGACATCAACGGCATCGTGTACACGGCGGAGATGCACGGGCCAGTGCCGCCAATGCTACACGCGCCGCCACAGGCCATCGAACCATGGCTGGCAGGGCTGCCCGTGGCGGAGCCAGCAAAAGCGGCCGGCGGAGACGCTGGGCCGGACAGCCTGGGGCCGGCTTCGTTGAGCGTCAACTCGGGGCTCATCGCCGAGCTCAGCGCAAAAAACCACATGGACGAGCCCCACATCAAGTACCTCCAGACGCTCACCACCACCAACCTCGCATACCACCTCTTCCCGTTCGCGTCGTCGATCGAGAGTAACGAGGTCATCCGCATCCTTCTCAACTACTCCATCAACTGCGACTACCTCCTCAGCGCGCTCTTGACCATCACGGCGACGTTCCGGTTCATCCAGACGGGCGACGCGTCGCACGAGGCATCGAGCCACGAGTACTTGAAGCGCTGCTTCGCGTCGTTGAGCTCGGCGTTCAAGGAGAACCTCGGCTTCCAGAACACGTGGGTGTTCACCAACAACGTGGAGAAGTTGCTTTTGACCGTGTTGATTCTCAGCACCAACTTCACGGCGTCCAGCCGCACCGAGGACTTTTCCAACTCCTGGAAGTCCCACTTGGACGGCGCACGCGACCTTCTTCTAAACTACTCCAAGATCAAGCGCCGTGTGGCCGACTCGGCCGCCGGCATGTCCAGCGGCTTGGCCTTGGCCAAATGCTGGTTTTTTGCCATCGAGTCGTCCGCTGCACTACACTCCCTCGCCGGCGGCAGCCTCACCGTCAGCGGCCGGCAGCCGTCGAGCCCGGAAGGGCTGTCGGGCTTTGTTTCCCAGGCGGCGGAGCAGGCCAGGGCCATGGCGTCGGCACCCGCCGCCCGCCCGTCCGACGCCTACTGCAGCATGCCCAGCATCTTCTCGGACGACGTCAGCTCCAAGCTTCATCAGATCTACCTGGACACCGGGCTCGTGGACGAGGTGGCCGGAACAGAGTACTACCATGCGTTGGAGCGGAGCCAGTTGCTCAGCCACACCAGCAACCCGCGGTCCAAGTTCAACCTCTTCTGGGGCTTCAACACGTCGGTGGCGCAGGTGGTGTTGCGCTGGACGTGTGTGGTGGAGGAGATGAAGGCCCGGGGCTTGCCCAAGGTCGAGTTGCGCTGGGCCATGCACCTCTGCGGCATGGTGGACGCATGCATCCTGGAAACCACGATTCCCCGCGTGGCGCTCGACACGTTCCTCATTCCACCGGACTCGCCGGGCCACCCCGACTACCAGGGCAACGACAAGCTCATCTTCAAGCCCAGCTGCTACTGCCGCGTGGGCACCCAGTACCACTCGTGGTTCGACTTGGGCCACCAGTTCCACTGCGACTACCTCTACCTCAAGATGCTCACGTGCAAGCAGTTCATGGCGCTTCCCCGGACCCACCCCGACGTGCAGAGCATTGTGCAGAAGGTGCTCAACGGCTGCTTCTTCATCCGCGACAAGGACCCCGATCTGCCGCCGCCGTCGCTGCAGATCATCGCCGAAAGCACCCACTTTGTCTTGTGCAAGTCGTCGTTCGACACGCGCTGCATCATGATCCAGTCCATCTTCCGCATGCTCTCAGGGCTCGTGTGTACCGAGCGGGAGTTTGAAAAAATCGAGTTGTTCTTCACCGGCCTCGTCTGCTTGGGAAACGGCAGTTCCGTGACGTCACTTGAGATGTTGAAGCGCTGCAAAGTCCACCGCGCCCGCACCACCGGCCACCACGACGACGTCTACGACTTGTACAGCACGCTCACCATTCCCTTTGCCTGAGGCGGCACGGCGGCCTGCTGGCGGCATCCCCGCCCGATCGTACCGTCGTATACGGCAACAGCAACGCGCCTGCACATTGCCCGCGGCCATGCTATATAAACATGACGTGCCCCGCGCAGGCCTTTTTCCGGCGATCCCAATGGCTTCTGAAGACTCGAGCTTGGTGGCTCACACCGCCTGCGACGACGACAAGTACATTCCCAAAGACCAGATCGAGTGGGAGTTTGGCGGGCCCGCCGGTGCCTTGGGCATGATGGTGGGTTTCCCCTTGCTTATGTGGTACATGTGGCTCAGTGCCCAGTTCTACCACGGAAAGCCGGCCTGGCCCACCGCCGACCAGAGCTGGCCGGACTTTCTCCTGGTGTTGTGGGGCTTGTTCAAGGCCCACGGCGTGCCCTCATTCACCACTTTCGCCGTGTTCACCGTGTTTTTCCTTGTGCAGGGCGTGTTCTACTTGGTTCTTCCCGGCGTGTGGACCAAGGGCCAGCCATTGTCCCACTTGAACGGCAGACAGTTGCCCTACTACTGCAACGCCGTGTGGTCCTTCTACTTGACCAATGCCATTCTCATTGCCTTGCACTTGGCGGGCTACAAGATGTACTACATTGTCGACCATTTTGGCGAGGTCATGACCACCGCCATCTTCTACGGCTTTCTCTTCTCCATCGGCTTGTACGTCTACACCCTCAACGTGTCCATGGACTACCACAGAATGACCGGCAACCACATTTACGACTGCTTCATGGGCGCGCCATTGAACCCCAGAGTCGGCAAGTACTTGGACATCAAGATGTTCTTCGAGGTCAGACTTCCCTGGTTCACCTTGCACTTCTTGACCTTGGCCACCGCCTTCAAGCAGTACGACAACTACGGCTACGTGTCGGCGCAAGTCTGCTTTTTGATGTATGCCCACTGGTTGTATGCCAACGCATGCTCCAAGGGTGAAGAGTTGATTGTTCCTACGTGGGACATGGCCTACGAGAAGTTTGGCTTCATGTTGTGCTTCTGGAACATCGCCGGCGTGCCTTACACATACTGCCACTGCACCTTGTTCTTGGCCTACCACCATCCAGACGAGTACAGATGGAGCGTTGCTTACAACGCCTCGTTGTTCTTGATCTTGACCGTGGCCTACTACTTCTTCGACACGGGCAACAGACAGAAAAACTCTTTTAGAAGAGTCATGTCCGGAAACGTGTCCATCAGAAAGACCTTCCCATACTTGCCCTACTCTGACCTCGTCGACCCTAGCTACATCAAGTGTGAGAATGGCTCTCTTTTGTTGACTGATGGATGGTACAAGTATGCCCGCAAGGCCCACTACACCGCCGATTTCACCCAGTCGTTGACGTGGGGTCTCATTTGCGGATTTGCATCTCCATTTCCCTGGTTCTTCCCGGTCTTTTTCTTCATCGTGTTGGTCCACAGAGCCTACAGAGACCAAAGAAAGTGCGCCAGAAAGTACGGCAAAGACTGGGACCGCTACTTGGAGGCTTGTCCTTACATGTTCATTCCTTATGTGTTTTAAGCCCTACTGTTCATTCCTTAAGCAGCTACTGTTCATTCCTTAAGCGGCTACCGTTTATTCTTTGAGAAGCGGCTACTGTTCATTCCTTAAGAAGCGGCTACGGTTCATTCCTTAAGCGGCGGCTGGAGTCTTTTCCGTGTATATACAGCTCGACGGTGGGCTTCTGCCGTCAGACGAGCAGAAGCAAAGGTTCCTTTAAACTAACGAGAGAAGTTACCACGCTGCGCTTTAGAGCGTGGTCAATCCCTAGACCTCTTGTAATATCAAAGCATGATTATTCCGACGTACTGCCCGTGGCACTGAGCCCATCATAACAAAGGTAAATGTAGTTTGGTTTTATTGTAGATATCACGACTCTAATCCATCTCGGCGATGGCCACAAGCCTTTCGTCAATCTCCTCCGGGGTCAAGATGCGGAACAGGCCCTGGGTTGCGACGCCGATCTCGATGTCATTCTTGCGGAAGTCCGTGCCGAGAACCGAACTCAAGGACGAGATGGCAAACTCCACGGTTTCCTTCCAGTCGCCGTTGACAGCGTCCATCTTCTTGAACTTCTTCTCCAAATACGTGGTGGCTTCCTGCTGCTTGGGGCCGGTGGCCACGGCCTTGGCGCCTGTGTAGTAGCCAGCAGGGTCACACTTGAAGATCTGTGGGCCCCTGTCCTCGTCTTCAAAGTCCACCTGGCAGAAAGTTAGCGCCACGCCTAGAGGCCGCATGTAGGCTCTTTGGGTGTATAACTGGGAGATGTTGGCCATTCTCTTGGCAATGCTCTGCACGGGCATCTCGTAACCGTACTTGTATCTGAACTCGACGGCCTCTTGCCTTGCACGCAAGCTCAAGGATCTTGCGTCGGCGATGGAGCCGGTTGCCAACATGCCTATGGAGGGGGTGATTTTGAACAAGTAGGAGACGGTTTCGGGGTCCAACAACTTGTCGGGGATTTTTTTCTGGGAGATCAACACGGCAGAGTCTTTACCGGTGACACCGATGGAGGTGATGTTGGCAGAGTTGATGGCCTTGAAGGCATACTCCACTTGGAACAATCTTCCCTCGGGGGAGAAGATGGTGATGTGTCTGTCAAAACCAGCCGAGCCTAGAGGTTAGTAAGAGTCAGGGGAGTTTCGGGATAGGAATGAAGAGAATTGAAGAGGGGTAGCATCAAAAAATCAAGGATTCAGCATCAAAGAATCAGGTATCAAAGAATCAAGGATTCAGCATCAAAGAATCAGGTAGCATCAAAGAATCGAGGATTCAGCATCAAAGAATCAAAAGATAGCGTCAAAGAACCAGGAGTGATTTATCAAAGAACAAGAGATTGACCAAGAAAGTAGTGCCAAGGAATCAAGTATTCAGCACCAAAGAATCAGGTAGCATCAAAGAACCAAGGATTCAGCATCAAAGAATCAAAAGATAGCGTCAAAGAACCAACGGTTTAGCATCGAAAAACCAATAAGGAGCCGGATAACTAGTTTAGTGGAACCAAGAAGTAGCTTTTAGGAACCAAAAATTTAGCATCAAAGAATCCAGAATTTAGCGTCATAAAAAGGAGCCAAACAAGTAGTTTAGTGAAACGAAAGGAAGCCAAATAACAAGTTTATGGTGGAGCCAAAAGAAAGCACCAAAGGACCAAAAATCTAGTATCAAAGGACCAAAAAGCTATCATGAAAGGACCACAAATTTAGTATCAAAGTACCAAAAAGCTAGCATCAAAGGACCACAAATTTAGTATCAAAGCACCAAAAAGCTAGCATCAAAGGACCAAAAAGCTAGCATCAAAGGACCACAAATTTAGCATCGAGGGACCAAGAGGACTGATGGAGCTGGTAGACTTAAATGGACTGGCCTTTGGATTCAAAAAAAGACCATTAATAGGGCCAATGGGCTCGGTCAAGTCCACAATTTGGATTCTGAGGAACGATTTTGAACGCTCGGAAAGGACACTGAATGACTCTAAGACACTGATATATGCCACTGTAAAAGAATCTAATACACTGAAATAGACACTAAGACAGTGAAATAGACACTAAGACACTGAAATAAGAGACATTAAGATACTGAATAAGACACTGAATCATTGATAGACACTGAAATAGACCTTAAGACACTGAATAAGACACTGAATCACTGAATCACTGAATAGACACTGAATCACTGAATCACTGAATAGACACTGAATAAGACACTTAGACACTTAGACACTTAGACACTTAGACACTTAGACACTTAGACACTTAGACACTGAATCACTGATCACTGATCACTGATCACTGAATAGACACTGACTAAGACACCGAATAAGACAAATGAATAAGACACTTAGACACTTAGACACTTAGACACTAAATCAGTGATCACTGAATAGACACACAAAAAAGAAAGAACACCAAGAAACCGATATACAATCACACAACAAACATACCAGACATAGTTGATAAGTTAAAAGAAAGGTGGCGAGCAAGGAGAGTTGGAGTGCGCGCAGACCCGTGCACCGGGAACAACACCTTCACGAGATCCCTACACCCAAAAAAGGCAGCACAGCACCTACGTCTTTCTCCACGCCCCACGCCGCCGGCAGCATGGCCACATTCACGCTAGACAGCACCAGCGAGCGGCACCGGCCGCGGTTCCAGGCGGAGCGGGCCGCCGGCCTCACGCACGTGCTGTACCACTACAACAAAGAGGTGTCGGCGTTCCACTACGGACCACACCACCCCATGAAGCCGTTCCGGTTGATGCTCACGGACCACCTCGTGATCTCGTACAAGCTCCACGAGAAAATGGACCTCTACGAGACGCGGGCGGCCAGCAAGGCGGAGTTAACGGCGTTCCACTCGGCGGACTACGTGGACTTTCTCCGGGCGATCACGCCGGAGGCGGCCGCGCGCATGGACGCGGACAAGTTGGCGCGGTTCAACATCGGCGACGACTGCCCGATTTTCGACGGGATGTACGCGTACCTGGCGTTGTACCTGGGGGCCACGTTGGACGCGTCCCGCAAGCTTATCTCCGGGATGAGCGACATCGCCATCAACTGGTCGGGCGGGTTGCACCACGCCAAGAAGTTCGAGCCCAGCGGCTTCTGCTACGCCAACGACATTGTGTTGGCGATCTTGAACTTGCTCCGCGTGCACGTGCGCGTGATGTACATCGACATCGACTTGCACCACGGCGACGGCGTGCAAGAGGCGTTCAACATGACGGACCGCGTGATGACGGTGTCGTTCCACAAGTACAACGGCGAGTTTTTCCCGGGCACGGGCGCCATCGACGAGGTCGGCATCGGGCCGGGCCAGAACTACCTGGTCAACGTGCCGCTCAAGGACGGCATCGACGACGAGCTGTACGTGCACTTGTACAAGCTGGTGGTGGAGCCGCTCGTCGCCAAGTACCAGCCCACGTGCATCGTGCAGCAGTGTGGCGCCGACAGCTTGGGCTACGACCGCTTGGGCTGCTTCAACTTGAACATCCGCGCCTTGGGCGAGTGTGTGCGCTTCACCAAGTCCTTTGGCATTCCCATGCTAGTGTTGGGCGGCGGCGGCTACACGCCGCGGAACGTGTCGCGGCTCTGGTGCTACGAGACGCTGGTGTTGAACGACGTGACGCTCGACGCAAAGCTTCCCGACTGCATTCCCACCCGGGACTGGTTTGGGCCCGACCACCTGCTCCACCCGCCGCTTGACGGGCGCCTTGAGAACAAGAACCTGAAGAAGTACCTTGACTGTGTGCGGACCCACGTGTTGGAGCAGTTGCGCTACATTGACCATGCGCCGTCCGTGCGCATGGACGAGATTCCGCCCGACATTGGCGGCTTGACGCCTGACGAGGAGGACTTGATCCGTGACTTGAATGCCGAGGCCGACGCCGACCGCCGGGATCTGCGCAAGCTGGCCAAGGACGACGCCCGTGCGGCTGAGCTCCACACCTAGCCCACGAAGAGGCGGTAGAGGAAGAGATTTTGGAAGAAGTCCTGGGTGGAGGGAGATTTTAGAAGCTAAGAGAGAAGTTAGAAGCTGAAGAAGGTCTTAGGTGGAAGAAGAGATTTTTGAAAGCTGAAGAAGTTTTGAGTGAAAAGAGATTTTCAAAAGCTGAAGAAGTTTTGGGTGAAAAGAGAATTTGGAAGCTGAAGAAGGTCTTAGGTGAAAGAAGAGAATTTTGAAAGCTGAACAAATCCTGGGTGAAAAGAGATTTTAGAAGCTGAAGAAGTTTCTGGTGAAAAGAGATTTTAGAAGCTGAAGAAGTTATTCAAATGGCGAAAGAAAGAGATTCTTAAAAGGCTGAAAGAAGTTACTTAAAGGCAAAAGGAAGAGAATCTTAAAAGCTGAAAGAAGTTACTCAAATGCTGAAAGAAGTTACTTAAAGGCAAAAGAAAGAAATTTCTAAAAGGCTGAAAGAAGTTACTCAAATGCTGAATGAAGTTACTTAAAGGCAAAAGAAAGAAATTCCTAAAAGGCTGAAAGAAGTTATTCAAAAGGCGGAAGGAAGAAATTCTTAAAAGGCTGAAAAAGCTACTTAAAATGCGGAAAGAAGCTGGAAGAAGCTGAAATCACGGAGAAGCTGAATAAGGACCTGATGAGAAAATGCCTGTCTTAACCAAGACGCTGAAAGAAGACAGACTTCAAAGAGACTGAATGGCTGAAAACGAAGAAACTGACTCAACAAAGGAAAGGCTCTGACTACAAATGGCTGAAATTGAAGAAATCCAGAAACGCTGACGAGAGGCTGACTTAAAGAAGGTGATTTAGAAGTGTTGGACTCAACGAGAAGCTGACTCAAAGAGGCTGACTTAAAAGGGCTGACCAATGAAGAGTTGGACTTAACGAGAAGCTGACTCAAAGAAGCTAACTCAAAAGAGGACTCAAAAGAGGCTGACTTAAAAGGGCTGACCAATGAAGTGTTGGACTTAACGAGAAGCTGACTCAAAGAAGCTAACTCAAAAGAGGACTCAAAAGAGGCTGACTCAAAAGGGCTGACCAAGAGTTGGACTTAACGAGAAGCTGAACTAACGAGGAAAGCTGCGAACCAACGAAGCTGAAACCGAAGCTGAAACCGAAGCTGAAACCGAAGCTGAAACCGAAGCTGAAACCAAAGCTGAAACCGAAGCTGAAACCGAAGCTGAAACCGAAGCTGAAAAGAAGAGCCAGACTCGAAATGGGAATCAAAATTGGAATTAAAATGGGGAACGAAGAAAGATGACTTGATAAAAAGGCTGATTACTCAGGAGATTGTCGTGCCTAATGTACCTGAATACCTGGTCGGTGATTGAATGGCTGATGCCTCCAACTATTGCCAATTTGCTGGCTTGAGACAACTCAGTGGTCTCGAGACGGGCTGTGAAAATCGCCGTCATATAACAACGCTGGTTGGGACAAAACTGGCTTTTTTGCAATGTCAGTTCAGTCTTTTGAATTCTCATGTCAGTTCCAGTCACTTAAGTTTTTGTCAGAGACTCCAGATTCGGCCTCGGCCTTTCCAGTATGCTGATTGTCACTGAAGTCAGCATTTCGATCGTTCTTCCTGGGTGCTTGAGGCCTTTTGCAAAATTGAACATCCTACAAAAAATTGAACATCCAACAAACTAATTGCTTGCTTCACCCTGCAATTGTCCTTGTTGCTCTTCAAAAGTTTTGGCCCCTGCTGGAAAATGCCATCAGGAGAATCACCACTGCCTGATCACATCAACTCTTTCATGTAATTTCCTGTTTGGTTAACGCCTCTGTGATGACAATTCTACTTAGTGCTCTGAATCCCCAGAATTGCCGTTCTTTTGATGTCCCAATACAGTCAAAACCAGAGTCCCATGACAGTTTGATCCAATGCCTGACGGTTATTCCTAGTGACAATTTCAGAGCAGACTCCTTACTAATTGATGCTTTTAAATCGATGCTACGAGAAACGCGAGTCAAAGTGCTGATGAGAGTCCGAACAACAGATCCAGACCGGAACGAATCTGGAAACTTGTTGAATCTAGAAAGTTGTTGGAAATCCAGGTTTGAATCTAGAAAGTTGCTGGAAATCCAGGTTTGAATCTAGAAAGTTGTTGGAAATCCAGGTTTGAATCCAAACACGTTAAAAAAGTGCCTTGAATCAAACACATTAAAAACTGTTTCGATTCCAAACACGTTGGGAGTCCAGGTGATGTCTAGAAACTTGTTGGTTCCAAGAGCGCGTCCTGCACACAAGCCACCTCGCTCACACTCCCACGCACGCCGCACGGCTTACTTATCATCAACATTGCCTCCTCCCCACAACCCAGGTGTCCCCAAACGCGCCACCCCCGGCTCGCCTCTTCCCCCCGGCTGCTCCCGCCGCAAAACCCTTGCCTCCCGCAAAAACCCGTGCCCCGCCCGGCAGCCCCACGTCCTCATCCGGACCGCCTGCGTTGCCCCCGTGCCTCCTGCCCTGCCACAGCTGCTGTGGTTGTGGCGGCTGCTTTGCTAGACTCTGGGCCGCTCCCGCCCGGCGCCGCCCACCGGCCGCCTGACCTGTTTCTGCGCACGTGACCATGGACATCCCCCGCCTCACCATCACCAAGGACCTGTCGGGAAAACGGCTTGTGAACAACCGCTACCGCCTACTACACACGATCGGCGAGGGCCAGTTTGGAAAGGTGCTCCTTGCCGAGGACATCGGCAACGCGTCCAAGCACGTGGCCATCAAAACCATCCATCGCGTGGACACCACCAAGCTCATCACCAAAATCTACCTCAGCCACACGACCAAAATCAAGCGGGAGATTGCCATCATGAAGGAGTGCTCGCATCCCAACGTGGTGCAGCTCTACACGGTGATTGACGACCTCAAGTTCGACAAGATCCTCTTGGTGCTCGAGTACTGCGAGTTGGGCGAAATCGACTGGAAAAAGTACAACCACTACGACGAGAAGTACTACAAACGCGCCGACAAGAAGTTGACGCTCAACAAGATCCTCCGGGACGTGGCCAACGGCTTGGAGTACTTGCACGAGTACAAGAACATCATCCACCGCGACTTGAAGCCCTCCAACCTCTTGATTGACCGCAACCGCAACATCAAGATCTCCGACTTTGGCGTGTCGTTGATCTTGGAAAACAACCCGAACGACGAGCACGAGTTGGGCAAGACCTTGGGCACCCCGGCCTTCTTTGCCCCCGAGCTCTGCCAGTTCGTCAACAACAGGCTCTCCATGTTGAACGACAAGGACCTCAAGTCCAGCAACATCGACTCGCGCCTAGATATCTGGTCCCTCGGCGTCGTTCTCTACTGTTTGATTTTCCACGTGCTCCCGTTCGAGGGCTTCAACGAGTACGGGCTTTTCAAGAACATCGTCAACGGCAAACTCACCTACCCGCCCATCCGAGAGTCCTCGCGGATCGAGCAGGACGACGTGGACGAGCTTGCGTCCTTGAAACTGCTCATCTCGTGGCTCCTATGCAAGAAGCCGTCCGACCGCCCCACAATCACCCAGATCAAAGAACACCCCTTCACCACGTTCGATTTGTCCCGAAGCGCCCGAATTGCATTCCTTTCCTTCAACAAGAAGTTGATGAGAAAGCACCCGGAGAAGTTCAAGCGGCCCAAGACCAGCCTCAGCCCCGACGCCCAGGCCAAAACCGACGCCGCATATACCGACTCTCTCACCGACAAGCTTCGAAGCATATTTATAAACAGATCTCCGGACAAGACGGCGTCCCGAGCACCAGTCCAGCCCGAAACGAGGAAAGACACGGACTTGCCCGACTTGGCAAACCTCCAGCACGTCGACGACCTCTTGGACTCGTATCTAGATGACTCAAGCTCGTTGGGCTCCTTGGACGGCGACGCGGCCGAAGTCGTCGATACGTCCGAGCTTCTCTCGTCCTTACAGTCGTCTGCGGAATCGATCGGCCGCCGCAACGAAAAGAGGAAGCCGTGTCCTGCACCCTTCATCATCACCAACTCCAACTTCGACGCCTTGGAAAACGGCGGCAAACGGACCTCCTTCCAAGATGCCAACCAACCCTTCTTAGATCCCAGCACCCCCACCGAGGAGCAAACCCCGGCGGGACACGCGTGGGACTCGGTGGCGCCTCCAGCGGTGACGATCGGCGCCGACTCGCCTCTGTCAAACAAGTCGGTGTTCAGCCCGTCCCGGCGGTTTTTCGCCCGCTTGAAGCGAAAGCCCGCCGAGCCCACCATCGTGTCGCTTTCGCACCTGCACAAGAGCGAAAAGGCCTTTGACCTAGCGCCGCCGCCGTTCTTCAGCGGAAAGGCCAATACCAACAGGAACCTGATTTCTAGCGTGGACTCGGCCACGGGCAACCCGTGCCTAGTGTCGCGGAACAACTCTGTGAGTTCGCAGGGAGGCATTTCCAAGATTTCGAGCTCCAGCTCGTCTCTCAATCTCCACGCTTACTTGACCGAGAGTCCGCCATTGAGCTGGAAGAAGGGCCAGGAGAGGTTTCAAGCGGATTCTACGCTGCAAACGTCGTCAGAAGACGAAGAGACCGAGGCAAACAAGACCATGTCCATGGACGAGTATTTGGACAGTTTGAGTTGAGCTTTTGGAGCCTCTCAAACACTTGGCAAGTTTTGGGTTGAGTTGAGCTTTTGGAGCCTCTCAAACACTTCGCAAGTTTTGGGTTGAGTTGAGCTTTTGGAGCCTCTCAAACACTTGGCAAGTTTTGGGTTGAGTTGAGCTTTTGGAGCCTCTCAAATACTTGGCAAGTTTTGGGTTGAGTTGAACTTCGAGTTTGCCAGAGTGAGTGGGAGACTTAGGTTGAACCTCGAAGGCCTAAGCGAATTTAGCAGTATCGGCAGCTTGAGTCGGACTTCGCGACGACGGTCGCACCTCCCTTTTGCATCAGCGGTTCATACCGAGTTCAGGGCCCTGCCGAATGAATGCAGCATATGCTGCAAAGCTAATAGATCCAACAACGGCAACCAGGAACGGTGCAAGCAACTGCCCCAACCCTAAGCGAAGCTAGACGGCGGCCAAGAATGTAGGAAAGCCGGAGCAAGACCGTTAAGCTTTGTTGCAGCCTCGGATCCCGGGATTGAGGCGCAGGTTCTCGATATGCGAGAGAATAAACCCGCCTGCATGGCAGCGCAGACGGAATGCAAGCAGGGAATGTATATCGGCAGTACGCCGTTCTGGTTTTGGAAACACCGGTGCTTCTGGTCCAAAATAGTAGGTGGTATCAGTGCCACAGCTTCATCACCCCGCGGCCGTGGCCAAGGAGGAGGACGACGCCTGGCAACAAAATAATCGAAATATTATCTCACAAACTCAAAACGCACAACCTGTATGCAGAGCGGGCGCCGTTGCGGCGGCCAACGGGGTCTGTCGCGCCGTTCATGTATCACGTGGAGGAAGCGTCAATATGCGCAGATTTGTTTACCTTTAGCTGCGCGGTGTGCATAAATCATGCACGGAGCGCCCACAACAACCTTTTCGGCCTTCTTTGTTACCGGGATTCCTGCCTTTCCCGACATGCACCCTGTGCGAGCACTTGGTCATCACAGAGATAGACTGGCCCTTCAATGATCAGACATGAGCCGTGTGCAGGCCCGGGCGTTCAATTTCACCACATTTGCCACACCCCAACACCATTTTGAAAGCCCTTCGTCGTTTCGGAGAAACTGGGCTACGGCCCGCAACGGAGTCCAGGGGCCCACATGCAGAGTTGTCGTCTTTGGACGCATCTCTCATGGCTTTTCATTTCTTGCATTCGTAAATCCGGTGCCGAGAATCGGAGCTAAGGGAGCAAGTGGAAAATGAACACCGCATGTCACCCGTTCTCAGCACCGCACGTGTGTGGCACATACCCGATCTGTTGGGCGGTTGCACCGTCGCCGCCCGGTGCTGCATAATGTGAGGATTTCCCCAGAACGTCTGCACAGGGCCGGACATCCAGAGTAGCCCAACTCAACTCTAAAGCATTGTTTCACAGAAAAGATCGGCGTTTCTTTAAATAGCCCATTCTCTTGCAACCGGTTGGTGATTTTTTGACAGCTGTTGTTTGCGGTTGACACATGTGGGGATTTTTTAAGATTGTTCTGCTTTAGGCATGTATCAGGTCGCTTGATGTTTTGTTTGCGTGTTTCATCTGGCCGTATTTGCAGTCTTATCCTGTGAGGTCTCTGAAGCTTGCATTGTTTGCGGCGACCGGTGGTGTGGTTTTTGGTCCAGTCACCCGGCGGTAGTCGGTGGCAATTTGTGGGACGGCTGTTTAGAATGGGCGGCCGGCCAGTGGCTGTGTCCCTGAGAAGACATCTTTGGCCCGAAAGATGCCTTCTCAAAAAGCAAGGAAGCCTGCGCCTGCAACCCGAGCTGGATTCGGTTGCCGCGCCTAGACACTCAACGTGTGGGCTTTCGCGGGCATACGGTTGCAACAGTTACAGCGCCGCCGGTATACAAGCTCCCTGTATGCAGGTGCCACAGCACCTCCCGAGCAGGGTAGAGAGGGCCGGGCGGAAAAGCCGCAATTAGGCAACTTTAGAGGTGAATTGATCGGACCTGCAACAAAGTGGCTTGACTCCCGTGGGGTCAGGGACGTTTTTTTGGTGTCCTCTTTGCACATCTATAAAAGGAGTTTTGTGGCGCATGTTTATTTTCACGCTTTTTCGTTCTTTGCAGTTGTGCATGGAAGTACGCATATGCACCTTCGGAACAGCTTCGAAACGCAAATAAAACAAATACGTATCATGCGTGCATGATACACGACTGAGTATCAACATCCCTGTATTTATTGCGGCCTTCTTCCTTTGCTGTTCCCCAAAACCCGGGCCTTTCTGAAGCTTCAGCAGTATCCATCCCCGTACTGCATAGGCCGCCTTCTCCTTCTGGTGCCGTCCCCATAGTGTTTGGCTGTTTTGCTCAAACCTGCACCCGTCTTAGCCTGGTAAGCTGGACACCCCTTACTCCGCCTTTTCGTTTTTCCCGTTTTTACAGCCAATTCCGTCCCGCCACGGACTTGTCTTTGGCCTTTTTCCAACCCGCCTTCCCAAGCCCCTTCTCTGGCTCCGGAAGCGTTGCATTCACCCGTCCCCTGTCGTCTTTTTTGAAACACTTTTTAGGTGTTTGTGCATGAAGGTTGAGTGGTGCATTACCCACTGTGAATTAACGCTTCCTACCGCTGTTCGCCCAGGCCCTAGTCTCCTGCGGACCGCCTAGGCCATCTGCCCCCACCGTCTATCTGAACCCCGAGCCCGCCCCTGTGCGTTTGTGGCGATTCCGGGCTCCACCTTCTTTCCAGCCCCTGAAACGCCCCTTGTTTGCTGCCTCCCCGCCAGCACTCGCCAAAACCCCTGCCCCCTGGCAGAGCCCCCCTGAAACGCTCTCGAACGTTTCCATTGCCACGGCATCGAACATTGGCACAAAACCCCGTGTTTGTGTGCATCCCCGCCGCTGGCCCCTGACTCTGGCTGGAACCACCGCCTGCGTCCGCCCTTGTGGTCCGCGAAAACCCCGTCTAGTGCGTGCCTCGCCGCTGGTTGCAACCTTACGTGCCTGCTGTGGAAACCCCGGCCCATGGCCTTTTTGGTGCCGCCCTTAGCCGTCCCCACAACCGCCTGCCGCGAAGCTCCCCGTCTTTCTGTGGCCCGTGTCTCACCCTCCTCCAGACGCACTTCGCCTATTCTTTTGGGCTTTCTTTCGATTCGGTGTGCTTGAGCCTGTGCTTTTTTCCCGCGCGCTCGGATCGTACATATACATACATTTTTTTAAGAGATCCGGCCCTTCAGCTTTCTTCTTGCCTGGCGTGTCCCGGCATCCGGCTGACTTCGGTTCCAATCCTTCACATTACCCCATTCCGGGCTTTCGGTTTTCCTTTCTTTCTATTTTGTGCCTCGTGTTCCTCCTCTCGGTCCATCCTGGCTTCCTGTTGCATCTTCCCTGGTCCTAGCATTTTTCACCGGGCATCTGTGTTTGCATCTTTGCACACCTTTCCCCTTGACTACCTAGTCTCATTTGACTTTTCACAATGGATTCCGCTTCCTCCGCAAAGCTCTATTCCAGCCCCGATGACTCTGTCGCCCTGAAGGTCCCCCGGTCTTCCTCCGCAAGACCCTCCCACGATTCCTTGGACCCAAAGCATAACTTCAAGCGAAATCCCTTGGAGTCCCTCACGTCTTTTGTCAACAGCTTTGAGCTCAAGTCCGTCGGCTCCAAAATCTCTCATTCTGCATCTTCCATCGGCCGCTCCGTCTCCCACAAAGTCACCAACTCTTTCCCCTTGTTTCCCAACGACGAGATCACCGATGACGAGAATGACGACAACGACGAGAACAACTCCACTCTTGACGACGACGACTGGCTCAGCTCCCCCACACAAAAGAAGCGCAACACCCCCTCCAATCTCAGCGCCCACACTTTGCTTGATGCCGATTGCACTGACGACACCTCCTCGTCCAAGTGCGACAAGAGCGAGCGTGGAAGCATCAGGTTCTCGTGCGGGAGCAGCTTCCAAACCGGAATCGAATTTCCGAGCAACGAGCATCTACCCAACTCCCAGATCAACACCTTCACCGTGCCTCAAGACATCATTCCACGAATTGATGAAAATGAGATGAGCAAGATCGTTCTGGGCCAATACTCCGACCAGTTTGACGAGTACGTCATTATAGACTGCCGCTTCTCCTACGAGTTCGAAGGTGGCCACATCATAGATGCAGTTAACATCTCGCTGCATGAAGATCTTGAAGAACGCATCAACTTTCCTGAACCCGAGCTCGATACCATTGTCGGTCCTTTGAAGCGTTTGGTTATCTTTCATTGCGAATACTCCTTATTAAGGGGCCCCACACTTGCATGCCATCTCAGAAGGTTGGATCGCAACCATAATAGAGATCGCTACCCCTACCTATCATACCCGGACGTTGTTGTTTTAGAAGGCGGATACAAGAAATTCTTCGACAGCTACGAAAGCTTGTGTTTTCCCCAGGCCTACGTTGCCATGAAGGACAACAACCATAAGAAAAGTTGCGAGGTTGAAATGAACAGAATCCTTTTGGCGTCAAAGTTGACTCGCGCGAAATCTTTCAACCAGTTTCAGCCAAGGCGTCCTTTGGGCAGCCATAGTCGCTCCAACTCATTGACAGCCCTCCTCACATCATCTGAACAGCACCTCGCCAGTCCCACGTCTGCTTCCGCCTCTAATACCCTCCGCAAAAAGCGGTCGTTGAAGATCAAAAAGCGCGATCGCAAAGATTTGCGCTCCTTGGATCTCAGAACCCAAGACATCAGGGCCCTTTATACACAGTCATTGACCTCTTTGCCGTCCTACGAGATGCAAAAATTGGAATCTCCCGTTTCCAGTCAGTTCGACCACGAGGATTTTGCTCCTCCAACCGCATTATTCAGAAAGCACAGCAAGAGCTGCTCGAATCTGCTGATTTCCGGCAACTCATCGCAACTGCTGCTTTACTCTCAATCCTTGAGCCCCTCATTCTCATCCACAGAGTCCTTCCTGGAGTCATACTCCCCATTCCCCGAACAATCGGATTTTTTCGACCAGGCTCCAAGCAGTTCCGGCAATTTGTTTAACCCCTCCCCGAAAAAAGCTTCTTTTGCCCACTCTCCCGAAAAGTTGGATAAGACTAGCAATCCGAATTCACCCAACAAAATTCCCAAAGCGTATTCATTTCCTAAACGCGGCGCATTCAACTCAATCAGCGTGAGCCCAGCCACTGGAACAAAGGCCTCTAATAGAATGGCAACTATCCGCCCTGCCAGTTTTCACGGCAACAAGTTGATCATATCGTCTCCGCCAGTGAGCTCGCCACTCACGAATGCTCCATCATCTTTTGACTTTACGTCTTCAGCAATATCTGCTGGTATGTCAGACTTCTCGAATCAAGATTGCATAAATGAGACCCCGGTTGAGTGCTCCATCAATTTCAGAAGCTTTTATGGCAGAAGAATGCTATTGCAGACTTCAGATTTGAACGAGGTCAGAGAGGAATCCGGGTTTTAACCGTATTCATAGACTGCTGCCTAGAAAGGATTTAGTTTTCGTTTTCGCTTATAGAAATATTCTTGCATGGATTTTCAAAATTCAATACAATCTTTTTCACTTGGTCCCAGAGTAGTGTCATTATTAATCGGTGTACATTGTTATTTATCGGAGTAGATTGTTATCCATCGGAGTAGATTGTATTTTTTCGAGTAGATTGTTATTTTTCGAGTAGATTGTTATTTTTCAAGTATATTGTTATTTATTCGAGTAGATTATTCATCCGGGTACATTGTTATTATTCGAGTAGATTGTTATTTACCCGAGTAGATGTCATATTACCCTAGTGTCATTACTCCCCAGGCCCACTTTTGATTTGCAAAGTATCACGATATCATTATATTAATTCATATTTCTTATAACTTACTCTTGTCAGACACCAACTTGATTGCGGCGTTGTTGATGGCAATAGTCTTTCTCTCAACGACATGCACCTGGAAAATGACAACATCGCCTTGCTTCCAAGCAAACACTCTCAAGGTCTCACCTGGGAAAACAATACCAGTGAATCTACCCTTGATCTCACCGAACAAACCAAACTCGTCAACCAAGACCTTGGCTGCCAATCCGTAAGTACACATACCGTGCAAGATTGGGTTGTCGAAATTGGCACCCTTGGCAAACACGGGGTCGATATGCAATGGGTTTCTGTCACCAGTCAATCTGTACAAAGCGGCTTGGTCGTCGGAAGTGTGGATGTCCTTGACAAAAACCGGCTCGGACTTGGGAGCATTGAATGGCTCGGTGGCAAAGGTTCTTCTCTCGGCGTACTTCTTGGTCTCACCTTCACACTTTCTAATGAAAAGAGTGGCCTCGTTGGAGAAGAGTTCTTCGCCGGTCTTGTTGTCGACCGACTTGGATCCCTGCACCACAATGGTATTCGTGCCCTTCTGGGTGATGGCCAATGGGTGGTAGGAAGTGGTGACCGAGGCCTCCGTTGGGATTGGGTACTTGTTGATTCTCAAGTAGTGCTCTCCATGAAGCAAGAGCATGGGGTTGAAGTTCTTCAACAAGCGGGAGAAAGTCACCTGGGACTTGACCGAGTTGAACGTTGGCAAGTGGCAGAACGTAGGAAGGACTTGGAAGTCCGAGTCGTTCTCGTAAACGTACTTCAACTCTCTGCGCTTGGCGCCGACGCCGATGTTGTACAAGATCACGTCTCTGTCGTCCCAGGAGAAGACGGGGTCTGGCATGTTTTCGGGCTTCTCGTCCTCCTCCTCGTCGTCCTCTTCTTCTTCCTCCTCGTCGTCGTCATCGTCGTCGCCCTGGACGGCACTCAAAATGGCCATGGAGGCCTCTTGGGTGGATCTTGGGTTGGCCGTGCCGGTGGAGAAGTCGGTGATTTCAGCAAGGTGGTCAGCAATGAATTCGGGGGTGGTCTCGACGTCCTTGGAAACAGCACCCTTGGCTCTTTGCCATCTGGTGTTACCAATCCAGCCGCCACCAGCCTCGAAAGTCTCGCCGGTCACTGGGACGTTGTCGGAGGCCAAGAAGATCAACAAGGGCGCAACCAACTTGGGTGGGTACAAGTTCTTGTCCTTCTCCTCAAAGATGGTCAAGGTCATGGCGGTCTCGGCGTGAGGGGCGACAACGTTGACCTTGATGTTGGCCTTGGCACCCTCGACGGCAATGGTCTTGGAGAGACCAATGATGCCGCACTTGGCAGCAGCGTAGTTGGCCTGGCCGAAGTTGCCGTAGATGCCGGAGGTGGAGGAGATGTTGACGACTCTTCCGAACTTCTTCTCGAGGAAGTGGGGCCAGGCCAATCTGGTCAACTGGAAGGTGCCGATCAAGTGCACCTTCTGCACCTGCAACCACTCGTCGTAGGTCATCTTGGCGAACGAGCGGTCTCTCAAGATGCCGGCGTTGTTGACCAACACATCGATGGTTCCGTACTTGTTGATGACGTTGTCGATGATCTGCTGGGCCTGCGTGGCGACGTCGTGCTGGTCGCCATGGGCCTCGCCGCCGGCCTTCTTGATTTCCTCAACGACCTTGGATGGGTCCTTGAAGTCGTTGACCACGACCTTGGCACCGGCCTTGGCAAACGCCAACGCGTAGTCTCTGCCCAAGCCTGCACCGGCGCCGGTGATGACCACGACTCTGCCCTTGACGTTGACGGGGTCGACGCCGGAGTTGTCGTTAGGAGGCAACTCGCGGGCGGCCTTGTTCAACGCAGCGTAGTCATTAAGCTTCTTGGGGTACAGGTTCTTCAACAAGGCGGGCTTGGAGGAGTCGTCGAAGCTCATGATGTCGTCGAAGCGCTTGGCCACGGACTCAGGGGTGAACGAGTCGTCGGGCTTGAACAACACACCTCCGGACCTCTCCCAGCGGATCTGGCCGAAGAAGCCGGCGGCCACCTCGAAGATCTCGCCGTTGAGCGTGGTGTTGCTGTCGGAAGTCAAGTACAACACGAGGGGCGCGATCTTCTCCGGGCCCAACTGCTCCAAAATGGGAGGAGGCAAGATGGACTCGGTCATTCTGGACCGGGCAAGGGGCGCAATGGTGTTGGCCTTGATGTTGAACTTCTCGCCCTCCTTGGCCAAGGTCTCGGCAAAACCGATCAAGCCCAGCTTGGCTGCGGAGTAGTTGGCCTGGCCAAAGTTGCCGTACAAGCCGGCCGGCGAGCACGTGTTGATGATCCGCCCGAAGTTCTGCTTCTGCATGTACGGCCACGCAGCCTTGGTCACCTTGAAGGCGCCGTTGGTGTGCACGTCCGTCACCAACTGGAAGTCCTTGTCGGACATCTTCTTGAACTGCGAGTCTCTCAAGATCCCGGCGTTGTTGATCACCACGTGCACGGTGCCGAACGCCTGCACGGCGGTGTCGATGATCTTATCACCGTCCAAGACGTTGTTGTAGTCAGCCACGGCAATGCCGCCGGCCTTCTTGATCTCGTCGACCACGACGTCGGCCGCCTTGGAGTCGCCTCCTTGTCCCGACAAGGAGCCGCCCAAGTCGTTGACAACGACCTTGGCGCCAAGCTTGGCGAACTCAAGGCAGTAGTGTTTGCCCAAGCCGCCACCGGCTCCGGTGACGACAACGACTTTATCTTTGAAGGAGATGGTCATGGTGCGGATGTATGGGGGTGTTTCAGGGGGCGCGGCGGAGGTGTTTCACGCGTGTTTCAGGTGCGCAAGCTGCCGCGGGCAGGGGGTTGCTAGGCTTTGGGGCGCTAGGCTCTGGGGTCCAGGTCTGGTTGCACGAAGCCTGGAAATAGAAATTTGGAACTGCTGGCGTCAACGGTCCCGGTAGTGTGTTCTTAGTCGGCGTACAAAAAGGTTGTAGTGGAGACGAAGAGTGGCAAGAAAAAGTGGTGAGGGGAAAGTGGTGGTTGAGCGAGGGGGTGGTATTTATCACATTTGGAAAATGGTTTTGCGGGGTGGGCCTGTGAAGTTTCCCCGGACTAACCGAGGGGTGCCGCTGCACCCGTGCCTCCCGCGCGCCGGCCCGCGCACGTGCGGGCGTTCCGGTCTTGCGGCCGGATGTCAGTACCGACAGCACGCTCGACGGTGGTGGCCGGGATTCGGTTTTGGCGGCAGTTCCGGCCACCTTCTATATGCAGCGGCTGCGGTCGAGCCCGAGGGTGCCGCTGCCGGGCCCCGGAGATAGGGGAGGTACGGGTGTGCCCATATTCTCCCACCCGCCGGCACGTGCCGCCGATGCCTGCGGGTGCTGCATGGGCGTTGTGGCAGGCAAATACGCTTCGCACAATACGAGGTGCGTACTGCAGAAAGAGCGTGGTCACGTGCGCACACCGGCCCGCGGCCTCGGCTCGCGAGAACCGTTGGGCCGGCGTCTGATAGGCGCGCTGCACGTGGGGCGGGCATTGCGCCGAGGCGCCGGTGCCTGTGGGGCCGTGCACGTGACGGCCCGGTGCACTGGCCTGCAAGTGGTGTGTGGATGTGCTAAGGCGGCACCTCGGCCTGCCCCGGTGCCGGCTTCCTCGGCTCCAGCCGCCGCGCGTGGCATGTGCGCGAGCAACCTCGGATCGCGGCGTGCATGCGCTAAACGAGTCACGTGAGGTGGGCCGCGGGCAGGGTCGCGTGACCAGCACGTGCGCGCCCACGTGATGACGTAGACGTGATCTGCTCCACGTGCCGTTAGACGCAGGACAATGAGCCTGCGCCCCAAAACCACCGCCCTCCGCCCCTTTTCCCCCTACAATGCCCAGCGCCAGCACACACCACGCAAGCACCGGCGCCGCGGGCGGGCCTACGGCGGGGGCACGTGACCCCGCCCCGGAAGTGAGTTCCGAGGGTACCCCGGCCGGCGCCCTCCGCTACCGGCCCTTCAACAAGATGCAGTTGCTCACCTACGACTTGGTGCAGTGGCTCTTTCTGATCATCTTCGACTGCTTCTTCCGGGAAATCCGGCCGCGAGGTGCCTTCCGGGTGCCAAAGTCCGGCCCCGTGATCTTTGTCGCAGCCCCCCACGCCAACCAGTTTGTGGACCCCATTGTGTTGATGAACCAGGTCCGCAAGGAGGCCAGCCGGAGGGTGTCTTTTTTGATTGCGACAAAGTCGTACAAACACCCCGTGATTGGTCCGCTCTCGAGCGCGCAACTCCTGATTCCGGTGTCGCGCCCGCAGGACATGCTCCGGATGGGCACCGGGTCGATCCGAATCGACGTGGCGCAAAACCCCCTCCTTGTCAGCGGCACGGGCACGCGGTTCACGGCGGAGTGCATGCCGCGCGGGCTCTTGGCGCTCCCCAAGTCGCTCGGCGCGTCCGAAATCGACTCCGTGGTGCTGGACACGCAGCTCCTCTTGAAGAAGCCGCTCGGCAAGTCCGACAAGGTGGCGCAGCTCTTGGCCAAGGGCACGCGGTTCAAGGTGGCCGACAAAATCGACCAGAAGCAGGTGTACCACTATGTGTTTGAGCACTTGCTGCGGGGCAACTGCCTTGGCATCTTTCCCGAGGGCGGGCTGCACGACCGCACGGAGATTCTTCCGCTCAAGGCGGGCGTGGCGATCATGGCGTTGGGGGCCATGAGCCACGACCCGGAGTGCCAGGTGCGCATAGTGCCGTGTGGCATGAACTACTTCAACGCCCACAAGTTCCGGTCACGTGCGGTGGTGGAGTTTGGCCCGCCCATCGAGATCCTGGCCGCCATGGTGGCCCGCTACAACGACCCGGCCTCGTCCAAGGACGCCATCAAGGACCTTCTTGACGTGGTCACCAACGGCTTGCGCGCCGTCACCGTCAACTGCCAAGACTACGAGACCTTGATGGTGATCCAGGCCGTGCGCCGCCTCTACGCCGGCAACTTTGCCCAATACTTGCCGTTGCCCATGGTGGTCGAGATGAACCGCCGCTTGATCTTGGGCTACGAGACCTACCGCGATCTCCCGGACATGGTGCTGATCAAGGACCGCATTCTCCACTACAACAGGGTCTTGAAGGACATGCACTTGGCCGACCACCACGTCGAGGAGTGTGACGAGACCCACAAGCTCAACCTCCTCCCCGTGTTTGTGGGCCGCGTGCTCAAGCTCCTTGTTTTTGCGCTCCTTGCGCTTCCCGGCCTGGTGTTGTTTGCCCCGGTGTTTGCCTTGGCCAAGCGCGTCTCTGCCCAGAAGAAGAAGACCGCCCTCGCCAACTCCACCGTCAAAATCAAGGCCAATGACGTGGTCGCCACCTGGAAGATCTTGATCAGCATGGGCTTCGCCCCGTTGCTCTACCTGTTCTACGCCTCTGTCTGCACCTGGTACTGCAAGCACCACAACTACTTGTCCTCCTACGGCTTGTTCAGCATGTGGTGTTTGATCTACTTTTTGGGCATTCTCGTCACCTACTCCGCGTTGGTCACGGGCGAGCAAGGCGTGGACCTCTTCAAGTCCTTGCGGCCCTTGTACCTTCTGATTTTCCTGGGCTCCTCCATCACCGAGCTCAAAGAGCTCCGCATGTCTTTGAGTCACGACATCACCGAGTTTGTCAACAAGTACGGCTTGGAGCTCTTCCCCGACGACTTCAACTTGTTGGAGGTGGCCAGCCACGACAAGGCCAAGTCAACGTCCTCCCGCGGCATCGATTCCGACGAGGAGGAGGAGTTGAAGACCCAGGAGTTGCGTAACCGCAGATTGGCCCGCAAGTCCAGGCTTGCCAAGCAAAACGCCTCCGTCTGGGTCGGCGAGGACACGAGCGAGTCGGGCAAAAACAGTGATAGTGACGCCTTGGACGACTCCTCCTCAGCAACCTCCGAGGGCCTCTCCATTGACTCCCATTCCAAATCATATACCAACATTCCCGTTTTCTCCGATTACGACTTGCATATGAACGCCAAAAACTCCCAAATCGACATCAAGTCCGTGGTCCCTTCGGCCATGCCTTCCCAGATTTCCATCTCAGATGACTTCAACTACAAGGGAACGCTGTCTCCCGGAAGAGACTTGTCCCGCGACAGCTCCCACGTTGAACTCAATTTCGGCAGAATGGGGAAGCATGGCAAAAACTCGCTTAGTGACAAGATCAAGATGAAAATTAGAGAGAGCAGAGACAAAGAGAGCAAAGAGAAGCGTCCTTGATCCTGCCGAGGCCATCCAATTGGGAGTTTCTTCACGCCGCAAGCTTGTTGCTTGGCTCAGTTCAGATGATACGGTGTCTGCAACCGGATCCGTCCTGATATGTTCAACAATCATTTCTTTGAGACTCTCAAAGATGCTGCATCTTTTAATTCGCTAATATCCCTAATATATTCTTAATCATCTCTAATTGACATTGGCTTGTCTCTGATAAAACTCAGACACTTGTGTTGATGTAGTTGCATCCTCCACCCCTTTGTCCTCTCGCAATCGAAGAAATCTGGGGAACCGCAACGATATGCCCTTGCCATACTCCAGATGTGCTGCCTTGTAAATTGGACTCAACGAAAGATCCGCAGTCAACACTTCGAAAACGGCCGTGGGCTCGAGCCACACGTCCGGCTTGGCGTTGGAGTTGGAGGAGTCATAGACGTAGAACGGTTTTGGTGCAGCAATCTCACTTGGCTTGAGCTTCTGATACAAGTTCGTGAGATCTTCGTCAGAGAATCCTGTTCCAATTTTGCATGTGGACTCGTACTCTCCAGTGTCATCATTATATGCCGCGAGCAAGAAACCTCCGTAAGAACCCGTCCGTTTACCCTTACCCACGTAAGCCCCAATAACTACCAAGTCTAAGGAATCTCCAACTCCCGCAAGATAATCTTTTTTCAACTTGAGCCAGTTTCGGGATCTTTTGGATGGCTCGTAATAGGACTCTTTCCCATGTAACATCTTGACCATTAGACCCTCGCATGAGTCTTGCACGGATTTGTCGAGAAACACTTGAAGTTCGTTCAAGTCCGAGGAGTTCTTGAAGGTTGCGAATTGAAACTTGCCCTGAATAGGAGCGAACTTACTGAAAAGTTTTTCTCGTCTCGCATGAAATGATTCGGTGATTAAAGACTCGCCATTGTAACACAATAAGTCGAAGGCAAAAAGACAAATGTGCACTTTGATGTCTTTTTCCTCGACCCCCTTTCTTTTTCTGGTTGACAAAACTTGGAACGGGAGAATCTTATTCGTTTCTCGATCCCATGCAACAGCCTCGCAATCAAGAATAAGACTCTTCGGGTTGCCTGCACTTTCCAGTTCATCTGTATGCTTTAAAAAGTCTTTGACAATCGAGATAAGGTCAGGGTATCTTTGGGACATGTCTTCTGAATTTCTGGAGTAAACACGGACCTCACCAGAATCTAGTAGGTGCACCTGAGCACGCTCTCCGTCATATTTGTATTCGCATGTGAACTCTTCTCCCTGAAAGCGGTCCAAGACCTCTCCGATAGATTTGGTGGGCTTTGCCAACATCGGCTTCAAAGGAATACCAGCAGTCAATTGACAATGATCCAATAAGTTTTCAATCTTATACTTGAAGCAATCTCTGATAATGACCTCGTAATTTGGTACAAGAGAAAATGCTTCGCGCATGATATCCTCGGCCTTTGCCAAAGTATCGGGCGAAACTCTTTTCTTGCTGGAAAGATTCTCATAGTTGACGAAGGCTTGGGCCAAACCAACAAGCACGGTTTTCTCCGCCAATCCAATTCGCAATTTGCCTTCTAATGACCTGATAAGAAACTTGGCCTCATTGCTTTTCATATCACAGGAGGTCAACATTTTGTTGATGATAGCAATCTTTCTTGACTGAGAATCCTTGCCTGTGGATTTGGCTATGCTTGTAAGATTCTTGAACACTAGGTCTATGTCCAAGGCCGCAGGCTTGAACATGGGGGGCTGTCCCAGCCGAGACTTCTGGGCAACTAAGCCCAAGTCGCCCATTTCGTGATAATCTTTCTTGATCTTGGCGACCGGGCGGCCGTAGCACTCACTGATTGCCTTGATGAGGAGGGTCTCGCCTAGACCCAATTCCAAGTCCGGCTCATAATCTGGACCTAGTCGATTGATAAATAGATAGACAACAACTATCAATTGGTCTGGACTTTGGAATTGTTCCAAGACTTCTAGGAAGAACTCCGAAATGATCGCGGTCATTTTGAGTCTTCCGGGCTCATTTCCCACTTTCTCGAGAACAGAGGTAAGTCTTGCATATGAGATGGTTTTGGCATCGGGAGAAAGAACAGGGGTTTTGATTTGCTCCGATAATTGGATCAATTGCGAAGCCTCCTCGGTCTTCAGCACCGGGCTCGAGCCAGCATCGCGAGCCGGTGGCAGCGGCGCCTTTGCTGAGCTAGCGCTGTCAGGGCTGGACGGGCTGGGTGACTGGATGGCGGCAGATGTGTCGCCAAGTTTGGCGGCAGGCTCCTTGATATCCGAGGCTGGCGACGAAGACTCTTTTATGTCCAGGGCTTGCGACGAAGACTTTGGTTTTTTTGGGTCTGCTCGCGAGCCGGAGCTCAGGCGTTTTTTCCCGCTGGCGGCAGACCGCGCGGAGCCGCCAAAGAAGTTCAAGATTGATTGCTGCGGCATGGCCGAGGCCCGGTAAAGAATGGTCCCTGAGTGGAGAAGAGGTATTCTTAGCGCGCGTGTGGCCAAAAAATTCATAACGCGTAGCACCGGATCTTGGCGCGCACTATCGCAGTTAGCACCTCGCGCCTCACCAGCTTCAAGGACTCAATTCGAATCCTCCCAAATCTGTTGTTCTGGTCAGGTGATCAATATTTTGCAAGCACCTGTCCAAACATACAATCTCCAGAGTGATTGAAGATCAGTTGTGTAAAGGTGATTGTAGATCAGTTAAGCTGTGTATTAAGAGGTGAACAGATCAGATGTGTACGGACGTGTGGGTAGTAAATATTTGGCTCTTTTTGGAGTCCTTGCTGGCAGCGAAATTCCTAGTGTGGACGCAAATCAGTGGAATTTACCAGGGGGAGGCTGCCTTTTATACTAACGGTGCGCGGTTTTTTTTTTGCCTCATTTTTGGGTTGCCACGACACAAGGGGGATTTTTTTTGCAGCCACCTGAGGCTCGTGGTATAAAAAGACGACGCAGCCCCGTCACTTTTGACTCCCAATTTTTGAGCAACTCGACGTTTTCCTGTGCTTCTGTACACATCAAAACTCGAGGGTGCTGGGGCCTAGAAGCCGCTGACAGATCGGTGTTTCAGGTCAGCTTCAAGAGTCTTGAAGAGCCCGATTGCCGAGTGCTTCGTTCTCTAAGCAGGCAAATATTTCGGGCTTCGAAACTGCTGATCCTAATGATGTGGCAAATTGCTTCGGTCAGCTGAGCGAAGGATCAGATGGGGCCCCACTGGCGGGTGTGGTCGTGCGCGGCCCAACTTTGC
This sequence comes from Metschnikowia orientalis, assembly GCA_002893665.1. NCBI lineage: Eukaryota > Fungi > Ascomycota > Pichiomycetes > Serinales > Metschnikowiaceae > Metschnikowia > Metschnikowia orientalis. Next base: position 160,501 of record NXGZ01000006.1, on the reverse strand, counting down.
AAAACGACAAAAACACTCGCAAGTGCTCGCATACACCTACAAGCCACAACATGCCTCTATATCGGGAGGAGAATTTTCTCGTGGTCCATCCAGGGTCCGAAAAGACGCTATTCTTGTTTGGATTGCGCGACTCGCTTACCCCACCACAGTACAAAATCCCCACGGTTGTGTATTTGGACAAGAACCAGAACGAGTACCGCTCGTCCAACGCGACGCAAGATTTGGAGGCCGTCTATCCCATCCAAGGCGGGCGTATAGTGAACGTTGACGCGTTCAATGCCCTCTTGAAGTTTATTATGCAGACCATCATCAAGGACTATCCTGTCATTACAATCAATCAGATTCCCTTGTTGTTGGTTGTGCCGTCACTTTGCTACTCGAGCAACGCGATCGAAGACATCACTCGCTTTGTTTTCGAAAAATTGGAGCTTACTGCCTTTAATATTTTGGATCTTTCCATCGCATCGACATACGGACTAGGATCCACGTCTGCGTCTCTAGTGGTGAACATTGGTCACGATTCCACACAGATCGTTCCCGTTCTTGCAGGCAATGTCATCAAATACGCGTCGAAGCGCTTGAATGTTGGAGGCTGCACCATCGATCAAGACTTGAGGAAGTTGTTGCCCGGGCTTAGCGAGGAACAAATCAGAGCATTGAAAACATCGAATATCTTTGAGGTGTTGGTGGACTCTCTGGAGTCGTTTTACTCGCTGACGGATCTCTTGCACGAAGGCGGCGACGAGAAGGAAGAGAATGAGTTTGATGTTGCCAAAATGATTACTGGAGAAAACGATGCAGAGGCCAATGCAGAGGCGGAGCAGAAGAGTAACCATGAATTGCAGTACAACACGTTTACTGTGAACGGCCAAAAGATCCAGGTGGGAAAGGAGCGTTTTCAAGGGTGCTCAAGACTCGTCCAGGAAATCTGCGAAGGGATCAGCAAGTCTTTAGACCGTGTGCCGGACTTGGGAAAGAGACAAGAGTGTTACGAGAACATTGCCATTGTGGGAGGCACCAGCAACATTGTTGGGTTGCGCGAGTCGATATTGCTCAAGCTTAACGACGAATACACTGCCAAGACGCCGGGAAAGAAGAACAAGGGGGAGGCGAATGGGGTGAACTCAGCCATTTCCAGCTACCAACAGACCGACGAGGCCGATAACGGCGAATACAAGGGCACGTTGCAGGTGCCTTCGGTTGCCAAGATGGTGAAGTGCCCCGAATACTTTCCCGAATGGAAGCAGACCAAGGAGCACGCGGGCTTCTGGTCGGAGGTCTTTTTCTTGGGAGGAGAGATTTACAGCAAACAGATATACGGGGGCAACTCCAACCATGGCGGGGACTCGTTCATGGACAGCGAGATATACGAGGAAAGAGGACCGCAAGCTATATGGGACGTGAGCCTCTAGGGGCGCATGCCACCGCGATGCTATGGAGCAGCCGACGATGGAGTGCAGCCGTCAATGAGTGCAGCGGACGATGGAGTGAAGCCGACGATGTTATGGAGTGCGGGGTCAGTACATAAGAGCCTGTCCTCAATAAACACAGAAGATAACATTAGTCCTTATTAACGTTGGCCAAGAACTTGGCATAGTTGGCCCTGGTTCCTAATACGGAAGCCTTTGTCATGGAAGAGCCCAGGCGATGCAAGGAGAAGGAGTCTGCGTCCGACATGACCATCTCGTGGGAAAAAGGCAAGTCCTCGTGGGGTTGCCGGCTATGGACGCCCGTGCCAGCAGAGAAGTCGTGGGATGGAGCTAGCGGCGAGTACAGAGGATTGGAGTACGCGTCACTCGCCGACAGGTGGGTTGGGGACCGGGCCGCTCTGCTGTGGCGAGCAGACAGGCTGGAGTTGCGGCGATCGCCCGCCAGGTCCGCGGGGAGTTCCGGAAGAGGCAGAAAGCCCTCGGTAAACGCCCGGCGGAGACGGCTGCGTGGCTGGCCGGCGGCGGGCGGTCTGGGCACCAGTTTGTGGTCCCGGACCGGGGCCTGGAACGCCCGCACGTTGATGATTTTGGGCGGCGACACCTCGATCTCCGGCTCGGGCAAGACCGACGGCATCGGGCTGCCGCCAAGGCGAAGATCCGGTGCCAGCACCAGGGCCGGCGCGTTGTCGGCCAAGCCGTGGGGATACTGGCGGTGGAGCGGCAGCAGCGGAGCAGGCAGGGCCAAGGGGGAGCCCGGGCCCCGGAAAATGAGCCCGATGGCCGACCCGAGACGGGCACGTGCATCGGCTAGCACCCGAGGCAGAAGAATGCCCAAATACCAAAGCACGGCGCCGAGGCCCACGCCCCAGGCGAGCGCCCATTTGACAAACGCGGCGGCCACGCCAAGAGTGTGCCTGAAGGCCGGGAGGCCGATTTGGAGCACGTACGTGGCGGCCATGCCGAGGAGGAACGGAGCCACCGGGCTTGACGCCGAGTCGGCGGCCCGGCCGGGCATGAGCAAGCCCACAAGGTCCCGCGCACGTGACGCGGGCGACCGAGTCTCCAGGTATTTGTGGGCGGGAGTCTCCGGGTATTTGTGGGCGGGAGACTCCGGGTTTCTGACGGCGCGGGTCTCCGGGTTTCTGACGGCGCGAGTCTCCGGGTTTCTGACGGCGGCTTGCACCGCCGGCGACTTGGCCTTGGCCTTGGTTGGCGTGGGCTGCTCTGTCTTGAAGCCACACTCCATTAGCTCGTTGAGCATGGTGTCGACCTCGGCCTTGCGGTGGGCGTGGTCCTCGGACGAGAGCGAGCTGATGGACGGGGATTTCTCTTTTTTGTAGAAGACATTGTCGGGGCCACGGACATAGACTGCTTTGCGGGACATGGTGAGATGCAAGGCGGGGCAGAGGAAATCCGGGGTCGAGGCGGGGACCGGTTGGGGACTGGGCGGGGCAGGGCCGGCGTGGGTGCAGGAAACGAACTAGGTCCAGCAGTGAGTTGGCTCCGGCTCGAGGCGTCAGGCCAACGGATGTGCGTGGGTGGTTGGTTTTTCACGATAGATCACCTGCCTGTTCGGGTTACGATATGGCCGCTGCGCCGCACGGCCGATTGTCCTGCAGACAGTGCAGCACCCGCTCCGGCGCCTGGTCCCCGACCGCCAGAGACCTTCCAAGGACCGCCAGAGACCCTCCAAAAACCGCCAGCAACCGTTTCTAGGGCCGCCAAAGCGGTCTCTACGAGCTGGGGCCAGAGGCGAGATCGGGCCGTGGAGAGCGTCTCGCCGCTATATGCAGGGCACGCATTCCCACCATGTTCGGCCTGGCGCTTGTCCGCACGCTTTTCAAGGGCGTGTTGGTTCTTTGGTTCTTTGATTTTATCAATCGATTCAAATTCTAGAGCTTTTGGGTTAGACGGCATTTAATGAAACAATGGATTTTTGGGGAGTTGCATGTGTTTGTTCATTACTAACTTTACGCGATTCTGGCATTAATAAGCTAATATGCACGGAGTCAAAGAGCGACAAGGTTTGATAAAGACTATTCAATCAAAACATAAAACTCGTCTAATAAAAAACATTTTGTGTGATTAAATATTGTCTGATTGAAAGATTGTCTGATTGAAAAATTGTCTATTTAAATAATTGTTTATTAAAGAACCTTCTTTATATGTTAATATTCATTACCTTAATAGTTTGTCTTGTAAATATGGGGACGTTGCAGCATAGCTGTCGAAGGGACCAATAGTGTTTGCACGAGAGCACGTGCACCCGGTCACGTGATAAGAGTCGGAGCTGGGCCAATTCTGTGCATGAGTGTCGGCACGTGCTCCGGCACGTGCTGGTGGTTTCTCGCCGGCGGCGTAGTGGGCGGTGACTTCAGTGCTGTTTCATGTTTGCTGCCGTGCAGAGGGTGGTGCTGCTGTCGTGTTGGGAGCTCGTACGGGGACTCGACGACAGAGTTCTGTGCGTCTTGGGTGCAGGAGCTGTATTTAGGAAGTCGCTGCGGTGGGAAAGTATCTCAAGTTCGAAGTCTGATGTCACCTCACATCGTGTAAACCGAGGTCGCCGCTACACAGGCTTGCCGAAAGGCCGGATTTCGGGCTGGCTTGGTTTCGGAGTGGTTTCAGAGTGGTTTCAGGGTGGTTTCAGAAATGTTTCGGGCGGGTTTCGGAGTGGTTTCAGAGTGGTTTCAGAAATGTTTCGGGCTGGTTTCGGACCTGTCTCGTGTTCGTCGCATTCCTGTCTCGGCACTTGTCTCAGTTTGCCGGTGGTACCATCCTACTTTGGCATCAAGCAGTCCAAGAACATGACTTGACACAAAGAATCCGCCGAAACTAAGATACATGACAGGAAGCCCGTAACATGAGAAATACGATGCATAGCCCGGAAGTAGCAGGCGTCGGCTGCAAAAAGTACAGCTCTCAGTATCGAATAGTCTCTGCCCGATCCCAAAAATTAAGCTCGCATCCCAAGAAATAAGCTCGTATCCCAAGAAATGAGTCGGGCCAATCCTTGTATACGAGAACTACTCTATGCAATGAAAAGTACATTAGAAGTCTTCTAGAGCTCGTCCTTTCGAGGGATAGTCCTCTACAGAAGTAGCACATTTTCAAAGAATTTTCAAAGCCTTGGAAATAGTCTTAAAGGGTAGAATCGAAACGGTAGAATGATACTCCTGTTTTCGCAACTGCTGCTCGCTTTACTTGGCATTCTCGGTTCCCTTTTAGCGTTATCAATTGTGCTAAAGCGGCACACAGGAACACCACACCTCTACCGCAAACTGACCATGGGATTCTCTGAACGCCAAAAACGAGGTCTCTATCATCATTTCGTGCCTTAAACCGACGAAACTAGCATGGGTCCATGGCAAGCAGTACTAGTCGCGACGCAAGCCAGTTTTGGGCCATTTTTGAGCCAGTCATACCAGTTTCAAGCCAGTTTCACACCCGTTTCAAATCTGTTTCATACCTGTTTCACACCAGTTTCACACCAGTTTCATACCAGTTTCACATCTGTTTCATACCTGTTTCACACCAGTTTCACCCCTCTCAAACCTCTCACGCTTGCCCCACGGAATGGCCGGTCCAGTCTCCCCGGCCAGATGGGGCCGCGCACGCCCGCCGTTCGCGCCCGCCCATACGCACAATGTCGTCAACCCGGGCTGTTTCTACCGTGTGACTTTCTTTTGTTCTGCGCGCCATGCAGTGCGCCGCATGGTCCGTCCACCACTTGCCCAGGCCACCCACCGGCCCACCCCTCACCAAAAACACCAAACCCAAACCCAAACACAAAACCCAAACACCCAACCCCGACACTAAGCGGACCCCCGACCACCTGGCCCGACCGCCGCCTCCCACATCGGGTCGGCGCCGCCCCGCTGCCCGCCCCCCGTGGGCACCAGGGTCAGCCGGACTGCAGACAGACAGCCGCGAGGCTGCTTCCTCACCCGCGCCTGTATGCAGCGCCTCCTCCTCGCTTTCGATTGCGCCAGCACTAGCAACAATATCGCAACAATTCCGCCCTCCTTTCTTTTTCTCCACCCCCGCCATTGACCGCCACACCACCGGTCCCCCGCTCAAGTCACCACCCCCGGATCCCGTGCCCGTGCCCCCACCGTTCGCTGATCCATTTGCCTCCACAGCCCAATTGCTTGGTTGCCTCCACCCCTCCCCAGAAACAGAAACCACCCCACCCCTGGTTTTTCCGTCCCGCCCGCCCCCGGCACGCCCCTTTTAGTCCCTCGCCCAATGTCTGTCTACCAGAACAGCGGCAAGCCGTTGTCTGCCCAGGCGTTGTACCAGCAGAAGTTGAAACACGGAGTGTTCAACAGCCCCGGAAAGGCGTCAGTGGGCGTCAGCTCCAACGCCTCCGACGCCGCAGCCTTGTTGGCGGCCTCGTCGGACTTGTCCGTGAAGCCCTCGTACGAGCGCTTGCAGGCGGCTCCGGACGCCCACACGGCGGCCTTGGCCGCCAAGAAGGAGAAACCCACCCCTGCCCACTCCTTGACCTCCGCCTCCGACAGCGTGTACCTGTCGTATGACCGGGGCTCGGTGTACCGCCAGGCTGCGGCCAACTCGACGTCCACCATGACCAGCCGCACCACGCCGGTCAAGTCCACGGCCAAGCACGGGTTGTCCAGCAAGCCCACGGCTGCGTCGACGCTCGACATTGGCAAGATCTCGCAGATTGCCGGCAAGAACTCGCTGTCCACGCTCAACAGCAGATTCAACCCTGCGCAGGACCACCGCCACGGCATCCAGTCGAAGCCTGCCGAGTACTTGACCCAGGCCGAGGAGAACTTGGCTGCTCAGTCCGCCAGTGCCTCTTTGAGCATGAACAACAGCTCCATCTACAACCAGAAAAGATCCAAGACCTTTGCCGCGCACGACGTGGTGGACGCCACCTTGTTGGCGGCCGCCAACGCCAAGGCCAAGGAACGCTTGCAGTCCATCAGCACCAGCACCCAGGTTGACATCCGCAGCCAGGCCCAGTTGTACAGCAAGGCCTTGATTGCCGCCCAGAAGAACTCCGAGGCCCGCATACAGGCCAGCAAGGCCGGCATGATTGACTTGGGAGGCGGCTTATCGTTGCCCGCCTCCGAGGTCGACAAGCTCGCCAACTTGATCGTCCAGCCCGTGATCGACAGTCTTGGGCAGAAGGCCACCGCGCAGCGCGAGGCCGACGAGAAACAAAGGACCAAGCAATTCGAATTGAAGAAGTTGCACGAGAAGTTCAAGAGAGAAGACGAAACCCGCAGGCACGCCGAGAAGGTCCAAAAGTTGATGGAGAAGGACAAGCGCGTGGAAGCCAACGAAGAGAAAAAGAGAGCCGAAGACAAGGTGTTTGCTGACTATCAGGACGAGAGAAACACCGAAGTCGACGGCAAGAACGCCGAGTTGAAGGAGTTGCAAGCCAAGTACGCCGCCGAGAAGGAGGAGCTCTTGAAGGAGAAGAAGGAAAATGAAGACCGCATCACCGAGGAAGAAACCGGTTTGATCAAAGGACGCAAAGACGAGTTGGAGCTGATGCAAAAGGAGAGAGATGAGTTGTTGGCGCCCACCCTCGATGAGTTGGAAGTTGAGTCCGAGAAGTTGAAGGAATTGACCAACACCAAGGACAGCTTGTCCAGCGAGGTGGATGCCGGCAAGAAGCTCCAGGAAGAGAACGAGGCAAAGATTGCCGAGTTGAAGAAGAAGTTAGAGGAAGTCAACCTGAAGATCGAGGCGGACACACTTGAAAAAGAAGAAGTTGTGAAGAACCGTGAACAAAGCGACCAGGAGGTTTCTGAATTGCAAGAAACATCCAAGAAAGATCTTGAAGAAGCCAAACAGGCTGACCAAAAGTTGGACGAAGACTTAGCTCAATTGGAGCAAGAGAAAAAGAGCCATATAGAAGCAAAAGCCAGCAACAAGAAAGACATCCTCAAAGAGATTGATGACAAGGTGAAGGGCGAGGAGGCTATTCAAAAGGAGTTGCCCGAGCACTTGCAGGAGCCCGTTAGAGAGGAGCGCATCCGCGACACCGGGTCACTTTTCAGTGTTGACGAAGCGGCTAAGCCTAAGAAGACGGAGGAAGTGAAGAGCCAGCCCAAGAAGGAGGCCGCCCAGAAGGAGGCCGCGGAGGTCAAGAAGGAAGTGAAGACGGAGGCGCAGAAGAAAAAGAGCGGCTTTAGATCCAAGCTTTCCGACCTCAAGAAGTCGCTCAAGGGCACGCCTCCAGCACCCAAGACCGAGACCAAAACCAATAGAGCCCCAGCCAAACCGGCAGCCGCGTCGGTGGCATCTGTTTTGGGCAAGGAAGACAAGTCCGCATACAGCGATGAGATTTCGATCCAACCGGAAAACAAGAAGGGAGGCGTTTTCAAAGAGGAAATCTGAGTGGCTCACTCAGCAGGCCAGCATGAGATTGTTGCAAAGACCGCATGAGTTGCAAAGACCAAGCATGTAATTGCAAAAGCATGCAGATGGCGCAAAAAGGGTCGCATAATAGCCGCCATAAGAGACCCCATTGTTTGTTACCACTGTAAGAATAAGAGACCCACTGGTGTCGATGTACCTAATTAATGCAGATCCGAGAAAGACCCAAGAACTAAGTAAGACTTCGAGACTAAGAAAGATCAAGTAAGACGAAAAAGACTAAGACTAAAAAGACTAAGAAAAATCAAGTAAGACTAAGAAAGACTAAGTAAGATCAAGTGAGACTAAAAAGGCTAAGAAAGACTAAGAAGACTAAGAAACATCAAGTAAGACTATAAAGACTAAGTACGATCACGTGAGACTTAAAAGCCTAAGAATGACTTAGTAAGACTTAATAAGACTAAGTGAGACTAAAAAGACTGAGAAAGACTAAAAAGACTATAAAGAATAGAAAGACCAAGAAAGCCTAAGAATGACTTAGTAATACTAAGTAAGACTAAGAAAGAGTAAAAAGACTAAGAAAGAGTAAAAAGACTAAGAAAGACTAAAAAGACTATAAAGACTGAAAAGACTGAAAAGACCAAGAAAGCCTAAGAATGACTTAGTAAGACTGTAAGGCTAAGTAAGACTAAGAAAGACTAAAAAGACTAAGAAAGACTACTATAAAGACTGAAAAGACTCAAAAGACTAAAAAAGCCTAAGAATGACTTAGTAAGACTAAGAAAGACTAAGTAAGACTAAAAAGACTAAGAAAGACTAAGTAAGACTAAATAGACTAAGTAAGTAAAGAGTAAGACTCAGAAGCCATCTTCGCGAGGCACGTGACCCAGTAAGGCAGCATTTCCAACCGCACTACTCCTAGTATTCAACTCCACTAATGAGCGATTCTCTCCGATCGATTCTAGCAAAAGGAAACTTCAAATTGGCAGGCGCCAGTGACGAGTATATCGACCGGCGCAAGAAGCAGATGGTGTGTTTTTTGACCGCCGCCGCCGCGTCGATTTTCTCCGCCCGTTTGGCCTACAAATCCACGGTTTCCCGCCAATTTGTGCCAGCGCTCTTTCAGGGCAACCACCAGCCGCCCACCAGCTACAATTTTGCTGCCGACGCCGCCGTGGCCGTGGGTGCAGGAACCTTGATTTGTGGGTCCGTGACTTCCATGATTGTGTTTGGAACCTGTTGGCTTTGGGACGTTTCCAGTTTCCAGGAGTTTGGCTGGAGGGTAAAGGCCCTCACTGGGGAAAACGAGCGCCAAAAGCAGTTGGCCACCATGAAAATGGACGAGGAGGCCCGCACGATCCAGGATGGGTTGAACGACTTTTTGGACGGCAAGGTTGACTTTGAGGACTAGATTTCGAGATCTTTAATGAGACTTTGGAGCTCTTTGGGAATTAAGGGCTCTTGTGACTTAGGGGCTCTGAATGAGACTTTGGAGCTCTTTGGGACTCAGTTGCTCTTTGGGACTTAGGGGCTCTTTATGGGACTTAGGATCTCTTTTAGTGGGATCTAGTGACAGACGTTTTTCGTTGGAGAAACCTGGTTTGAGAAAGCACTAGTTTTAAGAGATTTGGTTGGTGAAGCAGTTTTTTGGAAGACCAGTTTTGGGAAATGAGTTTTGGAACCGCTTTGAGAGATCAGCTCTTAGAAATCAGTCTCGGGAAACCAGCTTTGAGAAATCAGCTCTTCTAATGACCTGAATTCATTCTTAATGTGATTCTTTAATTTTAGCGGATGTTTGACTGCAAAGATTTTGACTGCTTAGCTTTCGAGGAGTTTGACTGCAAAGATTTTGACTGCTTAGCTTTCGAGGAGCTAGACTGCCAAGGTTTTGACTGCTTAGCTCGAGGAGTTTGACTGCTGAGATTTGAGGAGTCTGACTGTTAGACTGCAGAGTTGAACCAAACTGCTTTGCAGCCTCAAAGACCAGTCTGCTCAAAGCCTGACCTATTCTCGAGCACTTAAGATAGTTTTTTTTTGGCCGTTAGTTCAGCCTGGAATCGCCAATGCAGTATTCGGCAGTCGGTCAAAGTTACTTCACAGATAAGGTTCTGGCTCAAGTCTGTTGAGGGGGTGACAACGGCCATTTTCTTCCTTTACCGTCTTTCGGACCTTGTGTTTGGAACCTTTTCAATTTCATGTTCCGTGCAAATCTCCCTCGATGTTTTTGATGGTAAAACTGAAGATGAAATGGTGTTCTGAAGATGAAATGGTGTTCTGACGATGGAATGGTGTTCTGACGATGAAATGGTGTTCTGATGATAAAATGGTGTTCTGAAGATAAAATGGTGTCCTGACGATGGAATGGTGTTATGATGATGAAATGATGTTCTGATGATAAAATGGTGTTCTGACGATGAAAATGTTACTGAAGATAAAATGGTGATAAGAAAATGGTCTAACGATTTAAAGAATCATACAGTTCGTCCAATTTGTCAAACACTGAACGATCTTGAAACGACTAAATAAATAGAATAGGGAACGGGTTGGAGTTTCAACCCACGATGATCTTATTTCTATTTGAGAGTTTCTGGCATTTTCCGTTTCTTCCTTAGACATTCCAGACCATCATAGGATCTCATTGGCACCTCCACTGTCCTTGTATATAATTAACACCTTCTGTATTGCCGGCCTTGTCAGTCTTTAATCTCTTGACAGTGAATTTTTCCAATGGTATTGACCTGAAAATTGGTAACTCTGACAATGAGCATTATCTTGATTCAATGCTCTGACCTCTCCGAACTTTACTATCCAGCACTTTTTCAAAGGTACTATAAACTTGGACTGAGATGTCCGATTCAGACTCTGCTTGTGACTTTTAACTACACAATACGTATTAATTAAGGTTCTTAAATGTTTTTAGGTGATTTAATATCGTTTATGGTATTTTATGAGATTTTTATCTATGGTAGTTGTGACGAACCGTTTTGCTGTTTTGCTGTTTGGTGTAAAAGTGTGTACTGTATTTTACTTCAGAACTAGTCTTTGTTGCCAGCTTGTTTCTAACCAAACCGTTATTCCGTTCTTGAATCCATAATAATCCATTATTGACACCATAACATTTCATTCCTGAAAATATAACATCCCGTTCCCAAAGTTCAATCGCCATGATGGCTTGTGTTGGAATCATGATGTTTTTAATCTGTTTTTAAATCTGGTTTCTAGAATTAAGACCAAGCGCTTTTTGCAGGTAAATTTATACTTTAATCGAATTCAAAGCAACTGGTGTCAATGTTCCAGAATACACCTTTATTGCTAACTGTGTGAATCTTACAACTACATACTACGAATTTCTAGATAACTGTGTGATTATTGGATTCCAATATTGACGTTTTGTTTTTATATACATTAGCTTGTTCGAAGATGTATCAATTATTATACCATCGGTTATTATACTATCAATTCTTATACTATCGGTTATTATACTATCAATTCTTATACTATCAATTATTATACTATCAATTATTATACCATCGGTTATTATACCATCAATTATTATACCATCGGTTATTACACGATCGATTATTATTCGAGTGACAAATTGGTATTTCTAACGTCAATCTACAAGTTTTCTGTTCTTTACAGAATCATGATCTCATAGTATGGGCATTTTTCAAGTTTATGTTTGCCTTGGTGTTTTAGGTTGGTTAGTATGGCACGTTAGCGAGAGACTCACAGTATGTAAATTCAGTGAGGTTCACTCCGATATTTTGTTTACTTTAATATTCTGTTTTATTCTAATTCACTCAATTGGAGAGTTTTCCCTTCAATATCAAGTACCTACTTTGTCAGCATGTTTTACCTTAGTTTCAGATTCAATCACCAGAGTCGCTGCAGATCACAAGTACTCTTAAACGGGAACAATTTCAGTTAACTTCACAAATTATTCGGTTTACCCCACTAGAAGTGTATTCTTTTTATTTTTTGAAGAAGTTTCGTTTAGTTGATTTTTGAAAAGGGCCCAATTTCTCCTAAACGTTCCAGTTTTTTTTTAGTTAACTTCTTTATAGGAGATTTCAGCTCATTGATTTAGAAGAAGTTTATGTTTAATTATTCAAAGAAAGCTTCAATTAATTTCTTTCGAAGAGCTTTCAGTATATCACATAAAAAGGCTGCAATTTCTTCTTTTCAAACTGTGACTTCAAAGTCTATTTCCAATATGTTTCATACCTGTTTTATACCTTCATCCCTGTTCCATCCCTGTTCCATCCCTGTTCCATCCCTGTTCCATCCCTGTTCCATCCCTGTTCCATCCCTGTTCCATCCCTGTTCCATCCCTGTTCCATCCCTGTTTCAATGCGAGCTTGCAGTCCCTCAACTTTTTCTACAACACAACCACTCCTTGTGCTTTTTTACCTTTTACCAGAATCTAGCTAGAGAAAAACCTTCAGCCTGAACTCAAAACTTGGCTAGATTCGAGAATCTCTCAAGACTTGGCTGCAAATTTGCTTAACTCCATTCCAAACAACACATTTCCACCAAGACAAGGGGTTACTCGAAATTAATTTGACAAATATCTCCTATTAGCCAACCTTCTGCTTACAAATTCGAAAACTGCTTTGCCTACAAGGGTAACCTCAAGAAATCCACGCCTTGTATCTGCTACACTTGATGCCTTCTTACTCGACCTAAATTATCTAATGGGGCAACCCCTAAAACCGAGACAACTCTTTAAATCGAAACACCCCCTTAAAAAATTTTTTGAAATCTAGCATCCCCTAAACGAGACAAGGATCCAAAGTCCGAATTGGTATGGGAATTCGATGCCTGAACGCTTGGTCGACTCGTGGTTGGCGGCAAATGCTTCGAATTTCCTGTTGAATCCCGCCATTTGCCACTGCTATTAAGCCTACTCTGCGTTCTTTTACAAAACTCAACTTGTGCCTAGTCTCCCTTGCCCTCTACTTCCCAAACTGAGAGAGGCCAAAACAGGGGGCTGGCTGGGGTGTTGCCTGCAGGACGCGTCTCATGGAACCGCTCGCATGCGACCTCAGATCAGAACGTGCCTACCGATCTGTTGTCTGAAACTACAAATCCCAGAGACTCTGCTGGGGCGTGTGTTTACCTCTTCAATCACCCGAACACTTCTCCCGAGTTGGTCCTCACTTTTGGCCAATTTCCGCCGGGGTTTTCCTGCACACGAGCTGAAACGGCTTGTCCATCTCTTCCCTCCTCCGACCCACCACTGTACCAGCGGTCCAAATGGCCCGGCTCTCCACAAATACGAACAGACAGCCGCTGCGGCCAAATCCTAATGTGGGAATTTACAGAAACCTCCCGGGAGACCCACCCAGCGCAGCGGCCCGAAAACGAAGGTATAGACCAGGCACAAATGCGTTGAGAGAGATCCGCCAGTTCCAACGAAGCACGGATCTATTGCTCCGAAAGCTCCCGTTTGCTCGGTTGGTCAAAGAAATTGCGGAAAACTATATCGGCGCCAACTACGGGATCCGCTGGCAGTCCAACGCGGTCTTGGCTCTCCAAGAGGCCTGCGAGGCCTTTTTGATCCATCTTTTAGAGGACACTAACCTCTGTGCCATCCACGCTAAAAGAGTCACTATCATGCAGAAGGACATTCAGCTAGCTCGGCGGATCCGCGGGCAGATATAGCTTCTCCTCTTTACTTCTTAGAATGGCCATGGCCCTCTTATTCTTAGAATGGGCATGGTCCTCTTTTTCTTAAAACGACCATGGCCCTCTTTTTCCATGGTCCGTGCCTGGTTTCTCGGTTGGTGTGTATAAATTGTGTATTCTGAACAAAGTTAATTTTGATTTTCCTTGGCCGGGCTGCCCTGGCAGTCCGCGGAGTAGAATATCGGGGGCGGCTTCTCGTGTCAAACGAGCCGGATTCGGGCGCCCTTTGACTGGCGTTGCTATTGCATGGGGGGTTTTAGCATCTTGCTGGAGAGAAAGAAGTAGAGAAAATAGAATGGAAGGGAGAAGAAAAGAAGTAGAATGAACAACACACACGTGAGAGGCTGCACGCGATACCCATGGACACGCGTTCGTTCGCCTCTCCTGGTGTTCATGTTGATTCTTGCGCCAGCCACCAATGGCCCAGGCACTGGTGGGTCGCAGTTGCTTGATTCGCTGCGGTTCATGGCGTCGGCATTCAGCGATCACCGCCACCGTCAGGCACAGATTGCTTTCGGCCGCCTCGATTATGGGGATTGGGATTGCCGTAAATCACGCTCGTGGTGCCGTTGGGGTTGAACTTGAAATGGGTTTTCAGATGCTGGGCTAGGTTGTCGGAGCGGGAAAACTTCTTGTCACAGTATTTGCAATGGAAAGGCCGGATGTTGGAGTGCACCAGGCGAAGGTGACGCTTCAAGTGCTCCAGGCGCTTGAACTGCTTGTCGCAGTCTGGACATGGGAAAGGCTTGGGGCCATCATCATCCACCTCATTGACAGCATCAAGCCCGACATCCAGAGCCGGTATGAGCTTTGTCGGGTCAGGTGCGGCTGTGTCCGAGCCCAAAGAGTGCGAGTGCTGGGCGGGACGAGCGGTGTCGTTGGCCGCATAATTGGGAGCCGGTTCAGTCTCGGAGATGATGGCAAAGCCCGAGTCGGCGTCAGCATCGCGGGCAGCAGCGGAGGAGGACTGCAAAAGCAGTAGGTCCAAGAAGGGGGCCACGCGGTCGGCCAGGTCGGAGAACGAGTTGTTATCGGACTTGCGCCGCTTGCGCTTCTGGATAAGCGAGTTTGTTTTCATGGAAAGCAGGTCGTCTTGCGCGCGGGAAGGCACGCCCTGAATCAGATTACGGCGGTTCCAGTGGCTTTTGGAGACCCCTGGCGGGTTGCGTGGAGCATGCTGCGACGGCAACACCGGCTTGGGATCGAGCGCGGGCTCCACAGGCTTGTCCAGGATCACGCCCGCAGTGTTGTTGAGCCAGTAAGTGATGGCGCTCACACACTCGTCGTTCATGACGTAGGGATTCAACGGGTTGTTGAGCGCCGCAGGCGGCGCCGACACCATGGGCAGCGACGCGGGCGCGGGCGACGACGGCATCCCCACGGCAGGCGAGAGGAAGCTGCCGTACAGCGGCTGGTTGGAGAAAAACGTCAGGAGCGCGGGCGACAGCACCAGCGACGAGAGCGGGAAACGCGGCGCCGCGGCCCCAGCAGCAGGCGAGCGCAAGGACACCGCCGCAGCCAGGGACGGCGCGGAGTTGTTGGCCACCCCGCCCCGGCCTGCCGCCGGCTGGCTGCTGGGAAGCGACGTGAGCGGCGTGTCCGAGGCAAAGTCGAGCAACTGCCGCGGGTTGATGGTTTTCTCCTCGAGGTCCGGCGCCACCAACAGCGACACGTACTCGACGGGCGAGGGCAGTTTCAGCCCGTGGAGCGTCATGCGGTGCATCTGTTCCACCGCCACCGAAAAGCGGTGCTGGTGGGAGTAGTGGGACTGGAAGTTGCGGGGCGCGGTGGCGGCGAGGTCCGGAGTGGAAAGAACCAGCGCGGAGTCGGGCGCGGCCGACGGCGGCGGCACGGCCGCCGCGCGGCGCCCTGCGTCTTGCAGCAGGCGCAAAGCCGGGCTGTCCCCGAGCTCAAACGAGCCGCGGGCGGGCGAGAGGCCGCGGAGACTGGACGGTGCAGACAAGCCCGCGCCTTCAGGGGCGTCTGTTTCAGGTGCAAACAGCAAGGGGTCAATGTGGTAGGAGTCCAACAAGTAGTTTGAGTTTGCGTTGACGGGCGAGGCGCTGGCGTGGGCGTTGCTGAAGAAGATCTCGTCGTTGAGGTCGATGGCGTCCGAGTTGATAGTGGCCACGGAGGCCGGGGGCGGGATCCAGTCGGGATTTAGCAGCGGCACGTGCTGCTGCAGGGGCCCGAGGGGCGGGTCGAAGTCGAAGTGGTAGTGGCCCGACGAGGATTGGTAGGTCATGGTCGGGGGCCGGCAAGAGGAACGGTGTGGCGGGAGAGAAAGAGACTGTGGGTGTTGTGGATTGATAAGAAAATGATTAGAATGCTGCGTCTGCCGCGGCTGCTGGCTGCAGGACATTTCTCTTGTTGCGTGCGGCCGCTTCGGGTGGTGTGGTGCGTGGTGCCCGTTGGGCACGTGCCGCTGGGTCTGGGCGGCGCTGTTCGGGCGCGCCGTGCTGCTGCTGCGGGCCATGGAGACCGGGCGGGGTCGCTGAAACTGGAAACGCTCCGTTGCGGGGCCGCTGCCCGCTCGCCTGGAAAGTGTGGTTCGATCGTGCGCGTTAGCCTGGAGCCAGGTGTACGGGTCTGTGCCCCGGTCCATGACCGCCTGCTGTCTGCCGCGTGGACGGGGCTCATGGCCTTACCGCTGTCATGTGCGACTGTGGTCTTGGTGCATACAACGGTGCTGCGATCGGCACCTGTGCATGGCTTCTTTGATGTTGGCTGCGGCCACGCCTCCACTTTCTTCTGCCTGGCTGGATTTCAGTCATTGCTTGATGATTTGATGATCAGGGCGTAAGTGTATTTGTATTTCACTTTATGGTAAGATCAGTCATGGTAAGATCAGTCATGGTAAAATCAGTCGGATTGATGATCAAGGCATAGTGTATTTTTATTTCTCTTGATGGTAAGATCAGTAATGGTACGATCAGTTATGGTAAGATCAGTCATGGTAAGATCAGTCATGGTAAGATCAGTCATGGTAAGATCAGTCATGGTGAAATCAGTCGGATTGATGATCAAATGCATAAGTGTATTTGTATTTCCCTTGATGGTACAGCAGTCATGGTGAAATCAGTCGGATTGATGATCAAATGCATAAGTGTATTTGTATTTCCCTTGATGGTACATCAGTCATGGCATCATCAGTCATGGTTTACTCAGTCATGGTCTGCTGGTACAACTTCACCTTGGCGTGGACTACCACGCTGCCACAAGAAACGCCTTGCCACAGCTGCGTTCGTCTCGGATGTGTGTGGTGTTCTGACAAGCAGCCGGTGTTTTCCTTAGTCGTAGATCTCGATGATTCATGGTTTCGCCAGCAGGGAAACTCCCAGGTCAATGGATGCTCGAGTTTGACCTGTGTGAAGCATCGTCCCGGCTCAGCTGCTCGCGGCTCAGTTCCTCATCCTTGGGTCCGTTCACCAAAGGCCCCGTCTCTGCGTCTTCCTTCACGTCTTCGGCGTGAACCCAGCGCTTCATGAATTTCACTAGAATCTGTGCCGTGAACACCTGCTCCGCCTGATATAACACTAAAGGCACCAACAAGATGCCTAGTTTTGGATTCAGCGAGCCGTACTGCGAAGACACAAGCGAAACTCCGAGCGCCGCGGTCTTGGCCGGGCCACACAACATCATCGACACCGTATCGCGCCTATTATAGTAGAATGGCCGAAGAAGCTGGTATCCCCAGCGGTAAGTCTTGGTACTTTCGGCGGTGGGCGGGGTCGGAAACATGTATAGAATGAACCGCGGCCGCAGGTAAAGGTACACCAACACCGTGAAGAAGAGATAGATGCCAATATTGAAAAACACCAAAAAGATAATCAGTGCGTGAGACACCAGTGTGAATGCGTCTTGGGCGAACGCCGTCGAAAACGACTGGAACATGATAAGTAGCAACATAAACGACCCCACCTTGCTGAGGCGAAATGTCGTCATGCACCACTTTGTCTGTGAGGGAAATACGTTCTGCACCACTTGTCCAACAAAAAGAGGAACAAAGACCGAGAGTCCGATTTGTTTCATCACCTCCGCATAAAGCTGACGCACGGTGGTGCCCGCGGCCTGATGTACGGGGTTTCCGAAGTCCCAAGTGCCCGAAAGGTATAGCTGAACCATGGCGGGGGTGATGAATGCTCCCAACAAGTTTCCAATTACCACTTCGCAGATCGTAAGAATGTGATTTCCGTCGGCGGCTTTTGTCATCACAACATTGGAAGACACCGTGGTAGGACACGCGTGTGTCACGATAAGGCCGACTAGAAGCCACTCGTCAATGGCGCCATCATGGGCCGCCTTTATTCCACTTGCTATGCCGTAAATGATGGCAGATGTAATCAAAAACGAGGACGTCAATACCGTGAAATGCGCTCGCCAGTGAGCCACATTGGCCAAAAAGTCATGGGTAGACATCAGCAATCCCGAAATCAAGAAAATGACCGCAACAGCTCCATAACTGATCACATATTCTGCCTTAAGAGTGCCTCCCAGCTTGGCGAACTCGGGGTACAGATGTGCAAGAGCAATGAATACCGCCAAAAGCACAAAAAACCATTGCGCGAGAAGGTACTGGAATACCGCCTTCGTATACCTTAGGATAACGTTTGGCTTGCTAGGCTCGGGTGCCTCAGTAGATTCCGGTAGGGATGGAGGCATTTTGTGGTGGATTCTAGTAGACGGGAATCCAGTTGTAGAAATGCACCGATCAAACCCGCAGACCTGCTGCTTTATGGCTGACGCCCACGTGATGCCAGGCCATCCGCGGCCACAGTTGACGCATCTCAACTGTTTGCCGGCATGAAGAGGGCCGTATCATCACGTGCGCACCTGTCAAAATGCATCAAACCCTTGTGTGTTCAAGGCCCGAATGGCTCAAGGAGCTTATCCACAAACTGCTTGGATATTCCCGTAGGTCCCACATAATGAAGCCAAAATCGTGCGCTGAGACCAGGGGCTGCAAATCTGCAAGCGTATGACTCAGTGCGGCACATTTGTGTGATAAGAACTCTAGAACTGATTTCGGTCACGCGAGGCCCCGTTCTGCATGCGAGAATAAGTGAAGCAAGACCTAAGGAAATACCCTGACAAGCAATGCAATCAGAGGAAGTTTTGTCTCAAAGTAGTCTTACCAATTTGGATCAGAAAAACACAGTCTTCGGTAGCCCATGCTGGCTCAATTCCAATTAAACGCTTGAATCAATGCTTGTCACTTGGTCCGCTTGGAATTGCAAATTTGATCTAGGCTCTAGCTCTTTCGGCATCAACAGCCTTTTTTTTTGGTTATCACCCATCTTGCTAGTAATCAACAATCTTCCTCTTTTTTGAAACCAGTGTTCTTCCTTTTATTCGATCAGAAAGCCAATTCCAAAGGATAGCGTCTGTGATAAAAGTCAGACGTTCACCAAATATTGGCCTTTTTTCCCGGCGGATGTCTCACTTTATAGGGGCTGCAAATCAGGGACAGGGGTGTAGCTAAGAATTACCCCTTGACGCACGGGGTGGATATAAGTCAACTTTTAAACAGTGGACGATATACAATTGGCTCAAGAGCTGCACACTCTTTTTGTGACGAGGTTGCGAAACGAGTCTGAAACACGGGTTGAAACTTTCTACGATAACATAAATAGGGCTTGAATTCCCGGTTAGAGTGGGGTTTTTTTTTTTCGAATACAACAAACACTACTTCTTCGATAAGCAGACCCTTAGATTCTGCTCCGGGTACGTTTATCGGAGCATCTGAATCAGCTGTGTCTGAAGCCAAACATTCAATGGAGGCTCTTACCAGGAGCCGTTACTGAGGGCATTTCAAAAGCGGCTTATTTTTCATTTACATTTAACGCATCCTGGGGGTTTTTCCTATAAATTTGAGCAAAACGGCGGTGTGCTAGGCACCCTTTCAAGTTCTGCACGTGCGCAAACTGGGCATGTCGCCTTGTCCTGACGCTCTCGAACCTCAGCTTAACTCAGCTAGAGGTCGTTTTCAAGGATCGGAATGTGCAGCCGCGAAAAGATACTTTGGTGAAGCCGTTGACCGGCACACAGGAGCTTCGATACTTCGCTTTTGGCGCATAACATATTTCCCCAAAAGGGCCGCAATGTAAACACGCGGCAGTTAACCGGGAAATACACCCCCCGCTGAAACACCGCAATACCATCTGCTGTGAAAGACAACTAACTTCTCTGCTCGCATTACAAAAGCAAACCTGCACGCTTCAACGTGTACACAATCCGGGCTTTTCAGTGGCTATAGCAGCACAACTATCTTCTTATCTAGCTCTACCATGACCATCTCCCCTATAGCTCCCCCGCCCGAGGCAACCATCGAGGAATCCACCTACAACAACCGCCATTGCGGCTTGCCAAGAAGACAAGGAAGTGAGCGGTCCTTTGTTAACTCTTTTTGGGGCGCTGGCGACTCTGGTTTCCGTGCTGTCCAGCAGCGGATCAAGAACTCCATTCAAACTCTTGATGAGATCTTGGCCTTCCTCAAAGAAAAAGCACACATCGAGCTGGACTTCAACAAGCGTCTAAATCGGCTTTACAACACCCAAGTGCTTGGGTCTGCAGAAACCGGCTCGCTCAAAGTGGCTCTCGATGAGCTTTCTTCTCAAAGCCGAAACATGGCAAGTCATACCGACAAATATCTATCCATTACGTCCAACCAGAACCACGCAAAGCTCCTCAACTTCCGGCAGATGTATGCCAAGAATGTATCCAAGATTGAGGGACATATGGGTAAGGTGTTGGCCCGCCGGCAGGAGCTGGAAAAAGCAGTTCAGCAAAGCCGGGAGAAGTACCGCAACAACTGTGGTCAAATCAAAACTTTGACACTCCTCTGTCAAACCACTTGCGGAAAGGAGTTGGAGCGCAATAATCTGAAACTCTCCCGTGCGCGGTCGCAGCATGATCAATTGAGGTCCGCATACCTTTCGGCCGTGTCTTCTCACGCTCAAATTGAAGATATTTGGGTCACTGATTGGGCCATTGCCCTACTGAACATCTATCAGTTGGAAATTGAGCGCATACAGATATGCAAATTGAACATATTCCTGTTCTGCAATCATGTGGCTACATTATGTGTGGATTGGGATGCCGATATCGATTTGGCACGCTCTCTGTTCGCCCGCGTGTCCCCGCCTAATGATGCCCACAACTATGCAGAATCTTACGGAACAGGGGACCAGATTTTCGACGCCCCTTCTTTTGTGGATTACATGAATGGACAGGACGACCACAACCCAACTTCTCACAGGGCTCAGTTCACGGATCCAGACTACTCCAGCATATTGTCCCGCACGCACTCAACGCAGTCGGGTCTTCACTCTTCTAGGCACCAGGCAGCTACAGCAAAGCACCAGGAAATACCAAGGCAAGAAGGCGGCCAGTTGCTGAGTCACCCAGAAGCCTTGGAAAGACCCGAAAATGCGCTGCCCGCGAGACTGCCAGTGCGGAGCCCTCCTGCTACCTTGAACAAGACGCTTCCACCCATTAAGACGGGTAAACTAGAATCGAACTTCCTCTTGCCCGATGAGCTGCCCTCCAAGGCCCTGGCTGGTGACAATCTTCTGCCCTCGAATGCTCTACAAAAACTGCCTTCGCGGTTTAGCAACTACACATCGGGAGCTGAAGACAAACATGACGTTTTCGACCCCGCGTCTCGGCTTAAAAACTCCAACGGACTGTCTGATTATTCCAGTGCCACCAATTACTCGTCGAACACGGGCCGAAGCTGGGCTTCGCCTCGTATGAAAACCGCAAATACCGTTCAGAAGGAAATAAATCGTCGCCTGCGAGACTTCCTGGAGATGTTGAGCTCTACGGCACCACCGCCTGCTCAGTCCAAACCTTCAGTACCCATCACAAAGGACTTTTCAATTGATTTCATCGCTCAGGCACTACAGGACTTGAATAGTGGCGGCGATGGTGACATGGGGAAATTCCGTCGGTCCGTCCGAGCAAGCAAGCCCGACCGCAACCACGGTCCGTCTCTAGACGAGCAATTTCCGCCCTCGGATTTCGTGGATGATTCGCAAGAAACGGCCACGCGATACACGTCGCTCAATTTCGAGAGCCCGGCCAAAACCCGCCACAGTTACCAGCCACAGACTGCGGCCAGCAAGCAGCCCGAGCCCCGGAGATTCTCGGGCTTTTTCGATAAGTCCGAAGAATTCGCCCGCCCGCTGCAGTTGGATCCCCGGCAACAGAAAGCAGGCCCCATGCGGCCCGAAAACCACGGTGCCCAGGCAAAGTACATGGGGCAAGGGCGCCCTGACCTCGGGCTGCCCTCATCGACCGAGATGCTAGACGGAGATCTGTTACAAACAGTCGTGAGGACTAAGGACGCCGACGCTCGTCGGCGGTCACTTCTGCACTCACCTACCAAGTCCTACGCAGATCTTCATGCCATCGTGGATAAAACCGCACCCGTTTCGGGCCATGCGTACGTGACAAAAGCCGTGGCCAAGCACAACTACCGGTCACGCGAAAAAGGCGAGCTCCTGTTCCACAAGGGCTGGCACATGTACATCATCCACAAGCAACCCGATAACTGGTACGTGTGTGAGCTTGCGGACAACTGTGGCACGTCACGTGGCGCCATGGGCTTGGTGCCTTACAACTATATAGTGGAGGGGGATAGGGTGTTTTGAAGCGCGTGACGTCGGCTCTAGCTTGATGACTTCTTACATTACAATGCCACGCCCGGAAACCACACGAACCGCTGTAACACGATCAGCGGTGTGCCAGTAAGGGCCGGTTGCTAGGAAACGGTTGCTGTCTAAAGGCATTGGTTGCGAAAGACGGGCAGAGGGGCGTGTCTGCAGGAACAGCTTCGGGCCAGAGGCGCGCAGCTGGAGCTTGCAATTGCTAGAACAGCTAAAAGCCCCGTGCTCTTCTTCACGACTCCACAACCCATTGAGCTTTTTCAGGCATCACGTGGCCTCAATTTCCCACCATGGCGGACCAGGATTTCATTCAACCTCATCAACCTCCCTACACTCTAGAGGAGCTTCCGCCGCTAGTTATCGGCGGGGCCGTGTTCAATACTCAGTACTCAGATAACCCCGACCAGCTCCCCATCAAAGAGATCATCGGCACCGCGTTTGAAAAAGGGTTGGTGGCATTGGACACGTCGCCTTACTACGGACAGTCGGAAACATTGATTGGCGGGGCGCTTCAGCAATTGCGCGAGCAGTGGCCTCGGGAAAAGTACCTCATTTGCACCAAGGCGGGGCGCATCAGCGAGAACGAGTTCGACTACTCACGGCGGTGGGTGCGCAAGTCGGTGATCAGATCCATTGAGCGGCTCCATGCCTCGTATTTGGATGTGGTGTACATGCACGACGTGGAGTTTGTGGCAGAGGCCGATGTGTACGAGGCACTTAAGGAGTTGCGCCAGTTGAAAGAAGAGGGGATTGTGCGGTACATTGGTATTTCGGGCTACCCACTGGATTTTCTCCTCAAGGTCGCCAAGCAGTGCAACGATCAGTACTTTGCCGAGATTGGGCCATTGGACTGTGTTTTGTCTTACTGCAACGGGTGTCTTCAAAACACCCACTTGTTTGACATTGAGGAGCAGTTTTTCCAGGACGCCGGAGTGCGCAAGTTGTTAAACGGCTCCATTCTCAGCATGTCGATGCTCCGCCTGGCGCAGACCCATGCCTTTCACCCTGCGGCACAGGGCCTCAAAAATGCGGTGAAGGAGGCGGCAGACAAACTCCAGGAATCCCAGGGCTTAGAGCTTGCGGACTTGGCCACGCGCTATGCCTATCGCCGCACGTTATTCACCGAAGCCACGGAGCCCAATGGAATGTTGAAGTGGGATCGCCGCAACCTGGTGGTGTTGGGGGTGTCCAATGTGGAGGAGTTGATGGCGGCAATCAAGAGCTATGCTGATGTGAAGATGAATGATAAAGCGGACGAAAAGACTTGGCGCTGGTTTCAAAATGAGTTGGGAGACCACATGAATGAGACCTGGTCCAGCGGGCTTGCCGAAAACCAGAGCTAGCTCTGGCGTGTGCTAGTTTTGAGCTGTTGGTCTAGGGCAATATTAATCCGGGCGTCATCATGCTGATGCAGAGATTATCTGTTTGTTGGATGTTCGAGTTGCAAAAGATTTCCGAGTTGCAAAAGATTCCCGAGTAGCAAAAGTTTTCCGAACGACAAAAGTTTTCCGAGCTACAAAAGATTTTCCAATTGCAAAAGATTTCTGAGTTGCAAAAGATTTGGACTAATGTTCCTAAACGTACGCTTTCGTCGTTTGATTTACTTGGACCCGAACAAATTTGGTTCTCAGGCCTTCTTGGGGCGGTGAGGTTCGAGTACTTTTGCAAGCCCTTTTGTGAGTATTTTGGATATCTACATGGATCTAATTAATTTCAGCAAATGCTTTGTAGAGTCTACCGAGATCAGACGACTTTGATGAAGTGGTTGATATTACACTGTTGTAGCTAGTTTACGTGCAGGAGTACAACCCTCACTATTTGATCAAAAGTTGCAAATCATTAACAAAATGAGAATGGAGGAAATCAAGGTATCCCGAATGATGTTGATTTATTAAAACAGATTATTATTTAAGTGATATGTTTTTTACCCCTGCATAGATTTGAAATGCCGT
Organism: Metschnikowia orientalis; assembly: GCA_002893665.1. NCBI lineage: Eukaryota > Fungi > Ascomycota > Pichiomycetes > Serinales > Metschnikowiaceae > Metschnikowia > Metschnikowia orientalis. Next base: position 136,405 of record NXGZ01000006.1, on the reverse strand, counting down.
TTTTGAAAAAGTTAAGGCAGCGTATATAACAAAGAGTATCGTGGAGTTGAATCAGATTCTTAAATAAGAGTTACAACTGGGATTCTTAAACAAGAGTTAAAACTCGAACTATTAGACAGGTAAAGAGGAGTCAAAACAGGGAAAACAGGGAGTCTTGAAAAAAAGGGGGTCGGTAACTAATTGAATTATTCAAGGAGCCAAATTAATAGAGACAATTTTCAAAAAGACTGTATACTTACGTGATACGAGCCTGAAACGGCAAGTTCTCCGTCTTGGAGTACAAAATTAGAAGACGGGGCTCATTATCAATTGCAGCAAAACAGAGACGCAGGGTGTTGAAAGCTTAAGGGTGAAAGGTTTCAAAAGAGAAGTCATCTAGAAACAAGATTTATTGCAAAGCACGAGGAAGCAGCCTTTAGGAATGAATGAGATCATGCGCGGGGAAACAAAACTGGTGTGAAAGCAGAGGTTACCAATAAACCTTAGGTATCATTATTTAAATTCGAGATTACTAATGAAATCTGGGATTTGAACGAATCAGGAATTGTAACAAGAATCAAAGGGTTTAGCGAGAATCGGGGATTATTAGCGAATCAGTGATTTAAAAGATGATCAGAGGAAATCAACAAGTCAAAGATAATTAGAGGATATCAAAAAAAGATAGGATCAAATAATCAGTGATTTCAAAGAGAATTAGAGGAATCAAAGAATCAGGGAAATCAACAAATCAGAGAAATCAAAGAATCAGAGAAATCAAAGAATCAGGGAAATCGAAGAATCAGGTATTATTAAAATCTGCTGTTTGAGGGCTTACCGAATGCAAATAAATTGGCCTTGTCCTACTTCTGAAAGTCCCAAAACGCCAAAGTGTGAGTCTGACGAAGAGACAATCTCGAACTTTTGGCTAAGCAAGCGTTTCTACAAATCAGCAGGGTTCAGCGAGCCAAGCTCTTCAGAATGCCCCCGGGTGCAAAACAACAATTCTTCGTGGAGTATTAAAGGCGCTGATACCGAGAACTGTTGAGACGTCAAAAGACTCCGAACTCTCAAAGCGTCGGAAGACGCCAGTCTTAAAACTAAAAATAGAGCAAAGAAGCCTAAAATGATTGTATTAAAGGCTGTGAGAAACTACCCTGAAACATGCTATTGCGCAAGCCTGCCAATCCAAATGTCACCGAAAGTACCAGAGCATTCTACGTTGAGTAGAATTCTTAACATCAAACGAGAGAATTGTCAAGCAGGATCCATCATGGTTAATGTTGACATTCTGAGGTGTGAAAATTAGCCTTCTTCAAAAACTTGGCAGAGAGCCGCCAGCAACTAAAAACCGTTCAAAGAACGGCAAAACACAGCGAAAACGCCAGATAGGCGAGTATGGGGAATTACACAGCAAGTCAGGAGTTTCCAAGATTGTAAGTTCTTTACAGGGATACGCGGGCTCAAGAATAAATCAGGAACTCTACAAAGAGCTCCAAATATAAAGCGTTTGAGGAATGATAGGAATGTTGAAGACTCGTCCAAAGGCAGCTGAAGATACTAATAACCAAAGAGTGGCTAAAGCCTTAGGATTGACCGCTTCAAATTTTTCACGAGGCTAATCAAAATTCAAGAAAGCAAGTCTTGCAAAACTAGAACAATCTAACGCAGGTTTTGCCAAAGAATTGAAAACATCGAAAGGGCACAACCAGAATGAAAAGAGATTCACGAAAATGGCCACAGTCGACCAATATACCGAACTGTTTAAGCACCAGAGGCAGTTTGACTACTTAAGGACAGAAGGAATATGTGCCGACCACCAGACACGCAAAGCGGTAAATATTGCCATTTAAAGCCAGCGATCTCAATAGAGATAGTTCAAAAGAAAACAAATGGCAGATGTCAAATGCATAAATCGCCATGAAAATACGGACAGAGGCTCTGATAAAAGTTCTTTCGGGTAACTAGAAAAATTCAATACGAAAGGAGTACAGAGTTGGAAGATTACAGATCTGAAAGAACACCGAGTTGGAAGAATCCCGAATTGGAAGAAATCAGAGCTGGAAAAAGGTCACACGGATAAAGAATACAGAGTTGAGAGAAAAACAGAGTTAAAAAAGAGACTAATTTGATAAGAAAAACTGAGTTAAAGAAGAGACTTTGAAAAGAAAAACTGAGTTGAAGAAGAGACTTTGAAAAGAAAAACTGAGTTGAAGAAGAGACTAATTTTTAAAGATATACAGAGTTCAAGAAGAACCTGAAACGAACAAAAAATGCAGAACTGATCCAAATCGGAAAAGAGATACAGAGTTGAAAATCCAAATTGAAATGGGTTAAGAGTTGAAAAGGAGTCTACAAAGAATGATCCACAGTTGAAAAAGTATACACGGAAAGGATCCAGAGTTGAAAAGAAATTCAAATAGGAGAAACAATACAGAGTTGAAAAAGACCCCATGCCCATGATCAGAGTTTAAATTTAATCCAACTTGAAAGGGGATAAAGAGAAAAAGTGACGAAGAATAACTAAATTGGAAACAATCCAACTTGGAAACAAATACAGAGGTGAAGGGGAACAACTGCAAAAGAATACAGAGTTAAAGTAGAACAACTGCAGAAGAATACAGAGGTGAAGTGGAATAACTGCAAAAGAAAGAGTTGAAGAGAAAAGAAAACAGTTGAAAAACTCCACAGTCAGAACTAAAGGAAATCTAGTGACTGAGAACATCCCGAAAGGAGAATACCACATTCACACATTTCCCTTTCAAACAAAGTCAAACACAACGAGCACCTAATCCCCCACAAACCAACGCTAAAAAGTCAATTTGTCCAAACCCTAAATCAAAGTCACAGTCAGAACCCAGCAGCACGCAAGACGCAGAGCACCGGACTGCGCGTCACGTGTGGAAGCTGCGCATCTGCAGGCGCGCGGCCTTATGCGCGCGATCGCAACCTCAGCTTGCTCCGTCAACTACTCTCCTCACGAAATGGGCAAGAAATCCAAGCAGAAACGCAACCGCATGCGGCGCTTGACCCGACTCGGCACGGGCGGCGGCAGCGAGGGCGGGCCTGCACACAGCACGGCGCCCGCCGCCGCAGGCGGGCCCGACCCGCGGCTCCCCCTCACCGACCGCAACCTCCAGACGCTCTTGGAACAGAACCAGGCCGGCAGCCGCCACACCCCCTACGCCCTCAACATGGAGGCGTTTGCACGTGACGCGGGCCCCCGGCGCCCCAGCGCGTACGGCAACTTCGAGCCGCACGACCACCACCACGACGCGTTCAGCCACCACTCGGGCGACTCGCACCTGATGCAGTTCGGCCAGCTGAACCCGTCGCTGGACCACTCCAGCGACCTGACGTCCTTGGACGACGTGTGCTTCCCCGACTACTACGATGGGTCGCGTGAGCACGGGCCGCACCAGAAGGCCATGCACTGGCCGGACTTGTCGGTGTTGCAGGAGTACATTGTGGAGGAGTTTGAGGAGCTCAAGGACGACATGGCGGAGGTGCCGGCGGGGGTCAACTTCCAGCATCCCGTGGCGCGCAAGGTGTCGGCCACGGACAACCAGCAGCGCGGCACGCTCGGCATGATGCCGGTGTCGGCGATGAACGAGGACCTCCTGCCCGGCACGGAGGAAACGCCGCTCCTCAACTCGGTGCACGTGGACGAGACCACGTCGTTGCGGCTGAGCGGGCTGTCGTTGCGCGTGCGGCCGCGGCCCATCCAGCCCTGGGAGAAGAGCGAGCAGCAGATGACCACCATCTTGAACAACGTCAGCAAGAAGGCGGACCCGCTCTACCGCTACACGTACTTCCGCGAGGACATCGACAGCACGATCCACTCGCCGACGCTCCTGGGGTTGATTTCCGACAACGAGCCGCGCAACATGGCCGAGGACCAGATCCACGACAAGCTTGCGCAGTTGTTTGCGGTGCCCGACGGCACGGACGACGTGTCGCTCCACACGGGGGACGCGGCGGAGGCGTCGCGGCACGAGTCGCCCATGCCCGACTTGGCGTCGGCCAAGGCGGCCTCCGAGCGCGGGCCCGAGCCGCAGCTGCCGTTCTGGCTCGACGTGCTCGACCCGTCCGAGGAGGAGATGAAGGTGCTTTCCAAGACGTTCGGGCTCCACCCCTTGACCACCGAGGACATTTTCTTGGGCGAGACGCGCGAGAAGGTGGAGTTGTTCCGGCAGTACTACTTCATCTGCTTCACGTCGTTCGACATTGTCTACGAGCGGCGCAAGCAGCGCGCCATGGAAAACGAGAAGAAGTTGAGCAAGATGCAAGAGTACGGCAGCGACGACAGCTTCAGCTTCTCGGAGGCGCGCCAGAGCGGCTGGTGGAAGACGTTGGCGCAGCTCTTCCGCCGCACCGGCGCCAGCGTGGGCAACCGCAGCGTGTCCAAGGTGCTGTGTGAGTCGTCGCGGGTGTCCCGGTCCCGCAAGATCCGCAGCGGCGAGTTGTGTCCCTTGAACATGTACATCATCATCTTCAAGCACGGCGTGTTGACGTTCCACTTCAACGCCACGCCGCACCCGGTCAACGTGCGCCGCCGCGCCCGCATGCTCAAGGACCACTTGAACGTGTCGGCCGACTGGATCTGCTACGCGTTGATCGACGACATCACCGACTCCTTTGCGCCCATGATCGACAGCATCGAGCAGGAGGTGTACCTCATTGAGGACGAGATCATGCGCATGCACTCGGGCGACTCCTCCGACTCCGACTCCGACTCCGAAGACGACGACGTGTCGGGCCACGTGGCCGACTGGTCGTCCAAGCCGCCGCGTGCCCGCGGCAACGACGTGTTCTACCGCCGGCAGCGCTCCAAGTCCGTGGTGGAGGTGCCGCCGCTGAGTCTCCGCAACCGCCGCAACCGCGGCTCCAGTGGCGACGTGGTGTCCATCGGCAGTCTCCGCAGCCGCAGCTCGCGCTCGTCCAGCTCCAAGTCCACGCTGTCGCGGATCGTGGCCTGGCGCCGCAAGGGTGATATGTTGCGGCGCATCGGCGAGTGCCGCAAGCGTGTGATGTCGGTGATGCGGTTGCTTGGGTCCAAGGCCGACGTCATCAAGGGCTTCAGCAAGCGGTTCAACGAGAACGAGAAACTCGCTTTGCCGCCCACGCAGCAGCATCTTGGCAACCACCGCTCGGCGCTGCGCTCCGAGATTCTCATGTACTTGGGCGACATCCAGGACCACATCGTGACCATGGTGCAGTCGCTCAACCACTACGAGAAGTTGTTGGCCCGCAGTCACTCCAATTACTTGGCCCAGTTGAACATCGACATGACCAAGGTCAACAACGACACCAACGACATCTTGGGCAAGGTCACCATTCTCGGAACCATTGTTCTTCCCATCAATGTGGTCACGGGCTTGTGGGGAATGAACTGCATCGTGCCTGGCCAGGAGCACGAGGGGCTTGTGTGGTTTTACGGCATTCTAGTGGCTATCACTATGTTCAGTGTGATTTCCTACATCTATGCACGGAAGGTCACTGGCTTGTGAGTGCGTTTTGAAACCGTATTTCTTGGACGTTTGACTCCTGATGGATACTAAATTTTTGGATTATTCGATGGATTACTCGATGGACTACTCGATGGATTACTCGATGGACTACTCGATGGATTATTTCAGTTGGATTCTTTCGATTTGGATTATTCAATTTGGATTATTTCTTTCGAAGTTGGATTACCTCCCTTCAAATTAGATTCTTAAAATGGATAATTTCCTTCAAAGTTGGATTCTTCCAAGTTGGATTCTCTCAGGTTCTTGGGGTTTAGTGGGTTTGTTGCTGCTCGGGTACTGCATGCCGCGCCCTGCCGAAGCGCAACCCCATGCGTGGGGTACGGGTGTTCCGTGGCTCCCGCGCCTCAACACCTGTCCTTGCCTCGTCCCACTCCGTCTTCTTACCTGATTCCACTGGCGACCTCCCCTGCCCGCTGCCTCGACCAAAACCGCCTAATTGCGACCCGCTACCTGCATCCAGTGCCCCTGTGTATTACTCCCACTCGATCTTCGCCATGAGCATCCAAATGACCCTTATCTTCGGGCTCCTTGTGGTCCAAATGTCTTTACTTGCTGTGCTTCTCGTGCCGTTGCCCCACGTCGTCCGGGTCCGCATTGTGCGTACGTGGGCATTTTTAAGAAATAACCCGAACTTCAAGGTGGGCTTGGTGTTCACCCTGCTTTTGATGGTGGCCCAATTCTGGGACTGCTTGCAAAAGCTCCAGAAGTTCTCGACTTTTGTCGACTCCGATCACTCCCATCACCATCACCCTGGCGGCATGCTGTCTCAGCAGCTCGCCTCCAAGTTTTACGCTCAGCGTAACTTGTACATCAGTGGCGCTGTCCTCTACCTCGGCATGTCCTTGCACACCGTGTTGTCGATTCTCGACAAGTTGGTGGCCAAGGAGTCGCTGTATCGGGCCGGCTCCGCCGAACTGGACTCCCAACAGGTGAAGTCGTTGAAGGCTGACATTGAAAAGCGCCTGCTTGACATCACTGCTATGAAAAAGCAGTTGGACGGTCTTCAGACTGCGTATGACGGCTTGAACAAGTCCACGCCCCGCTCCAAGGACGACTAGGCGCTGTGGCCTTGTGGTCCGGTCCCGGCAGTCCGTTGCGCTATGAAGGCTCGGGTTCGAATTGGATCAAGAACGGGTGTTTCCATCGTGAACGGGTGTTTCCATCGTGAAAGGGTGTTTTCATCGTGAACGGGTGAACGGGTGACCTGAACGGGCGATTTCTATTATTTATTCCCATGACGGCAATTACCCTGTGTCACAGTCGGGCGAGTGCGTCCAAATTAACGCATTCTTCTTTGCATGCCTCTGCTGCTCCCTGCTGTAGCGACGTGTGGTGCCTTGCGGAAACATCTGTATGATTTCTTTTTTGGTGTCAGATTCATGCTGTGCATCAGCATGCTCAACGCCTATACAGTGCGCAGTATGCTAAATGCAAAGGCCTTTAAACGTACGAGGTGCGTGGCACTAAACCTGGCGGATCCGGGTGACGGTGGCGATTTTCCGCTTAGTTTCAATTGACGTTTGCCTTGACAGCCACCGAGATGTGATGTCCTGAGTTTTCCAATCGACTTCCGAAGTAGTGCCCAGTGGTAGCGCCGCCTGTATGTGGACGAAAGAATCCTGTATTTGCAGCCTGGTCGGTGCCGCAGTGCGTGCGCAGCACATGATCAAAGGATACATCTCTAAAATGCAAACCTCATGCTGAGCCATGCAGCCGGCACGGTTCGCTACACCAGCGAGTTCAGAACTATTCTATACTATACACTACTAATACAGCCGACCTTATTTTTTCTCTGCCTCCTTCTTATCCTTCTGGCCGGGGGAACCCTGCTGAGCAAGGCCCTGGATTGGCTGGGTTTGTTGGCCCAGCTCGTAAGGCTTCTGTTGAGGCGTTTGGCTCTGGGCTGCTTGCTGGTATCCCGAGTAAGAGGAGTAGGGAGGGGCCTGGCCGTAGGCCGAGTAATTAGTGCCAGAAGCCCCGGACGCAGCGGCGTTGCCGCCTTGGTTGTAGGAGTAGTATTGGTTGTAGTAGGAAGGCTGCGAATATCCTCCGTAGAGCTGTTGCTGGGATGCAGCCTGTTGTTGTTGTTGCTGTTGTTGTTGCTGAGGAGCAGTGACAGAGCCGTCGGCCACCGCGACTCCGTTAGACGCGGCGGTGGAACTCTGTGGGTATTGGGAGGCGTACTGCTGGTAGTAGTTTGCACCGGCTCCGGCCACGGACGAGGCGCCCGGGTACGAGGTCGAGGAGGCGCTGAGAGGCTTGGCCGTGGAAGCAGGGACGGTGGCGCCCGCAGAGGAGGAGGAGGCCGGGCCAGCGTTCTGGGAAAGAGGCGTGACGCCGCTTTGGATCACGCGCTTGATGTCCCGCACAAACAAGGGGTACAACAAGTCCACAATGCCCTCGCGCTGGGCCATGGCAAGCGCCCGCTCGAACGGAATCCACACGCCCTTCAAGTGCATTGAGCCAATCTTGACCACGTGCCGGATCTTCTCCAGCTTCAAGATGCCGTCACGGCGGCCACGCGTCATCTGCGCCACGTTCAAGAGCTTGGTGCCGTTGATCATGTTGTTGTCAGCACGGCGCACCACGCTGACGTTGTTGGCGTCCACCTGGTAGCAGAGGGTCTTTTCGTCCTCCCACATGGTGGTGGTGACGCGCGGGCGGATGCCGGGCGGCTGGTACTGGCCCACGGTGGAGTTGGAGGCCGAGCCCAAGCCGTCGTAGGACGACGCGCCGCCGGCCGAGGCCTGGGCCACGGAGCTGGCGGACGAGCCGGGCGCCCCGCTCTGGGAAGTCACGGCGGTGCCCAGCGACGACGCCGGAGCAGCGGCCGGAGCAGCGGCTTGCAGACCCGGGGCGCCCGAGTAGAGCTGGGCCAGCGGCACGGAGCCACTAGAGCCCAGGGCGCCCGACGCCACCTGCGGAGCCTGCACGTTCTGCTGGTACATGGCGTACTGGCCGTAAGGAGCCAGGGCGGCGCTGGACGCAGCATAGCCCGGGTAGTGGGAGCTGTACTCCGACTGCTGGCCCTGTTGCGGCTGCTGGTACTGGGAGTACTGGGCCTGTTGGGCGGCAGACTGCTGGCCCAGCAAGGGCTGCTGGCCGGGCTGGTTGTTCATCATGTAGTACTGGCCGTAGGGCTGCTGGGCGTATTGGGAGCTTTGGCCTTGCAATTGTTGTTGTTGGCCCAGGGCCTGGGTCTGAGGCTGCGTCAGACCCAGCTGGGGTTGAGCTCCGCCATTCATGTATTGGTAGTAAGGGTAGTGTTCCAGCCCGTAGTATGAGTTGGGGTACTGGGAGTATTGTTGGGCGGACATGCTGGAAGAGGGTGTGGGCCTGGACGGTTTTTCAGACGTGCGCTTCAGCAAAGTTTTTTTTTTTTTTTTTTTTTTAATGCTTTTTTTTCGAGTACAAACCGCACGGAAAAAAAAAAAAATCACAGGACAACAACAAAGACCAATTGACGCGGTTTCACAATTTGTCGGGCGGCGGCGGTGGAAGGGGCACCACGAAGATAGATGTTTCAGGCGAGTCGGACGTGGCCACGTAGCTTGGGGCACTCGGGCGCGCCAATCTCTGATTCCCGATTCGGTAGAGTCACGCCAGGGACACAAACACGCGACGAAACGGCCGATCTAGTTTGCCAGTGGCGGGGGCTCCGAGGAAAGTAGCGGGCGGAGACCGAAGGCGGCAAGGGACCGGATTGGAAAACGGACCGGTGGTTGTTTTTGGCGGGTGGCAAAGGGGGAAGTCGCCACAGGAGCCGCAAAGAAAGTCAGCAGGGGGTACCGACGGGGGCGAAAAAAGGGGGGCTGAGGCCTGACACAAGGAAAGGCGGGGCGAGTTTGAACGGAGGTGCCGACGAAACACGAATTAGGACACGCCAGGCGGAGGGAAACGACTACCGGCTGAAAGACTGAGGAAGAGTGTAGGTACAAAATGGAATTACAAGTCTCACGTATTATTGCGCATGTTTGTTGGGGCACATAGTATGCGCATGATCCCTTCGCAGGTAGCAGGACATGGTGCGTGCACACCCTGCGCCTTGTCCACGCATGCCGCGCTGTAATTGGCCGGCACGCCCCGCCCTGCAGGAGTCGCGCCGTTTCAGCCTGTACGTTGCCACTCACGAACCCGTGACTGGAGGTCAAGACGTTTTGGTTTCACGCGGGTGACAAAGCCCGCCAATGACCGGGACGGTGCCAGGACTGGGCTGCTGCCTGTTAGGTCTGGGAGCTTCTTTGCCGGCCATGAAACACGCTTGAAACTCGCGGCGGTTTGCTCCGCGCGTGGGCACGGCCGCGGTCATGCAGTGCCATGCACTCTGCCTCAATCTAGATGCCAGCAGGTCCTGCGTGAGGATCGGCGGCCGCGTTTTGTGACTATCCACTGTTTATGCTGGGACATTCCGCGCCCCGCCGGCTCCGGCTTGCGCTGCAGCGACCGGTGCAGCGACCTCAATCCACCTAACGGCTCCTTTTGGTTGCTGTCGCTTTTTCTCTAGTTTCAGGCTTGTCTTAAGCTGTATTTTTGAGTTTAGAGGCATCGAGTTATTCGCTTATCTTCGCATTCGCATTCGCATTCGCACCGCATTCGCACCGCATTCGCATTCGCATTTCGCGCAAGCGCAAGCGCAAGCAAGTCGGCCTCTTGCGCTGCTTGCATGGATGATAGGACCATGCAATGCTTATTTCGCATTGCTTCTTTACTACACTCACTTTAGACTCGAAACAAGTCGAAACCACGTACCGGCCAGCCTCATGCGTCGTCATGGCTGCAAGCTGTCCCCAGAATGCCCTGCCATGTGGAACGCCCTTTTTTCGGTGGTCACAATGCGGATTGTAACTTCGCGTCCTGCAGGACACACGGGCTTACGCGGTGCTTTTGTGATTTGCTCAGGAAATCAGCATCTTAAACGGCGAGTTTGACTCATGCATGACGTGTTTGATATGCTCTGCTATCGCTGCAGCGAAGGAAACACCCTAGGGTCTTGTTGCGGCATATCCCTTGAGAAGCCTTCTTAAACTGTGCTGCAGTCGGGACTCCTGCTGGCTTCATCGGTAGAATCCGTGGCATCACCAACAATGTTTGAAATAACTTAAACTTCTATGTACGTCGTGACAGCAAGTGCGGCACAAAGAATCGTACTCGCATCAACCCTGCCGCTCTTCTTTCGGGTCCTGGGGAACCGTTCTTCCAATAAGTCTTTGGAACCCTTGGCCCACATGAGACGACTTCTGACTGGGGCTTAGAATTCGCAGCAAGTGGCTTTCTCGATGGTACACAGCATGCGGTGTTAGATGTGTCCTCTGAATGCATCTCTACACCCCGCATTGCGTGAGCCTGCTGCGCGCACTCTTGCGTGAACCCGACGTGTCAAGCATGCGACTGACCCGCTCGCCTCTGCACCCTCTAATGGTCTAGCAGCCATTGCTGCCCACACCGCCGTCTGCCGCGTCCATCTGCCGCTCAGCTCGCGGCGGCCTGTGCCTCCTCAACATCACCCCGGAACATCTCTTTGATGATTTTCTTGCCTTGGACTGTCTGCCTCACGATGCCTTGCACATTTGGTGGGAACACTCGTCCATACCACACTGCTGGCAACGGCTGGCGGTCAGCCGGAAAATAGATGACGTTTCCAGCGTAGACATGTCCTCCCACATGGGAGATGCGGCCAACTTCCACGGAACTGGCCAACTGCTCTTGCGCCAATACGCTCAAAAACTCGTCTTCAAGCAATGGCGCTAAAATCCCGCACCGCACGTCTCTCTGCGTATGTGCGCAGATAACGACCAAGTCTTTCTGGAGCGCTGCCTCCTTGAAAAGATGGCCATGGTTTTGTTTCGCCACAGAGGTTTCCGCTCTCGCTGAGCTCGCCCCAAACGGATTGTATGGTTGCTGCACCGGTCCTTCTGGGATCAAGTAATGCTCGATGAATTCTTTTGTATGCTCCGGCCGAAATTGCACCTCAACGTTGTCCGGATAGATTCTCACCCGATGGTGGTCCCCACGCGTCACGGGCTGTCCGTGGATCAGCACATTGTAAAGCGAGACGGGGTGAAACAGACTGACAAGGCCTTTTTTCATCACTTCGTATTCTTGTGCAAGCGATCCAGCCACTAGATTGATCTTCGATGGCATCTTATCGAAATCCTGCTCCCCGTGCAGAAGCACCAACACGTGCTTCCATGGCACTGCGGCGGTGCTGTTCAAGTTGTGTTCGTAGTTGATAGGCTTGTCGTCTGGGAAGCGGACCTCGCAGTGGGTACACCCTGTATCGTATTGGGGCGGTGGGCACTTGTCGACGAATGACGAATATGAGGCACGTAGGCGGCGGGCGGAAGTTGCGCCGAGGTTTGGACGACTGCCGGCTCGAGTGGAAAGGCTGAACAAGGCCCTGGGAGTACGGCTGAGTGCCGCCGTTCCGATCTTGTGAAATCCCCACAGAAGCATGATTTCGCAGACGTCAAACACTTGGGGATGCACATTTGTGCGGGGCCGATAACATCGCGTTTGGTGGTAAGCATGTCACGTGAGCCCTCCACACTGATAGGTCAGCCCGTACCCTTCAGCTTTCTAATGACTCGTAAGTCGTTCCTTTGTGTAACTTGTTGGCCATGTAATGGGTTTGGTGCCTGAAGCGTAATGGGTTTGCTGGTCGTAGTGTGATGGATTTGCTGGCCACGGAGTGATGTATTGGTTGCCCGTAGTATGATGGATATGCCGGCCGGGATGTAATGGATTTGTTAGGCAGAGGAATCATCAAAGCTCGGCTTCAACGTCCACCCTTTGTTCTTCCCGCTCCACTCAGCCACCTCCCGCAAGAGTGATCTGACTATAATCATCAGCTGTTCACTTTTTAAATCCACATCTTTAGGCAATGACAGAAGGATGGGCTTGGACTTGCTGAAGCGGCCGGGTTGTGATTGCAAAAACCCCACCAAGTGTTCGGCTAGCTTCTGTTTGTCTGAAACTGGTGCTTCCGAGCTTTTGGGGGCTCGCAACTCCTGCAAGATCGACGCAGAAGAGAGACTATTTCCTTTAGATCCAACACCCTTGGCACTCTTTTTAGGCCCAAAGCGACCGGCGGATCCAAAGCGTCCGGTCCAGGTCGGCGTGCCAATGTTGTTTTTCCGGGCGCTGAGCCGTGATTGCTTTAGTGCTTGTGCAGCTTGTTTGGCCACACGATTAGCTTCGCGCTCAACCAAGGAGAGTTCCTGGTTGGAAGAGTCGAGTGCTTCGTCGTGTTGGAACGTGCTGTGGAGGACTTTGGATTTGGCAAAAAGCTTACTCATGATGTCCAGTCCCCCAGAGTCTGTCTGCAGTTCGGCGGTTCGCTTTTCTTCCTTGGCATGTTCTTGGTCGTCCTCGTCCTCGTCTCCTAAGAACTTACCCATTTTTGACACTCCCATGATGCTGGCGACTTGTTTCAAGTCATCGCTATTGTCGGATTTCTTTAGCCGTGTAGACCTGCGCTCCTTGTCGCCGGCGTAGACTTTCTCATTGCCTGAAAACAAATCGCCCGTTTCCGTTCCCTGCTCGTCTGGATCTCCCAAAGTAAATAAATCATGAAGATCGTTCATCTTGAAGAAACGTTTTTGCTTGGGATCCTTTAAGATCTTATTTGTAAGAAACGTCTTGAATATCTGCCGGTGATAAATTTTTTCCTCGATGGTACCGGCGCTCATAAGTCTATAGATTGTAATGTCCTTCTTTTGACCCAAACGCCAGGCCCGCTCTCGAGCTTGGATATCCGTAGAGGGATTCCAGTCCGGATCAAATATAATGACCCGATCAGCACCAGTGAGGTTTACGCCAAGACCACCCACTTTGGTGGTAAGAAGAAACACATCATAATTCTCATCGTTGTTGAATGCATCCACCAATTGTTGCCGGCGAATAATTGGGGTGGTGCCATCCATTCGAAGAAACTCGAAAGTGTCATTCCTTTCGCCCGATTTGGGATCTATCTTTTTGAGGCTTGAGACGAATCTCTCCAAAATATCGAGCATTTGCTTAGTTTGGCAAAAGAGCAAAGTGCGATGCTTTTCCATCTGCCAGAGCTGTAGGAGGTTTTTGACTACCTGCAATTTTCCAGATTTATCAGGATCACCGTAGTTGTAGTCGGGTCGTGACTGCAACAATTCACGTTCCACAAGATCAGGGTGGTTGCAAATCTTACGCAACATATCGACACCCATTAGAAGATTGCGCTTGCCATTGAGAATGGAGTTGACATCATCACTAGATAGAAAGCGCTCGTACAAATCTTGCTGATACTGAGTCAATTTGACAAAAAGCACCATTTCATTCTTCTTGGGCAAGTCTTGGGCCACGTCCGCCTTGAGACGACGAAGAAGATACGGCGATATCAAATCTTTCAATATCACAGCACACTTGTAACCAGTTTGAACCTGCACATTCGAAGCGTTCGAGTAGCCGCCCATATTAATAGGAATAGAGAATTGCAGCTCGAACACAGGAAGTGTCCCCAACCGTCCAGGAAAGACAAAGTCAAACAAGGACCAAAGCTCGATGAGGTTGTTCTGAATGGGGGTTCCAGAGAGAATAATCCGGTTGTGGCATTTTACCCGCTTGCATGTGAGGGAGATTTCCAGGTTAGGGTTTCTAAGCTTGTGTCCCTCATCGAGCACCACATAGCCCCACTGTTTTGGAAGCAAAAGCTTGGAGTAGTTTCGAAGACCCATATATGTAGTCACAAGAACGTGCCCTTTGGAAAAAACTCTGTCAACAATTTCTTTTGCCAGCGTATGACTGGGCAGAGGGGTAGGATTCTCCTCATCATCCAGAAAGTCCAAGGCATCACGATTTCTCTTCGAGGACTTACTCATTCCGGCCCCAATGCTGTGGAGAATCACACATCGCAATGGGGGCCACCAGCGATGGAATTCATTCACCCACTGATTCAACACTGTTGCAGGAACCACTAGCAAAACAGGCTTATCAAGAAGGTTTGAGTAGTGAAGACCAGCAATGAAAGCAATCACCTGGATGGTCTTGCCCAACCCCATTTCGTCTCCGATGATTCCTCCTGTTTTCTGCGAGTAGAGCTCCCAGAGCCACTGTACACATGTTTTCTGATAATCGAAGAGAGCAGGAAAAACATCTCCCGGTAACCTAAACTTGTCATTAAGAATGGCATCGGGAATGGTTGGATGAGGCTTGTGCCATTCCTCTTCCTGAGACTGATCGTTGACTCGAAGCAGCAGCCTCTCAGTAACCCAGTGTCGAAGTCTCTGTTGGTAATGAAGTTCATTTCCGTCATCTAGATTGCGTTCGGTTGCTGTGACGGCCCGGGTACTTTCTGCTATCTGGCTCTGTGGTTCATCTTGATCTTGATCCAAGTCTTGATCGGAAATATGCGGCATTGCGTCCTCCAGTTCGTATGACGCATCTCGGTCCAGCTCAGCATATTCAGAATCGGAGCTTGCGTCCTTCTGCTCCGTAGAATATTTATCATTTGTTTCATCCTGAACGGATTGTTCGTCTTTTATTGCAACAGCTGCCTTGGAAGAAAAGGCTTCTGGTGGCTGGTAGGGGATCTGAGCCCTTTGTGTTTGGTCAGTGTTCGAATTTGGGATGTTGCTTTCCGGCACATTTGCTAGGGGTTCATGAGATAGTTTAGGTGAAGATAAAGACGCAGACTGTTCAGGTCTGGGATCAGGAGCCGGAGCGAATCCAGGAGCCCGGAGATTGACTCTGGACTGAGGAGCCGAATCCGCAGAAAAGCCGCCTGCGGAGCCAAAGGCGGTTATCTTACCCGTACGAATTAGGAATTCCCGCTCCGTTTCCCCAGCTAGAGTTTGCGCTTGACTGGCGCCGGCTGAGGCAAGCTCCCGGTTCTGCCGCATGCGCTGCTGGATTTCCTCCACATCTCGTGCTAGTGGTTGTTGCTCGTTCTCTTGGAACCACTGAAGCTCATCTCGAATCAGCTTTCTCTGCGAAAGCTTCGTGCGGGGATTTGTTAGGCGGTTCTCGAGAGTCGAAATTTTCTGGTTGGCCTTGGATAAGTCCTGGACGGCTTTCTGCAAGCGTTTCTCGTCAAGTTCGTGTTCCTTGGCAAGTAGGGCCTTGTTGGCTTTCTGAGCGATGCTCGTTTCGAGTTCATCCTGGTCCACAAGTTTATACTCAGGATGCGCCAGACTTGGGGCCTGATCCAATGGCTGAGACATTGGTCGGTATGCAATGAGCGGAACTAGCTGTCAGGCTTTTGTTAGCTGAAGGCGGTTTGGAGCAGAGCTACTCACGGCCGATAAGCAAGCATAGCATGCAGGTCAGCTGGGTGTGGTCCGGTCGGACGATGCGTTTCACTACAAAAAGGCAACGGCTGAAAAAAAGGGCATTCAAAAAAGTGCTCGAAGGGCGAATGGGCCTGCTTTTATATCTGGTGCATTGGAGCATGGGTGGCGTTTGTGCTGTAGATGAAACCCCCTTGCATGGGTGCAAGCATGCTCATGCACATGTAGGGCGAGGATGAAACACCCCGACTCATCTACTCTGAAACACCTTTTTTGCCTCCGTACCCCAATCGCAAGAACCAGGTATAAAAACGTGGCAATTCCCGCCTTTTCGAATTCCATAACCTTATTTGCACCAACACGCACTGCACACACTCGTTGTTGTGCAGATGCCATGGTGCCGAGATGAGTTGGTTGCAAACAAATTGGGCTTCTGTTCCAACTGCGTATTCTTTAGAGACACGGCCTTCATTTTTACTCGGCTTGCCTAGCTCTTTTGGCTAAAAGATTGTCTCAACCCCTGATAGTGTGGAAACGGATGTTGCTGTTAGTGGAGTTCTACACATTGATTAATTTGAAATGCAACATGGCAACCATTTACGTGGTCAGCCATTTGGTAAACGGAGTGCTGCTATTAGGTATTCTGTCTTGCACTCTTGAGTGTCACTTTGATTTAAAGTGTTAATAAGATTTTGAGTGTCACTGAGATTTTGAGAGTCACTGAGATTTTGAGTGTTAGTGGTACCTGAAGATGACAAATGGTGGGTTGGCGTGCTGCATTCAAGCCAGGTTTCTACGGGCTGCTACAATCAAAAAGATACTCTACTCCAATCACCTACAACTTGAATCTCTGCCGGTCTGCCAGACAAGATAATTCTCCGAATCCAAATCGAAATACCAGTACTTCTATTTCATGTACCCATGACAAGGGGAGGGCTGGTGACTATTTACGAGAAAAACCAGACAAACGGCTTTGCCCAGAACTGGGCAGACTTCACTTTATGCTGCTTCTCCTCCTTATCAAGTTTCATCATGTCGGCGTCATATACACTTCTTCCCGTGTGGATATCTATGTCCTCCACCTTGATATAAAATGAGCTCCAGTTGCCGGTATAAATCTTATGAACAAGATACAACGCAGTGCAGAAAGGCACGGCGGTGTAATTCTGGAAGAAATTGTTGACATCGGCCTTGTCTCCAGGATAAAGCGCCACCCAGAACTGGCCAATCAAAATGAGGATGTTGACGAGGACAGAATAGTAGGAACCCCATTCTCCCGTGTATGACACGAAACCCAAGGAGCTCAATGGAATATTGTTGTATCTGAGAGCTGCCCGCCATCTCAAATGACAAATACAAAGACCGGACCAAATGAAAACGAGCGAAAGCGCCACGATCGAAAGGAGCCAATTGAAAACGACATCCTGCTTCTCGTATGATGCAATGAAGGCGAAAAAGCTGGCAGCCACGCTAACGATCCATGCACGCAAAGGCCGCCCGGCCTTATCCGTGTAATCGAACCATCTTGGGGCATGACCTTGCTGAGCCAAGGACCGAAGCAAGCGAGAAGAGGAATACATGGCTGCGGTGGCCACGGACATGACCGAGTTGAGGATGACGGCATTGATAATGTGCGGTACCACCTTGACGCCATGGATGCTAGCAGCAATGACATAGGGAGAGGCGCTGGTGGCGGATGCACCTGCTCCCATCAAACGAGGATGGTCATGAGGCACGAGCAATCCAACCACAGTCAATGAGCCGAAATAGAAGAAGAGGATACGCACAAAAACGAGGCGGATAGCCACTGGGAGGGCCCGGCGGGGGTTCTTGACGTCAGACACTGAAAGTGCCAAAAACTCGGTTCCTCCCATGGAAAAAGAGGCGGTGGAGAAACAAAGAACCACGCCTTTGAAGCCAGTCAAGCAACCGGGGTCGTGCCAGTACTTTCCGCCGATGAAGCCGCTGGGTGAAGCGCCTAAATCAATACAGATTCCCATAATGACAAACCCCGTGAGCATGAGAAGCTTAATGGAGTTCATGATGAACTCGGCCTCAGCATAGCCTCTGACGCCGAAGAAGTTGATGCCAAAAATCACCACCAAAAAGACGGCGACAAAGATGTCGGAGTTGATCGAGGTGTTCCAGAATTTGATGGTGATGGCTGCGGTAACCAATTCCAACGAGATGGCCGTGGTCCATTGGATGAAATAGTTCCAGCCCAAAGCAAAGGCAATGGAGTCATCCAAGAATATGCGGTACCATTCAGTGAAGCCACCTTCAAGCTCGGAGTAGGCGACGGTAAGCTCGCCCACGGAGTTCATTGTGCAAATGCACATGAGCCCCACGAAAAAGTATGCAATGAGGAGAGCAAGCGGTCCGCCTAGGCGGAGCTTGGACGCCGTTCCCACCAAGAGACCAGTGCCAAGACCACTGCTTAACGCAATGACGGCGAGGTGGGACATGCGGAGGTCTTTCTGGCGCATTTCTTTCTCGGATTTCCGCTGAAACGATTCCCGGAAGCCGACCCGGCGGCTTGAGGGCAGCAAGAACGACTTGAGGTCAGAGGTCACATGGGACAGGGAGGACTCAGACTTTGATTCTTTCATTTTCGTCCAAAGTGTGGTGAAAGATCCGAGAAGAACAGGAAATCCAAGAATGTGCTCACTGATTAGGCTTGAGACGCCGTTTTAAAGTTTGAATGTGCGGACTTTGTTCAGATTTGAGTTGAACGAATTTTACTACTTGCCGTGATCAGACAAAGTTTGGAATGCTGTGACACCACCAGTGAATGCGGACGGCGGTGGATCCGAAAGAGGCAACAAAAGACCGTAGTCTTATGGAAAAAGACGGATTTCGGCGGAAAATCAAACTTGGGCAGGCCACTGAGTACCAGGGCAAACGCCGACGTAATGGGGATGAGCGGGGCGATCGAACGGGATCGAGGAAGTTGCAGGAATCAAGAGACTCTGCTTGAACAGGAAAACGAACCACCACTAACTTTAGGAGATGCCACGAAACAAAAGGCGGCGGAGATAAGGTGGACGTGAATCAGGCGGTGCACACTTGGTGGCTACAGAAAAGCCGGTTGAACGGAATAGGGCTCCATTTTGGGGAGTTTTTTTTTCACGTATTCATGCTCACGCGGTATGTGACAAAATGCCGCTTGGAGTGTTCTGCGAGTCAAGGCGTTTTGAGCGCGATGAGGAGAAGACGCCGAGGCTGGGTGCAGTACACGTCTGTTTCATCAGGCAGAGAGGACACGGCAGAATGGGGCCAGAAAGCGTGGCAGAGGGATTCTACAAGCTGCGAGGTTGAAGCTGAAAAACAGCTACTTGGACTCTACAAGCTGAGTGGGGTAACAAAGAATTAATTAGCATAGGGAGGTAATAGCACGGGCCATCCAGGGCCGGTCCTAGTCCCTCTTGGACTGCAAATCAGGTAAAGGAATTGCCTTGACAGTCAAATAGGTGTTCTGGGAGTTGGCGATACCGGCGTAGGCATTATACCAAGCGGCGAAAGCAGTGATGACCCCAAAGACACCGGCGGCCTTTTTGACAGCGACGGAACCATTGAACTCTGCGATTGCTAATAGCAAGAAGGTGATATCGAGGAAGAAAAACAACAAAAAGAAAGCCACGGTGGACTTTAGGGTCATCAAGCACAAGAAAAACGTAAATATGAACCAGCCCACCAAGAAAATGCCGAGCGCATAGGCCAACTCTTGCTCATGGCCCTCGTAGGCGGCAGTGATTCCAAACTGCTCGGTTTGGATGGCAGCCCACGAGCACCAGAAGCCGCCGTAAGAGGACAAAGCAAGCCCACCGAAGGTGTTGGCCACGGCCAACTCAAACATGCCGGCGACAAACTGGGCGGCACCGCCGTAGAAAAATGCCAAGCCGACCACGATTTTGGGGATGGTCACGCCACGGGCCTCGATGTTGATCAAGGACAACACAAAGGTGGTCAAGGCAAACGCGGACAAGCCCAAAGGCGCCGGGTTGGCCAAGTTGTTTTTGGGAGGAGGCGCCAAACCGGGGTTAAGCGTACCACCAAAAGCAGTGGCAAGCTCCAGCTTCAAGTACTTTTCGTTACCAAACTGGATATAGTCTTCGTCATGGGTGATGCGCGTGACCTTGTCGTTGGAGGGCCCGGTTTCGCCGATGGCGAGGGTGTGGTCCTGAGGTTGTTGGCTTTCCAAGTCCGGCATTATGGTGATGGTTGTAACTTGGGTAGTTGTTCAATCTTAAAAGTCTGTTTCGCTTGAACTTGGCCTGGGGAAATAGTTGGCGGGGTGCGTGGGAACGGCTTATATATAACACCGGCGCAGAGAAAAAAATGTCCCCATCGGACATAGCATCGCGGTCGGAGTGGGGTCGCAGCTGGGCGCAATTGTAGTCCGAAAATGGGCCCCACGAGTGCGGCAAGCGCCGCAGGCAGAGTGGCCATTTTTGGCCCTGGTTTGGGCAGTGGCATGGATCCTTGGGTAGTAGCATAGATCCTTGGGCAGTGCACGTCCCCATGACTTACTAGGTGAAACCAGCAGAGACAGGCGACTCAGAAACGGGGCAGAGCGAGTGTGGAGGGACCCTTGAAAGAGCCGTTGTTTTGGGGCATAATTGCAGTATGCAGCGCGGCAGCCGGCGCGCGCTTGGCAGAGGGATTTTCTGGGCCGCGCACGACCCCGCGCCCATAACGCCGTGCGCATCCAGACACCAGAGGCCGGGCATCTGGGCACCACGCCATGGGTTGATTGCATTTGAAAGTGGGTGATTTTCGACGGCACCCGTAGAGGGTCAAGGGAAGTGGTTATGTGTACTCTTCTAGGCACTTGAAGTCTAGTTCAGGGTTTTTTTATGGAGGTTCAGGGCCCTGTATTCCAGGGATTTCGGAATAGGTATTCGCAGAAGTCCGGGCTCCGAGTTGTGGGGAAGAACAATCGCGCGCTGCATGACGATCGCACTTTGTGGGGTGAGCTCGTAAATACTTCGGGTGCGAAGGAACGAGTGGCTGGCTGCAGTCAGGGTTGAATTTCTGGGGTCCCGTTGGCCCGTCTGGCCCAATTGATTCAAGTTTGCCAGGCTGGCTCGTTCGGTGGAAAAACCAAGCGACATTGAATCTCGTGTTTGAACCAGTTTTTATCAGAAGTTGGAAGGAATCTTGTTTTGCAAGAAATGGCATTGTAGGCTGGATAGGCAAGTGAACTCGGCTTTCTTTCTGGATCCAGCCTCAACTCTGCATCCAGACACGGCATTTTAAAATTCAAGTAGTTTTAGGATTTGGGTGAATTATGCAGATTTGAGTGAATCAGACTAAATTGAGTGAAACAGACTAATTTGGGTGAATACTACTAATTGAGTGAAATGGACACATTTGGACGGATAATACTAATTTAGTGAAACAGACTAATTTGGGTGAATACTACTAATTGAGTGAAATGGACACATTTGGGTGAAAAGTACTAATTGAGTAAAATGGACACATTTGGATGGATAATACTAATTGAGTGAAATGGACACATTTGGATGGATAATACTAATTGAGTGAAATGGAGACATTTGGGTGAATACTAATTGAGTGAAATGGACACATTTGGACGGATAATACTAATTTAGTGAAACAGACTAATTTGGGTGAATACTACTAATTTAGTGAAACAGACTAATTTGGGTGAATACTAATTGAGTGAAATGGACACATTTGGACGGATACTACTAATTTAGTGAAACAGACTAATTTGGATGGAAAATACTAATTGAGTGAAACAGACTATTTGGTTGAATAATACTAATTTGGGTGATTAACAATAATTTGGGTCAGTAATATTCGAGCCAATCAGACTATTGTGGGTGATTCATACTAATTGAGTGAATCAAACTATTTGATCCAATGAGAGTAGTATGGATGAGACTGGTTTGATTGAATCAGGCATTTTTAACCACGTCAGAAGAGTTTACGTGGATAAGACTACTTCGAATCAATCTGACTTACTTGAGTGAACCCAGAATAAATTGAGTGAATCCACACAATTCGAGTGAATCCAGAAAATTTGGATGATTCCAAAGATTCAAATGAATAGGACTAGTTCGAATGAATGAGACAAATTTGGGTGGAACAGGATAATTTTTGGATTCATACACATTTTAATATCTTCATTAGTTTGAATACATCAGACCAAACTGAGAACAATACAGTTTTGACTAAAGCCAAAAGTTCTGAGTGTTGCAGAATAGTTCGAGTGAAACCAGACTAGTCAAACGGGTCGATCCAAATTCGGGTCAACCAATTAATTCGAGTGACTCCATACAAGTTTGATTCTATGCAGCTTAAATGAATTCAGAAAGCTTCAACGCCCTCAGAAAACTTCTAGAAACCTTGCAAATCTCCGCCCTGCATCATCTTTTTAAATTAAACAATTCAAAACATTTAGCGGCAATTGGAGAATTAGAACACCTTACTAGCTCTAAATTTGTATCAAGTTCCATCAGAATCTTTAGTACACAAAAACCCTCTAGCAATTCGAGAGAACTCGACCACTCGCAGGTTCTCGAAATTACCCGAATAATTCTGGAAAAGATTTTGGAATGACAAGTGTCTTAACTGTACGACTGTGGACATCAACCTTTTTGAGCTGGAGAGAACAAGTTCAGACGATATTCTCTAGACACAAATCTGGCCGTTGGCCCTATTCCGAACCCTGAGTTCACGTGAATCCACATTAAACTCATTGTTGCAAGTCAAGCAGCTCGTATCACTCAATTGAGGCAGCTTGTATTGTTGGAGTGTAGAAACTCTCATTAGGGAATCCACATAGTGATCAGACAATTTTAGAACTTTTGAGGGTGTGCCTTTTGAATTTAGACCTAGCTTTTTGAAAAAGACACCTTTTGGCTACAGAAACCAGCCTTTCGAGATGCAACTTTTTGAACGTCTTCGATTAAAAGAAAGCTGAGAATTAAGTGTTGCAAATTAAATGCCTGCCACCACTAGCAAGTTGCAGCTTCTAGGAAAACTTTGTTTCTGGCAAAACTTTGCTTTTCGTCAATTGCGGGAAATCAAGATATCGTGTTATGAAACATGTTCGATTTGAAGTATAAAAAAACTGAGAACTTTGCAAATTGTACTGAGCAGAGTGGTTTCTAGGCCAGATGCCAAAGTCTAGTACCCTCAGAGATAACAAAGAAGCCGGAGATAACATCGAAGCTGAAAAACTGACAGAAGCAAAAAAAACGGAAGGGCGGGATCACTTTATTTGAGCCGAGTCCAGAAACATCCACACATAATTGCTAGTCTTTAACATGCTACCGTGAGAGTAGAATCTATCCATGTTCACTTTGGTGATGATGTATCTTGATTCAATGTTGTCCAAAAAACTTGACACGATGCCGTCAATTATTCTAGATACACGAGCCAGAGAAAAGTCACAATCAAGGAAAGGAATTATGCTGCAAACTACGGTATGTGATTAATTGATACCTATGGATAAGAACTCATCTTCGCCTCTTAACCAAGGTTAGCTGTCCCTGAATTCTCCATCGCTCTAGACATTCGCAATTTTTGTTGCTGTTCCTTAAAGTAGTCAAAATGAAGGTCTGGTTCCAATCACTGCCTGTGCGGTAACTTCGTCTTGGTACAATAATTTGAACAAGGTCCAGTCTTCTGACTTTTCACACACGTGATTAATCCAGAAATATGAAACTGAGTAAGAGTGATCTAAGCTCCCAATATCCCCTTCGTTTTCAAGAACCGTGTGTATGGTAATTGAATGGATAGGTGTTAGTGCTAAAATTGTTAATGAAAGTTTAAGCGAACAATCTTGAATCGTTAGATTAGATGCATGGGTAAAGCTCCAAGTTTTAGATTTGAATGCAAAAAATGAATAGAGTTAAATTCTCTAGGTAATTTGTTCAACAAAGCTATGTATGTATTATATTTGTATGTTCCTCTTTGGAGTTTTCTGTACTTTAGATGTTTTAGATATTACTTTCTCTCTTACGCTCTAGCCCTTTTTATTTTATTTTTTCATTTTCAAGATTTTTGAAACAGATCCTTTTTGAGAATGTCGTTATTCAATGGGAATATCTATCAATTTGCTCTCTCGAGATACCCTATTCAATACTGTCTAGTACATGGGAGCGTTTTTTAATTGTGCTTATGTTGGTACTATTATTAATTGCAACATAAAAATCTGGAGTATAATTTTTGATATTCTTTAGCTTCATGACAGAAATATACAGTGAAATTGTATTTTATCGTAGAAACAAATTGTATTTTATCAAAGAAACAACTAGGCTGTTTCTGAGCCGCATCTTCACCGCCCTGGTTTTAGTACACCCTTGGGTCTGCATGAATCTACGGACTTCAGGTTCTTTTTTGACGGACAATTTGAATCCAGAATTGGGGCTGTCTCACGGAATTAAAGTCAAGCCCAGGTAATGTGGTTTATGTCGTTTACACACAAGCCTAATTTAGAAAGAATGTGGTCAAATACCAAAAAGTAGACACTTAAGGTCCACTTTTTTACTTCTTGGAAAATTTCAGTTCAAATGACAGTACAGTATCTTTAAAAATGAGGGTCTCCAGAGATCTTTTAGCACATAAAAGATTCTTTGGCTTACAACAATATTTGAACGGCAATGTGCTTTAAAGGCAAGCCACCTTGTGAAGATTATAAAGAAAACCGTACATTCCAGGCGACATTTCTAAGACAATCCTCAATAGCTGTAGCACCTTAAAGACAAGGGCATTGGGCATTGTAGCACGAGAGCATAAGAAGAAGAGCATTTTAAGACAAGAGCATTAGAAGAAAAGAGCATTTGAAGACAAGAGCATTTGAAGAAAAGAGCATTTTAAGAAAAGAGCATTATATGAAAAGAGCATTTTAAGAAAAGAACATTATAAGAGAAGAGCATTTGAAGAAAAGAGCATTCTAAGAAAAGACATTTTTAAGACAAGAGCATTATAAGACAAAACATGTTAAGGCAAGGCACTTCTACGACAAGAGCCATCAATGTACGGCCATTTAAGACGAGAGCACCATTAAAAAGATCTCAAAAAAGACTCGAAATAGACTCTAGACACCGCCGCCAATCTTGCATTACAAATCAATCTTCCCCAAAGGGGAGCTTACAGAACCGTCTTTTAACGGAATCAATCCAGTCAGCACAGTTGCAGCCAAGAGCATAAGGAAGGCTGCACGGGCCTCCTGCAGGAAGCACCACTGCCACCTACAACACCCTTTAGTAGCTACAAGAAACAGCAACACGGAATGGGATTACTTACAGAAAGCTAGTCGGTCTTCTTCAGGCGGATCTCGGCCTGGCGCGCGGACCTCACGGCCTTGAAAGCCAGCCTCTGCAAAAAGTACGTCTGAATGAACCATTCCATCAACCACACCGGAAGGTACCACCGGCAAAAGTGCAAGAGCCGGGCGGCCCGGCCCGCATAGATGTTGAAGCCTTGGTACCTGGGCTTGGTGACCTTGTTGGCCACCTCGTTGGCGTAGCGCTCTGCGGTGATGGTGGAACGAGGGTTGCGGCTCATATTGGCAGCTGCCAACAAACTGTCAACGACGCTCTGGTTGTCCCAGTAGTGCGAGAGCTCGGGCTCCTTGACATTGTCGGCAATGGCGGTGTTCACACCACCCGTGATGATGCTGTACACCTTGACGTCAAAGGGCTCCATTTCGCCCTTCAAGCAAAGTGCATACTGGTCAATAGCTGCCTTGGTGGTGCTGTAGCTGGAGGTCCACGAGAGCGGCACGCGCGTGGCAACCGACGACGTGAACACGATTGTGCCCTTGGCATTGATCACGAGCTGACTGAAGTACTTGGTCATGTACATGTGGCCAAGAATGTTGACGTCCAAAACCAACTTCAAGAGGTCGTCGTCACTGCAGATGGCTGGGCCGCCCAACGGGCACACGCCGGCGTTGTTGTACAAGATGTCGAGCTTGCCGCCGGTCACCTTTTCTGTGATGGCCAAGGCCTTCTTGATCTCGTCCACTTTGGTGATGTCGCAGCAGATGGGCACGAGTCCGATCTGGCTCTCCAACGGCTTCATGTTGTCCATGTCAAAGGCGGGCGATATGCCGATGATGGAGTAGCCGCGCTTGTGGAGGGCAAGCGCCATTTGGTAGCCGATTCCGGTGCCTGCGCCGGTGATGAGGGCGTACTTAGCCATGGGGAGGGTGTGGGTGCTGGTATTTGGTGCGGTTCAATAAATAAATGGCTCGACGTCGGGCGCTGGGTGTGGCGACGGCGAGGGGTTACTTGGAAGTTGCTGAGCGTGAGGTTTGCGGTGAAGTCTCCGACTTGACTGAATTTTTCCGGCCAATGGCTGAAGTTTGGAACGATGCGGGGTAAAGAAAGTCTGAGGTAGTTTCCCTGTGGCTAGCGGATGACAACGATTAGGGAGTCTGGCGGAAATAGAGGTTCTGGGGCTTTGGAGATGCTGCGGGCTGCCATCGTTATTATACTACTTGGGCATTGTCACATGGTCGGCCAAAGCGGGGCTGATTACTGCAAGAGGAAACGTTCGTTCCACGTGAGAATACTGATGATAAACTTCGCGACCCATGCAGCAGGCTTGCGTGCGCCTTGCATGGAGAGCCACCGTCTTTGGGGAAACTTTCTAGAATCCCGAAGTGGACAAGTCACTGGGTTATTTCAATTAAGGCCTTCAATGAAGCCCAGGCTTTCTGGGAAAGTTCAGGCAGCCCTCGGAGTGACAAGGGTCGAGGTCCACGTTTAGAGTGCTCGTAAATTCCGCATGACGAAACCGCGCAGCGCCCCACCATGCACAATGCGGCTTTAACGGATATATATCCACGTCCGCCTTACTCCGTCACCCCGGGTTGCATTTTTCTGTTGGATTTTAGCCACTGGCTGTTTAGCCTAACCGCGGCTGGCGCTGCATGCTGGCGCCGTACCTGCCAGCCTCTGCAACCCTCGGCCGGAGCTCCGCTTTGTGCGTTTCGCTTGCGCTCTTTCTAGCTATTACACTAACTTTCTTCCTGGTTGGCCGCTCAAAGCTCTCCTGCCCGCGGCCGAAGCTACCTTCGCCTCCGACACTGCCGGGGATGGTGTCACGTGAACAGCTAGTCACGTGACTGCACACAGCACGTGATCCAGTACGTCACGTGATCCCCGAACGCAGAACATCGCGCGAGTAGCTACATCACGTGATATGGGGCAAGTGATGTTGGCTCGTCCGTGTTGTTCCTCAGAGCGATCTGCGCCATTCGGCCAGGCTCGCAAGAGGCTCTCCAAGGCCCCGTAGGCCCAAGGCAGTGTCAGCCCAAAAAAAGCTGTGGTCGTGCGCGGACCAGAACGGCCCCAAGTCCAGCCTCTTCGTTGCATTCTGCTACTCTTGTTGTATCGGCGGCCCGCGCCGGCAGCCCCGAGCAGTAGCCCGCCGGCTTGAGGCGTGGGCAAGGGGAGCACACCCGTACCTCCTTGCAGACGGAGGACCCGAAATCCGCCCCCTTGGCGCCAGAACTCCCGGTGTTTCAAGTACCGCCTTTCCCGGGGCCGGAGATTGCGTCCGCCGGCCTAGGCCCTCACATTCCGCTCGCACTGCCAACGGTTTTGACACTTGGACCGCAACAAAGGCCTTCCATGCGCCCGTATGCACGTCATTCTTTCCCGATCCGCGACATTTGTAAACACCACTTTCCCATCTCTAAAACAAAACCACCTCCTGCCCCGGCCTCCTTCTTTCCTACGCCCCATTTCCCCAACGCTTTGCTCTTGCGGTTCCATTTCTGAAGCCGCTGTTTGAATTGATCGCACCCTCATTGCCAATTTCTGTCCTGGTATCCGTTTTTCCTGGGTCTTTTCCTGCTACGAAGCCTTAACTTCTTTCGAGGACTCTGCGACGCTTCTAAGGACTGCTTCCAGGGATACGTCACTTTTAAGGAACTTCTCCCAGGAATATTACACTTTTGAGGATATTCTTCCAGGGATCCTTTACTTTTAAGGAACTTCCCCCAGAAATACTACACTTTTGAGGATATTCTTCCAGGGATCCTTAGTTTTGAAGAACTTCCCTTCTAGAATAACACCCTTCTAAGGACTGGTCTCAAGAAACAGTACACTTCTAAGGACTCCTCACAGAGATACTACACCTCAAAGGACTGCTCTCAAGTACAGCTCCCTCACCTTATCCAAGTGTCATCCCACCACACCATGGCCTTCTTCAAACTGCCCCGCAAAAACGACGTGAAAGTGGCGGACATCTCGCAGTCGTTGGAAAACGTGTCTTTTCAGTCCAACTTGATGGACATTGACTCGTCGTACAAGCTGCCGCCCCGCAGGCACGCCCTCGACAAGGAAAACATCACGCCCAGCAGCTCGCCCACCAAGCTGGTGCTTCACACGTCGCCGTTGCACAAGCAAACGTCGGTTTTGCCCCCCACGCAAAACATCAAGCTCCACAACAACATCTCGCAGCTCCAGCCGCCAAATGCGCTTCTTCCCGAGGACTTCCACTCCAAGGCGCAGCACGCCAAGACCAAGCGGCTCACGTCGGTGGCACAGCTCTACTTCTTGGACTACTACTGTGACATGTTCGACTACGTGATTCTGAGGCACGAGCGCAGCCGCATGGTGGAGCAGCGGCTCTGCAGCGACCCGGAGTACGCGGCCAACCCAAAAAAGCAGCAGATGGAGTGGAAGAACTACGTGGGCCGCGAGCGGGCGCTTTTGCGCAAGCGCCGCCTCAAGCCCAAGCACCGGGACTTTGAGATGATCACCCAGGTCGGCCAGGGCGGCTACGGCCAGGTGTTTCTCGCCCGCAAGAAGGACACCCGCGAGGTGTGTGCGCTCAAGGTGTTGAACAAGAAGTTGTTGGTCAAGCTCGACGAGACGCGCCACGTGTTGACCGAGCGGGACATTCTCACCAACACGCGGTCCGAGTGGTTGGTCAAGTTGTTGTACGCGTTCCAGGACGCCGAGAAGGTCTACTTGGCCATGGAGTTTGTGCCGGGCGGCGACTTCCGCACGCTTCTCAACAACACGGGCTACTTGGTGCCTCCCCACGCCCGCTTCTACATTGCCGAGATGTTTGCCGCCGTCAACTCGCTCCACGACCTCGGCTTCACGCATCGCGACCTCAAGCCCGAGAACTTCTTGATCGACTCCAAGGGCCACATCAAGTTGACCGACTTTGGCTTGGCCGCAGGTACCGTGTCGAACGACCGTATCGAGAGCATGCGGGTCAAGTTGGCCAGCTTGCAGGACTTGGACGACTACCAGGTGCCGTCCAAGATGATGTACGAGCGCCAGAAGCTCTTCAAGCAGTCGCAGGGGCACCACAACTTGGCCAACTCCATCGTGGGCTCTCCCGACTACATGGCCTTGGAGGTCTTGGAGGGGAAAAACTACGACTTCACCATCGACTACTGGTCCTTGGGCTGCATGCTCTTCGAGGCCTTGTGTGGCTACCCGCCGTTCAGTGGGCTGAAGCAGGACGAGACCTACCACAACCTCAAGCACTGGAAGACCGCCTTGCGAAGACCACAGACGCGTGATGGCCGCTACGTGTTCAGCGACCGCACGTGGCAGCTCATCATCCGCCTTATTGCGTCTCCCACCAGCCGGCTTCGCAACTTCAAGCAGATCCAGGCCCAGCCCTATTTTGCTGACGTGCCTACTTGGGACTCTTTGAGACAGCGGTCTCCTCCGTTTACTCCGCAGTTGGACAATGAGGAGGATGCGGGCTACTTCGACGACTTTGAAGACGAGGAAAGCATGATGAAGTACAAGGACGTTTTTGCGAGACAAGAGCAGAACGAGACGCTCTTGGAGAATCTGCAGGGCGCCAAGAAGCGTGGAAACAACAACTTCATTGGCTTCACGTTCAAGCATAAGTCCAACCCAAACAACAAGTTCCAAAACGGCGAGATCAATCTATTGAACGGTGGCCGCGGCGCTGTTCGGAACCCCTTCACCAAGAACGTCTTGGACCCTCTCGCTACCCTCTACTAGACTTCGACCACATGTCGTGAAGTTCCTCCATAGTTTGCACTTAGATACGAAAGTTTAAGTAGCGAGATATTAAGCTTACGAAGTTCTGTATGAGGGTCCTCTTGACGCCCGGTAGCCCAGCACGTCAAATGTTATATGCATTAAGTGTGTAGATGAATGTTCCACCATGTCTATTGAGACCTGACATAGGGCTTCAGGTGCAGCCAGGCAAATGAGGCGCGTGCCGTATAAGATCCGTTCTGAATCGAGACCAACTAAGTGTTTATGTATCCCAGGCAGTGGACAGCTCAATTCCACTGCAGCGTTAGCGCCTCCCACATGAAGCAGAGGTCGGTTTGCAAACAAAGGCAGGTTGTAAAGAGAAGGCGATAGTCGGACTCCAGATATTCAAGAAAGTCGGTGTCAAATATACCGGGGTTGATTCTGTCAAACTTCCCTTTAAGGACAGATCAGGCGAATCTAGATCCATCAGTGAAATGCATCTAGTCCACCAGAGAAATGAGATGCATCAGAGGAATGTATCAGATGCACCACACACTCTTAGGTGAAGATGTATCAGACATTCTATCAGAATGATCAGGAACTGGTCCTATTTGTGCAACGGGCTTTTCCAGATGCATCAGACATTTCATCAGAGATACCAGGAACTAGTCCAATCTATGCAAAGAATCTGACATTTTCAACCCGCCCGAAAATCTATCAGATCTATCAGAATCATAACTAGCCACATAACTGCAATACCGTAGTCATCAGAAGCGAGCCAGTCCTTGAGAAAGACCGCTCAAGACTGCCAGACAAAGTCATTCTCAACCTCACCCTGAATCGTGGGCCGCTGGATGCGAGTGTGGATCTTCTCACACACCTTGCATGCCTTCTCAATGACAGCAACCAAGCAGTCGTCGGAAAAGGAGCCGTGGCTGTCAACCAATAGGATCTTGGAGGCCTTGGCGTCGCGGATTCCAAAGGCCACCACGTGGTGGCTGGAGGAGGCACGGAGCTGCAGCAACGAGGGGTTGACAACAAGCAGGTTATGGGCGTCACAGGCTATGGGAACGGCGGCAAAGGACTCGTAGAGCGCAAGATCGGCGTCGACAAGCGCAAAAAAGCAGCAGTTGATGGCGGCGCTGAGGATGTTGCAGGAGTAGTCGGGGCCGGAGACGCCCGAGCCACCCAGCAGAGACACGGCGGAATCGGAGTCGGAATCGGAGCAGAGAAACTGGACCACGATCTGGATCAGCTGACGAGGGTACTTGAAGCGGACAATGACCAGCTGGAGAAGCGAGCGCAAGAGGTCCTCGACGACCTTTTCCCGCGTGGACGCCACGCCCCTGCTGGGGCGAACGATGATTTCCAAACTGGCCTGGGTGGGCAACTCTTGTTTGATTTTGGCTTCGATTGGGCCGGTGACTGAAACCACCACGGTGGTGGCATCGGCGGTGAGACGGGCCGAGCCGTCGACCTGGTCTAGATGCTGGGGGGCCACCGAAAAAGGGGGGACTGAGGAGGCGGACATTAAGGGGTGTCTAGAAGGAACAAAATGGACTAGGAACAGAGAGGTGGGAGTCACAGAATTGTAGCAGAAGCCGGAGTGGTGAGTGGTTCCAGGAAGGAGCGGCGTCAAAAGAGGGTTCTATGAAACGGCGTCAATAGCGGTTCTAAGAACGGCGTCAATAGGGGTTGTATGAAAGGCGTCAACAGAGGGTTCTTTGAAGAACCAGGAATTGGCAGTGCAGTCGCAGAAAACAGAGAAGTGAGAAAGCAGTGAGTAGGAAGAAAAGCGCGGGTCACGTGGCGCGCATCGGCATCAGCGGCGGCAGCACAAGATGAAGCGGTATGGTTGACTACGAGAGCGAATTGCTCCAAGATTTCGAGAGTGACGACGATAGTGGGGTCGGGGAAGAGATTGGGGCTGGAGTGTCACGGGATGGGGTTTTTTTTGCGGAGTCTGGGCTGGAACCGGTCGACAGCATGGAGTGGCGGAAAGATGACCAAAATGGAGGAAACTTGGAAACCGCTGAGATTTATGAAGCGGAAATGTCAGGGGCTATTCTGAAAGAAACCGTCTCTGGGAATGAAATATCGGAGGCCAGTAAAAAAGGCTTTGGAGATGGAACGAGTTTAAGGAGAGAGGGTGCTACAACCACTCAAAGAGGAACTAAAGAAAGTGGAGCAAACAAATCCATCCAAGATGGAGAATTTAAAGACAACCGGGAAGATGGAGAATTTAAAGACAATCGGGAAGATGGAGGAAATGGAGACAACCGGGAAGATGGAGGAAATGCAACTCAAACTACAACCCACTCTTCAAGCAAAACCCCCCCGAATGTTTCTTCCCCGAATGTTCCCTCCCCAAATGGAAATAACATTCTAGAATCCCTCCTTCTGCGGCACCGGGTCAGCATCGCCCGCCGGCTCCAGCTCGTGGACGCCATGGCCCCCCAGTCCATGAGCGCCGTCAGCTCCGTGCACCCGGCGATCCCCGCCCTCCGGCAGCTCTTGGCCCGCCACGCCGACGCCGCCACCGCCGACGTCCTGCAGCTCGAGGCCGTCGCCACCAACGCCGCCGTCAGCACCCACACCCGCTTCGTCATGCAGGCCAGCCAGTTGCCCGCCCTCGTCGCCGAGGACATGGCGCTCCTCCGCCGCTACGTGGCCGTGCACTACCGCGTGGTGTTTCCCGACTTGGACGCCCTCGTGCCCGCCGCCGCCGACTACACGGCGCTCGTGCTCGAGATCGGCCAGGACTTGCCCAGCATCCGCGCCGCCGAGCCGCGCCTCCGCCGCCTCGTGGCCCCCGACCGCGTGCTTTCCATCGTCATGGCCGCGCTTGCCCTGCTGGCCCGCCGCTTCGAGCTCAGCGCCGCTGACTGGGCCCACGTGCGGGCCGCCTGCCGCGCCTGTGGCGAGCTTGACGCGTTCCGTGCCGACGTCGAGGCCTTTGTCGCCGCCCGCCTCGCCTGCTTGGCGCCCAACGTGGCCGCCGTCGTCGGGCCCCACACCGCGGCCCAGTTGCTCTCTGCCACGGGCCTGTTGCTGCAGCTTGCGCTGACGCCGGCGTGCAACCTCGCGCTGTTTGGCGTGCGGGACCTTCTGGCGCAGCTGCGGGGGCTGGCGGCGGGTGCCCGTGCCCCGGGCTACCTCTCGGGCCTGCCGGTGCTTGCCGGGCTTCCGCCCGAGGTCACGCGCCTGGCGCAGCGCGTGGTGGCGGCCAAGGTGGTGTTGGCGGCCCGCGTGGACTTGGCCCGCTCCTCGCCGGACGCCAGCACGGGGCGGGCGCTCCGCGCCGACGTGCACGCCAAGATCGACCGCCTCTTGACGCCGCCGGACCTTGTCAAGACCAAGGCGCTTGCCGTGCCGCACGAGCAGAAGTCCAAGAAGCGGGCCGGCCGCCGCTTCCGCAAGATGCGCGAGCGCCTGCTGATGTCGGACCTCCGCCGCGCCCAGAACAAGGTGCTGTTTGGCCACGAGGAGGACCACGTGCTCGACGCCTTTGGCAACGAGGTCGGCCTTGGCTTGTCCCGCCTGTCGCCCGCCGTGCTGCTCAACCGCAACACTGATGCCCGCATGTCCAAGGCGATGGTCGCTCGCCTCCAGCTGCTGCGTGACCACGACTCCCTGCTGTTGGACACGTTTGTGTTGGTGCTGCCGGACAGCTCCTCGGCCTCGGCCTCCACAAAACGGAAATCCTCTGCCTCCCTGTGGGGTGGCATGAAACGCCACAAGTCTTAGTTGTGAGTTTGTGTGGGGTGCGTTGCTGGCTTTTCTGATCCGGTTTCAAAGATCATGAATCTGGGCATCTCTCTTCGTCTTGATTTTCCATATTGACATTCTGACCCATTATACATGATCTTGAATTCTGGCTTCTTTAATGAACCTGTCTTAATGCATTGATAAAATAGTTCTTCGAAAACTGGAGACATAATTAAATGCTTAGACAATGAATTGCATAGACAATTAATTGCATAGACAATTAATTGCATACATAATTATCTAGATAAATGATTAACTAGATACATTATTGACTTGATACACAAGTATTTGGATAAACAATAATTAGACTAGCCATAACTAGATACCTAATAAACCAGATACACAACTATTTGAATAATAATTAACTAGATACAACTAGACCCATGATCAACTAGATACACAATCAATTCGATACATAATCAGACTAGCATAACCTAGATTCATATAAACTAGACACATAGAAATTAGATAAAATAAATGAAATGATTAACTGAATACATAATTAACTGGAAATAAGCTCCTAGTAGTAGGAAGTTTCTGAGATTCACTCCGAGTAGCTCTCGGTCTTCACGTCGTCGCTCACATCATGGTCTGGCCCCTTTTTGATCGTGGCCAACTTCAACACATTCTCCCGCCCGAAAACAAACATAGGGTGGAAAGGAATAAACAAAAGCCCAACAATGGCAATCATTGCTGCATCCAAAACAAGGAGATAAACCTCGTGCGACACCAAGTATCCGCTGAATCCCTGTTTCAACTCAACCACTCTGTAGATACACCGGATATACACCACAATCACTGAAATAGTGAGCACCAACGGGTACCATTTCACAAGTGGCCGCTCACGAACCGACCCGTACTTTGAGTCGTAGAAGGGCTCCAAGTGCATATCACGATACTCTTGTGCGGACTTGGTGTTGAACATCATCCGCAAGTAATTGGCAATAGTCCGCTTCTTGTATGGCGAATCCACCGGCACTTTCTTGGCGTCATAGAACCAAAGCCGCAGCGTGTACTCGAACCAGAAAATAAGAAACACACTCATCGCAACCACTTGGAAGAGAATACCCCCAAACATGGTCCATGTTCCCGGCGAAGGGTCTTCATGGTTCTGGTTTGCCACCGATGCCATGCCTCCCCCGATACCTTGCACCACCAATGAACTAATGTCGGTGGCGAGGAAGAAGTATGAGTACCACATGGGCTTCAACACCGAGTATTGCCGACCGTGAACAATGACCATCTGCGCAAATATGAAATAAATACCTCCCATTATGAACGCCGGCGATATTGTCAAGGTACAATACTGCATGATGAAGTAGCTCATGTTGGTATTGTCAGCAAAGGACAAAACACGGCCCAAAAAGCCAATGAACTCAAGAGCGTACCCACAAATAAAAGTGATGTTGTACCAATGATACCGCGAGCGATAAAGCATGGCGATGTTGAAGAGCATCACAATTCCGAACACCACAAGATAAATGATGTTTCCGGGCCTGCTTAGATCAAAGCCGTAGATGTTTTCTTCGTCTGCCAATTTTTCTAAGTTATACATGGCCTCCACAATAGTCTTTGTGGCTTCTGCCTTGGCAGACGAATCTGTGGCGGTGGCAAGTACCCCTTCGGCACTGATGATAGCCAAGGAAGCCTCAGCCCCGCGAATGGTCTGTGAATATCCAACGCCATCGCCAGCATAGGTGACGGTTTGAAGTGCCTTGTAAGCGGAGCTGATTTTAGACTCTAGGCCTGGGAGGGCTGAGGTGGCAACTGTCTTTAGCAGAGTGGGAGATGAGCTGGGATAGCTGCCGGACGGAGACCATGTTGGAAGCGAGAGGCTCGACATGGCTTCACGGATGCAAGGCAACAAATCGGGTCAATAGACTATGAGTATGCACCTTTAAATCGTGGTATTGTTGTAGAGCAAGACCAGGCAAAATATACGTCAGCGGGGCTGAGCGCTGACCTGCAGAAAGTGCCTTGGCATCTGCACCTCATGTGGAACCCTGTGTGCTTGACTCACACGGCCTGACTCGTTTCCTGACGGGACTTCTTCAAACGGGGGTGAAACACGCAAAGTCTGGTCTTCATTGCCACTATTGGCTCCTGCAATGCGTTCTGAGAGCTGCTTTTAGCAATTTCTCGGGGTAACTCTCAACAAATAGCGCAGCGTTCAAAGTTGCGTGCAGGGGGATGTTGATAGAAGTTGCACCGCGCGAGATTCCCCGTTAACTGCGAAGCCTATCCCTTAATTGCAGCTGATGAGCTCTCAAAGTAAATCTCCCTCAAAGGCATACCCTGCGGTTGCCTCTGGAACTTTTGGTATCTACAGGTCTGTAGAATCACTCTCCCGGAGATAGTCCCTTCGTCCTCCTTTTGACTGGCATGGTCGCCGCCGGATCTTGTGGGACTGCACATACGCACCCAAGATCTCCTATAGAGCCCATTTCCTTAGATCTGAGCTGCAAATGTCGTATGTTCGGTTTGGATTTAGTGAGAGGCAAATTTTTTCCGTTAAGTCTGCTGTATTTTTTGAAGATAGGTTATGTGGCATAGGTACAATGTCGCTATTCTGCCAAACAGCCCATTGACTCACCAATGTGCCCTAAATTGATTTCACCTGCCAAATGACCGTGTGCAACTCGAAGATACCAATAAATTTGGTAATGTCAGCACCCATAGTATCAGAGAAAACTTAAAATTGTTCAAGAGGTAGACGAAAAAGAATCGAGCCACTAGTACAGAACCACCCGCCTTCGAAAGTTGGCTGCGGTTCATGGGACTCTTAAGCAGTCCAGTTC
The DNA here is from genome assembly GCA_002893665.1 of Metschnikowia orientalis. NCBI lineage: Eukaryota > Fungi > Ascomycota > Pichiomycetes > Serinales > Metschnikowiaceae > Metschnikowia > Metschnikowia orientalis. The sequence continues at coordinate 100,103 of NXGZ01000006.1, read as the reverse complement.
AGGAAAATGATCACAGGTAAGTCAACACTAACGAGAAGTCAATAACACCCGAGGAAAATTAGGAAATCTTTGACTTGACAAATCGCTGCCATATCAGAGCAAACTCCAAAACAAACAACACTTCTTTTCCAAGAAAAGTCATCTATATTTATGGAGAGAAAATGTTTTTTAGTGCTAGAGTAAAAGTGAATTATAATAATGAGAACAAATTGATGTATAGTGTTAATAAAAAGGTGATGCTTACATTTCAAAAATAAGTGACACTCATAATAATGAGAGAATACCCACTACAATTTATAGTAAAGCGAAGGTATGCAGCCCTTATCACCCCACTTGAAAAAGACACTCCATGCAGTCTGAAACACAAAGACAACTCAGGGGCGAATCTCAAAAGTATTTAAAGACCCCCTCCCGCGTGGTTGCAAAGAACGCACATTTTATTGAACCCGGCGTTGCGACACAATGGGCGACATTTGGCCCCTGGACGATTCATGCCACGGCTCACCCCGCGACCGCGGTACACGGCTGCGAAAACGTACGACTGCCGCGCGACATTGACAACGTCGGATGTACCGGTCTGACTCTAGGAAAAATCTTTTAGTGCTCTGCAACCGCATGGTCTTCAGAAGACTCTTTCTGACATTTCCTCGAACACCCACACGCGCTCTTCGTACAATGTCTGAAAAGGAATTGAAGCCTGCAGCCGCAGATTCCGCCCCAGCTGCCCCCGGGCAGGCCGCACCTGCTCTGGATGCCGGGGACGGAGCTGTCAAGGTGAAGTCTGCCAAGGAGCTTGAGAAAGAAAAAAAAAAAGCTGAGAAGATGGCCAAGTTTTTGGCCAAGAAGAAGAAGCAAGAAGAAGACTCCAGCAAAAAATCGACCGAAAAGAAGCCCAAGAAAGAGAAGAAGGTCGCCGAGCCTATTCCGGAATGGCATGACCAAACCAAGCCCGGAGACAAGAAGATCTTGGCTTCCTTGGACGATGCTGCGTTCAAGGCATACAACCCAAAGAACGTCGAGAGCTCCTGGTACTCCTGGTGGGAGCTGCAAAAGTTCTTTGAGCCCAAATTGGACAACGGAAACCTCAAGTCTGCAGGTGTTTTCACCATCACTGCTCCTCCACCAAACGTGACCGGCGCCTTGCACATTGGACATGCGTTGACTTTTGCCATTCAAGATTCTTTGATCCGTTACAACAGAATGAAGGGCAAAACTACCTTGTACTTGCCAGGTTTCGATCACGCTGGTATATCTACTCAGTCTGTTGTCGAAAAGCAGGTTTGGAAAACCGAGCAAAAGACCAGACATGACTACGGTCGTGAGAAATTTGTGGAAAAGGTTTGGGAATGGAAGGAGGACTACCATGCTAGAATTAAGAACCAAGTCAAGAGACTAGGTGCTTCTTTCGACTGGTCCAGAGAAGCTTTTACCTTGAACCCTGATTTGTCGAACGCTGTCACTGAGGCTTTCTGCAGATTGCATGAAGACGGCACAATCTACCGTGCCTCTAGATTGATCAACTGGTCTACCAAGTTGAATACGGCAATCTCTAATTTGGAAGTTGACAACAAGGACATCCCAGGCAAGACGTTGTTGTCTGTTCCTGGTTATGATGACAAGATCGAGTTTGGTGTCTTGACGTCTTACTCTTACAAAGTTGACGGATCTGAAGAAAAAATCACTGTTGCCACCACCAGACCCGAGACCTTATTCGGTGACACCGGTGTTGCTGTCCACCCTGAGGATCCTAGATACAAGCACTTACATGGAAAATTTGTGCAACATCCATTTTTGGACCGCAAGATTCCTATCGTCACTGACTCTGAGGCAGTTGATATGACCTTTGGAACTGGTGCTGTCAAAATCACTCCTGCCCATGATCAAAACGATTACAACACAGGTAAGAGACATAATTTGGAGTTCATTAATATTTTGACTGACGATGGTCTTTTGAATGAGAATTGTGGCCCCGAATGGGAAGGTGTGAAGAGATTCGATGCTAGATCAAAGGTGATTGCCAAGTTGAAGGAATTGGATTTGTATGTTGATCAGAAGGACAACGAAATGACCATTCCATTGTGCTCCAGATCTGGTGACGTTATTGAGCCTTTGTTGAAGCCTCAATGGTGGGTCAGACAGGATGAGATGGCCAAGGAGGCTATCAAGGTTGTCAAGAATGGTGACATCACCATTTCACCCAAAACTTCCGAGAAGGAGTACTTCCATTGGATGGAGAACATTCAAGATTGGTGTATTTCAAGACAGTTGTGGTGGGGTCACAGAGTCCCTGTCTACTTCGTTGTTCTTGATGGTGAAGAGAATGATCGCTTGGACAACAACTACTGGATTGCAGGAAGAAGCTACGACGAGGCATTGGAGAAGGCTAAGGCTAGATTCCCAGATTCCAAATTTTCTTTGGAACAAGATGAAGATGTCTTAGACACATGGTTTTCCTCCGGCTTGTGGGCTATCTCTACTTTGGGATGGCCCAACAAGACTGAGGACTTGAGACTCTTTGCTCCAGTTTCTATGTTGGAGACTGGTTGGGATATCTTGTTCTTCTGGGTGTCTCGTATGATTCTTTTGACCGTCAAATTGACTGGCCAAGTTCCTTTCAAGGAGGTCTTCTGTCATTCTTTGGTCAGAGATGCACAAGGTAGAAAGATGTCCAAATCATTAGGAAATGTGATTGATCCCTTGGATGTTATTTCGGGTATCTCTTTGCAAGAATTATACGAAAAGTTGAAGATTGGTAACTTGGATGCTAAGGAGATCGAGAAGGCTGCAGCCGGCCAAAAGCAATCCTACCCAGAGGGAATTCCAGAGTGTGGTACTGATGCCTTGAGATTTGCTTTGTGTGCCTACACGACTGGTGGCAGAGATATCAACTTGGACATTTTGAGAGTGGAAGGTTACAGAAAGTTCTGTAACAAGATTTACCAAGCCACGAAGTTCGTGTTGGGAAGATTGGGCAATGACTATGTTCCCCCAGCATCGGCAGCTAAGTCTGGTCATGAGAGTTTGGTGGAGAAGTGGATTTTGCACAAATTGACGCAAGCATCGAAGGAGGTCAACGAGCACTTGGATAACCGTGAGTTCTCAGAGGCCACTTCAGCAGTCTACAACTTCTGGTACGACTTGTGTGACGTTTACATCGAGAACTCCAAGACATTGATTCAAGAAGGTACTGCCGAACAGAAAAAGTCGGCGCAAGACACTTTGTACACGTGTATTGACGCCGCCTTGAGAATGATCCATCCCTTCATGCCATTTGTGACTGAGGAAATGTGGCAAAGATTGCCACGCCGTGCCGGCGATGAAGCAGCATCAATCACCGTGGCTTCATACCCTGTTTATGAGAAGTCGTTTGACGATGAAAAGTCATTGCAGGCATACGAGTTGGTTTTGAACATCACCAAAGGTGCCAGATCATTATTGTCGCAATACAATATCTTGAAGCAAGGACAAGTCTTCGTGGAGACCAGTGACAGTGAAGTGCGGGAGATTTGCAAGGGACAGAAAGATTCGATAGTCTCTTTGATCAAGGGGGTTGAGCATATCGATGTGCTCGAAGAAGGGCAGTCAGTGCCAAGCGGATGCGCCTTGAACGGAGTTAGCGCCACTACCAACGTGCACGTGATGGTGAAGGGCAAGATCGACATTGATTCCGAGATCAGCAAGGTGAACAAGAAGTTGAGTAACGTGAGGGAATTGGAGAACAAGTTGAAGGACTCGATGGGCAAGTTCACCGACAAGACGAAGGTGGAGGCCAAGGAAGCCGCCTACAAGAGAGCAGAGAATTTTAAAGCTGAGATTGAAGGCTACGAGCAGACCATCAGCATTTTGGAGAAGTTGAAGCTTTGAGCATGCCGTAAATAGAAAGAACCGAGAATACGTTTGTTTGAGAATGTGGAGGCGACGAGGGCCGGCACGGGAAGATCTGCAACAGTGGCCCGCAGGCCCAAACAAAGACGCATGCGCATGAGGCAAATTGCGGCAGAGAAGGCCGCCAGAGCCAACTGACGTCAGGCGCAGGCGCAGACGGCGTGCATGTAGCGTTGTCGAAAACCGGGTGCAGTGAAGACATTGGTGGGAAGCGCGAGGACCCGCATGTGTGCCGCGGACGACTGGTCATTGTGCAGGAGTGCGCGAGGGACGACATAGGAACCGGGGCCACGTCGGCAAAAGCAAAAGTATAAATACGGGAAGCAGCGGCCCCCAACGGCGGCTTTTTTCGCTACACACACAAAATGGATTTCAACGGATTATTGAAGAAAGGACAAGAAGCTCTCGCCGGTAAGGACGGAAAGGTCGACTACAAGGACCTTGGTGAGGACGCTCAAGACGCCTACAAGACCTACAACAAGACCGAGGGATCCTTCCAGGACAAGGCCAGCGCCGTGTACTCTGGTTACCAAAAGGACCACGCCAACGACAAGAAGGATGAGAAGTCCGAGGAGAAGAAGTAAGTGCTAATACACGAAATCAATTGCAAAAGGGAGTGTAGAAGGGAGCCATGACAGGGGGGAATGCGGTGGTGCGGAAGTTTGGCGGGACGAGCCCGAGGCTTATCAGGAAGACGCGGCCTGCATGTCGGGGTCTGTGAGGGCCGCGCGTGGCACAGTGTCGTGCGCGGCGGTGCCCATAGCAGCCATGCATCAACGGCAACACTGGCGTGGCATGTGTGGCGGCTGTATGGCGAGGGCAGGGGATTCAGTTCCATAGCCTCCCAAGGATTTTCGGAACCAAGCCTCCTTGAGGGATTTTCTGTGCCAATTATTGTGCAGTCTGCCCAGCATGTGGAATATACGGGGTTATGGAGTGTTGCATCCACCACGGTTCCAGGAAGTGCCAAGAGACAAAGGATGCGTTTTCTTTCTCTCGTCTTTTCAGATTCTCTCTCGTCTTTTAAGATTCTCTCGTCTTTTCAGATTCTCTTTCAGGTTCTCTTTCAATTTTCTAGTCTTGCGGGCTGTCTGTTTGCTTGAAATGTGTCCCTATTCTTAGAAAACTATCCTAGTCTTCGATGGTGACCTGCGTAACTCTATCGTGTTTAACAAACCGCAGAGAGAACTGCTCTATTGAATGACAACACTTAGTGTTTCGTGCTGGACCAGTGCCATGATGATCATGTGCTGGTCACGTGACTGCATCGAGACCGTCCGGAGAATGCCTTGGAATACCGAATAGATGAAGGAGTTCCCAGGGAAAGACCAACTAAAGCACTAGGAGAAGATCTGTCATTTTAGAGGACATCAAGATCTCAAGACGCCACAACAAAATTCAAGAACATCACAGTAATCCCTTTCGAAGGCTATCTTTTGAAGACTACCTTATTAAGACTACCTTATTAAGACCACCTTCTTAAGACTACCATTCTAAGGCTACCCTTCTAATGCCACCTTCTAAGGCTAGCTTTCTAGACACTTCCTTTTTAACCCACTATAAAGACTGCATTCTAAAAAACTACTGGCAGTCATCAAGCGACGAACATCCTGTATACGGCGCTTGGAGTTCTTCGGCGTCCAAAACGAATATCAAAAGCATGTTTGTATTAAAGACGTTTTTCATCTTTTTAATCACCCAAATTGGCATTTCCGATGCAGATTCTATTTAAATATCTTTTTCCATATTTAAGAAGTCTCTATTGCCTTCTCTCTCTCTTTCTCTTTTATTACTATTCATCCTCTTATTATTGTATGTATTAAGCACCTTTATTCTCTTGTATTATCGAGGTATAGTCTATTGTTACCATATGGTTTAAGCCATCTGTACATACTTTTCAATTTATTCTACTGTTATTAGAATGTTTACACCCATACATTTCTGGTCCACATAGCCATTTCCCTTGCTGTAGTTACCGTTTCTGTCAAGTATCAAAAGCGAAATAGTGTCTCACTCAAAGCAAGAAAAACAGATCGTGATTATATTTCCTTTAAGGACTGCTCCAGCCTCTGCTGTCTTTTAGCGACCCTTAATGCCAAAAATCTGCTTAAATCTGAAGAACCCATTTAGAAAACAGAATTACAGCGTACCTTATAATATGACATACTATATGATTTCATATTATCACTAATACTAACTGCCGGTGGGTATGAAACGTCACATGATACAAACAGACGATTCCAGCTCCGAAAACAGAATGAGTATTCCTCCCTAAACAACTCAAATGACAGTATTTGAACTAAGATTGGAAAAGCTGCCATTTTGCAGCCGCGGCCGCGTGCCTTGTATGCAGTACGCGGCATATAGCAGTTCTCCACCGATTTCAAAAGCACACCTCTAGAGCTTTTAGCATCTGAGTAAACAATCAGCGGATTCACCCATAAATACCAGAAAACGGGCCGCTCTACTGGTGTTTTCGCAAATGTGCTTCTCTCAATGTCTTATATCCAGCTCAGGTCTCCACTTTTAGTCTCTGCACTTCGAAGCTATTTCTGTAGTGAGACCGCGTTTTTTTTCAAAAGTTGGCCATCGTTCAACACCACCTAAGCCGTTTGCTCAGTAAGGCATTAAATCACCAAAAGAAGAAAACATCGAAATCACCAAAACAAGAAAACATCAAAATCATCAAAATAAAAAACATCAAAAGCACCAAGCTTCAAGGCCAAGAAAAGACCAGCTGCTTCCGCTCACGTACCTAAAACCAGTGCATTTCAGCCCGCTGACTCTTCTGTTTGCCAGCCACAGCCGGTCACGTGCCTCGCCTCGCGCCTCGCGCCTCGCGTTCCTATAAGCTCTCATCTTCTCAACTACACCCTTGACCCCACCGTCCTTTTCCCACCTGCCCTTTTCGCCTTCTTCTTTGGACGCCCTCCCATGGTGGCACCTGCACACACACCCATACCCGACGATGATGACCCGGCCGCCATCTTGGCCGCCATCGACACTTCGCTTTCCCTTCACTATCTCACTAGCACTAACGATCCTCGAGTGTCCGAGATCTGCACCAACGCCAGCCGCCTTGCCAAAAAAAAGATCGACCTTGCCCTGCTAGAGGCGGTCATGTCAATCGATCCGTCACTTTACGCCGTCTCCTACTGTGCCAGGCGCGACGACTACTTCCTAGCGCCGCCTTGCGGATTCACCCCTAACTCCTTCAACGGGCTTCTAGAAAAACGCAAGGGGGAGTTTCGGAACCGCCGGCCGCAGCAGCACCAGCTGCAGTTCTCGCTCAAGGCAGCAGCCCGGCAAAACAGCTCGCCAAGTCGCGTGGGCAAGCCAAAACCCCGGGACCCGGCATCGGCGTCGGGGCTGCCGAGGAAGGCGCTTCTAAACACATTCAAAACGTTTGCCCTCAAGCCTACGGCGCTGCCCGGAACCGGCGGCATGTCGCTTCTCGAGCGTATCCGGCTCAAGGAGCAGCAAAAGAAAGAGGCCGCGGCCCAGAATCCCCCGGAGGCGGCTTATGCTGCGTACATACACGGCAAGTTGCCGCTGATCTACGACATTCTCTACGAGTTGGCTGGCACCGTCAACAACTCGCGCTCCGCCGCTGGCCCGGCCTTCAAAACATACCCTTTTCCGAAACTAGTGTCCATTATCAAGGACTCATTATCTTTCTCTATCAGCGATACAGAGGTCGGCGACGCCCTATATACAATCTCTAAGACCCTTCTGGGCAAAATAGAAATCTTGAAGGTGGGTGGCATCAAAGCTCTTAAGATCTTTCCCTTGGACAGACGGGCTGATCTATCCCAGCTCAGTAATTAGCTCCTCACTCGCCGCCATTCGTACGTCCTCAAGCACCGCACCATCTCGTCTCCTATCTTTCTGCAATGTCCGCAGCTGCAGAGTTCATGAAAAAGTGTTTCAAGACAATCTCAATCAACCACGTGGCGCCCAAGTCAATGATAATGCAACTCGTCAACTTGGTCTTGAAAACGTAGTCCATCGGCACAAACTGCATCGTCTCGTTGAGCTCGGGCATAAACTCCGTCGATCCTGCCAATGCCAATCCGGCCACTCCAAGAAGTCCGTAGTACATACCCTTATTGTCCTTGATTCCTTCCTTGAATGGCAATCCGATGTAGTTGACTGCGAACGTCGAGACTTGTTGCGCCAATTGGAGTAAGAACATACCCGTGTTCAACAAAGATGGGGTAAACTTCTTCTCCAAGTCAACCTGCGCAGTTCTTGGTTCCAATAAATAAATCTCCCGCGTAATGTAAATCAACGTGGTGATGTGGACTGCAAATTGTCCCAAAATTGATCCCATAATGTACATGTTAAAGATGCCGTCTTGAGGTCTCTCTTTGCTCAACTTGTTGAGTGGTTTTCCGCGAGAAATGGAGAAGAAACAAACAGACAACAAAATTCCCGACACTGTCGATTGTCCATCTCCGAACTTGATACCGGCTAAGTACAATACTGACAAGGAGTAAGCAGAAATCAAACAGTTCAATGCCAAGATTTTGTACATTTGAATCGTCGAAACCAATGCACAACGTCCTTGTCTGACAATATTAGTGACTGCAGAAACATTGGACAACTTGGATGTAAATGGTGCTGCAACGGACGCGTCTCCCAACTTCAAGGTTGGCACCTCGTCTTCGCCTTCAGCGTCGTTTAAAGAGCTCAAGAAGCCATCCGCGATGCTAGAGGCATTGACCTTACCGGTATCGTCTTTCACAAATTCAATTGGAAGAGTTTGCTTCTGATTTGCAAGCTCAACCGTCTTTTGAAGCTCGGGTGTGATCTCAACGCCTCTCTTTTCCATTGCTGTCAAATAGTGAGGGTTGTATGGTCCTGGAGGATATGCGTGTGCAATGAGAGCAGGAACAGGAGGAGGCGGTCTCAGCCAGTTGGCCATGAGCTGCGCTTGCTTGTGGTAAACGGTTTTCATGGTCTCAATCTTTCTGTTTTCAGCAATCTTCTTCATGCCTTCTTCCGTACCATTCAACAAGGCCACACCAATGTGGGCTTGCTTCAAAGCACCAACATCATTGGTACCGTCTCCGCACATAAGAGTGTTGTATCCCATGTCTTTGAGAGAAGTCAATATGAATTCCTTCTGAGCAGGAGAGACTCTAGCGTAAACCCATGCGTGCTTCAACAAATCCAATATCTGAGGGTGTTCAGTCAAGTTACTCAAAGCGTAGCCCGTGACGCAAATGTCGTACTTCTTGAACAACTCGAAGTCAAACGAGTCTTGTGTTCTGTAAGGAATGACGGTTGTCTCATGAACATTTCTCCAAACCAAGTTATGTTCCTCGCTCACATCGTGGTGGTCCTCAGGTGCGTCCAAAATCAAAACCTCTTTCGTGGTTATCTCCACTTCTCCAGCAACATGACACGCTGTCAATGGATTATCACCTGTGATCATAACACAGCGATGCGATGACTCATTCAACATTCTGACGGTTTCCACAGCATCACCCTTGAGTGGGCAGTGGAAAACAATAAAACCTGCGAAATTCAATTTACTCTCAACATCAGATCTATCGATCTTGGTAACATTCACGCCGGTGTCCAAGTACTTGTATGCCAATGCCAAAACTCTGGAACCTGCTCTGGTATAAGACTTGAAACATTCCTCGTAGTTTTCAGGAGCATCAACCAACATTTTCTTGATGGTCTCGGGCGCACCCTTGACGGCAACAAAATTTTTGTTTGGAAGTGTGTTGATGGAAGTAATGGCAGAGGACCTCTTCAAACTCGAAGAAAATTGGAAACGACGCAACACTTTAATCTTCTCGGTCTTCGATCCATTAGGTCTTTCAACAGTGTCTTTGAAACCGACAGTCCATTTAGCAGCCTTCAAAGTAGCTTGTTCCATAGGGTCACCGACAATTTCTCCGTCATCCAACTTCACCAAAGCATGCGCAGATCCCAAGACGTAAGAAGTGGTCAATGGTGCCTCTTCGCATTGATGGAGATGGTTGAGGTCTTCTCCCTTTAACCCCGCCAAACCTTCGAAAACAAGGTCTTCCGCAGTTAAAGTTCCGGTCTTGTCAAAACAGCATACATCGATTCTTCCAGCCAAAGGAATCCGGAATGGCTCAGTGCAGTAGATGAAATACTTCTGCAAAGCTCCCAAAGACGAGTTCACAGCCAACGTAAGCTCCATGGGTAATTCGGGTGGCACAACGGAAGTAATAACGATAACACAGTCCAAAATCAATTTGGACTGGATTCTACCCATTTTCGTACCCTCGACCCACACATACCATGATGCTGCAATAGCAAAGATCAATAAAAACAAAATAAAGAAGAACGCTTCTTGGTTGCCAACAGAAACTCTCTCACTGGAGAAAATCATCATTCTGACCAAGGAACCTTGAGCAGTTTCGAAACCAGTCTTGCAGACATAAGCTAGAGCGCCGTTGTCTGGGGCTGTTGGTACAATAGGGTTCGTGGGAGCAGTGACTTGCAAGGCCATGGTACCACCGTGCAACAAAGCATTTTTATCCAAGCCTTCTGGTTGCAAGAATTCGTTTCCAGGTCTTAACTTTATAGACTCCTTCAATAACGGAGTAGATTCACCAGACAACATTGCCTCGTTCATGATAGCAGTGCCGTCAAGAAGCAACAAGTCACAGGGAATTGCACTTTCATCGCTGGTTCTGGTAACAGAGACTAGGTCACCAGGGAGTAATTGATCAGTTTGCATGAGAGACCAGGTGTTATCTCTGTACACATAAATTTCAAAAGGCTTGATACCCATACTCTGAAATTCGGTCATGGTAGTCTTTCTTTGGAAGACAGTTGTCATTTCAAATGAGACCATCATAAAAGCCGAGAAGAGAGAGTAGTACCACTGCTCATCCAAGAACCACAAAGCAACACAGAAAAGCTGAAACACAAAAAAAGGGGCCACAGCATGCTCTTTAAACAACTCGAGGAAAGTGGGGACAGGGATATCGAACTTGTTCAAACCGTAGTTCCGCACCATCTTGTCCAAGTTTCCCGACAACCCCTTGTGAGTTTGGAAGTAAGACAACTGAGGCAACTCGTCCACCTTGAACTCAGGAGGCGAGAACATACCAGTCGACTTGTGAAGCAAGTGGCGTCTTTTTTGGTACAGAAAAGAAATTTGCTTCTCGCCGTCAGGAAAAACCTCACGCTGGATAAGGCAGATCTCGCCCACGCCGGAATTGGGAGCCGGGGTGATTTTGACGTGGGAGGCTTGTTCGATCAGCGAAACCGACACATAGTCCATTTTGGCCATGATGTCAAGATTCCATTGCGGAATAAGCATCACCAACAAGTGGAGAGAAACAAGCGCAATGATGTACACAGACGTCCATTCCGAGCCGTTGATGTACTTCTCGTAGTGGTTAAAGTACACATTCAAAAACACGGAGTAGATGATGACAAAGGGCCAGGCGTACAAGCGCGAAGCTATCGGCTTAGGCACCAATAGCTGGGCAGCTTCGATTGCAGGGTTGTGTACAATCTTTGACATACCAAGGAAGCAATAAGGAAGGAAGGGCCCAGGCTTAGTGAGCTGAAAAGACGTGGCGGTGGTGGACGGAGGTGAGAGCACACCGTGGCGAGCGCGCGCGCCCGGGGCTTTGCCACCCTTGAGTCACGTGCCACGGGCTATCTCCGGGGGATCCTCTTTAGACGACTTCCAGAGGCGTTTGAAGTCTGGCGGGGAGCGGGGTTCCGGTTAGGGCGGATGTGGCCAGAGGGTGCAGGGGGGTGATTTGTGGTCTGGCCAGCCGACTTCAAATGCGCATTATTTTCTGCAACCCTGGCTGCAAAATTATACCTGCGGTGACTGCGAAGCTGTATGCTCTCGAGGTCACAGAACAGAAAAGACGTCTTGGAACGTAATTCAAGTAACACTGAGCTCTTGTTCGAAAGTTGATTCCACGTTCCAAAACCCGATCTTCCTCAAGTCACAAGCCTGTCCAAGTACTCATCGACCCGTACTAGCTCAAGCCAAGAGACTCTGGAACACCTTAACTGATTGTCACTTTGATCAGCCAGTTTCACTGAAAGTAGCGTTTTGACGGAGTCTTCAAAGATTGCGTCAAAATTTTGCTGTCAACGAAGCCCCGGGAAGTCCCTCTTGATAGTTTGAGCAGAGACCAAACCACTTTTCTATTTCAGAGAGCCATTTTGCTTCAATCAAAGCAGCACGCATGGGATTTGATTTTCCTAAAGCAGCAAGGATGGAAGATTCGCCAATAATTGGAGTGGGCGACCACGAAGATTTAGTAAAAACTGTGACCCTTGGGTCCTCATCTCTGGAACCGTCGTCAACAATCATTTTAAGCGGCAACCCTTTTGCTGGGTTCGAAGAGTCTTTTACTGACGATGAGTCAATTCACTACTCGTTCGTAAACCTTGTCAAATCCGAACGGCCCAAAGCCAAGTACTACATCCGGTTCAAGGAGCAGTTTGTTCGGATTTTCAGAAGGATCATTCGGTTTGCAAGCTTCCACAAACGCCGCAAACATAGGGGTAGGCAAAAAGTGGCCCATTGGTCGCAGACTTTGCAAAAAAGAGACAGCAGGTGCTTCAAACAGAGTCAAGTCTCAAGCAATCGGAGAGACAGCAAACGCGGTCCGGCGATGGTTTCTAAAAGCATGGCCAGGGTGTCTCATGGATACCTTGTGTGCAGTGAGACGGTAGGCACCTGGCACAAGATTCGGGACTTATGCTTGGGGCTTCCTAGGGAACAGGGCGGGTCGAACTTTTGTGGAGGCACCCGGGTTTCATTTTTGGCCACTGTGGACGACGAAGCATCTTTAAGCCATAGCATTAGCTCGACCCGGCGGCTCGAGAACCCCCTCTATTCCAATGTGCGTGGCTTGTACCATCTGTCAGAAACCCTTATTGAAAATTTGAGCATGAGTGCCGAAACTCATGCCCATGCTTTGAAAGTACCAGGGCTGTTGTCGCTTCAGGAGAAAAGGGAGAAGTAAAAGCAGGTCCGGTCTTTCATAAAGTATTAATTGCCGAGAGTCTATCAAACTTGATGATTTCAAAGGCCTCCGGCTAAGATAACAAATCACCAGGTCTCAAAGCCCGCTCATACTCGAAGAGCAGGACGTACGATTATGCCTTCGGTATACCCTCACATTTGTAAAAAAAAAAACCAAGTTTTAGAACGAATCTAAACAAAGGAATGGTAAAGTTGTTCTGTAAAGTAGGAAAAACATTATTCAAAGAGTACATGCCCGGAATGTGGGAATTAGAACCATCCTATTCTAAGTGAAAAAACATACTCTTTGAAAAAGTAAGAAGGCACTTTAATTGAGGAAGTAAGAAACCTTCAATTATAAGGGGTAAGAAACATATTCGAACAAGTAAGAAACGTACCCTTGCTAAAAAAGTTCGCCATTTGGAGAAGCACTAACATATCCTATTCGGACAACTAGGAAACATACCCTAAGTCAAAACATTCTTTTCCAAAAATATTAATATACCCTGTTTTAAAACATACCCTATTGCAAAAAGTATCAATGTACCCTATTTGATCACATATTCCATTTGACAACGTAAGAAACTTGCCCTATTCGAAGACGTCAAAAACCTTTCCTATTCGAAGTAGTCAGAAACATACCATTCCAGAGAACATACCCTATCCAAAAATTAATACACCGGCTAGCGAAAAACTCTAGTCATGCCATTAAAAAAAGCAGCAGCTACAATATTAAGAAATGACGGCTAGTAATTAATTGAATGACGGTCGAGTTCATTTAAAGAAGAGGTGGCAGTTGCACTCGCTAGTACTCAGGGGCCTTAGGGCTGCATGTATCAGATATGTTTCAGAAAGATGCAGTGGCGGATGGACTGTAGCTAAGGTATCCCCGACAGGGGCCTGCAGCAGATAACCACAAAATCAAAAACATATAAAGTGGCTGTAAATCCCCGAATAATTAGGACAAAGTGGCTGCACACAAGCGCACTCCTGGCTTTCGCATTCTGCACCTTCTACCCCAGATAGCGACGCGGGTGCCCTCTGCAGGCCTCTGAGGTGACCACATCGGCCCCACAAGAACACCCCAGCCTTTTCCCATTGCAATGGAAGCGAGTCCCTCATTCATTGACACATTCGTGCAAACCAACCCCTGGCTCAACGATTTCCCGGACTTCCAGAGTCACTTGAAACGCATCTTGCAGCCGGAGAATGGGGTGTACCTTGAGACTGTGGAAACAATCCAGGGTTTACACCTCAAGCCGTTTCGGCAAGCGCCGGATGGCGGGAGCCCCGCCAACAGTCCCGATGTCGAGTCACAAAAAGATGCCTCGGAAAGCATTCTGAAGTCGGTCGAGGGGGTCAATTCAGCTCCTGACCAGCAAGCAGCCACGCAACTTCTGAATGCGGACCCTGCGGCCAATATAGCAAACAGGCGACTCTCTGTTGCTTTGATCCTGCCCCTGCCGCGTCGAGGCTCCTTGAGCAAGCCGTCCGAGGCTTCCGTCTCTGACGTCAATATAGTGAATCGCGTGACCAATATGGATGGGATTTACCAGCCCATCAAGCCTCGCGGTAGATCTTTCAAGGAGAAGTTGAAACTCTCCTCCTTCCAGCCACGGGCCAAGATCTCAGCTGCCCGGGTTCCTGTCCACCGCGTCAACACAGCGCCAAACTTGCTTGGTAACAGCGTAACGCGGGCCAACGGCACCTTGTCGCTTGATACCCTGAGACCTTTGATACCAAGTGAGCTACAAAAGAAACGAAAGTCTTTGGTAGGCCAGAACCTACCTTTGTACATCGAGAAACAGCTTGGCGCTTTGCCTGAGAATACTGGCCAGTCTGTGGATTCGCCGGAAGCACCGAGGATAGAGAGCGAAGGAATACGCTTTCGTAAGGACGCTGATGAAGACCTGCTGGACAGTTTCAGACGCACGAATCCTTTGAAGTTAGGCAGTACGAAAGATGCTTACAACCACCTTGAAAGGCCAAGTCAAGCACAGGACAAGCAACAGGTTGATGGGGACGCAACAGTAGGAGCTGTTAAAAGCAAGAAAGACCCACGAATCAAGCACTTACTTTCCAATTCAGCGTCTTTTCATTGGACAGGCGATACGGACTTTCCGGTTGCAGCACATGAGCTGCAAAACCCAGAATCACCATTGTCAGAGGTGGAAAAAGAGTACATACTGCCAAACCTGTTCACCAGGTCTGTAGGCATTTTGGATGTTGATTATCTAGGCTCTGATTCTGTTAGCTTCGAGGGGAGCAACGCTGATGAGGATATAAGCGACAGAAGTATAAAGACGTTTGAAGCCGATGAACTTCTTTTGTCTTCGAATATACAAGCATAAATTTGCCAGAGGTCATACAAACCCCGAGATCTCAAAGAAAGCTGGAATGGGGTTTCATGAACACTCTCAAACTATTGACAACAAATGGATTGAACCCAATAGTTGCAATTGGGTGGCTGGCATAATTGCAATTGGGTGGCTGACATCAGGACAAATAAAACTCATCGATCTCTGATTGAACTATATGATCAGTTTATTGAAATATTATGATTAATTTACTGAATCACTATGATCGATCTATTGAGTTAATATGATCAGCTTACTTAATTAGTATGCTCAATTCACTAGTTACTATGATCAAATCAATCTCTTGAGTTAATATGATCAGCTTACTTAATTAGTATGCTCAATCTATTGAGTTAATATGATCATGGTTTCATCAAAATATATGATGACCAATTCAGGGAATTATGATGGCCAGTGTGAAGATTCTTGGACAGCCGAATTAGGCCAATAAGCGGCACCAGGACTTCTATGCTCAAAGTTTGTTTGAAACTATGTTGGTGGCGGATATGGCATACTCATAAATTGCCATTGAAACGGCGCTGGTCGGGGCGGTTTTCAAAAGACCAATTAAGAAGCCCCGATAAAAGCTTGCTGGCCCATAAAGCCGCAACTGACTGAAAAATAGACGGATGGCGTGGTTGTCCCGAGATACCTGCATTCGTTTTCGAAGCGTGTCCAAGGGAAATGTTAAAGCCTTTGCAGTGACGCCAGCCACAAGTCCACTCATGGCCTCCACCCCCCAAAGCTGAGACAGAACACGAGACTCGAGGTCAGCAAGTGAAAGACGAGCCAAAGAGTACGACCAGAAAAATAGGCCCAGACTGGCAAACATGGATATCAAAGTGGGCCTGATGCCAATGAAGAATCCCCGAGCACCGCTCTCCTGAAACACCTGGCGGCACGTGCCGGTCATGGACAACAAGTCGGGCTTGCTGTTGGCAGCTAGCCTGGTTCTGAGCAAGTCGAAAGGATACGTGATGACCGTACTGACCACACCCGTGCCGCAGCCCACGGCAAACGAATGGGACGGCTTGCTGAGCGAAAAGCCCAAGGTGTCTTGCAACTGCGAGAAGCGCTCGTTCAAAACAGTGTATGTGGTGAACTGGGTGGCCCCGTACAAGATATAGAGGAGCTCTGCAGGCACGTTTCCTTTCCACAAGGCTCGAACGCCCTCGTTCTTGACAAGATCCCGCACAATCTGGCCACCACTCTTGCGGCTTTCATTCAACGCCAGGAGCTGGAACCGGATTTTGATGGTGTCTAGTGGTGCAGCAACGGCCCTGGATGGTTAGTACCAAAGCTGGAAGAACTGGCTGGGCCTGGATTTCCACATACCTGGCAATTGCGCCGGAAAGCGAGCCGGCCACGAGCGACTGCACCGGCGATATATGCGATCCCTTTTCAAGATGATCCTCCCGCTCAGTGGGCTTGCTCATGGCTTCTTAAGGCTAGGTCCGCTGCATGGGTGCCGAAGCGAGCAGACGAGCGTGATGTGCGCCTGCACACCGCATGCTTTGCGTCGTGAGTTGTTTCTACCCGGCCCATGGTCTTGCGCCGCCGCCCACTTGTTGTCGCCTGGTGCCTGCACCCCCTTCTGGCTTGGTGACAAGCAGAGCGAGTCGGGCGTCTCTGAAAAACGGCGTCCGGTGCCGATAGTGTGGTTCCCGGGCTGCGCTGTGTGCAGGACGCCGATGCCTTGGCCGCACCCAAATCTGGGGCTGTACTCCACCCAAAACGAATGGCCGGAATGCCATGCCCCGGATCACCCGCTTGGAAAGCCGCTGTGTTCGGAAATTCACGGCGCTGTCCGCGCTAGACTCGGTGCATGCGGTCATCCGAGGCCTTCTTGACAATGGCGCCGAATCCGGCGCCAGTTGCGTGTCCATTACCGTTGATCTCCGCTCTTTGAGCGTGTGTGTTGCTGATGATGGCACGGGAATGTCTGGGCGGCAGCTTGAGCAAGAGGTTCCTTTCAGCCGAGCTGTGGCATATCAAGTGCTGCTGGGCGACACAAACTTGGAGGGCACTGTGATGGGTGATTCCCAAAGTCAGCAAGAAGCAGGCAAGGAAAATGCAGCCAAGAGTGACGAATCACAAAGTCAGCTAAATACAGCCAAGAGTGATGACTCCCAAAGTCAGCAAAATGCAGCCAAGAGTGATGATTCCCAAAGTCAGCAAAGTCAGCCAAAAACAGCCAAGAGTGATGACTCCCAAAGTCAGCTAAATACAGCCAAGAGTGATGAATCCCAAAGTCAGCAAAATACAGCCAAGAGTGATGATGCACAGAGTGAGCCCCGGGCATACAAAGGCAGCTTGTTCCGCCACCTTCCGGAAATGTGCTCTCGGTTTGCCGTGTTGTCAGCCACGAGCGCCGGCTGCTTTGTTGCGGCTGCAAACCAACAGGACCCAAACCCATTGGTTGCTATGTTATTGGGTCATTTCAAGGCAACCGTTCCCTCCCGCGGAACGCTAGTAATAGCCACCCGCCTCTTCTCAACTCTCCCTGTTCGGCGGAAGTATGTGAAGGCCAAGCTTACCGCAGGGCTGTTGCTCGGCTCGTTAAAAAGGACCGTGTTTGAGAGCATAATGCGGTATACACCGCTCGAAATCTCGTTGACCATCGTTGAGTTCGACCATGTCCGTGAGGCTCTCTCCACTAAAGGTACCCCGGCAATCGGCACTCTTTTCTTGCGTTTTTTTGGCAAACGCCGCCTCTACACTTTCTCGGGACACTCTCCGCAAGAGAACACTGTACTTTCGGGGGTCAGTGGCGGCTGGTGTTGCTCTGCTCACCCCGTGCATTTTCTATTCATCGACTGCGTGCCAGTGGCAATGTCTACCAAACAAGCAGCCCAGATACTGAGGCTATTCAAAAAGGCCATGGCATCGCAGGGTGTGGCCCGTGGCGCTGATTATCTCCCTGGCGACAGAGTGTCCTCTTTTGTGTGTGTCTCTGTTCGTCAGCTCCATGGCACAACGGCCCCGCCTCCTCTCGCAGAAATATGGGCGTCTTTGCTTCGATTGGTCACAACAGCGCTTGGGATTTCCCCGTGTGAACCTTTATCATCTAGAAATTCCACGTGTGGTGAACTTCTAGCATCTGGAAACTCCCGGAGTGATGAACTTCTAGCATCTGGCAACTCCCCGAGTGATGAACTTATAGCATCTGGAAACTCCCTGTGTGGTGAACTTTTAGCATCTGGGGTTTCTGCGCCGAACCTGCAATGTGGGAACTTGTCAGAAAGCGCCAGTCCTCATTCTTCCATATCACAAGACGACTTGACAGTATCTCGAGACGGCTTTGAACCTCAAATCCTCGAAACCTGCTCAAGAGAAAGCTTACTCGGCGTCTCTTGCAAGAACGGGCTGTGCAACCAATCAGACTTGCCTTTCCCATCAGGACCTTCCCCATTAGGGCCTTCCCCATTAGGACCTTCTCAATCAGGACCTTCTCAATCAGCACCTTCTCAATCAGGGCCTTCTCAATCAGGGCCTTCCCCATTAGGACCTTCTCAATCAGGACCTTCTCAATCAGGACCTTCTCAATCAGGACCTACTCCAGCACCAGCACCACTGACTTCGCCCTACTTCCAAAGTGGACCTCGCGTCGATATCGCCGACCTTTCCGACCCACAAATGCAGGTCTTGGCCCAGCTCAACCGCCTGTTCGTCGTCCTTCGCTCCCATGGAAACCTCTACGCTTTCGATCCCCACGCCTGTGATGAACGGGTCCGCTTCGAGTGCTTGTTGCGAGAATTCGTCGAGGAGGCGGCTGACCCGCTCCGCGATACCCGGGTCCGGCTCCCGACGCCCGTGCAGTTCCACGTGACACCCAAAGAGGCCGCCCGTCTCCACCGCCACCGCCGGTTCCTTGCCCCGCTTGGCTTCGACTACACCTTGTCCGGCCAGTCCTGCAGGGTCTCCCACCTCAACCACTACCTCCGCAGCTTGCACAACCCGGAGCAGCTCCGCCACTATTTGTTGCACGAACTCGACGAAGATCACGTGTGTGCAGCGGCGTCTCTTGCCTCAACCAATTGCGCCGCTTCCGCCATTTCCGCCAATTTTCCCTGGCATCGGCGCGTCCGAGATGTGCCCCAAATGGTGGTGAATGCCATTGCACTGCGCGCGTGCCGCCTGAGTGTGAAACTCGGCCAGCCGCTCACCTCCGCCGAAATCGCCCACCTCATCTCGTGCCTACGAAAATGCCGCCTGCCGTTTCAGTGTGCACACGGCCGTCCCACCGTGGTGCCCCTTTGCCTCCCGGAGCTTCCCGTTTTCGAAGACGACGGGGCCCTTTGATGGGCCGGGCCTGCATCGTGCGCACGCAGCGAGCCCGCCAAAAAATTGCGCTTCACCGCCGCTTGTCTTACTCTCCAATGCTTGACTCGCCGCTAAACGACCAGTTCTACACCGGCAACGAGTCTTACTTGGCTGACGTCACATCCACCCTCGACGGGCTTGCCGGCTCCTTGAAGCGCATGCCCAACAATGACGTCTACGAGGCACGTGCCCACAACTTCTTTCCGTCCGCCCAGAGCTCTGCCAAGACCGCTGCCCCTGTTGCTGTCGGCAACGACCGATCTACGCTCCAGCGCCTCTCCCACATCAACTTGAATGCTGCCAAGCCGGCGCCCGGCGACCGAGATTTGTTCGCCAGAGACGAGCAGCAACGCAGCAGCGAAGACATGTTGTTTTTCAAGTCGGCAATGTCGGACGGAAGCAACATTCTGAAGGACTTTCTTCCGCCGCCGTTGCCGCAAAAGTTCCGCAATCCGCTTGTCATCACTGAGGAACCCGAGAAGAGACCTCTTGAGGACTTGAGCGATGATGACCTCGATGACTCCCAGTGCGTGGCTCCCGGACAATGGACCAGTCCTGTGGTCTTGGAAGCCCTTCGCAGACAGGTCAGCAAAGAGCACCAGTTCAAGACCGTCTGCCTCAACGTGGGCCAGCTCTTCACCCTACATTTGGCCCACCTAGTGGCCCAGTACTGTGTGCAGGTGTACAATGTGCGGTACTTCGACGCCAACACAATGTACCGCAACACGTGGTGGACGCGATTCATGGCCAGCCACTTGGCTTTAAGCCTTAAGCTGTTCGTGTTGCGGGCCTCGGCGTATGCCATCCACATCCAGTGGTTTTTTCTCGCCATGATAGTCTGGAACCTCATGAAGCTACTAAAGCCTCAGGACCAGTGTACCGACTTGCCGCTCACAAGGGAGCAGCGGGTCCTCATCGGACTTTCGAATCCGGGCGAGTCCGACGCGCTCGGCGAAAACGACAACGGCAGCCTCGAAATGAAAAGGCGCTTGTTCACCAGCAAACAATTGCGAGCCATTGAAGTGCCCAAGTACCAGAAAGTAAGCAGCTTGTCCGCAGGCATCCGCCGCACGCCTCTGCTGGCCATTGAGAGGGAAATAGCGCTCCTGGATGTGGTGCCGCAGCGTAGATTGGTGCACCCCGAGCAACCGTTTTTCCGCCGCCAATCCTAACGAAACGCATCCTATCCAAAAGGCCATGGCGCTTCACCCAATCAACCGGGGCAATTGTCCGTGACAACTGCCGTATCCTGCGATGCTGCTGAGTACATGTCGCGCGGCGCATCTCGCTCAACGCACGCCCGCGTGTGGGGTAGAAATTTCGCATGGGCCCTTCCATGTGCCAACAAGATAGTACCCCGCCCTGCACACAATGGCGGCTCAATCCATCACATGTTCACGTCCAACAATATGTAAAGCCGACGCCGTACTCCATGGATCTGTCTGTATCCAAGACTGCGATGAACGACAACATTCAACCCGGTGCCCCGGCGCCCCAATCGCCCCCCGATTTCGAGGAGGCCATGAGAGTCGAGAGGGTTGATCATCACAAATGGCGAGGAGCACACCCGCTACGCTTGCCCATTGCGGGTGCTCGAGGCACCTACGGCGGTCATACCTTTGCCCAGATGCTCTTGGTGGCCATGGAGTCTGCTCCAGGGTTCTGCCCCCACTCTGCCCACACGCATTTCCTCATAGCAGGGAACACCAAGTTGCCATGTGATTACCACGTGGAGTACTTGCAAGATTGCGAAAACATGTGCAAGAGGCAGATCAAGGTGGTACAGAACGACCGGGTCACGTATATTGCCACCGTGTCGTTAATCAAAAAGGGATCCAGGAAACGTCAGTCCACTCCCGAGCCGGGCTTTGTTCACCACGCGCCGCTGCTAGCGCAAAAGCACCAACATCCCGAGAAGCTCCACCAGAGCTACCACACGGACTATATCAACAACGCGTATTCGGACGAGTTCTTGGACCATTCGCTATGCCCCGAGGAGAGTTCCCAAGCGCCCAGCGACCGCTGGGTCACGATTTGGAGCCGACTCTATCAACCCCACAAAAAACGGTTTCACAATCCCATGTTTAATTACGTGGGCTTGGCTGACTTGACGGATGCAGCCATCTTGACCACCTTGGCCCGTGCCCTTCACATGGACTGGAATCCCACCAAGGACAACCACTTACAAGAGTTCGACGTGGACAAGGACGCGCGCCGGCTACTTGGTGTGACGTTAAATGGGATGCACATATTCCATTATGAGGCCATGTCCCTTGACCACAACGTGTTCTTCCACATGGACGATTTTGAGGCCTTTGACATCCTCAATGACTACCTCACTCTCTCGTATCAGTACCGGACCTCAAAGAACTCCCGAACCTTGGTGCGTGGCCATTTTTTCAATCGACAGGGGGCATGTGTTGCCACCTTTGTTCAGGAGGGGTTGACTTTTATGAGGCCCGGCGTCTCTACTGCTTCTGCGGAGCGCTCCAAAATCTAGGTGGCAAGGACCGCCGCTCGCACCGTTTCAATTCACGTTCAAGACATACCGTTCTTTGCTGTGGTCTTAGATTTTCTGCTCAGGTGAGGATCCTAGGGGGTGACCTGATTTATATAGTTAGGCTATGAATCTATGAAACATCCATGATACATGTACTGCGGCTACCCTGGTACAAAGACAACCATGCAGGTGACGCGTGTTTTGATCAAATGAATATAAGTGGCGAGATTTCTTTCGTGATTCAAAGGGAATCATAAATACTAGAGCTCTTCTTGTCGTTAGGCAATGCTTTAGATCTCTTCCCGTTCAAGTGAAGTATTGAGGTTATCGTTGGCGAATCACCCCGTTGCCAAGGCCATGTTGTCGGTATACCTCTGGAATCTTGATGTTTGTCTTCGAAAGGATGGAATCTCGTTCTAAGAGAACCTCAAATTAAGGAATTCATCTCGGTCTTATCGAGAACACTAGCATCCGTCCCCTGATCCCTCCCTGCTTTGCAACTGCGCTGAACTGCGGACATGGCAGGCTGCGCATGTACGGGTGTTTGTGGATTTAGCCGAGGCAGAAGTTGCTAGACCCTGGGAGCCTCGGCTCGCGGGGCCAGCGTGCGCCATATTAAGCGTACTTAAAATCCCTATCTGTCGCAGGTGCTTATTTCAACCACCTTCCTTTTTGTCATACTTACAAGGTGGATTTTTCCAGCTGCAATTTCAATTCTATAATTCAAGTGATTCGACCCGCTGTTGTTTTTGAGCATTCTGCCGAACTTACATCGTGCAGTAAAGTACCCATTTACAGAAGATATCATGAGCTTGGACAACGCCTATAAAAATCCGAACGTGTGCAAAATGGAGGAGAAGTTGGCCTTGGTGCGCAAGTCCGACACGGAGTTCGTGGGGAAGTACCCATTGGAACCGTTTCGGGAAGATGCCCGAGGTACTTACGGTGGCGAATTTGTGGCCCAGGGCTTGAAGGCAGCCTGGGAGTCAATTGACGATGCCGAATTCCAAATCCACTCGTTACACTCGTACTTCTTGAAAGCAGGGCTGATGGACTCGGTCATGCGTTACGAAGTGACTGAAATGTCGGAGGGCCGTAATTTCTGCAGTCGGCTTGTGAAGTGCTTCCAAAACAGCCAATTGTGTTTCACCATGATTGCGTCTTTCACCCGGAATAACAACATCAAACAGCGCAAACAGGACTTTGCTGCGCTTCCGTCCGAGAAGCAGAACAATCCTAGAACCAAGGTGCCATTTGAGTTCCAGCGCAAACCACACTACACTTTCTATAAGTATAAGGACCAGCTCGAAGATATGAATGCGTTGCAGCACACACACGGCAATTTAACGCACGTGGTGTTGCCAGAGACGTTCCGGGCGTCCAAAAAGCGGCCCGAGGGAGATGCTGGAGACCGGCGGTTCGGACTCTTTTTCAAGGTTAACGACAACATCGAGAAGGCACAGAACAAGGTGGTGACGCGGATGGTGGACTTTGCATACCTTTCAGATTCGTTCTACTTGGGCACGGTGATGCGTGCGGTGTTCCCAATTCTCGACTATAAGCGGGCCGACTTCTTCCGGGTGTCATTGGACCACACGCTCTACTACCATGACACGGATTTCGATCCGACGGAGTGGATGTATTTGGACTACACATTCCAGCGGTTGAGCAACGACCGGGTATTGGTGAGCAGCTGGTACTTTACGATGGACGGGCGGTTGGTGGCCACAGCCGTCCAGGAGGCCATGTGCTTGTTCCCATTGCGGCTTATAGATGGCAACAAGAACGGGAGCTACAAGCTATAAGCACGATGCTCACGTACCAATGGGAGCTGCAAGCGAAGCATGAGGCTCTACGCGCTAATGGAAACTACAAGCGAAGTGCCAGGCTCCAATTGCCAGGGCTGACCCGGGCCCAACTTCCTACTAGAGCAATGAAATAGCAGCAGAGGATACAGATGACAGTAGGCTTAACGCGTATGGACATGCTAAAGGAGGAGGGGGGGCGGCAGTGATGGTAGACCAAGCAGCGGAGTACAAGAACAGAAGAAGGCAAATAGTCTTTGAAGCAGGATTGTCTTTGGACAGATTTAAAGCAGGATTGTCTTTGGACAGATTTGAAGCAGGATTGTCTTTGGAGAGATTTGGATCTGTCCGAGAGAAACGAAGTGGAGACCATCACGGCATGGGGTCGCACGGCCTAGATGTGCAGGCCCCAGCAGCATGCATGGATCCGGAGTGTGGGGCGGGCCGGGCCTGCACGCAGGAACAAGGGGAAGAAGAAAAAACAGGGACGATCGAAGCAGACCCACGAATTAACCACGTGGAGCGCAGGCGGCCGGCGGGGACCACAGCACGCCGGCAGGACAGGCGGTGGGGCAGAGGTGCAGCGAGGCCGAGAGCCGCGAGAGGCCGCGGGCCTGCACACAGGGGCGGCCCAAAACGGCAAGGAGCCACGGAGCCACGGCAGCAAAGGGCCCGAGGGCAAATTGGACGGAAGTCGCGGGCGGATGCAAGGGCGAGGAGAATCACAGGCGGCGGGACGGGCATGGGATCACGTGAGCCAAGAAGAAGGGGAGGGTCACGCCAAGCGAGAAGCAACACGCAGGGCCGATCACGAGGAGATAAGCCGGGGTGCGGCTAAGGGCCAGCATGTGCAAGAACGCACGGCAAAAAGCAGGCGGCGGAAGAGAGAAGGGGGAGAGGTGCAGGGGCCAGATACCAGGGCTGCGGTCGAAGCATGAGGGGGCAGGGCTCCCAACGTGAAACGGATGGACCAGAGCCGGTGCCTGCACATGGCCCTGCAGCAAGACAGCTCGTGGGTGGAAGGTGCTGAAGGTGAAGGGAAAAAGATGAAGGGAGAAGGTAAGAGGAAAGGATGATAAGCAGAGGGTAAGAGGAAAGGTGATAAGAAGAACGAACGTCATGAAAAGGAAGCATGAAAAGGAAGAATCCATGGAAGAAGGGACGATTGAGAGCGAGCATGAAGTGAATCAATAATCAACGAAGAGAGTGACGTTTAATTCAAGATCCTTCAACAGAAGAATGAGACTCTCCTTCAACAGAAGAATGAGACTCTCCTTCAACAGAAGATTGAGACTCAATTGACATAATGAGGAAGAACGACATACAAAAGAAGATTGAAGTGACATTAAAAAAATTGAAGTGACATTAAGAAGACTGAACGACATTAAGAAGACTGAAGTGACATAAAGAAGATTGAAGTGACATTAAGAAGACTGAACGAAATTAAGAAAATTGAAGTGACATCAGTGAAGGTTAGTGAAGAGGCTTTTCCTGGAGCAGATGTCAGATCCGGTGCGGAGCCGGCCAGAAAAGACCGCGGCACCCCTCCAATGCAGTGCACCCCAGCAACCAGCAACCAGGGAAGCACAGGGAAAGGAAATCGGGAAAAACGGAATTGGGCAAGCCCGGGCTGAAACACCACCATGCCGGACGCCGCCAGGCACCCCCGGACGGGCCCGCCGTGGACTGACCCGCGGCAGGCGTGCGGCGCTTGTTTCACCACATCCTCGGCTGCGGGGCCGTCGCTGGGTACCGCGGCCGGCCGCCCGCGCGCTCTCTTAAACTTGCCGCCGCGGCCGGCCCTGGAGCTGTGGCCGGCATCTCGCGGGCCACATAAAAAGCGGGCCGCCTGCTGCCCCAAACCGGGCCTCAGACCCACGCCACAGGAACCCCACGCCCCCACGCCTACGCTCCTGTGCTGCCTGTCTGCCGCTGCACCCGTGCCTCTCTACATCCGAGTCTTTCATTCGATCATTTGATCATTCCTTTGAGAACGAGTCGTCTGAGTCACCTGAGTCCTCATTCGAGTCATCTGAGTCCTCATTCGAGTCATCTGAGTTCTCATTCGAGTCATCTAACTGCTGATCTGACTGCTGATCTGACTGCTGATCTGACTGCTGATCTGACTGCTGATCTGACTGCTTACTGCTGATCTAACTGCTGATCTAACTGCTGATCTGAGCTTATCTGAGCTTCTCTGAGCTACTCTGATCTACTCTGAGCTTCTCTGAGCTACTCTGAGTCCATAGACATCATGCCAGACTTCCAGGCGCTTTTCCAGGTCGAATCCACCGGCCCCAACACCTTCCGCGGCCTCAACCCGTTGACTAAGCCGCACCCCTCGGCCAAGGGCGTGTACGGCGGCAACCTCGTGGGCCAGAGCATCTTGGTGGCCATCCGCACGCTGCCCGAGGGCTTCTTCCCCAACGCCTGCCACTCGTCCTTCCTCAAGGCCTGCACCGACACCGAGCCCATGGACTGGCAGGTCGAGTCCGTGGCCACCGGCAAGAACTTCTGCAACCGCAGCGTGCGCGGCCTCCAGAACGGCGACCTCAAGTTCGTCGCCACCGTGTCGCTCACCAAGCGCAACTCCTTGCAGAAGTCCGTCGACGCCTACGAGGCGTACGAGAAACGCGAGCGCGAGCGCGAGGAAGCGGCCCGCCTCAAGGGCGGCGACGACGACGACGACGACGATGACGACGACGGGCCCGTGCCCGAAAAGCCCTTCCACTTTGCCACGCCCTACCCCGAGTGGTTGCGCGGCGTGGACATCGACGCCTTGCCCATTGACTACAAGACGCGCTCCCGCATGCTCTACCACAAGATCCCGCCGCAGTTGGTGACTCTCGAGGGCACGGAGCACGAGGACAAGATCCCGGCCGCGGACCGCCGCTTGGCGTTCTTTGTGCGCTTGGGCAACGACGACGTGACGCTCACGCTGAAGGAGTTCCAGTACACCGGTCTTGGCGTGTTGTCGGACCTGATCTTCTCCACGCGCTTGGCCCGCGTGCTCCGCATCCCGGACCTTGACTTGAGCGCCGCCGCCCACTACATCTCCGTGTCCTTGGACCACTCCATCTACTTCCACGACGACGACTTCTCGTGCACGGACTGGTTGGCCTTTGGCTTCCGTGCCATCCGCGTGGTCAACAACCGCTTTTTGTTGGAGGGCCAGATGTACAACTCCAAGGGTCTGCACTTTGCTACCGTGGTGCAGGAGGGCTTGGTTCACTTCAACGGCATCGAGAGAGAAGCCAAGATCTAGACGTTCCCTTGTTGTCTATTCGAGCCTGTCTTGCCTCGCTTGATATTCACTGTCCTCGCGTTGTCTGTTGGGCTTGTCCGCGTTTGCCTGCTTGATATTCGCCTGCCGTGATTGATTCGCCTGTTTGTTTTCCCGGGCAACTGCCGTGGTACATGAACGCTGATTACTACATGAACACTTCACGCGCTTAGGCGGATCGTCCAGTTCTGTACTCGTCATTAAGTGCGGCAGTATCTGGTCCCGGATCGCTTTACTCACCTTCTGAAACAGATAAGATGGCAACTCTTCTGTGAGTGCCGGTAGAGTCTGTATGGACTATGATTTGGTAAAGTGACTGCAGGGTAAAGAAGACTTATCTATTGTCAAGAGATTTTGGTCAAGCGGTTTTCGTCAAGTAAATAGACTTGGTCAAGTAGATTTCAGTCAGGTAGATCTTGATTTGAGATCAGATTGCTAAATAAACATTATGCGACTTGGAATTCTGAGGAAAATGATATATATGGGTATTGAATTCGTGATTTTGGACAAATTGATGGTGAAGAAACTATGAATCATGGGTTAAAAGAAGGATAAAAGGAAAGAAGCGGTGGCCAATTGACTGAGTTGGCTAAGTAAATTTGGCATCTTTTTTCTTGGTTCGAGTAGATGTGATAATGAATTCCCACTTGTTGTCTTAGCACAAGCCCCCTCACACCATAACTAAGAAATCTCTTATTTTTAACCGTTATTCTATTAAATACGGCATTACCTTAATTTTTGGTATTTATTCTATTAGGTGATGAACATTGTATAATCATAATTCTTACTAAGTAATGAATATGGATAGATTTACTAAGTTATGGATAGATTTACTAAGTAATGAATATGGATAGATTTTTGAAACTTACCCTACTAAGTAATTATTACCCATGTTCATTACACTTTCAATCCCATAAGTACACTCCTGCAATCATCTCATGTTTGCTTCTCTAATTATGTTCATTGTTTCTCAATATTATTGTCGTGCCAGACTGTGAACATAGTAGAGTTTAATATTCGTGGGACTACTAGACTGTGAGCTAAATGAAATTTCAAGTATATGGTTCTCTTGTAAGTGGAATTTCAATTTATCGACTTCTTGACTTTCAATTTGTAGTGAACGTAGTCTTTAAGACTGTGATCGAAGTAACTTGGAGATTCATGATCCAAGTAGTTGATGATTGGCCAAGTAGTGCTACCTATGGTCTGAATATTTGCTTATGGTCCAAACAGGCTTTAAATTTATGTTTTGAGCGGACTTTCGATTTAGTTTTGAACAGACTTTCGATTTATGTTTTGAGCAGACTCGAAAGTATGATCAAAACCAACTTTAGATCGCGGTTGTCGAAATGTGAAGTTTTATGATCAAAGTAAAAATGGTCATTCGTGGTCAGACTACCAAACTATGGGCTACAATAAAAATACGAGCTTAAG
Source organism: Metschnikowia orientalis (assembly GCA_002893665.1). Taxonomy (NCBI): domain Eukaryota; kingdom Fungi; phylum Ascomycota; class Pichiomycetes; order Serinales; family Metschnikowiaceae; genus Metschnikowia; species Metschnikowia orientalis. The sequence goes on along the minus strand of NXGZ01000006.1, from coordinate 71,524 downwards.
TGAAAATATGGGCTGAATTGAAATCTGGGCTAAGTATTCAATTTACAGCCCAGACTTGTGTTTAGGTCTACTTTAAATCTGTATATATGGTTGTTGCATTGAATGGAAGAATATGAAAAGATGAAAAAAATGATGAAACCGTCGTACTTACTCGCTATTTTAGGCTGGCTGACTTTATACAAGGCAATCAAAGATACTTTGGTGGGAAGACCACATGTGCCATTAAGTAGAAATCAGGTCTTTCTTGTATATAATGAAGAACGCTTTTCGCAGCCAGAGCAACACGTACACTGAGGATTTAAGAATAGCTACGAACATCCAAGGAAAAAACCAAAACCAGTCGACAAGACTCAAAACCAAACAGACCTGAACATTCCTATATTTTCTTGTTCCTACTCTCAAAAAAGCGATTCCATGCCGGGTACTCTCAGCAAGGAAGCAGTTGGTGCGCCGTCTGGCTGAGCACGAGTGGTCGCTGACGGTCGACTCGGCTGAAACACGCACTCTGCCCTCTCCAGAGCAGGCATCACTTGCTTCTGAAACACCTCTGAAACATCCCTGAAACACCTCTGAAACATCCCTGAAACACCTCTGATACACCCCTGAAACATCCCGGAAACTCCTCAGTCCCGCACTCCACGCAGCCGCCGCCTGCACCCACACATCCTCCCTCAACACTCTCAGCCTCACGACCCTCTTCTACCTACCCCTTCTTTTCCCGCCGCCTTCCCTTCCGGCCCACATTCCGCTCTGCATGAACCGCCTCAATGAGGACACCCTCCAGCACCTCTTCCGGGCGCTTGACGCCGTCTACACCAAAAAAAACATCCTCTTGGTCACCAAAAACCTCTCCAGCCTCATCAACTACCTCACGCCATTCTCGGTTTTGAAGGCCCGCGGCAAATTCGACCAGCTCGTGTGGCTCGACGACTTGCCTGACCGCGACACCTTCAACTCCCAGATCGCCACCGCCTACGACTCGCTTATAGTGCTTGTGTGCAACGACGACGATCTAGCCCCTTTGCGCCAGCTCTGGGCGCTTCTCCACAAACTGACCAAGGTCGCGCTCATTGTCAAGGATCTCTCACGTGCCTACTACTACACCTTGTGCCGGGACCTTTTCGGCGACCGCCGGCCCGACTTGCTCCAAAAGTGCTCCGATGCCAACTTGGACTCTACCATCCGCGTGTCGCCGCAGGTGCGCCTCCTCCGCTGGGCTGCCAACCCTGTGGTGGTCGACGACTTTGTGGTTTTGGCCACGTCACGTTTTCTGGGCGCCGGCCAAGCCTCTCCGCCCCGCTTGTCCGGACTTGACCAGTACCTCACCAGTCCCCTTGAAAGTGTCTCCGAGGCGCTTGACGCGCTCATGAAGGTCTTGGCCGCCTCCGACAGCTGCAAGGATCTCTTGAAGCTCAAAAACGTGTTTGCCAAGGGCGACCACGCCAGTCTTGTGGTCAACATTCTTCTCAACGACAAGATCCCGGACTTTCTTCTGCACTCGCTTTCTGCTCCCGAACGCGACTTCTTCTTGGACAGCTTGTCTGCCAACACCGACTTGGTGGTCTTGGACCGAAACTTGGACTACTTTCCCTTGGTACTAAGCCAGATGACCTACTCCGGCTTGTTGAGCGACTTGTGCTTGTTTCAATCCCTGGGTACTTCCTCCGAGTTCAACAATAGCACCACCTTCGCCGACGACGAAGTTTACCAGACCATCAAGGACCTCAATTTCTCCGCGGTTGGCAGCAACCTCAACAAGCTCGCACGCGTGCTTAAGTCCGAGTTCGAGTCTAAGGACTCCGTGACTGACCTCCAGGAGATCCGCTCGCTCGTGTCCAACTTGGGCAACTTGAAAAAAACCCAAGAGCTGGTCCGCAAGCACACGGCCCTCAGTGAGCTGATTCTTCAATCAATCAAATCAGACCTACTGTCTCCCTACAGCCATGACTTCCGGGAACGCTGGCTCGACGCCCAAAACCACATTTTCGACTGGGACTACCGCACTCAAGTGCGTTCTTTGTTCTCTTTTCTTAACGGCAACTTTCCCGCAGAGGTCATCTTCAGCTTTGCCGTTTTGATATCTTTGCTCAATGACGGTTTTCAGCCCAAAGACTTGGACACCCTAGAGGGCCAGTTGTTGCTTCATTACGGTGTGGCTGCTGACTTGACCTTACTGAATCTCTTGAGATTGAAGATCATCAAGGTGAACGCGAAGGCGAATGACTTCTTTGGGAACTTTTCTTTCGGTGCAAAGTTCACTGAGTCAGAGACGACCACCACTACCACCAGGGCCAGCCCCGCAAATCCCATAGATGCCAAAACCGGCCCATCTCTCGAAACTACTCGCTACGAGGACTTACAGGCTCTAGGAATTTCCGCCGGCCAGGATGTCTACAAAAGCACTTACACACTCATCAGCAAATTCTGGAATTTGCATCCGCAGGAAGAAGACGAGTCTGACAATGCTAGCTTGGGGGTGGACACTCTAGCTGACTACCCAAATCCTTCATTTACCCTTACTGCAGGGACAGTGCCCTTGATCCCAAGAATCGTCGAGTCGCTTTACTCCAGAAGCTTTCTCAAATACAAGCCGACAAATAACATTCACAAAAGGCCGAATTGGAATAACTTGAACATGGACACTATGTTCAAAGGCCAGACAATTGACTTGAATCTCAACGACACGCTGGATGATCGCAAGTCCAAAGCCAACTACTCATCTATGCGCCCTCAATATGTTATCGTCGTACTCTTGGGGGGCGTGACTAGAAGCGAAATTACTACTTTCAAGTACCTCCAGCAAAGGATAGACAAGAAACTCATTTTGGTCACACCTGAAATCATAAATAATTCTGATTTCTTGACCTCCGTGACTAACGCATAGTCCCGGGCCACATGCGTTTTCCTGGTGTCTTCCCGGTAATTATTCCGAAGTCACGAATTGATCCTTCCACCTATAGCATGGCGCACCATGCACAGTTGGGTTCCTCGGAGTTCGGAGCATACCTCGGTGTCTGTCGGCATCCTGCACAATCGCGCCTTGACAGCACTATAAGTACGTCTCCACTTCGCTCCACCCCACCTTTGAACAAGCATCATGTCCACGTTTGCAAAAACCGGATTCAAGTCCGTCAACTACAACTCCTTTCGTCCACAGTACCCACTTTCCTTCTACCAATGTCTCATCAACTACATCGGCAAACCCAAGGTGCATAATACCATCGACTTGGGTTGTGGCACTGGTGCAGCTACGTTTCCCTTGCTCAACTTCTCCGATAAAGTGAACGGCCTTGATCTCTCGCCTGAAATGATAAAGACTGCTAAAGACTTGAAGAACAAGCGCCTCGAAGAGATGGGCGTGGAGGACGAATCTAGAATCGACTTTTTTGTGTCTGCGGTGGAAGACTTCGAAGCACCTGACCAAAACTTCGATCTCATCACAGCTGCAGAATGCATTCATTGGTTCAAGGACTACGACAAGTTCTTCAAGGATGCGGCTATGCAATTGAAACCCGGCGGAACCTTGGCTTATTGGTATTACGTTGATCCTTTGATTGTGGATGTCCATGGTCCATATAACCAGTCTATGGATAAATCAGAAATAACTTCGAAAATTATGAAACTTTATGATGACATGGTGTATAAAGATCCAAACTTTTTAGGTCCCCACTGGGAGCAACCAGGCAGATCGATTTTGCGGGACTTTTTGGTCGATGTGGACGCCAAGATCCCATCTCAGTACTTCACCGACATCACGATTCAGAAATATGATCCAGCTGCCACCGACGAGCTAGCAAATGATCCGAAGGCTCTACAATTGGTGAAAGAAAAAGTATCTTTGCTCGACTACACGAATTATCTTACAACTTTCAGTGCATACCACAACTTCGAGGAGTCAACGGGTAGGGGTCACGAATTCGTGGAACGAATTCTAACCTTTTGCGAGAAAGAATTGGGGTTTGACAAAAATGAAACTTTGTTGGACCTTCACTGGTCATCAGGGTACACCATGATCAGAAGAAAATGAATGCGCTAAGACTTGTATAAAGAAATACGAAATATATTTTGTGTGGTCGAAAACTCACCGAAAGGATGAGAAATTAAAACTAAAGAATGTGAAAGTCACAGGATCCCCACATGAGTGACATCCATTAGGGTATCAATGTACTCTTGATTGACTTTAGGCGACATCGAATGAGTCTTTGCCAAAATCTGGGGTACCGCCAAAAGTGTTAAGGATATCGCCAGTGTAGTTTTCGGGCTCGAGGTCGTCACCCTTGTAGTAAACATCCTCCCAGTGTTCCAAGACGTCCTCAACGAACGGCATACCAGCAAGAGGCAAGTTGTTGAAAGCAAGGTCAGAGCCACCATCTTCTGGGTTGTTGAACCAACCAACGGTATCATTTGCTTTTGAAGGAGGTGGTCTAGAGAAGTCCGAGATCGATCTCATAATGACAACTCTGTTGAAGTCGACAAGGCCGTGCATGTGCAATCTTGTGAAGACTTCCAAAGAAGCGTTGTCTTCTTGCGCAGTGGAGCAGTAGGTTGCGGATCCATTGGTCATGAGCTTGGCATAGAAGCCAAAGTAGTCTCCCAAAGTTTTACCAGTGAAGTAGTTGTCAGAAGTCAAGGTGTCACATTTCACGACAGAAGGAAGCGCCTGAGCAGCCTTTTCCGTGTACAACTTTCTGTTGGCAATGTTTTGCTCGGTACCATTCTGAAGTTCAGCAGTGCTTGCCAATTTTGCAGCTCTGTCTCTCAAATTCTCATTGAGCTCAAAGACTTCTGTGCCATATACATTACCTGGGTAGGTCCATGGGTTTTCAGTGCCATAAGCCCAGTATCCAGATGTCCAGTTCTTGTTGGTGGTGATGAAGTCTTGGTAGGCAGTCTCGTACTCCAAAGCAACTTGGACGGCGTACTTTGGCATGGTGACAGATCCCATGGTGGTGTAGTTGGGCTCTCCGCCAGCAATACCGGAAATCAAGAAGTAGGTGTGAGTGAGGTCGAACAATGACGACAATCCCAAGGCAGAGATTGTAGCTGCTGCGTTGATCTCACCTTCTCCAGTGGTCAAGCCGCACACAGAGTAATTGCCATTGCAGTAAACTTCGGGATACAATGGAGATAAACCTGGAATGGCGAAGTAGTTCTCGAAGTCAATGTAATCTATCCAAGGGCCAGATTCATACTCGAACATACTTATGATAAAGACCTTTGGCTGAATAACTGCAGAAAGATGGCCGTAAGCAACATCGAATCCAGACTCATTGGTAACCTCAGTCTCTTGGGGCTCCATCAGAACGGTAGCCGAGGCCTCAGTGGCATTGAGTCTCTTTTCCAATGGGTGCGAGACAGCAGAGGCAGCCAAGGATGCCAAAGTAGCGAAGGACAGGAATCTCATTGATTGTCTGAATGTAAGAATGAATTTCGCAATCCAAATTCCGGCCTTCTTTTGCCGACATTTTATAGACCAAACGCAGGCTAAGCCGATTGGAGTGTATATAACCCTGTCACCCTAACTAATCGGATACGCTTATCGAGTTTTACGACAGCCAATGCCTTCGCGATTGTGCAGCGGAGTCAAATTCGAATTTGTGCATGGTAGCGGCTATTTTGCTATGTGGACACTGGAAATTTCAGTTTTCTTCTCCGTAATAACATCTTTTGCCAAAACGGCCCCATATCTGGGGTTCGGTCTCCAAGTACAAGAATAGCACACGGAAAACAGGCGAAAACCTTATAGCAAATATGGTCCGGCACAATGGCGTAGTAATTTAGGATTATGTGACATGCATGCAGTGATGGTGCTTTCAACCCGAACGGGCGCAAGTGACAACAAATTTGGAAACATCAGTTGAGAACAACGGATGCGAGTACCACATATCTGCACGATTACGTGGGATGCCGTGCGGTGAGTCGTGTGACCAATCGAGAGTCGCAGCTTGATTATAGCGTTGACTTTGCCACCTCGTGAACGCACTCCCTGCACCCTAATCGTATCCGCCAGGAGGCCTCTGGTCCGCACTCTTTTTAGGAGGCTTTTGGTTTTTGGTCTCGCACTCTTTTTGTTCGACACATGGTTGCGACGATGGACGGGTATGCGATGCACTGCGTCTAATCTCATGAGATAGTTTGCTGTGGAGGAATTCCAAGTTTGTCCAGTAGAAGCCACCCATGCTAGAATATCATCGTTGCGGGCTCACCCTTATTTGGGTTTTGACGCAGACCCCGCAATAATCCTCAATTGCTGTTTGTTCGGCACCATTGTCTGCGCTTATTTGTTCCTTAAAAGTGTCGCTGTGTGTCTGCGCTAATTTTTTTCATCAAAATTAACGCTGTGGATGTGGAGTCGGTGGATTGCAATTGGCTGCTTGACATGGACCATAATCAAAAATTCCTTGAATCTTTGAGCAGTGAAAAGAGGACCTCGCCGTATAGCTCCCGACTATAAAGTCTTGTAGTGCAGCGCCTCTAGAAAACCAAAACCGTAAAATAATCTTGGAAATCGCTGCGCTTTTATATTACTTTCATTGCAGCCATCTGTCCGGGTTTAGCATGTTTCATCAGTGTAGCGAAGGTCAAGTATGTACCTACCTGCACCACAAAGGCACTGGTGTTTCAAATTTGAAACAAGCCCCTGATTAATGACCCTTACACACTCTTTGTGGCATAACTCCTGCATTGCCTGCTTTCGCTCAAGTATATAAAGACTCCATCGACCCATCCGTCTTGGAGATTTGGGTTCACACCCGTACCTCCCGGAACCCAAAGAAAGTGCACCCCACATGTTGGGAAAGTAGCGTTGAACAAGGGGAGTTTTTCACCATACTTGCCGGTTTTAGCTCAGGATGATTTTTGTGATTCCCCGGTATGTGAAGAACTTGCTTATAAGCTCCTTTTTGTTATGGGTACTTCTCACAACCGTCATTCCCCAAACCCTTCGCAAATATACAGACCCCGAAATCCTAAGTTCCCATTTTACAACCAATAGCTACCCTGCTTCATCAATCACGACGCCACCAAAGTTACCAGTTACAAATTCCACCGTCTTCTTCGTCATTGCGCATCCCGACGATGAAGTGATGTTCTTTTCTCCCTCGCTAATAGAAATGGGAAAACCTAAGCATGGCAACACCTTGAAGATAGTTTGTTTTTCTAGAGGGGATGCGGTGGACGAATCATTTGGCCGTATTCGTGTGCAAGAGCTCCAGAATCTGGCGAGAATCTTGTCTGTCGATGAAGTCGTGACTCTCAATGGCTATAAAGATGGCATGGATGTGCAATGGAACATTCACCAAGTTTCAGAATCTTTGGAGAAAGTCGTCTCTCCTACCCTGGGGCCCAAAGTCATAGTCACCTTTGACGAACATGGTGTTTCTCAACACCCAAACCACATTTCCTTATATCACGGGTGCAAAGCATACCTCTCCTCGATCACGCACAAACCTCGAACCAAAGAAACTTCCCTCTATGTCTTGAAATCCCTAGGGTTTCTTGAGAAATACTCATTCACACTTCTCACTAACATAGAGCTCTTGATCCGCTATTTCTCGAGAATCTTTCTCACGAGTATTTTGAAGGTCAACTTGTACATAAGCTTCTTTCCCAACCATTCGGACAAGAATTCCATCAAGTTCTACTCCGATTTGAACATGTTGAGTTTGGCTTACTCTGCAATGGCATCGGGCCATTTGTCGCAAATGGTGTGGTTCAGATATGGCTGGTTGATATTCAGCAGGTACTTGACGTACAATCAGCTCATACAGGTGTTCTGAGAGTGCTTCCGGGCAAATTAAATCTATTTACAAGACAATGGATACGGCGATCAAAAATTCTGGAAACCAAATTGCTTCTGACACCAATTAGCACCATGCTCGAAGAATTCTTGTTTCGTGATCGAAACCTCTTTTATAATATCGTTTTCACACAACTTCTTTCCGCCGTGCCAAGCAGCAGTAGCCAAATCATGGGGTTGATCGTGGACTTTGACGTTCCAGTTTGTTGGAAGCTCCTTATCCAAATCATGGATGAGCCTCTCCTTGAAGTTCGGTAGTTTGGCGGAGCCTCCTACAAGACTGATGTTGGCGCTTAGCATGGGCCTTATAACCTCAGGGCAAGCCATGATCGACTCCACGGTCAAATCAACAATGTTTTTGAACGTAGCGTTTTGAATCACGGAGTTCTTGGAGTATGCGTTGTTATCTAGCATGATCTCTGGCCGGAAATACGACTCCGGAATACTGAAACGTTCGTCGAATAGCTGAATGGATTGGGAGTCTTGCGGGAGCTTGGCGTCATTGTCCCTGACATATCCAGTCACCGTCGTCTTGAAATCCGGCAAGACGAACTCACATTTAGCCTCTAGTTTCTTTTTTAAGGTATCCTCGAAGTTAGGCGCCACAAACATAGTTTGCTCCTTGACGGTGTTGATCAAAACAGGTTCATCTGAAACATCATAGTGGCGAAAAGAAATCAACTCTTTCAATAGCCCATTGAGGTGTTTCCCACCAATGGGCAACTTCCGGATTCCCCTCCAGTAGACACGCTGGTAAAGCACCGGAATTATGTGGGTGGCGCTGAAGCCGCAGTCAATGACTAGAGAAAAGTCAGAGGGTGCCGGCAGCTGTGTCCAGGGAACTAGCGATGATGATAAGCACCGGTAGTATTCGCTGAACCCGTACTCCTCGAAAACGATTAGGTCGGTGTTCATAGAAAGCTGGGGCAACTGGAACGGCGATTCGGTGAGCGTTAAATGGATATCTTGAGGATCCAAGTCCTTTTTGGGCAGGATGTGGTCAAGGGTGTAGTCCCAGACAAGCTTCTCTGTTTCCCAGGAAATAAGGTTGCCCTGGTCGTGGGGTCTTTTGAAGTTGATGCCAGAGTAGAGATTGGCATGGGAAAGGTAATCGTTGCCGATGTAGATGGCGCCGTCTTTCGCCTTTGCTAGTACGTTCTGCACAGAGAGGGGCTCTTCATCCGATGCAAACCCCGCCTTGATTGCGTAAGACCCATTGTCAAGGACAAGGTGCTTGGACATGGGAGCAGATGGTAGACCAGGAGGGCGTGGGTGGTGAAGAGCGGTTGGCCGGCACGAGACGCGGGTCACATGACCCGCCCACCCGTCACGAGGTGCGTGTCACACGACCAGCCCCGTGCCCGCCGCGCTCTTCGCTTCGCTCGCAGGCCTGCACACCAAGCGGCACCCGTATCTCGGCCATCTCCGGCAACAGCGCCACCGGCCCCTTTGTGCTCTGGCGGCAAAAGCGGCGGCTTTTCCGGATGAGCCGGTGCTGCTTGCCATCACCCACCAGAATTCGTGTCCCGGCTTTCCGAAGTGGGTGTTGCCTGGTGCACCCCTGTCAGTCCTGCATGCGCCGCGTCTGGGGCGGCCTGCCGTCTTGGAAGCGTATATTTACCGCATGTTCGCAGCTCACGCAACTTAATCTTAATTCACCTTTCATAAGGGACTCACCAGCCAAAAGCTTAATCCTGTCCGGCTGTCCAATTCGGTTCGTTCCCGGCTCTTGCTTTATTTCATTTAAGTCACGTGCGAGCTTTCGATTGAATCCCGCCCTTTTGGTCTATCCCTTGTCTTCCATCTGCTCACCTGACTTAACCACAACGCAGTGGTTTGGCTAAAAAAGCTCTTAGGCTATCTTTGATTGCAGCTAAAACCTTCTATTTGATTGTCGAAAACCTCCTTTTCGATCGCAGCTAAACTTTCTTCGATTACGGCTAGATTGTCTTCGATTGCGACTGAAACTGTCTTGTTAGAACTCCTGTCAGACTTGGCTTAAGACAGTGATCCTGCGGGGTTTAAATACTGCGTGGTTTTTACAGCCTCATTTTTTGGGCCGCCACCACCCCCCTGGAATACACAGGCGCAGGGTTTAACTTCGCGTCACTGTGCAAACCAAAACCCAGCTGAAACCCCGCTGCGGCCCACCCTGCTAGCTCGGTCCTGTTTGCAGCTTTTGGTTCCTACCCCAGCGCTATCTTTCCTAACGCCAAAGTACATTCTCGCGAAAGTGGGAAAAAATCACCCATCAGCACGACTTGCCAACCCCACTAACCAGGACAACCCGCATACCTGCCCAGTCCAACTTGTTCCAACATGACGCTCTTGTCCAGAGTCTTGAACCACCAAACGGCGGACAAGTCCAGCACCAAGCTGGCTTCGCGGAACAACTCGCTTCGGCCTGCTTCGCCCAAACCCAACTCGAAGATCTCCTTGGGTATCAAGTTAGAATCACCTCCCTTGGCTCTTTACGGGCATGCCCACGAGTCCACGGGCTCCATAATATCGGGTGTTTTGACGCTAGAAGTGCCTCAGCCGAATTCGCTCTCTCCACAAATGTCGAATCCAAACACCTTGGTGCCGTATAGCTCTATGAGCTCGGCCTCAGTGCCATCGCTGGACTCCAACTCCTTGCGTCAAGTGCGGTCGGCAACCACAGAGCCACCCGTGACTGATGACGTGGTGATCGACAGTGTTGTGTTGAAGCTCGTGCAAACCGTCCACTACACCAAACCTTTTATGGTATCGTCCAACTCAATCCACTCATGCCAAGACTGCACCACCAAGAAAACCACCTTGGCTCAGTGGGACGTCTTGACCCTGCCGCACAGCTTTACTCCAGGCGGCCATGCTTTCCCCTTCTCCCACTTATTGCCAGGGTCTTTGTCGGCCTCGGCTAAATTGGGTGGGCTGCATTCCTATTCGTTCATTAAGTATGATTTGGTTTCGGTCGCACGCGCCGGAGGCCGAAAAACAGAAGTCATCCTACCCCTCAATATCCTGAGATCAATTCTCCGTGGGCCTGACAGAAACTCTCTCCGTGTTTTTCCGCCAACAGAGGTGACTGCCAGTGCAGTTTTACCTGGGGTCATGTATCCGAAATCAAACTTCCCAATCGAACTACGTATGGAGCATGTCGTGAACTCCAAGCAAGACAGGCGCTGGCGAATGCGCAAACTCCTGTGGAAACTAGAGGAGCACACCCAGGTGGTTGCGTACGCCTGTCCAAAGCATGCTGAGAAACTCAAAGGGCTCAAGGATTCGCAGAAGAAAGCTCAGTACTACAAGCATTTGAGAAATGGCAGCTCTCCGCATCAAAAAGCCTCCCAGGGTGCTTCGGATGGGCCTAGCCGTAGCAACGGTATGCATTACTCGACGGTTCAAACCTCGATGTTTGTCGGAAGGCCCCCGTCAAACCAGCAAGCCAATATTCCAACGGTAACTGCGGATGCAGCAGAGCCCCAGCCACTGGGAAACCAAGATATTGTGGAGGAAGAGGACGAGACGCCGACCAATAGAGCGGTGGATGAAGTCGCTCACTTTGAGGAAGACTTCGGAAACCCTCAAGCTTCAGGCGAAGCAGGTGTTCCGGAGGCCACTGGCTCGGGCAACCTGGGCACTCCAAGAGCAGAGGCCAGCAGTGACTTTCTCGAACAAGAAAGCGAGGAGCTCTTTCTCGATGAACTTCGCGTGGTGGCGCACGGAGATATCAAGTCTGGATGGAAAAGTGATTTTCTGGGCCGTGGCAGCATAGAACTCGTTGCAGAAATCAATGCATTGAACTGTTCTAGTGGTATTAAACGCACCTCTACCGGGGCTTCTTCCAACGACACCAAGCCTGACGAGATGCAAGAGGGTCTACGAAACGACGCTAACATCTCATGTGACATAAGTGACCCGACCCTCGGAATTTACGTTGGACACGTGCTTGTGATGGAGGTCATTGTGGCCGAGGAAGTCGTACAGCCATCACGAGGCGGCGCCGATAAGGATGGGCTCACGCCAGTGAAGTCTACAAGCTCCGTCAGTAGCAATTCTGGAACTCAAGTGGGAGTGCCCACAGGGGCTGCGAGAGTGTTGCGAATGCAATTTAAGGTGATTGTTACCGAGAGATCAGGTCTTGGAATTGCGTGGGATGACGAGGTGCCCCCAACTTACGACGACGTGAGTGCATTGTCACCTCCAACGTACCAAACTCTGTCGACAGGAACTCCTTTATCGGCCGCAGCCACGCTGCCGGCTCCTGCTGTGATTTACGGGTTAGGAAACACCCCAGTCGTGGGATCCTTTGTCACCAACAGGCCCCTTCAAAGCATCGACCTGATGGCCGAATTAGATGACGGTGTGCAAGAATTCAGGTTGTAGCCTGTCAGGCATAAAGATCGGGCGAAGTTCACAGGAAAGAGAGGAAGTCTAAGAATACGGGACCCGTTCCAGCTTGAGGTTGCAGCCGCGCGCACTGCACACACGGTGCCGCCGAGCACACCAAGTGCAGCGGTTTCCCAGTCATCGATTTCGAACAGTCATCGATTTCCAACAGTCATCGATATTCAGCGGTCATCTATTTTCAGCGGTCATCGATTTCCAACAGTCATCGATTTTCAGCAGTCATTTATTCTCAGCGGTCATCTATTTTCAGCAGTCATCCATTTCCAACCGGTGGAGGTCTAGTCGGCTGAGAATGGACTTTTGCCTCTTTGGAGACCTGCTCACGTGAGCTGTTTTGGTCAGTGATTCTCGTGTCCTTTGAGCTTGGCTGCGCTGTGACCTCGCCGTTGGAAAAGAATTGCGAACCACATCTGCGATGTCGATCAATGCAAGGTGACGAAAATCCCCATTCAGTGCTTCAGAACAAACATACCCATTTGGTGCAACCAGAACCTCGAATATATAAGGAACAAATGATAAGTGGCGGTTAGCACAAATAGTCAGGTCCGTAAACTTCAAGAACTTTTCAAGAATTAGCGCAAAACTCCCACATTAAAGTTTAAATAAAGTGAGGCCGGAAATGGCAAAAGCAGCGGCACCACAGCACTCAGGGACAGCGAATTGCAAAAAGCCCCTCCACTGTAAACAAAGTAGAAAAAGGCACGAAAATGACAAAGAAACGAAAATGACAAAGAAACGAAAATGACAAAGAAGCAGAATGACAAAGAAACGAAAAAATTCTAGAAGAGGCCGGAATTTACGTGGTATTTTGGATGAAAATCCCAAGATCAAAGCGTTAAATCCAGGCTGCGGAGAAAACACCCCAAAAACGCGAACCCAGACCAGCCCCACCCAACTCTGCTCTGCACCAAACATCCACACCTCCCTCCAAAAGACCAAGAACTCAAGCCTAACCCGACAGCCATCAGCTAGGACCAAAATCCGGTCCGAGCCCGTCCCAGACCCTAAGCGCCGAACCCCACCTGGCCCACGCCCCGCCTGCAGATTGGGCCGCGCACGCCCGCGCACCAAGCATAACCAACCCTTCCCTCCATCAGCATCCTCCTCAGTCGTACTACACCGTCTCTCCAGCTGGGCCCATCCATTTGTGTCAGTGTGCTCCAGCTACGCGCCGTGTCTCCCGGAAACCCCGTTCCTGCACCCGACCGTCTGCCCACCCGTGCACCGCCCACGATCCCACTTTTCTCATATTCAACCACCTTCAGCTTCAATAGGTGCCATTGCCCTCCAGTCCTCCCAGGCCTCTCTGTCTGCAGACAAGTGCCCCCTGATTCTGCCACGCCCGGCGCCTTGAACCCCACAAGCGCCCCTGCAGCCTTCCCCGCGCCATGGCGTCTCCTTCCTCGTTCCACATCGGCGACGACGAGGACGGGCACATTTTACTCAACATACGAAAGAGGCAGCCGCTAGGCACCGACGGGCGGCCGCCGGCCGGCGGGAAAAGACCGCCGCAGCTCGCCACGGCCAGCGTGGCCCACGCCTCGCCGCTCTCCCGCCTGACCTCACGTGCCACCGACTTCTCCAACCTCGATGACGTGCTCTTGTTTCCCGTGGAGAACTCCCACGCGTACTCGTACGCGCACCTCTCGCCCAACTCGTTGGCGCTCCGATTGAACGTGTTGAAGCGGTCCTTGGAGATCCTCAACGAGCGGCCCGACTGGGTCAAGCTCTTGAAATCGGCCCCGGACCACAGCCCGTGCCAGAGCGCCCACGAGGCCAGCGACGACGAGCTGCCCTCGCAGATGTGGATGCCTCCGTCTGCGGCGGCCCTGGCGCTGCAGCTGCGGGCGTCGTCGGGCTCGCACCGCTCGTTGCTTCACCCCAAGGCGGAGCCCGAGCGGTCGCCGCAAGGGGACAAGTTCAAGCTCCGGCCCAATGCGTCGTCGGCCGCGTTGTCGGCGCTTTTCCGGCCGAAGTTCGGCCGCTCCGAGTCCACGCCGCTCTCGCGCCTTTCGTCTTCCTACAACGACCACTCCGAGTGCAGCTCTCTTCATTCCGACGACGCGGGCTTCCAGTTCCCGGCGCCACGCGTGAACGTGGACGACGCCATCTCGGAAACGTCGCAACCCGCAGAATCGGCGCCCTCTTTGCTGCAGCTTGCGGGCGACTTTGGCGACGTCGCTGACGAGTCCGACTCTTTTGCCGATGACCTCAAGGATACCATCGAGTTGATCGAGCAAGACTCCTCGCTTCTCTCCACCAAGTCGGAAATCGCCGCCACCCTTCACGACTTGTCCTTGTCGTCTGCTAGTCATGACATGAAGCGAAAGCAGAACGTTCTCAAGACGAAGTTGCTCTTTGCTTTGGCGACCCCATTTGTCGAGTCCTCCGGCATGACCTATTCCTTGTTGGGCGAATCAATTGCATCTGCTGGGAACCTCCCTGCATCTCCACACCCGGGCTCCACGTTAGCATCAAACCTCCATCTCTCGTCTCTCCAGAGTGTGCCTCCCAGGCAATCCACAACGGCGCTCAGCCTGCTAGCTTCCAAGGGCTCCTCGGTTGCTACTTTGAGCTCCTTCAATGCGGTTTCCACGTCCTCCTCAAACCGACCGTTCCACTCCTTTTCCGCTGGTAAGCATACGTCCCCGCAATCCATTGTTACAGTCGAGGCGGACTTTCCCTGGAGCTTTAAGGCCGCCAATGACTTGGCTTGCTTGATGTTCGGCGTTCTGAAAAGCATGATCAAAAGCGTCACTTTGATAGACCTCATAGCGCCTCAGTTCCGCACGTTTGTCACAGAAAAAATGACCAAGGCCATCTCCCGGCTGCAAAATAACTCTAGCACTGACAAGAACATCATTTTCGCCGGAGAGATTATAGCAATCGCAAGACACTCCGAAGGCGACTTTGCGTGGACCTCGATTTGGGCCCAAAAGAAGGGGAATTTGATCATCTGCATGTTTGAACAGATCACCTGTGACGCTTTTGACGTGACAATTCTTCGCAACCCACCAACAGAAGACACCAAAGCTCATTATACGATAAGTCGCATCGATGAGGTCGCAGGCAAGCTTGTTTCTAAGCTTGAGGCCAACGATTTGACCGATATCAAGCTACTCTCCGACTCCATCGCTAACGATCTAGAGGACACGAATGACATCGACGAAGAGGTTCGTGACAACCATGATAGTGAGCTCATCAACAAGAACCGCTACTATACAATACAGTTCGGCGGAGAAGATAATATACCGTGTGCTCTCACGTCTTATCCGCTCGAAAAAGATGAAACAAATCATGAGATTAAACTCAAAATCCACTCCATGCCCTACATTGCAGGAATGTTTGTTGTGGACTATCACACCCTCGAAGTCATGTCTTGTAATAAGGCAATTGTCAAGAATCTTTTCGGAGCGCTACACAGTGAAGTCATCGATGCACACATTGACAAGATAATTCCAGATTTTTCTGCGATCTTGAAGGAAGGTCTTGAAGATGATAGTCGTATAAGCATGGTACCTGGCTTGGTTTTACCCGAGCATTTCTTCAGAAAATACAATGCCAAGCTCAAAATTACACTGGACGACCAAAGAATGGACGAGGACCAATTGAGTGAATTGGAGCGATTATTTTTGAGTTCTAGAGGTATTGATGGACTTCACAGAGATGGAAAGAAATTATTCATTGATGTCCAACTTCGAGTCGTGAGATCTGATGTCTTTGTCCTCTGGGTTACCTATTCTCGGCATACTAACAAAAATATCCACAAGCATGTACACAAGCTCTCAAACGATGTGTCCGGACTAACACTGCCCCTCCGGCAAAGGAGCAGCAGAAGCATTGTTAATCTTCCATCACAATTGAAGCTTTTTCCGGAGGATGAGAAAGATATCTTGGAAATGGGCTCGAGTGCAGAGGTTAGTCGTCACAGCAGCACGAGAAAACCCAAACGTGCAAGCACCTTTGCCGTGCCAATTACCTATATCGCGGACAGCAGCCAAGTTTCGGGGCCCAAGAATACATCGGCACGGACCGTTTCTTTCAATGACAGCATTTCAAGCCAGAGTGACCAATTGTCCTTGCGCCCGAGCTCAGAAGAATCGAAAGCTACTGAGAACTCGAAGACAGGTGCTACATCTCATTATTATAAGAACTACACAGAGCAGGAAATTTTGGACATCGAAAGCAAGGAAATCGAAGAGAAGAAAAGCAAGTCCAAGTTTTGGCCCACTAAAATTGGGGAGAAAAAGCGGAGCAAAAAGTATGAGGAGTTTAAAATTATCAAGAAAATGGGAGAAGGCGCATATGGTAAGGTCGTTCTCGCCGAGCATCGCGATGACCCCGAGTACCGAATCATCATCAAGTGCATCGATAAGCAAAGGATTTTGGTGGATACTTGGGTTCGAGACCGGCAGCTTGGAACAATTCCGTCGGAGATCCAAATCATGGCGACGCTCAATCTCGAGCCGCATCCAAACATCATGCGGATAATCGATTATTTCGAAGATCCAAACTACTATTACTTGGAGACGCCAATCTTTGGAAATCCACCAGCAATCGATCTTTTTGACTACATTGAAATTAAGAGCGACATGAGCGAGCTTGATTGTCAGCTCATTTTCAAACAGGTGACGTCGGCCATATACCATTTACATAAGCAAGGAATCATCCATCGGGACATCAAGGATGAAAATATCATTGTCAACGAGTTTGGGGTGGTGAAATTGATTGATTTTGGCAGTGCAGGCTACGTGAAACTGGGCCCGTTTGATGTTTTTGTGGG
Organism: Metschnikowia orientalis; assembly: GCA_002893665.1. Classification (NCBI taxonomy): domain Eukaryota; kingdom Fungi; phylum Ascomycota; class Pichiomycetes; order Serinales; family Metschnikowiaceae; genus Metschnikowia; species Metschnikowia orientalis. The sequence goes on along the minus strand of NXGZ01000006.1, from coordinate 54,551 downwards.
GACCATTGACTATGCCTCGCCCGAGGTGTTGCGAGGCGAAAAGTATGAGGGCAAGGCGCAGGATATCTGGGCTCTAGGAATCTTGCTATACACGATGATCTACAAGGAGAATCCCTTCTACAACGTGGACGAGATCATGGAGGCCAAGTTGAAGGTGCCATATGTGGTGAGCGCGGAGCTGAACGACCTCATCGAGAAGATGTTGGTGCGTGAAATCGAGAAGAGACCTACGATCACGGATGTGGCGGAGCACGCGTGGCTTGAGGACGTATAAGGTCGACAGACGTCACGATTGAACATGGCCACTGTGGAACACTTGACTCAGAATTGGTCGAGGATAAGTCCGCACGAATTAGCCAAGGTATCAGCCCGACGACCTCACATCAGCTTGGAACCGAGGTCAGCACCGGCCTCGCATGATCTTGAACCAAAGTTCATAACGTCAGCAACGGCCCGACTCGCGCACAAGAAGCCATGAACAGACTTTGCCAATATACGAACTGCATGACCCAGATGGAGCGCGGACGCGCATGTAGATCATCACCAGGGTGTGACTACAAAGTAGCATCAAGCACCAGGACCAAGCACGGCAGTGCCACGGAACTAGATTTGGCACAAGCTGCATTGGTGCACGATAAGGTGAAGGTGAGCTGTCAGTCTGAGACCATAGCTTGAAACAGCTAATTGAAGCGAACCAAGGTGCCAAAAAAAGAACCTACAAACCAAGACCCAAAGGGGCCAAGGGCATAGCATAGCTGCTAGGGAGCAGTAGCAAGTCGTGGCATTTGCAGATCAATAATCACTTTTTGTCGAACACCAACGGTGTCTTGATACGAAAAGACCAGATTTCCCAACTGGTATTAGCAAAAGCGACCAAAGCTGAAGACGGCGGATTGGAAGCTTTGAGCGAACCACGCCCTGAAAAGCCGTTTTTCACAGTCAGGGCTGTCGAAACTCTAAGCGGAACAACCTTATCACCAGCACTTTTGGAAGGAGCCAAATACATCACTGATCACTATTGCTGGGCAAGTCACAGATCAATCACAGATCAATCAAAGATCAATCAAAGATCAATCAAAGATCAGTCAAAAATCAACCAAAGATCAGTCAAAGATCAACACAGATCAGTCACAGATCGGATACCAACACTTGCTTCCATATTCAAAGCCGGTTTGATCCCATTCTAGCACCGACTACTAGGATCAAAGCACTGTGGTCAAAAAGCTGGAATCAAAGCACCAGTATAGAGCATCGTGACCATAGATTTGGATCAAAAACTGGGCCAAAATTGGGATCAAACCACAGCGATCAACCAATAAGGACCCTCATAGGTTCCCAGTCCAAATGCTCTCTGTGTCAGGCTACGGCCCGGACGCTACCAGCCACACGCTTGAGGTGCTCATGAAAACACCAGCAGTGCACTTGGACTCGGTTTCCCCCCACACCTTTGACAATCGGGCGCTTGTGGTGGCGTCCCGTTCCGTCCACGAGGAGCTTTCAGTGCAGGGCACGTGCTTCGTCCGGCTCACAGGCCCCCACAAGCCCCGGCTAGGCTACATGCTTGAGGCGGCGGCCCACGCCAACTGCCATGTGTACGTGTTGCTTGAGGCGGAGAAGCCCGCTTTGAAGGACCACGCCGGCACAGCAGAAAGCGATACCAGCCCCGAACCTCCCACGTGGGCCATTCTGCGGCCGGTCTCGGCATCCGAAGTCGACGCCCCCCTCCGTGGGTTCATGCGTCCGCCCTTGGAGTCCGTGCCCGTCCAGCCGCTCCAGCAGTCGCCCGTGACCGAGCAGGACCCGGCGGTGTTTCTCCAGACCCGCTACTACAACACCCTCTACCAGATGAACATGCCGCTCAACTACTTCGCCAAGACGGCGCTAGCCCGCCTTCGGGCATTGTGCAGCACTCCGGCCACCCGGGCGGACATTCTCTTGTCGGTACACAAGTCCGTGGACGAGTTTGCCAGCGGCGTGGCGCGCTTCGGCGTTCTTGGGAGGCAGCAGAAGGCCCAAGAGCCACCCGAGCTGCTCCCCACCGCCCACCCGCCGCTTCTGCCCTTGGAGCTCGACTCCCAGCGCAAGTTTCTACCGGCCCGCCTTGCAGGCGCCAACGACGACGAGGCCGCGGGCGTGGCGCTAGCGCTCAAGATCCGCGAGGCCCAGCTCCAAGTCATTGTGCTTTTGGAGACGCTAGCGGCCATGGCCGTGGACGAGGTCGGCTTTCTCCGGCAGCAGCAGCTGCGCCGTCCACGCCGCCCCGCCCGAAAGCGGCTTGTACGGACCAAGGGCCGGCCCATGGTCACCACGCTTTTGGGGTTGGCGGTTCCTGAGCCTGGCGGGGCCGAAGCATTGCAGCAGACAGCCGCCGGCGACAGCCCCACGCCGCGGCCCAGCATGGAGTCGCTCTACAAGGCGCTCACTTCGCTCATTGACCAGATCGGACTCTGGGACTCGCTCCAGGGCCGCAAGGCCGCCAGTGACGACAACATCCACGGGTTCATGGCGCACGTGCTCGTGCCGTACTTTGGCAAGCTGCTCCCCGAGGTGGTGCCGTTCATAGTCAAGGCGTTCAAGAGCCTTCGCCCCAAACTCCGGGCGGTCAAGTTGCGGCGGGCGGCGAGCTCCAGTGCCGTGGATTCTCCTGCAGACGCATCCAAACCGGCCCTGGATCCGCCACTGGCTGGGCATGGCCCCGCCGCCAAGAAGCCCAAGTTTGCCAAGCAGCTTCTCTCGGCAAACCAGGTGTCGCTGCTCCACCGGCCCATCGGGTCTGGCTCCGACGACTTGAAACCCGCGTTTCTGCTCAAACGGTCCAAGTCCAATTTGGGCACGGCGTCTCGAGACATGAAGCGCCGCCAGGTCGACATGTCGGTGTCCAAAAACGAGCCGGATGACTCCAAAGCCCTGCAATCGTTCATTTTCGGCGATGCCCGCAAGACGCGTCTGATATCTCTGGTAACTCCCGCTCTGCTCGAGGTCAGCGGGACCCCTGCCAAACCGGCCTCTTTGCTGAAGGCGTCGTCCAAGACCGATGCTTTGCAAGGGCCCCCGGCAGCCCAACGCAACGCCGCTCAGGTATTTGCCACTCCTGCAAAACAGCGTTCCGTTGACTTGCACTCTTTGGTCAAGGAAACACCCACCCAGGGCGCCCGGCTCCTGGACAGGCTAGCCCAGGCCCTGCATCAGCACCCACTAGCTATAATCGAGTCTTCTCCCATTGGTCCCGACTCCACAGGGTGGGCTGGCGTGAGGCCAGGGCAAAGAGTGTCACTAGCACCGTCGCCTTTCTTTGCCCCCATGCATCAAGCGAACCAGCCCTTACTGCCCGATCAGCAAAGTGCTTTGTCCTCGCCAACCCGGCGCTCTCGTGGAAAGAGACTGGACTCGCTGTCGAAGGCAGGTGCAATGTCGTTTCCGAGGGAGGACTCTGAGAAGAACGCTGGCAAAAGGGCCTTCGAAAGCATCATGTTGGAAATGCCTGTAAACCAAGAGGTTTTTGGAAAACAGCTAGAAACGCATGCAAGAAAAGAGGTGTCGGAAGTAAAGGACTCTGCAAAGATGTTTGAAAGCCAGAAGCCAGAAAGCAATAAGACAGAAAGCAAGAAGACAGAAAGCAAAAAGACAGAAAGCAAAAAGACAGAAAGCAAAAAGACAGAAAGCAAAAAGACAGAAAGCAAGAAGACAGAAAACAATAAGACAGAAAGCAAGGAGACAGAAGGAGAGAAGACATCCCAGGTCACTGCAGGCAGCTGGATGCCGTCTCCAAGACTATCGCTGGTACATTCACAAGAAATCAAAAACATCAAAGACGCTATGTCTGACAAGAAGCTCGCTACGCGTGAGAAGCAAAATGTCAGCGCCAACTTACCACCCAGGCACAACCCCTCAGTTCGTGGCCTCGCTTCGTTGAGTAAGCCGCAGATTGAATTCGGCGACTTTATCGAGACAGTTCCGCCTCAGGCACCAGAAAAGCTAAACGGTCAAGAGACCTCATCAAATGAACAGGTACTACGCCCAACACGCACCTCCAGTGCTAACGGTGGAGTAGACTCCGACTCCGACTCTGACTACGAAAGACTCCTTGCCGCTTCAAAAGCTTCGGTCAAGAAGTATACCCGAAAGCGATGAAGCACAAGCACTCGCATACATACATGTACATATTGTCAGGCTATATTAAATGTTCATGCCACGGACCGTGATTTTTCGTGTAGACAAGAGAGAAATCTGCCTTCAGTGGGCGGCAACTTGATCCACTGAACCGGTCTTTTTCACCGCTTTTGATCCTCGCCCCTTGTGATGTGCTCTGCTCCTTGAGCCGTCTATAGAAAAAACCATTGAGCGTATAAAGAAACCATTGGGCGTTAGAGAAACCATCCATCGCGTCCATATCCTACCAGCACGGCAAGTACGATCTCTTGTCCAACGGATCCATTGTTCTTAAACCTATTGCTGTTGACGGAAGACAGTTGCTTAGCGACCCTTGCGGCCTGGAGTCGTCTCACGCCAGTTACACACGCTACGGGCGTGTAGAAGACCCGCTGGGAATATAGAAGACCATCTAGGCATATTGAAGACCATCTAGGAATATTGAAGACCATCTGGGCACATAGACCATTGGGAGAGACGGATTCTTGACGGAGGATAGAGGAGGGAGGCCCGTCTTTTACAACGCAGACTAGGACTCGCCAAAGAAAATGCCGTCATAGATGGCTTTGCCCGTGGGCATTTTGGCCACCAAAGCAGTCAAAGGCTCGCCGATTCGAGAAGACAACTTCTCTTCCATGTCGGGGGTGAAGGATTGATCGACATCCATGGCGCCGGAGTCCTTCACATCGACACTCAACTTGCCGAGCACGTCGACGATCTTGTCGGAGAGAATCTGGCGCTCGGCGGCGGACTTGTCGCCCTCCTGCACCACCAGCTTGAACCACATCTTCAAGTTGCTGACCAACACCAACTTGATGACCTCGGGCCCAAGCTTCTCCAAACCTAGCAAGGCACCGTAGTGGGTGCCTATGGGCTTGGACGAGTCAAGCAAGGCTCGGAGCAAGGTGCGGGTGACGCGGGGCTTGAGGGTGGAGTAGGAGTTGCCGTACAGATTGATGACATGCTCAAGAAGCAAGGAGGCAAACTCGCGCACGGCGAACTGTCCCTTGAGCTGCTCGTGGATCAGGTCCTCGGAGGAGCCCTCCTTCACGGGGGAGCCGATGCGCTTGGCCAAAAGAAGCGTCAAGATGCACGGCATGAGCGAGTGCACGTAGGGACTCAAGAAGATGGTCTTGTTGTCGTAGAGCGCCAGAATGACGTCGAGCATGGTGATGAGAATGTCGATGTTGCGGAGCTGGTTGGTGATCTGCTCGGCCACAAACTGAATGAAGTACGGCACGAGCTGGTGGAGCCCCGGGTCCGTGCGCAACGAGCTCAACGCCGCCTCGCGCAACGTCTCCTTGTCGGGGTCCGTGGAAATGAGCACCTCCACGACCTTGTCGAAGTAGAGCTTGAGCTCCTTGGAGAGCACGTGCTTGACCAACGGCTTGATCTCCACGTCCTTGTCGGCCTTCTTTGCTTTTGCGCGGGCCTCGCCGGCCTCCTGGCTCTTGCCGTTCGGGTCCACCGAGGTGGCCGCCTGCCCGCTGATGTTCAACACGTCGTTGCTCAACACCGACAGAATGGCGCCCCGGGAAATGGGAGGGAGGTTCTTGACCTCCGACGGCGACGGGTTCTGCGGAATCGTGGGCTGCACGCCTTCGATCGCAAGCCAGTGCGCCGTGAACGTCGACTGCCGCGGCACCTTGGGCAACTCCTGGTTGATGAGTTTCTCGAACTCCAACTCCGTTTCGTCCAAGTAGTACAAGGTCTGGCCGCCGGAGCCAAACAACGCCTCTTTGAACACGGGCGGCTGCGACACGTCGTACCCGTAGAGCGGCTCGATGTTGAGCACCTTCAACGCGTGGTTGATGTCGTTGGTTGTGAGCAACTTGCGCTTGCTTCGGCGCATGAACTTGTTGGCGGTTTCTAGGATTTCGTGGATCCGGTACTCCACGTCCATGGCGAGGTTTTTAGCCGCGTCTTCGGGGAGGTTGATGCCGAGGAACTCGGCGGCGTCTTTCACCGTGTCGTGGGGCGACCATAGTGTGTGCGAGAGCGGGATCTTGGAGTCCATGGCGCCGGCTGCTGCCTATGAGTAGCGTGCTGTGGTGTTGATACTGCGCCGTCCGCGCACCCGTACCGCCGCATGCACGGGTGCGGGCTCTACGTCCTGGTCGGTTGGGTTCAGCGCCGGAATTTTCGAACGTTCTTCCCTAGATTTTCAGGTTTCCCTTTTCATGGGTTTCCTCTTTTTAGGCTTTCTTTTTTTTGGCTGCTCAGGGTTTCTCGTGGGCTTCATACGGAGCGGTACAAACCTGCCCACACTTGCCGTGTGGCACGTGACCGCTGGAGTGTCCTCAGTCTCCTGGCCCATGTGACTGGCGGTACAGAGTTGGGTGTTTCCGTCGTGTTTCAGCTCTAACACCTTGTCACTGTACACGTGAGTTTCTGCTGTGAAACCAACGCTGCATTCGGCCGTCTTTGCATACCTCGGGCGGGCAGGGGCCAGTTTCACGGTTTCGGGCCAGGTTCACTGTTTCCAGCCAAGTCCACGGTTTCAGGCCAGTTTCAGGTTGGGCAATTTTAGGCCCGTTTGGGTTCAATCTCTCCAAGCAGTCTTCGCCCCAGTCTGCAAGAAACAGTGTCGTTCACGCTAAGTTCTTCTCTCGCCGAGACATTTTCTCCATCTGTTTCAACTTCTGCTGGCTGTCCAGCGACTTGTCCTTATGAGCCTGGAAGCGGAGCTCAGCCGCCGTTGCAGCATTGTCACCTGGTTTTTGGGTGGTACCATTTCCACCTAGCACACGACCTGACGTGTTCTTTCCCCGTGGGGTTTCGCTCGTTTTTGCCGAAACAGGCCGCTTATCGCCAGTCGCCGCCGGCTTCTCGTTGCTTTTAGACAAACAGCTGCCCATTTTGGCGGAAGTGCAATGGCACAAGTGTTTATGGAAGCAGGACAGAAGGTGGCGCCTCAACCGAATCGCGCTCCGCCATGCTGTTCCTGCGCACTGAGTGCGGCTGAACCACCGTGCCTGCTTTGTATCATGCCTCGGGTCCAGTCAGTGGCCACAAGGTTTTGTTTTCTATATACAGCCGCATCCGGTAGCAACCTTGTCGCAGCAGGCGCAGGCGTCCGCAGGCTTCGTCTCGTCGGCACTCGGCCGCGTGACGACACATGAACGTCGATTACTACCGGGCGGTAGTGCGAGTGGTCGAGCGACTCCACTCGCTGCTTCACCACTTGGACTTCGCCCCGTCCAAAACCTTCTGGGACACTTGCTTGTAGTTCGTTTGCTCCGACAAATTCAGGAACTCTGGCACCTGAATATCAAAGTCGCCCGTGAAGTTCGACTCATCCTCCTGCGTGACCCGCGCCACCAAAGTGCCCTTGGGGTTGTTCATCCAATACTTGACAAATCGATCAACGGCCCTCTCATCCTGATGATAGTTCTTGTAAAGAGCTAACAAAGCCAAGTAGATACCTTCTCTTTCCAGACCGTAGTTCGAGAGAATCGTGGCACTCCTCAAAGCAGCCCAGTCGGCAATCGGAATGTACTTGAAGCCCAATGAGTCCAACGATCTCAAGCAAGCGTTCCAACACTCAACTATCTCGGCCTCACTGAAGCCCTCGATTTCCCCGATCTTCTTCAACGCAACTCGGTATGCCACCTGTGTTCTTTTGACGTCGTGAATTTCATAGTTTTCAAGCAATTGCTCAAAGACAACCTTGTCGCCCCAGGAGTAAGTCGACAATATGTTATTGAGGAATAGCTCATCCACGGTCTTTGTACTGGCATAAACTGAGATAAGCTCTTTCAACTTCGTGTAAGATTCTTCGTTCAACACAGGATACATCTTGAAAAATATTGAGAGAAATTTGTGGTTAACAAGAGCATAACGAGAATTTGAGGCCGACATCGAGTTCGCCACTTGCTTCTTCAGGTAAAACTTGATGGTGCTTCTCCAAAATCCCATGATTGTCTCAAATGACTCCTCGGCCTCGACGCAATTGTCAAGGAGAGACAGTACGTGTGGGGCCTTCAAAATCACAGTGTAAGGAAGCTCGGAGGAGATCACTTTGTCGAAGAAATTCTTGGCTATTTTGATATCTTTGCACGAGCCAATGAAAGTGAGATGCAATTCAGCCAAAGATTTTTGGAGTAGCTTGCTGCCTGGTTGCTTGGTGAATTGCAGTAATAACTGCTCCAAGGAGTCCAAAGCACTTTTGTAATCACCTTCCTTAACGGCAATTTTGCCCATCGATGCCAATAATTCATGGAATCTGAAATCTGTTTTCTCGCAGTTAACTTGATAGAGCTTGGTGATTTGTTCGTAAGAAAATCTCTTTTCGGCGTATGCAATTGGCAAAATAAGCGACAAGACGTTTTGCTGCAAGAACATCAGACTTCTTTTAGGATCGTTGACCCCGTTCTCCCAGAGTTTGAGCATTTCGTTTGGGATTTGGTACTGCGACATGGCAAGCAATAGAAAACGAATAGTGCTGTTTTTGATCACCCTGTTGAGGTGCCCACCAGAGACGGACTGAGCAAGGTTCAAAATGGCATTCTTCAACAAAATGTCATTGTGGAGACTTTTGTTGTCGTAATTGTCGGAATCTCTATTCTTGTCTTGTAATAGCCGCAGGACCCGATTCTTATATGTGGCGTCGTTGAGGACCATTGCGTACAGCCACAAGTCTTTGGAGCTTAGCTGGTCTCTCACGGAGTTATCTCTGAACATGTCGTAGAGCGCCTCCACATTTTGGAAGTGTTGCTTTTTTGTTGGCCGCTCGTTGGCGCTGGTCACCAATTCTTCAAACAACTCGATCTTTCCATTCTTCACAATATCCATAGAAGAAATCGGAGACGACACATCCGGGGGCGTGGTGTTGACCTTGTAGTCGGACCGAAGGTCAGATTTCGGCAATGCTGAAGACGAGTTTGTCCGGAGCTGGTTGAGATCACGTTCGGGGAGTTTCAAACCTGGCGGGTTGTTCCTGACATTTCTGATGAGCGCCGGCCTCAACGACGAACCGGAGTTTGACGCGAGTAACCTAAACATGGTGCAGATGGAGCGTAGTCACTAGCTTGCTGCTTCAGAGTGTGAAGAGCTGGTTTTGTCTGCAATGAAACGGAGAAGCCGCCGTGGATGCTAGGCTTTTGGTAAGTCACGATGACGATGGCGGATCTTTTTTCGCTTTTGTTGTGCGGTTTTGTTCTCTATGTGAGAGGTACGGGTGCGCTGTCATATACGACCCGCCCCAAATGTTGAGTCAAAGGAGGCACTGACCGGTACGAAGGAGCATTTGAGCGGCTGCAATCGGGCTCGGCAAGCCCAACACCCTCAGGCTTGCACTGCCCCTTTCGACAAACCTGAAAAAACAGCGTGATTTCTGGGCCTGCAGATAAGCGGCTGGGTCCCAACGGATGCACGAGGGGCTGCCGTCTTAAGGTGCTGATGACGCCAGGACCTGCTGATATGCGACTAGCGGGCGCGAAACGAAGCCGCCTTTCCGGAGGGCCGTGAGGCTGAAATCTGTTCCAGCATCCTGCATTCAATCACCTCGAGTGGTCGTTTGTGATTTGTCTTACTTCACCCTTTGTCTCGTTTAGGTGAGCCCAATTTTTTGCCTGACTCACCAGTAATCAGTTTAGAGCATTTAGCCCAAAAAAGGACTTGAGTGCAGATCCTTACTCAAATTCGATCTGCTGTATTCAACATGCCTAACGGACTAAACTAGTTGTGTTCAGTCATTGGCTGGAAAAAGGGGCTGGGTGCCGTTTGATCAAGAACGTGCTTTGTTTTTTTGATTTTATATTCAATGCTCTGCTTTTTTGTTCATAACTGTATTGAATTATCAAGTTTGTTGAAAAGGGAATCTTATGATCTAGCAAGGGACGTGGATTGGAATTGGGAAAGGATATAAGTCAAAAAGCCGTGACACGAGAATATAGATTTTGGAGTCCTAGAGAAAAATAGATATTGGAGTTTCTCTTCGTGGCGTTGCAAAAAGGGTTGGGTGCCCCCGTTTCAGAAGTGTTTCAGGCGTGTCTGGAATCATTGCCCTGTGAAGTGCATTTGCAGCCACCAGCATCGTTTCAGCTCAACCATGTTTCACCTCTCCACACATGCACGTCACGCCTCCCCACTGCAGTATATAAAGGGAACTTGTCCCCCACTCCATCCGCTATCTGCTCTTTTTTCAAGATGACAGGACCATCTTAAAGCCACTTGCGCACGTCTTAGATGCCCACGCTGGCCTCCCCTTGAAGGGTTTTTTTCCTGCAGGCCACGGTCTTTCGATAACGCAAGCGAAGCAAGCTGTTTCACGTCGTGTCGAGAAATAAATTGAATCTGGCATTTCTCGTTACTGGAGAGGCGCCGACTCTTGAAATTCTGATTTCCAACAGCCAGATTTTTCGATTTCCTCCTTTTATCAGGTAGCTTTCTAATACTTTCCTCAGTTGGTATATGAAGAAGCATCATGGGTGAAACCAGCCCGCTTCTACCGAGAACAAACCCGAGCCTGTCTTTCATTAACTCCGCCGGGGAAGCTATAACCAGACATGATATTGAGAATGCCATTTCCAAGGATTCGGCCAAAAAGACCAAAACCAAGTTGAGTACATTCGATGGAGTGTTCTTGCCGACGTCCCTCAATGTCTTGTCAATCTTGATGTTCTTGAGATTTGGCTTCATAGTGGGCCAAATGGGCATAGCAGGATCCGTGCTTCTCCTTGTTATGTCCTACATTATCAATGTTTTGACCGTCTTATCTATTAGTGCCATTTCCACCAATGGTACGGTGAAAGGTGGAGGTGCGTACTATATGATCTCAAGATCCCTAGGGCCCGAATTCGGTGGTGCCATTGGCATTATTTTCTTCATTGGCCAGATTTTAAATGCGTCTTTGAACGTTGTTGGTTTCATCGAGCCTCTCTTGGTGAATTTCGGCAAACTCGAGGGTGACATCTTGCCGCTTTTGCCGGTATCTTATTTATGGCAGATTCTCTATTCCACCATCCTTCTAGCATTGTGCACAGGTGTCGCCATGGTTGGCTCCTCGCTTGTCTCTAAGACAGCTTTGGGTCTCTTTGTGGTTCTCACCTTAAGCACGCTTTCTATTCCGCTCTCCGCCTTGGTCGTGCCCGCGGGATACCCTTTATCTGCCCCTAACGAGCACTTGAGGTACACGGGCTTAGCATGGTCCACTCTCAAAGAAAATTTATGGATCCATTTGACGAGCGGTGCCGCGGGCTCAGTGCAGCCAGCAGGAGTGCCAGAGACTTTTCGGAACATGTTTGGGATCTTCTTTCCTGCCACTGCAGGTATCTTTGCTGGTGCCTCCATGTCTGGAGAACTCTCCAACCCATCGAGATCTATTCCTAAAGGCACTTTGTATGGTTTGCTCACAAGCTTCGTGCTTTATTTGCTAGTTATCGTGTCTTTGGGTGCCTCAACTCCTCGCGAGCTACTTCACAAGGACATTAAAATCATTCAGTCTATCAACATTAACGGTATGATCATTATTCTTGGAGAAGTTTCCACGTCTCTTTTCTCTGTGATAATGGGTGTTGTGGGTGCTGCTTCCATGTTGAACGCTATTGCAGACGATAGGATAATTCCGGGTCTTGATTGCTTTGCGATGGCCAAGAAGCTGAAATCAGAGAAACGCAGTGCTGAAATCAAAAGCATAATATTCACTTGGTTTCTTGCGCAAATCTTTCTTTTTGCAGACATCAACCAAATCGCCACGTTCATAACGATGGCGTTCTTGATGACATTTCTTGTTACCAATTTGGCATGTTTTCTTCTTCGTTTGGGCTCAGCTCCTAACTTCAGACCCTCATTTAAATACTTCAACTCCAAAACTGCATTTACAGGTGGTGTTGCCTCCGTCATTGCAATGTACATTTGTGATGGTGTCTCGGCCACTTCCGTCATCATTTTCCTCGTGAGTCTAATTTTGATCATCCATTACTTGACGCCACCCTCAAAATTCGGGGACATCTCTCAGCTTTTGATCTATCATCAGGTCAGAAAGTACTTGCTTCGATTAAAATTACAGATGAGTGTGAAATACTGGAGGCCTCAAATCCTTCTTTTATGCGACGATCCGCAAACCTCGTGGAACTTAATCGGGTTTTGCAACCACCTCAAAAAAGGTGGCTTATACATTCTCGGCCATGTTGTGTTGCTAGATGATAACTCTTCGTCTCTGGCTTCTGGTGCCGGAGAGACCTCCTCTGAGTTCAACGTCGAGTCTTTTAAAGAGATACGAAAGCAAAAGAATGCTTGGATTAAGTTACGCGATATGGCTAAGATCAAGGCGTTTGTCCAAATTGCCATAGGACCCACATTGCCATGGGGTGTCCGCAATGTTTTCTTGGGCTCAGGTTTAGGTGGTATGAAGCCAAACATCACAGTTCTTGGCTTCTACGACTTTCAAAAACATGGTGTCAATCTACCATTGATATCAAACATGCAACTGAATCTACACTTGCCCACTGATGAATGTCGGAAAGAAAAGAAGGTCTCTGCCAGCCAGTGGGTGCAGATAGTTGAAGACTTGATCATTATGCAAGCGACTGTTGCTGTTGCGGCTAATTTCTCTGGGCTCAAGCTCCCAGTCATTGACGAATCATGGATCAAAGAGAAATTCACCACTCAGGCGAGCGGTTCAAAAAGGTACATTGATTTGTACCCGATTCAAATGTCGAGTGTCTGTTTCTTAGAGGACGGAAAGTCCGTGTTGTCCACGAACTTTGATACTTACACTTTGATTTTGCAGCTCGGCTCTATTCTCTCCACAGTTGATGAATGGAAGAAAAGTGGCTATGTTTTGCGGGTGGTTGCATTTGTGGAAAACCAGACTGAGAAAGATGACGAACGCGTCAGATTAGTAGGTCTATTGCAAAGTCTTCGAATCGAGGCTGAAGTGAAGATTGCATGTCTTGACGATGGGACTTTGACGTCATATAATCTTATGGTCAAGGGCTATTCCACCACGCATGAAACACAGCAGAGTCACACTTTTATTCTGAAAGTTCTCGATTCGGACGCGTGGTGGCACAATCTTGTCGAGGCTAGGAAATTGATCAAGGAAATCGAGAATGTTAAACTCCACAGAAACAACGAGGCAAGACATCCAAAGGCGATTTCCATCACAGATGATGTCTCAACGCGCTTGGCGGAGCTTTCCCTCAATCCGAAAAGTTTCACAGACACAAATATTGGAAAGTCGCTCAAGAACAATCGCAGGTATACGCTCTCTAATCTTCATCAGCAGGGATTGTCCCTACTGCTCAATATGAAAGCACAAGGAAGCGACCAATTTTTCAAAGGAGAGGGGGCCTTTGAAAGCAGTGATGAAAGTGATGGGGAGAGAGAAATTGCAAGCGAGACCCCAGAAATTCAAGACGAGGCGAGAGGTAGTCCATCTCCACATACACTGCAGTCTGATCATCATAGTCAAGCTAGAAACACTCCTAGGAGTGCGCCTGCGTTGCCTCCAAAGAGCTCCACGACGCCATTCAAAAACAAATTCAACAATAATTTGGGCGGCAATGACACATTATCTAGCCGTCCCTCGAAAGTCAATTTGAGACCAAATTTTCTGGCCGTGAAAATCCCTGAAACCAAGATCAGAGACGAAGATGACGACAATGAAGCAGATGATGATGCAGAGAACGACGAAGAAACGGACGAAACGCTGAAGCCTTCGATAACGTTTGTAGAGGACCAGAAAGACAAACGTGGAGCCACATTTAAAATTGGCGACAAGCAAGGGACAGCCAAAGCATCGAAAGCCGAATCTGAACTTCGCAGCAGATCCGAGGGCTTGCAATCAGCCACGCCATCAATATTGGAGGGTATAAGAGGGAATGTTAATGCGGATCTGGATGACGAGGAAAGTACGCCATTCCGTGGCGAGGCAGCTCAAGGCCAGCACATGCGGGACGGCGGACTCTCAGCCCTGGATTCGAGTCTTTCGAGCAAAAACAAGTGCTCGGAAAAAGAGGGGAGAACCAGTTATCGCAAACTCAAGAAGGAACTAGATGAGTTTACCTTCAACGACCTTCCAGCCAAGGGACAGCACCTTATTCTCAACGAGTTGATGAAAAAGCTCTCGCCAAAAGACGAGACGGCAGTTGTGTTCTCGACGCTTCCAGCACCGCAGATTGGCGCACACCTTAGCGAGCAGGACTCATTGGAGTACGTGAAGGACTTGGCCATCTGGCTTGACGATTTGGCCCCCGTTGTACTTATGAACTCGCAGACGGTCACGGTCACCACTTCATTATAGCGGGAAAGGGACAGCCAGAACGGTCACCACTTCATTATAGCGGAATGGGACAGCCGGAACAGTTGCTTCTTCATTACAGCGGGAATGGGACAGTCGGGCGAGAGAGGCAGGGTGCTAATAATCGTTTATAGTGTGCAATGTTATATACCAACAGGGCAAAGCCAAACAGTGGGAGATTTGGCAGGGCGGTTGAGAAACACCGAGGGATCATGAAGCAAGGAAAGACGGGGCAATCACTCGTCAAAGTCGTACTCATCATTGAAAGTCATTCCCGGGTTTTGCTTCTCCTTCAAGAACACCTTGATCTTCTTCCAGACCTTCTTGACCTTCTCGTTCTTGACACCCGAAACCTTTCCGTCCAAGCGATTGACCAAGAATCCAAACATGTTTGCAGTGCTTTCGTCGAACAACACCCTCAACCATACAAACGTCAAGGTAATCAACAACTGGTAGCCGGAGGTGTACCTAAAAAGGACAGTGCGGACCAACAAGTAGAGGATGAGGAAGATCTCGTCAAAGGCAATGACAGAGGACAAGAACTCGGAGTGGTTCGTGACCGCCTTGATGTTGAAGTTGAGGGACAACTGCAAAAACGAGATCATGAACGTGGGGATGATCTTGAAGATGGACTTGAAGGTGAAACACCACACCACGGCCAAAACAAGATACTGGAAGTTCTGCTGGGCCAACAAGGTGGAGAACGGCGGCAAGAAATGCAAGCCAAACTTCTTGGACATGCTGGCGCCAAGCGCCAACACGGCGCCAAAGAGCGACATGCGGTACGAAATCGAATTGACGTAGTACACGTTCTTCAACCACAACACCTGCCACGTGAACGTCACGAGGCCGAACACCAACGACAAAATGTGGCCCGAGAGCCACACATAGTACTTGATCTTGGATCCGGTGGAATTGCGCGGCACCAACCGCTTCTTTTTGTGCTCCACGGGCACCGTCTCGTTGGTGGCCGTGTGCTGGTCCGGTTTCAGGTGCGTTTCATTGTGGGCCGCCAACTCGGGCTGTGTTTGAGGCTCCGGCTGGCTGCTGGGCTTGGTGGGTGCCGCGTCCAGCGGAACCGGGTAAATGTTGTCCGTGCGGCGCTGGACCGTGGGCACGTGACCCGAGTTTTCGTCGGCCGCCTGGGCTCCGCTGGACGAGCCCTGGCTGGAATGCAATTGAGACGAGGACATGTGGTTGGATCGGGACGCCGGGCGCTGGGGAGGGAGCGGGCGGGTGCTGCACAGAGACGCTGTTGTCTGCAGGAGGGGAAGGGCGGCGACTGGGCGGCGCGAAGAGGGCAGGCAGGGACGGGGGTTCGGGCGCCGCTGGCTGGGGATTGGCAGAAGAAAAGCAGACGTGCCCCTGGGCCGCAGAACCGTTTGGCGGTTCCAGTGCGGCGTCCTGCATACGCGCGCTTGCTGTTTTTTCTGTTGCTGAGCTGCCAACCGAGGCCCGTGCCGCGGCGCGCGTTCGGTGCGTCGCGCTGCAGCCGCGCGGCACGTGCGCGGTGCACGGGTGCAGGTGCACGGGTGCGCGCGCCCACCGCGCCCTTCACCACCTCCTTCTGTTTCGTAAACAGCCCATGTCCAAAGTGCTAGTCACCGACTACTCCGCGGAGGCCAGTCTAAGCGTGCTCGAGCGCCAGGTGCTCATGCAGTACCAGGGCCTTGCGGTCAAGCTCCACCAGCTCGCGCTGGAGATCCAAAAGCTCCACCAACGGCCTGCTGAAGGCGGCGCCGGCGGGCAGGCCCAGGATCTCCTTCTCAATGTGCGGGGCCTCGAGCGGAAGGTCGGCCTTGTGTACACGCTTTTCCGGACCGCCGTGTACTCACTTTTGCTCCAGAACGAGGAGTCAAACACGGATGAAACGACTGCTGCCAGGCAGTTGGAGAGCGAGGACTCGGACCAATCGTCCGTGTGAATGCAGGAATGGGATTTAGTCCCGGGCGGTCTTTTCTGTCGGGTCAAGTCCGAGGGTCACTTCCAGAGTATTCCGAGGGTCACTTCCAGAGCATTTCAAGGGTCACTTCCAGGGGCATTCATTCCGAGGGTCACTTCCAGGGGCATTTATTCCGAGGGTCGCTTCCAGAGGCATTTATTCCGAGGGTCACTTCCAGAGGCATTTATTCCGAGGCTCACTTCCACATTTATTCCGAGGGTCACTTCAGAGGCATCTACTCCAAGCGTCCCTTTCCAAAAGGGTCTCCTGAGACAAATTGGCGCCGCGGTCCACGTGACGCGCGGGCCTGCAGGCAGCGGGCGAGTCAAGCATCGCGATCCGAGTCAGTGGGACCACTAATTATTGGCAGGGTCGAGCGCGCGGACCAACTTCTTTCTCGCACCAACCACTTCCCCAAAACCAAATCCACCCGGGCGTTGCTACAAAATGTCACATGATAAGTACTCTACCCCCTTGTCCTCCAGATATGCGTCCGAGGAGATGTCTCACATCTTCTCGCTCAGAAACCGCTTCTCCACGTGGAGAAAGTTGTGGTTGAACTTGGCCGTGGCAGAAAAGAAGGTCGGCCTCTCGGTCATCACCGACGAGGCCATCCAGCAGATGCAGGAGCACTTGCAGATCACCGACGACGAGATCGCCGCCGCCGCCGTCGAAGAGGCCAAGGTCAGACACGACGTCATGGCCCACGTGCACGTGTTCGGCCAGACCTGCCCTGCTGCCGCCGGCATCATCCACTTGGGCGCCACCTCGTGCTACGTCACCGACAACGCGGACTTGATCTTCTTGCGCGATGCCTACGACGTCTTGATCCCCAAGTTGGTCAACGTGATTGACCGCTTGCTGAAGTTCGCCATGGAGTACAAGGACTTGCCCGTCTTGGGCTGGACCCACTTCCAGCCCGCCCAATTGACCACCGTGGGCAAGAGGGCCACTTTGTGGATCCAGGAGTTGCTCTGGGACTTGAGAAACATGGTCCGTGCCCGCAACGACTTGGGCTTGCGTGGTGTCAAGGGCACCACCGGTACTCAGGGCTCGTTCCTTTCCTTGTTCCACGGTGACCACGACAAGGTCGAGGAGTTGGACCAGACCGTGGTCAACTTGCTTGGTTTCGAGCACGTGTACCCCGTGACCGGCCAGACCTACTCCAGAAAGATTGACATTGACGTCTTGAGTCCCTTGGCCTCCTTGGGCGCCTCCACCCACAAGTTCGCCACCGACATCCGCTTGTTGGCCAACTTGAAGGAGATTGAGGAGCCTTTTGAGAAGTCGCAGATCGGCTCCAGCGCAATGGCCTACAAGAGAAACCCCATGAGGTGTGAGAGAGTGTGTTCTCTTTCGAGGCACATGGGAGGGCTCTTGAACGATGCCATCCAGACTGCCTCTGTGCAGTGGTTCGAGAGAACCTTGGATGACTCGGCCATCAGAAGAATCTCGCTTCCGTCTGCGTTCTTGACCGCCGACATTTTGTTGTCCACCTTGATCAACATCACCTCGGGCTTGGTCGTATACCCTAAGGTCATCGAGAGAAGAATCATGGCCGAGTTGCCATTCATGGCCACCGAGAACATCATCATGGCCATGGTCGAGAAGGGTGCCTCCAGACAGGACTGCCACGAAGAGATCAGAGTGTTGTCGCACCAGGCCTCGGCTGTGGTTAAGCAAGAGGGTGGTGACAACGACTTGATTGAGAGGGTCAAGAACACCGAGTACTTCAAGCCAATCTGGAACGACTTGGACTCCTTGTTGGACCCATCTACGTTTGTCGGAAGAGCCCCACAACAGACCGAGAAGTTCGTCAACAACGATGTCAAAAAGGCCTTGGAGCCTTTCAAGCACATGATCACCGCCGAGAATGTGTCTTTGAATGTTTGAGCCGGTGTTGGCCACCGAGCAGGACAAGGTGTGGATAGACTCAAAAACTGGTATGAAAGCGTTATCTGCGGTTAACAAGCGAGTGCTTGTGCCGGACCTGTAGCCAAGAAGCGGGCCAGATGCTTGTTTCACGATACAGTTACAGAGTTTGGCCCGCCAGAACTCGAAATCAAGATTAGGGCTGTACGGAATCAAGATTAGGAATGTTCGGAATCAAGATTAAAGATGTACGGAATCAAGATTATTTCTGTGCTAGATGAAGAACTCATAAGAAGCCGGGACGAAGCGAATTACAACACATCGGGGAGCACGTAGCCCATGAAAGGAAGGTCTGTAAATATAATACACACTATAATAAAAAAAGCCATAGGAGAACATCTCGAATGACCAACAAGAATAAATAAAAAAAAGACCAGGGCAGTAGCTCGGTCATATCCTGAAGGACCCATTATAAAAACAAGCAATATCCGGAAAACGTAACCAAAATCAAACATAAAGGAGTCGCCGCTATGGGCATGCAGGCATCCACACAAGGATTGGTGGTCTTAGTGGTCGTAAAAGTCTAAGCCCAGCGCTATTTTTCGGCCACGCTGGAAGCCTTGGACGATGCAGAAGAAGCGCCAGAGCGGTCCTGGGAAAAGAGAGAGCCCCGCGAGGTCAGGCCCAGCGAGGAGCAGCTGGAGTCGTCGGAGTTCCTGGCCTGGGTCAGCGAGGCGTCAGGCAAGTACAGATGGAGATTCTCGGTCATGTGGTTGGGCACGTGCGACCAGGGTAGCAGGCCCTCAGCCAGCGCCCGGGCCCGGTGGTCATCACTATCCTTGATGAGGCGGTGCACGTTGGCAAACAGCTGGGCCGGGTCAAAGGTGGTGTAGATGAGGCGGTCGGGCGGGGTGAGCAAGTCCACCACGCCGTTGATCAAGTCCCTCTCGAACATGCGGGGGTCCACGTACAAGGAAAGGTTGGTGTTGTGGGGCACGAAGTAGAGCTTCATGTCCACCTTGTAGCGGGGCCGGGCCACGATCTTTTTCAAGAACAAGTTGCTGGGCAGAGAGCCCAGGCGGCCCAACGAGGTGACCATGTCCTCGATGTACTCGCCGTCGTCAATGAGGCCCGCATCTCCAGGATGGGCGGTTTCCAACTTGACAAGCACGGACGGCTCCGAGTTGGACGACGCAGACTTGGTCACCCGCACCAACGAGTAGTTGTGGATGCGGAACACCGACAGGATCGCCGTGTCAAGGCAGTTGAAGGTGCTGACCAAGTCGCGCGACGGCGCGTGCTTGTCTGTCGGGAGCTGCGAGCTCTTTTCGTAGCGCAAGGACTTGAGCACCTTGGACGGCACGCCGGCGAGGTTGACGAGGTTGTTGTCGATGAGGCGCACGGCGCGGGTGCTGAGCGGGCCGGGCGCGAGGAGGCTGGCCAACGACGAGGCGCTAGGGGGGGCCCGGTCGGGGCCGCCGGGGCCGCCGGTCGGGTGTGTGGTGCACGGGTGCGGCAGCGCTGCGGGCGCGGCTGACTCCGCCGGTGCGGCTGCGCCGCTCGCGTGGTCGGTCGGGCTAATGGCCGAGTTGACCCGGGGATGCTGTGCTTTTGGGTCGAAGTCCACGGTCGAGTGGAGGCGGGGCACTTTGGCGGGCCCGGCATCCTGTGGGCCGGCCGGTGCAGGGGCCTGCGAGCTGAGTGGGTCTGACTCAGAAACAGCGTCTGATTGGGCGGCAGCGTCCGGCTCAAGGGCGGTGTCTGCTTCGGGAGTGGGTGTGTCTGTTTCAGAACATGCGGAGTCTTCGGTGGAAGTAGCAGACGAGCCGGCCATGGATGACCCAGCGGTATCGGCGGAGGTGGCCGAGGCGGCGGAGTCATCAAGCGACTCGGCGGATTCGTGCTTCATCGCCATATGGCCGAACCGGCTGCTGGCAGGCTTTGCGCCCACACTGCCAGACCCCGGTTTCATGTTGAAGGTTGCCATATCCTGCGAGGATGCGTTTTGGGAGCGGCCTGCAGGGCCAAGGCCCTTTGGGTGGTGGTCTTCGGCCTTGATCTCGGACAGGCCATGCTTCAGAGGGTCCCAGCGGGCATTGTGAGCGGCGTCGGGCTTGTCCGGGCGCGGGCGGGCGCTATCGAAGCGGCGCAAACGGCCCAAAGCGGAGCTGGCGTTGGTGCCGGCCAACGCAGCCGCAGACTCGTCGTAGGCAACGCTGTACAAGGTGTCGCCTCGGGTGTTGGCCGGCGTGAGCTGGCAGAAGATCTCATACACTGAGGGACACGACACGAGGCGCACCCGGAGCCCCGCCTCCAAGAACTTGCGGTGGAGCTTCAGGCCGCAGGTGTCCGGGTTGGAGGCCCGCTTGATGGCGGACTTGCGGCGCAAGGCGATGTTGACGAGCGGCGACCGCCACAACACGTGCGGGTGGATGCGGGAGCGGTAGAGTTTGGAGACTCTGGAGTCGGCGGAGTTGACCTTGAGCGCGGGCTCGGCACCGGCGTCGGACCGTAGCCCGGCGGGTAGCAGGCCCGGGCGGCCGCCGTGCGGCGGCAGCGGCGTCGGCGACGTGCCGGAACCGCGGTTCAAGAGTTCGTGGATCCCAAGCATTGCTGGAGGCGCCATGGTCCGGGGGTGTGGGTCACGTGGAGCGGGGCAGGTGTCAGGCAGGAGGCCAAGCGGGGCAGCACAGCACAGCGGGGGACACCAGGGACCCGGGGTAGGGACAAGGGCAGGGGCCAGGGACTGGGCCAGGGACGGGCGGGGACCGAATTCCGGGCCAAGCCAAGGAGGAACAGCGCGTGGCGGCGAAACGGCGAAAACGAAGCGGGTCGGGTCCTGGAAAACGGCGGGCCGGGTAGAGTGGGCCGGGACGCGTTGATTGAAAGAAACTTGTCAGAAACGAAACTTGGTGTGTCGACGGTGAAACACGGGGGCAAGGGTTCGTTTTGGAAAGAAGGTCTGGCAGAAAACTGCGGGTTGCATGGCAGATGTTGCTTAAAAAAAAAGGGCCGGGTTTGGAGTTGATAGCGTGTGGATCATGCACGGTGATGCTGCGGGTTAGGAGGAGGTGCATGGCGAAAGTGAGCAGAGTGCGCGCAAATGGGGCGCGTATGCAAGATCGCAGCGCGGCTGCATGAGCGAAGCAAAGCTGGGGACGCTGTATGTCCTCACGAAAGCAGCGTTTTGCGAATTGTGCAACAAGTGATTTTCGTTTCGGACGAATGTTGCTCGTTTACGCATTCCCCGTGCAACAAACACTACTAAGCGTTTTTTATGCTTTTTTTCTCTTTTTCCGCCCGACTTTCGGCCCTTTTTCGCCCTTTTTTGCAGTATTTGGCCCGGCGGCCTCGTCATGTACGCTCCGTGCGCGCGCCCCTCTGTGCAGTTTTCTCAGGAGAAATGTCTCAAATTGCCTTTTCGTCTCCGCACACCTCTTTCACGCACTCCCCGGATGGGACTCCGCACTTCCGTACACCACACCTTCTTGGCCCATGCTTGCGTGTGCCGCGGCTTTCTCCGCTTAAAACCGGCCCATGCTTCCGCTGACTTCCGTTTCGGATTTGGTCCGCTCGATCCATCGGACTTCCGCCCTGTTTTGAGCGCCCGTCCCTCCGTCCCTTCCGTTGTGTTTTGCCAAGCGTTGCGCCGCGCCGCGGAGCAGCTGTGGCACGTGCGCGCTGCACGTGACCGGCCGGGCCTTTCGGGGGCCTATTCTCCTTACTTTCGGTGTTCTCGGGCAAATGGTGCTACATTTCCGGCTTCCGAATGTCGCCTATGCGGCCTAATGTTGTAGGGATGATTGGAGTTTTTATATGGTCTAATGTGTTTCAACTGTTTCAACTGTGTTTCAACTGTGTTCCATCCGTGTTTCAACTGTGTTCCATCCGTGTTTCAACTGTGTTACATCATGGTTTCAACTGTGTTCCATCAAGGTTTTATCCGGGCTTCATCCGAGCTTCAACACTGCGCCGCACCACTACATCACTATCAGGTTCCAGCACGTTCCATTCTTGCCAACCCGGGAATCTGCTCTCGTCGCCGAGCGCCTGTGTGCAGGTACCGATGCGCTCTCATCTACATCACGCCACGATCTATTCTGGCCCTTTTTCTCTCCTGTGTATTCGCATTAAGAATGACCGCTGCTCAACGTCTGGCTACATTACGCACTGGCAAAAGAAAAGTCAACAAAAGAAAGAAAATTGACACTCAAAAGAAAACCGTCAGTCAACAAAAGAAAGAAAGTTGACAGTCTAAAGAAAACTGTCACTCAACAAAAGAAAGAAAATTGACAGTGGCGAGATTGTTTGTCTCGCTCTTTTGCCTGGCTCTTCAAACTCTTTCGTGCCCCAGTAGTGTATACGTTGCAGTAAATACTCACTGTACAGTGTCTTGGGTTTCCTCGTCCACGGGTCCTTGGCAATCTTGTCGCATGGTGTTGGCAAGCTCGTGCCAAAAAAACACGTCTTGCACTATTCTGCTGCAGTCGCTGGGACGCAATAAGATATTTCCCTGTAGTTCTAATAGGGTTTTGCGCATGGGGGGCTCAGGGACGGCTCTCTTGTTCAACTCATCAGACGATGACACGGCCTTGTTCGGTTGTAAGTAGCATCATAGTATTTGCTTGGGACGCTCACGCAATGCTTGGCTTTATTTGAATTCTTCGTTCAACTCAACAGCGGATAAATGGAGTCTTTGAACAAAATGACCCTGTGAGGAAGTTTCCCTGATTTGAAGACTGTGAGCAATAATTTAGTGGTCTTAGACAGCACTGCCGTCACATCGAGCCGCTCGTTACAACTTGCATCTAGAGCCAATCTTTCTGCAACGATTATAGATATCAGTTCGAATGACTGTGCCAAAGCATGGTTGACTGATGAGATCCATGATTATATCGAACTGCCAACAAGGCAAACTAGAAATTGGATCCTTGGTTGATGTTCCGGTCACGCACACCCAACTCCCCACTGAAGAAGTTATCCTCGCCGCCCTTCTCGTTTTTTCTCCAGAAGGTCCATCCACTCTCTTGGCCCTTCGAATTTCTGCGCTTGAGGAGGAAAAACATCGCAGCAAGGCCCACCAAAATCGCTCCTCCAACTCCGACAACAACTCCGACCACTATCTTGTTGGTGTTGCTTAAGCCACTGGAGGAGTTTGACGAGCTTCTAGATGTGGACGACGAAGGCTCCGAGCTGGCGGCCGTCACCATTGATGTTTGAGTGACAACAACAGTTTTTCCGTTTTCCTGAGATGTATAGACTCTGGTGGTGGGGCTACTAGAAGCATCTGCTGATGCGGTTCTCGATGAGTCGTCTGAAGTCGTGGTGGTCCCTGATGCTGAGTTTCCAGTTTCTGTGGCACTGGTACCTGCGTCAGCAGTGGATTCAGCTTCGCTGGTAGATGCAGCAGCACTAGGTTCGGCCGAGGAAGTTGCTCCTGTTTCGGAAGCAGCAGAAGTTGTCAGGGATTGGGCTTGCAGGGTGGTAGTTGTGCTAGTACCTGAAGATGCAGAGGTAGTTGATGCCAGTGAGCTGCTCAGTTGCTGTTGAGCCAGACTAGACTGTGCGGCTTGGAAAGACAGGCCACCTGAGGAGGCCGCGGTGAACACCGAGCTGGGGTCTAAATTATTGACAGATGTTACCAAGTCCAGCGTCTGTGTGGAAGAAATGTCAGTAGAAGATGCAGCAAAAGAGTCCACTTCACTAGTGGTGAAGGTGCCGGACTCGTTTGAGAAAGTGACCACGGCACGGGCGTCGAGGTCAACGGGCGTGGCCCTCTTATGCTGAAACACTACCCCCCTGGTGGCCAAACTTTGCTTGATTTGGTGGGAAAAGGCGAGGTAACTGAGTACCGCCAATAAGGACACGATGAATAGAGCTCTGTTTGCCATGGCTGGTTCACTAACGAGGCTTTTTTTGTTTTCGTCTTCTGCTGCTCAAGGGATGAAGCAAGAAAGTGGGTGAGTCTTGAGGCCGTCTAGAGGGCGCCTGCGTGTGGTTTTTAGCGAGGGAGGAAGGCGGGCGACAAGCAGAAGGTGGATGATGCAGCAATCTTACCGCCTGGTGATGATCGAGATTAAGCAGAAAATTTGCGGGTTCGGGTGTTGGTGTTTCGCGAGGCGGTTCTGTTTCTTCATGATTTGGTCCATACGCAGGTTGCAGTGTGCAGGGCAGCGCCGGTCCCGATCTGTTGGACTGCCAAAATCATGTGGACAGGACGCGCCCAGGCGCCCGTTCCGCTGGCTTTGGAGGGCCCTCTCTTTCTCTCCGGGAGCAAAGGGTACCGGACAAGATGCGCCCGTGGAACTGCAGGCTTTAGGGAGTGGCCACCGTCAGATTTCGGCCACGTGATGGCAGATGCGCATTTGGTGATCCGCCAGTTTCAGGCGCACTTTCAGGCACGCGCGCCTGCGACACAGCCCATTTATGGGTGGCGCCCGCGATGGTCTAGATTCAGGGCCTGCCAGGCCGCGAAGGTGCTGTCAGGCGGTTTTTTTTAGCAACCGCAGGGGCCATATCCGAGACACCACGTGATAGCCTTTTTCCCGCTGGAACCCCGTGATGACCTTCTTGCCAAAAGGCTGGAACCACATGACGACCTTCTTGCCGGATGGCTGGAGTCGCGTTTTCATTTGAGGTCGCGCAGGATCTGTATCTTTGAATTTGGTAGTAAGGTACCATATGTTGGTCATGTGACTGGGCGATATTCATGTGGTCTCCAGTGTCTTCGATACTTGGTTTTTTACCAGAGGTGTTTTCACTAAAAATCGAATGGTGTCTCTGATTGGTCATTGAGAGTGTCTTCAAAATTCGTTAAATGGTTTGTTCAAAATTCATTAGAAGTCTTCGCTAAACGGTTCTTTCAATGGTTTCTTCAAAGCCATTAAATAGTCTGACCAGATTGGTTTATTTTGGTGTCTTCACTAATTGGTCACATAATGGTTTCTTCAAGGCCATCAAATGGTTTCTTCGAATATTCATTAATTTGTGTCTTCTCCAAATGGCTCGTTATTTGGTGTATTTCCTTAATGGTTAATTCTTTGGTATCTTCCCTAAATGGCTCATTATTTGGTGTATTCCCTAAATGGCTCATTATTTGGTGTATTCCCTAGATGGTTCATTAAAGTTTTCTTGATTGGCTCCTATTGGTTTTTTCATGTCCTCATTACTATTCTCCTTGGTATTAAGCCTTGGTTTTATCCATTCGTTTATCTTTATCGACTACTTGACCTCTTCGGAATTAGCCGTTAATTGGTACTATAATTACGTTTTTTCTTTCGTTTGATTCATTTTATTTCCGTTGCCTTCCAGTTATTATCCTACTCTGTGTCTCTTGAATGATCTTTGGTTTCTCCATGCTGCCCTCCTCTGATTGGTCTTTGCCTTCAGGGGTGGCTGCAATTCCGCAAATCCCACCCCGTGATGCATAAAGCGGCGGCCCAGGCCCGTGCCTCCGAAATGGGCCATGGTTCGCGCGGACCAGATGCGAGCCCAAAATTGAAAATCTCCACACGTGTGTCCTGCACACGCACTGCCGCAAACACGCCTTATCAAGCCTGTTATAGCCCACTTTCTGTGGCATCTCCAATTCTATTCCCTGCTACCGTCGTTTCTCCAAGGTCCCTTCGGTATACACCGTGTATGCAGATATTCAAGAAGAGCCTTACCTCTGACCCGGCAAAACCTGCAGTCCAGCAACCTTCGAATCCGATCCTGGTCCGAACCCTTGAACCGTCTTCCATCCATAACTCTTTGGAAACGCTCTTCCATAACTCTTTGGAAACGCCCTTCCATAACTCTTTGGAAACGCCTCAGCTATAACTTTTAAAAACGCTTCAGCTATAATTTTTTAAAAACGCCTCAGCTATAACTTTTAAAAAGTTCAATTCTAGCTGGTTTCTCTGTGAGCTGGTTCTTTCTAACTGGCTTTTGTTTGTGTGCAACTGCAAAGTTGGCTTTTTCAATACCCTCCTAAAATCCCGCATTCAATCGGCAAAATGCCGGCCCGAATCACCTTTCGTGAGCAAATGGCGGACTTTCCGTACAAGCAGATGTTGGTCATCTCGCTCATCCGGTTCTCCGAGCCTCTTGCTTTCACTTCTCTCTTTCCATACCTCTACTTCATGATAAGAGACTTCCACATTGCACCCAGTGAGCAGGAGATCTCCAAGTACTCCGGGTATTTGGCCTCATCTTTTGCGTTTTGTCAGTTTCTCTTCGCCCTTCAGTGGGGAAAGTTGCTGAATCGCATCGGAAGGAAGCCCGTGTTGCTATTTGGTCTTTTCGGCACCCTGGTGTCTTTGATTCTGTTCGGCTTCAGCCCAAATTTTTACATGGCATTGGCCTCACGGTGCTTGGCGGGTGCTCTTAACGGCAACATTGCTGTTTTGCGAACTGTGGTGGGCGAGATTTGTGTGGAGAGAAGACATCAAGCCATTGGTTTCAGTTCCTTGCCTTTGCTTTTCAATATTGGCTCCATAGTCGGGCCGCTAATCGGTGGTTCCCGGCTTTTCACTAACCCGAAACTTGACAGTCCTTACGAATCAAAGCCTCCCGGGATGTCCTCCAACACACAGGACCTGATTCTTGCCAGTTTAGGGACGTCATCATTCTCAAAAGCCTATTTTCAGTTCCGTGATGCGCATCCATATGCTCTCTCCAATATCGTTGTTTCCTTGTTCCTCTGGATGAGTATGGCGGTGGGTTTCCTTTTCTTGGAGGAGACAAATGACGATTTCAGGAATCGCCGTGACATTGGTCTTGACCTTGGGGACTCGTTGATCCATTTTATTTGGGGCGGCCCAAGAAAGATCCGGCCTTGGCATAAACCTGCGGTTGCTGGCCACGAGGACCTCTTGGTCACAGGTTCCAGTGATGCTTGCAATCCTGACGAGACATCACCTCTCCTTGCCGACGCTTCCCGGGGTTCTAATTCTGCGGGCCACAGGAATTATGATCCAAATTACTCGACATCTTCAGGCACTCTGACCGCCTCTAGTTCTGCGTCCTCTGTTAAATCACAGACAAACGCGGCTAGCGCTAGACCGGAAGAATTGCCAGTTGCCATGGAAGAAGAGCCACCAATTCTTACGCCTCGGGTCGTCACGGTGATTGTGTCTAATTGTATCATTTCATTGCACAACGTCGCATACAACGAATTTCTTCCCGTGTTTCTTGCAGCTAGATTCCAAGCTCTGAATCTCAAGTTCCCGTTCCATATTTCGGGTGGTTTTGGTTTGGACTCGTCCTACATTGGCACATTATTTTCTTCAACCGGAATAATGGGCATGTTGATCATCTTAGTCATCTTTCCCGTGATAGACAGGAGCTTGGGCACCTTGAATGGCTTCCGGTTTTCCCTCGTGTTCTTCCCCATTGTCTATTTCTGCGTGCCCTTGACGATATTCACGCTTCACAAGTACGACGAAACGTACCCAAGCTGGGTTACTCCGTTCTTACTTTACTTGATGACATCCTTGAAGTCTTTGGCCTCCGCCACTGGTATGCCGCAGGTCATGATCCTCAATCATCGGGCAGCTGCTAAGAAACACCGCGCCTATGTTAATTCTTTAACTATGAGCATGCTTGCACTCTCTCGAAGCGTGGGTCCGATGATCTTCGGGTACCTCATGTCTGTCGGCGACCATCACAATATGGCGTGGCTTTCTTGGTGGGTGATGGCGCTCCTCGCCTTATTTGGCCTTCTCCAGTCTTTCACGATGATTGACACCGACGACTGATGGCCAAATCGGTGTATCACGTGAAGCTATCTTCCGAAAAACCCATGTGAACAGGCTGTGGCTTTGAGGTGCCTGAAGCGGTGTCGCAAATGCGACATCACATGACGCAAGAGCGGAGAGGTTTCCCCTTTGATGCAGCTCGTGCGCGATGACACATAGGTCAGATCTGCATGCGGCCGTATGCAGGCGCGTGCTTACGAGCTCAACTCCTGACTTGACGCGGGGCTTGTGGACCACCGCATGAGTCTTTGTCTCCCAGTTCGAATTCTTGAGATTTCGTGAGAAACGGAAAGTCCCAGACCCAAATATGACGAGCCTTCGCGAGCAAATGAAAGGCTTCCCCGTGTGGCAAATGTCGGTTGTGTGCATGATCCGGTTCTCGGAACCCATCACCTTCACTTCATTGTTCCCTTACGTTTATTTCATGATCCGGGACTTCGGCATCACCAAGGACCCCTCCCAGATCTCCAAATACACCGGTATTCTAGCCGCTTCATTTGCTTTGTCGCAATTTTTCTGCTGCATTCACTGGGGAAGGCTTAGTGACCGCGTGGGCCGCAAGCCTGTTCTTATGATGGGTTTGCTCGGCTCTGCAGTCTGTCTTCTCGTGTTCGGCTTTGCTCAGAACTTCTACATGGCCCTAGCTGCACGCACAATGGCAGGCGCTCTAAACGGAAACGTGGCTGTGATGCAAACTGTTGTTGGTGAAATTGTGCAAGAAAGGAGACATCAAGCTATAGCGTTTGCCGCACTCCCTCTATTCTGGAATGTTGGATGTGTGATTGGCCCATTGATTGGCGGCTCGGCCTACTTGACCCGGCCCAAGAAAGACGGGGGCGCTTTGAGTGTTGTGGCCTCATCTGCTTTGAATGATTTTTACCAAGCCTTTATCAACCGCTTTCCCTACGCGTTATCAAATGTGGTTGTCTCCAGCTTACTTGTTGCCAGCGCCATTGTCGGGTTTCTTTTTTTGGAGGAGACTGAATCGCGTGCAAGTAGGAAGAGAGATCCCGGGCTAATATTGGGTGACAAAATCCGCCGCCTGTTGGGGTATGAGATTCCTCAAAGGCCGTGGGAGGCGCCAACTTTGTCCAGGCGTCCTCTGGAACTTGCGGAGACACTGCCCGCCATCGAACTGGTAGCTGGCAAAGATGATGACTTCTTGGATGACGAATTGTCCGAATTAAATCCTCGCGCCTTTGAAGGATATAGTGGGGTCGAGGAGCAGACAAACGAAGAAGAATCCGAATCATTTCTCGAAAGTACTATTCTACCATCGAAAGCCTCGCGGAACGCCCTTCGGAGGCAGTCTGTTGCCCTTTCACTTCAGCCAACGATTATGTCTGAGCGAGAGGATACCAAGAATTTCTTCAAGGCCATACGGAACCGTGACATCTTCACCAACACTGTGATCGGCACCATGGTGGTGTACTTCTCTATTGCTTTTCACGCATTGATCCACACGGAGTTCATCACGGTCTTTCTCGCGGGCAAATATCAGCCGCAACACTTGCAATTTCCATGGCATATCAAGGGAGGCATGGGATGGGATTCCCAGGAGATCGGGACGCTTTTGTCGACAGTTGGGTTGGTAGGATGTTTCCTGGTGATTGTCATTTTCCCCTTTCTTGACCGCCACATGAAGACCATCAACGGGTTTAGGCTTGCTTCGTGTTTGTTTCCAATCGCTTACATGGTGTTGCCGTACATCATCTTCACTACGACGGGCTACAACCGATGGTTTTCGGAGGGTTTTGCCAGGAGATTTGTGTATTTCAACACCATGCTAGCTACGCTTGGAAATGCGCTAGCATTCCCGCAGGTTTCGGTGCTAGTGTTCAGGGCGACCAAGCCACGACACCGGGCGTTCGTCAACGCCACATGCATGAGTGCCAATTCTTTGGCGAGGTTTGTTGCGCCCATGACATGGGGAGGCTTGATGTCCTTTTTCGACAAGCGAAACATGGCGCAGATACCGTGGAATATCTTGGCCCTCATTGCCTTGCTTTCCTTGGTATTGTCTATGTTTCTCCGGAGTGATGAAGACGACAGAGAAGAGAACGCCCCGGAGGCCGTATGATGGCTCGACCGCCAGGGGCCCTAACAGCGCACACTGTCTGTCCACTATGGAGCAAATCTGTTCACTCGTTTGAATAATCAGCATCAGCATCATCGGCATCAGGTCCTTGTAGCAGGTCCAGTTCAAAGTGAGTTACCGGTATCGCGTCATAAGTTTCAGTAATTCATCAGACTCTAGTTTCAGTAGTCCCAGTCACTGTTGCAGCATATCAGTATATGCTCAGTAGTGGTCCAGTATAGTTACAGTTCAGTATCAGTATTGTTTAAATACAATCTCAGTACTGTTTCAGTAATGTTTCAATATTGTTTCAATTTTGTTTCAGAATTGTTTCAGAATTGTTTCAGTAGTATCGGTATAGTCCCAGTACTGTTTCAGATTGTCTCACTAGTCTCACTAGTTGCTACGCGGCAGTGAAATGATTCCCGTATTATTAATTATAAAAAAAGATTCCCGTCTTTCGTAAAATTGTGTAAAAAAAAGATTGATAATGATGTTTAAGACAATAGGCCATCACAGCCGCAAAAGAAACGGCTCGAAGTGCATCCACGACCGCCTGGCAACGCTGGCTTCGATTCCCCAATCAAGAACAGAATTGCCGGAAGGTCCAACACCTCGAGTCGCCGCTTTTGACTAGCCGACGAGGGTATCTGGCAAGATAGTGCCGCCAAAGAATTTAGTATCTTTGGTTAGACTTCTTGGCCTTGACTCTCTTTTGGATTTGGATGGCGGTAACGGCAACGAAAGCCAAGAAGATCAAGACGAAAACAAGAATAACACCTGGTGGAAGCATGGCAAAGTGGTTGTTCTAAGAAGAGTGAATTAAGCAAGGGAAAATTTCAGAGGGCGGGTGCGGGCACTTTTTATTTATCAGGCTGCGACATTTTCCGCACGAACTTTTCTGTTTTCGATTGTTGACGTCCCGATTGGGCAACATAACACCGGAAAGCGCGGCCCCTGTGTGCAGGCCGCCGCCGGGCTCTCGACCGGTCCGCTGGGTTAAACTGCTGGTTCCGGTGGTTTTATGGGTATCCGGTGTTTGGGCTGGTTTGAGATGGGGCTTTTTTCGGAGCCTGTGTGGGTAGGTTTTTCACCATGGAAGGCTTCAGGCGGGCCAGCGCGGCTGGGGAGGGTGTTATCGCAGTTTCAGTGCGGTTTCAGTGCAATCTTACTACGGTTTCGGTGCGGTTTCACTACGGTTTCAGTGCGGTTTCAGTAAGGTTTCAATAGTTTCAGCGATGCTTCATGATGCATCAGCGCAGTTTCACCCCGGTTTCGTCGCTGTTTCACCTCGCCGTGTGGCCTCGGCGGGAAGAGGCCAAGCCGGCGGCCGCGTCGACTGGTTTTAAGCCATGGCTCGGCGGCGGCTGGAAACTCGGACATGTCAATCGGAGTATAAGTTCGGCTAATTTGCGACCTTAATGTTCCGAGCTTGTCCGCGCCAATCAAGGTGCGTAAAACTGCCAGAATGGCACGTTTGCCCTGCCCTCGGATTACGGTCCGGACTCGAGACTCTGTCTGGACATACGTCATGGATGGAATCATGGTTAATTTTTTTTCAAATGTGACAATGTCTTTAGACCGACGGAATCATGGCCGGTCTAGGTGTTTCATGCACAAAAGTGTCAATGACGAACGGCGGCGGGGGGGACATGCTTGCGACTTTTTCGACAATCGAGGGCCTTTTTTCGTGCGTTTTGCCGAGCCGACGACCGAAAAAGCACGGCTGGGTGGCCTAAACGAGCGATGCGCAGGAGCAAATGCGAGGCATCCCCGGAAATCTCAGGACGACTTTTGTTTGTTTTGCTTGCGAGGTTGAGGGACTTTTTCTCGGTAGGTGCGCGCAAGCCGCGTGGTTGCGGCGCATGCGACATGCGACATTGCACGACATTTCACGGTCCTCCACGACATTTGGGAACTTGCGGGTCCCCGCCTGACGTCATTTGCTTATCTGCTTTTGCGGCGTTTTCCGTGCAACTTCGCGACATTTCTTTATCTGCTTGGTTCGTTAGTAATTTCATCGAGTGGCTTTACGACACTCGCCTGGCCTTTGCCGGTCCTCTGCTTGGCTCACAAATGCGTTCCCCGACATTTGTTAGTCTAAGGCAGTGGACAAGTTGACGACTTTTCCGAATGTCGTGCGACATTTTACTGGACGAAACGGCCTGCTCTGGCGACATTTAGATTTGCTGTGAAGGCGGTTGGGTGCAGGTCGCCTTGGTGAGGCACGTGCATCGTCGCATGCATCCAGGGGTTCGTGCATCCGTACACCCGCACGCACTCAAGATTCAGGGATCCACCAACCCTTGCATTTGCAGTCATTTTCAGCGAGCCCCCTTCTTGGCTCTTCTTTCGAGCTGAATTCACACTATATGCATTGCTGGCACGTGACCTCTTGGATCTCCCGAACGAATCTGAAATACTTGATCTGTGGAATGCACCGAACCTGAACACGTGATGATTCGCCAGTCCCAAGAACCAGTGGAAGTGCCCGTGCACGGCACGTGATTGGGGCATGGGGTTTCGCCCCGAAAGCATTGGACAAGCGGCTGAACCACAAATCGGTTCGTGCAGGTGTCGGTGGCTATTGGGTTTAAATGGATCGGGCTCGGAGTGGGCCTGGGCTCGCTTAGGTGCGCAAATCCACGTGCATTTCAGCGCAGCGTGAGATCCACTTCTCACATGCACTTGGCTGTGGAGTGTAAGGAGTCGGATGCCGGTCTTGGGCGGTGGCATCAGGCAACTTTTAAGACGTCCCATTGAACTCGGTTTGAAATCTGTACCCGTTTCGCCTTTTCTTAAGAAGCTATTGGATTTCCGACAGCCGGTGGTATTTGAAGCATACACAAACATCCCATAGTCCTACCAGCTGAAACATCAATCTTGCCAGCTGAAACACTGATTTTTAAGCTGAACTGAAACACCGATTCCTACCAGCTGAAACATCAATCCTGCCAGCTGAAACACTGATTCCTAAAACTGAACTGAAACATCCTAAAGCTGAACTGAAACACTGATTCCTAAGGTTGAAACACTGATTCCTAAGCTGAACTGAAACACTGATTCCTAAGGTTGAAACACTGATTCCTAAAGCTGAACTGAAACACTGATTCCTAAAGCTGAACTGAAACATCCTAAAGCTGAACTGAAACACTGATTCCTAAGGTTGAAACACTGATTCCTAAAGCTGAACTGAAACATCCTAAAGCTGAACTGAAACACTGATTCCTGAAGCTGAAACCTGACCCAGCTGAAACACTGATTCCTACCAGCTGAAACCTGACCCAGCTGAAACACTGATTCCTACCAGCTGAAACATCAATCCTAACAGCTGAAAAGCCTGCCACTGAAACACACCTCTAACCATCACCATGCGCACCCCAGCCCAACCCCACAAAATCAGCCTCCAGCACAAAGAAAGAACGTTCACGTGCTGGGCCTCCCACCCCCAAGACCAAATCGGCACCAAGGCGTACCGCCGCGTGGTGATCCTCATGCACGGCTTCCCCGACAACAACGACGGGTACCTTCCCTTGATGCCGCTCGTCCAGCAGCACTTCGAAAAGGACCACGTGCTCGTCGTGGCGCCGCTCATGCGAGGCTACGAGCCGTCGTCCCAAAGCCCCGCCGGCGGCTACTGTGTGTACGAGCTAGCGCAGGACGTGCGGCTGTGGATCGAGGCGGTCAACCCCGACAACTCGCTCCCCTTGCACCTCGTGGGCCACGACTGGGGCGCCATAGTGGCGTACAAGACCGCGTCCAAGTACCCGGACTTGGTCACGTCCATGGTGACGTTGGCCATTCCGTACTTGAGCAACTTGCGCTGGTGGCAGCTTCTCTGGTACTGTCCGCGGCAGGTGTGGCTTCTGAGCTACATGGTACGCATGCAGGCGGCCATGTGGTACGCCCCGGCGTTCGGCGACGTGCTCCGGCCCGGCTACCTCGACGACTTGTGGCGGTACTGGTCGCCCGGGTGGGACTTTGGACGCGACATTGCGTCGGTGCGGGCCACGTTGGCGCAGCCCGGCGTTTTGGCCAGCGCCACGGCGTACTATCGGGATCTCATCCCGTGGAAGCGGCTCGAGGAGACGCGGTGGAACGTGGACTTTCTGCAAGTGCCCACGTTGGTGTTGGGAGGCGAGAAGGACGGGTGCATGGCGGCGCCGTTGTACGACTTGGAGTCGCGGCTCTTGGCGGGCACGCCGCACGTCAAGGTGCACCTTTTGCAGCGGGTGGGCCATTTTCTCCACCGCGAGGACCCCGAGGCCGTGGCGGCGCAGATTTGCCGCTGGTTTGACAAGTACAAGTCGTGAGACGAACATCTCTGGATGCTGCGCGTGGTGCATTAGACGCGCCAGCACGCGCAGAGTTGACCGACGTTCCCAGCATGATGCAGGCAGGTTTACGCGGGCCGCATACGCAAGAATGGCCTAATTGCAGACTCCCTGGTGTGGTCGGGCATACAGCTGCCCGAGTTTCTGTCACTTTCCCCGCTAGCATGCTAGTCTGGCACGCTGTATGTTGGTGTTTTTTCTTTTTCTCACGCTCCGTATTTGGTGAGGCCCGGTATTCATACTACATAAATAAGAGTATAAACCCGAATTGCCCACAAGACGCTGTTACCGAAGCACCAACGGGTTTCCCGCGTTCGGCAAGTGTAGGTTAAGCGGGGTTTATGGGGTGCCAAGGCCCGGAAGACGCTGCTCTTCAGAAAGATGTTTTTGTATTTGGGGGTTGCAGCGCGGTGCATGTCCTAAGAAGGCCTATTCCAGCATGGCAAGATTTCGTCGCGCAGGTGCATGCAGACAGAGATATAGTCGTGGGGTTCTTTTCGCGGCGCGGATAAGCGCTCCTACATGGAAGATCTGCAAGCATACGCTGGTGTGGGGGAGGTTGAGAAATTGATTAAGGGATTAGGAATGATGGGAGCGAGAAATGAAAAATGGGGGGCTGGGCACCGGCGGCAGGCAGACACACGCGAGCACAGCGGAGGACACAAAAGCCAGCGTTTTTAGGCCGCTTTGGCCCCTCTTTAAAAGCCCGGAGCACTGAAACCTTCTCTCGCACAGAAGGCACCTCTCGCCCGGAAGAAACCCCAAAGCCGCCCACGCCTAGGCATAGTCGTAGCCCTGGTAGCCGTAGGGCACACAAGCGGCAGTATAGCAGTCCAGCGGCGGGAGCTCCAGAGGAGGAGCCAAGAAGCGCAGTGCCTGCAGGAACAGAAGGTTGTCCGGCATTTTCAGGCCGGCGACGGCCGCAAGCGGCACTTTGACGGGGGCAGTAGGGCCGGGCCCCGACGACACGTCCCACACGCTTTGCGGCAGAATCACGCTGGCGTTGCGCAGCGAGTTGAGCGTGGAAACGGAAGCCACCGACATCACGCGCCCACTTTCCAAGTCCGACGCGGACGCCGACGCCGACTCGTGCAGAATCTGAGAGAAATAGTCGACCAGCGGCTTGTGCATGCTCAGCGCCGGGTCGTCGCCGGAACCCGGCCGGATTTGGGGGTGGGGCTGGTTTTGGGGGAGTGGGGCCGTCTGTGGGAGGTACGGGTGCACCGGGGCCACCGGGCCGCCGCTGTTTGGCGGCGCTTGCACCTGCTGCGCCAAGTAGTGCTGGGTGATGTACTGGTGCAAGTGGGCGGCCGGCGGCGGGCCGTTTTCCGCGTCGGTGTCGCCAGCAAAGTAGGGGTTGTCGGGGCCCAGGGCCAGCGGTAGTGCATACTGCTGGAGCATGTGGACGTAGGCGTCTTGGGAGCCGGGCACGGGGACAAACGGCGGGCCGGGCGGGACCGAGGAGGGACCAGCGGGCGGGTCGAGCCCCGGCCCATATTCCTGGTTCGGCGGCCCAAAAGCCGGGTCGAGGCCCGCGTTCAGCCGAAAACCCACCGTCCCAAACATCTCGCCGCCCGGCCCAAACCCGTCGTCGACCGCAGCCGGACGGCTCGCCAGCGGGTACTCCATCACAATCTCCGGCAGCCGCTTGCCCGCAGCCAGCGGCAGCTCCGGCGGACAGGCACCCGGCAGCACGTGATCAGGGTACTGCGTCGGCAGGCGGGGCACGGCCCGCCGGCGGTAGGCCCGCTTGACACGGACCCCCAGGCCCAGTGCCAGCTCTGCGGCTGTGTCGGCAGCGTCGGGCTTTTTCGTGCGTTTGACCGGCTGCTCCACAAACGTGCACACGCCCTTGTTGAACAGCGCACAGGCCAAGCAGGGCAACAGGGTCTCGATAATACAGCAGGTTTTCCTGCGGCGGCAGAAGTCACAGGGTCTCTTCGTCCGGGACTTGTAGGGCCGCACGGAGGTGGCCAGGGAGGCCAAGTCCTTTTTGGAGTACTTGTTCATGCAGGGCAAGGCCCAGGGGAGACGGGCGGGCAGCGAGGGAAAAGGGGCCGGGGGACGAAGGAGAAAGAAAGACACTGGCGGCCGGGCGGAAATATGGCGGTGGCACGGGCGGCTGAAGAAACACGGACCTTTTAAAGGATCTCTGGGCTGATTAGGCATGCCGGGGGCACGATGCACGAGACGCGCATGCGTGCTGTCTGCACGCAGCTGTGCTGCTGCAACGGGTAACCTGCCTAATCCAGGGCTCGTTGCATGGGCCACGCGCGCGCCGCGCCGAGAATCCTCGCTGTTGCGGCGCAGAAACTCCTCCGCTGTCGCCGTTTCTGCCTTGCCCCGAGAGCTTGCCGCCTCTATTTCTCCCATGCACGCCTGCAGCGCCCCGCCTCTGCGTCTGCATGCGCATGCGTCTGCTGCTCCTGCAACCCACTGGTCCAGTATCTCTCAGATCCCTGTCTGATATACGAACTGCTGCCTGCTTTGTTTTGTCCTCCACTGTCTTCTTTACTACCAGGTTTGCGCCTGCTGCCCTAAAGTCCCGCCACCACCACCACAACCACCACCCTCGCCTGCTCTTACCTCGCCTCATTTCCCTCGCGTTCTCCTCCTCTTTCCACGCCCAGTACCCCGTTTCTCCACCAGAAGCTCCGCTGCCACCACTGATTCGCCGCCTTCGGAATCCCGATGCCCTGCTTCCCCCAAGTATGCGCAGGCCCCATCTGTGCTCGCTCTCATAACCCTTTGAGCCGCACTTATGCCAACGTTTTTCGCCACCTCGCTGCTTTCGCTTGCCCGCCCGCAGGCGAGCCTCTGCCGCTAAGGGCGGGCCACTCAGCGGTCGTGCGGTTGGGGCGGGTACCGGTGGTGGCGCCAGATGCTGGTGCACGTGTGGATGCTCACGTGACCCATTCTTGCGATCCCGCTCGGCTCTATTGCCCCATATGGATATTTCCTCACATTTCTCCGCGACTTTCACCTTCGGCGGCCTCGGAGCAACATTTCCCGTCTTCCATAGCCCGGAGATATTGACATTCACTGTGACCAAGTATGTGTGTCTGCAGATAGTGATATGTCTTACTGCATGCATGTCCTTGTGCTGCTACTTGCTTCCCAATAGAATCTGCATCCTGCCTTACTCTCATGCACAATTAGTCTAGTTCCTGCAGCGCCATGCGGGCGGGAAAGAAAATCTCGCGGATCCCGGAACGAGTTGGCGGGCGCCCGGCGCAAAAACGCAAAGAATCGAGAGCACAACCCTTCGGTTTCGCTAGTTAGCGGCGCCGCCGCTTGATACTGTCTTGGCCCAGGGGCCGCTGGCGTGTGTGCAGGATTCATCTTTCGGCGCCGCCGCCCCTGCTGCCCCTACCGCGTGAGTAGCTCGCATTTGCGCTTTGCACTTCCAAACCCGCCATATCAAAAAGAAACGCACCACTTAGCATGCATGAGCGAAAGTTGAAATGTCACGTGAGTTTTGCTGTGCCTGGCCTGCCTTCTCGGCTTGACCGGTGCTTCCCTCTGCTTCTTTGTCGTCAATGATTTACTATCTAGTTTATCTAAACTGGCGCTAACGGGCTTCCCAATCGTCTCTGGCTACTTCTGGTTGAGCTGCACGTAGTTGCCGGGGAACGAGCCCGTTTGCCCGTTGTACCGCCCGGTCCACCACGCGTTGGCGTCTCCCTTCTGCACCACCTCAATCACGGCCCCTGCTGCAAACGTCAAGTCACCTGCTGCTTGCGCTGTGTAATCATACAACGCAGTACAAGTCTCCGCCACTGGCGCCGCCGCTGGAACGGGTGCGGCCGCCGGGACTGGTGCTGGCGCATACTGCGCTTGTGGCTGCTGTTGAGCTGCTCCCGTGTTGTATGCTGGCAAAGCCGCCGGCTGGCCGTACAGTGTTGCCGGCGCCGAGTATTGAGGCTGCACCTGCTGCTCAGTCTGGCCCGGCGTGGGGTATGTTTGGTATCCTGGCGCCGCCGGCTGTGCTGCATACTGCTGCTTCTCGGTGTTTCCAGCGTATTGGCTGTACTGACCGTATTGGCCTTGCGCAGGCGAGTAGGCTGGAAGGCCTCCAGCAGTACTGTTGGCCGACAAAGGAGACTGCGGGCTTCCTCCCGCATTCATTTGCTGTCTGCGCTTGGCCAAATCTAACTTGTTCTTGGCATGCCCAACTTTGAAATGCGTAATACCAACCGCGTCCGTCTGCTCCTCGATATTGCCCTTCTTGGCGTGGTACGCCTCCACAATCTCCGAATTCAAGTCAAAGTAAGGGATCTTCAACTCCTCCATCCGGAAGTATAAGGTGTAGAATATGTTCAATTGCATGTAGTAGAACGACTCGAACAAAGGCTTGATGAAATCCCGCTGCATCTGGAACAAAATGGGCAACTCTTGTTTTAGCATGTCGTTGTAATAGTCGTACTCCTGCTGGGCAACCTGCACCTCCGCCTCCGCTCCGTACATCTTCTCCTCGTCTTTGGCGGTTTTTTCCTTCTTGTCAATCAACTTTTGGTGCGTTCTCTTGTGCCTGTCCAAGTCCACTTGCTTGTGATCTCTCTTTGTAGCCATCTTACGAATGTTGTTGATCACCTTCAATAACTCTTGCGCAGGCTGCACAATTCTCTTGTCAATGAGCTCCAAGTCAGGCTTCAATGTCTCTTTCAATTCCTTCACAACCTCGCGGTACTGCTCCGATGCCTGTATACCCTCAGGGTTGTCCTCGGGAACGGCGGCGTTAGGGTCCGACAAACGACCACTAATTGGCTTGTAAATTTCCTCAATGGCCTTGGAAAAATCTATCTGGTAGTCCAACATCCCATTGACTGCAGTGAAGTACCGTTTGGACTCCTCGCTTAATTTCTTCGTCTCTACCTCAAGTTCCTTGAACCGTCT
This sequence comes from Metschnikowia orientalis, assembly GCA_002893665.1. Classification (NCBI taxonomy): domain Eukaryota; kingdom Fungi; phylum Ascomycota; class Pichiomycetes; order Serinales; family Metschnikowiaceae; genus Metschnikowia; species Metschnikowia orientalis. The sequence goes on along the minus strand of NXGZ01000006.1, from coordinate 15,295 downwards.
CTCGGCGTCCATGTAAACTGCATCTTGCGTAATCTCGCCCATGTTCATTTTCTGACGAAATGATTGGGGCGCCCGCACAATGGTCTTCTTGAATCCCTTGAATGACATTTTTAAAGGGACGCTTTCTGTTGGGGCGGGGTCTGACTGTCAGGGGTGTTTGCTAATTCACCGGCGTCGGATCTTCGGAAAGCGTTGATTTGTCTGAGCTGGTCAATTTCCTCTTTGAAAAATCTCAGATATCTTCTCTTGCAACAGGCGTCCGGTTTGGCGTTTCAGGCTCTTCGGGGAAGCGAGTCTTGGAGGCTGTACTCTAGTTGAAGTTGTCGAGGCTTGGGTGATCGGCAGTGACCCCCGCGCAGACCCGTACCTTCTTCCTATTGCCCGAAACGAAATATGGGCGCCCATGCGCTGGCGCGGGGGGGTTTGGTGCACGGGCCTACTGACTTCTGCCACAACCTTGCCATCTCTTTTCGGAGCTTTGCCAGGGTGGTGAGAAGCGGTATTAGCCCCTTTGTTCTCCTGGTTTAGTGTCGTTTTCTGAGACTTCATTCACATTTGGTGAAAACCCAATTTTTTTATGGTTGGCAAAGGGAGCGCGCTCATGCCCACTTTAAATATAGCTGGGTGATGTTCACCGTGTTTCAGATTAGTTTCGCACTTCTGTGGTTTTTGCAGCCAAAGTTACAAACACGAGGTATATAAATTGAGATTTCGCCCCTAGTCCAATACAATCAAAGTTTTCTGGAACCAAGAAAAACCAGATTTTTTCAGCTTCCTGAGTTTTCCTCTGTGCTTCGTATCTCGGTAATTTTCGTTGGCCTGACAACTTTACAAGTTCAGCATTATGTCCAAAATATACGTTTACATTCACTTGGCCATCACGGGAGCACGATTTCTCCTACGAGCACTTTTAATCATTCAGCTAATTATGCTCTTTTATGTGGAAATTCTCGATAAGCTTTTGAGCTTCTTCATCAAGGGAACCAGGTGTCTATTGCAACCTTTTGATTCCCTTGCAAAGCTATTGGAGTACATTCAATCACACCAGGACCCTGTCTTAGTGCAAGGTGTCAATATTCTACAGCTGGGTTTCACGGCTGCAACCATCAAGGCGTCACATGATCTTCACATGTTACCATTGAAACTCCAGGAATTGGAGTTGATGTTTCTCTCAGTGCTCAAGCATGTCATTGTGGCCACACAATCCAATGTCAGCTTTGATAATTCGAGCGGCGAGAAAAACACAGGGCCTCGATTTTATTCACCATTTACTGTGCTTTACCGCATGAGGATCTTGTGGGCTGGTCAAAGTCCTCCAAAGAACGGGCCTCATGCGATCCCGCCATTTGGTGCTCCCGCTATTAGTACAAACCTATGTCGAATCGACCCAATCAGTCCCTCAGCTACGCACATCTTACCCTCTCCAAAGATCTTAGGTGAGGTCAAAGAGGAGACGGACATCCATGGGGTGCCTTCTAATGTAAGTATCGCCTCTGCTCTGCAAGACCTAGAATCTTTGCAGTCCAAAGGTGAGCTTCTCAGAGGCGTTGATAGCAACGCCTGGAATTTTCTGGAACTCAAGGCTCTTTGGGCGGAGAGAAGGCGCAGTAAGAAAACTGAGCTTCCTCATAGGGAGCTGAATCAATCGTTAGCAGAATCCAATGATACACTGCAAGATTGATGACCTCGGTGATTTGAAAATGAAGATAAAAAACAAGAAAAAAAAAAAAAAAAGATCTTGCATGATCTTCATGTCAGGGCCCGTAATACTGAGAACGAGGGGCTGAGTCAGGGTTTACGAAACCGTGCTCGCGCTGCAGTCATGGTATGATATTATCGCGGGGTGACAAAAGATCATGTGACCCACAAATCTTTATAATCAGACAAAAATTTACAGGTTGCGCTCGGGCTTTGTGCTACATTGCCACATGCTTGACCTCCAATCATTTGATGTTAGTGCAAATTCAGGGTTCTTACCTGAATCATTCCCCTTGACTTGTTTACCCAACCCTTATTATTCCTCATGGGAGAACATTGTGGCGAATTTACCCGCACTCATTCTATCCAGAAGAGTCAGGGATTTGATCGATCAGCTTCCTCACTTGTCTACCAAATATCTTGATCTGGTGGAGGAACAGAGAAGAGCTTATCAAGTTCTTGGGTTCTTGGCACATGCTTATGTTTGGGGCACCGAGACCCCATGCGGCAAAATACCAGAGCTGATCGCTGCACCTTTGATAGAAGTGAGCGATGTGCTTGGTCTTCCTCCACTTGCAACTTATGCTGGGCTATGTCTCTGGAATTACAAACAAATTATTCCTACAGCCATGCCAGAGGCAATGGCTTTCAATAATCTCACGACCATCAACACTTTTACAGGCTCCATCGATGAGTCATGGTTCTACTTGGTTAGTGTCTTCTTTGAATATAGAGGCTCAAAGGTAATCAGATATGGGACACAAGCGATGGAGTGTGCCAAAAACAACGATATTCAAGGGTTAGTGCTGTCGCTACAGGAGTTGGCACAGGCTATCGATCACCTTGGCTCAATTCTCATGAAAATGGAAGAGATGTGCGATCCGCATGTATTTTACTTCCGGATTCGCCCATATTTGGCAGGCTGGAGAAATATGGCGGATGTGGGATTGAATAAAGATGGCGTGATTTATGGCTCGGAAATGGCACCTAGGTCATACGCTGGCGGGTCGAATGCCCAGTCATCTCTTATCCAATTTTTGGATTGTCTTCTCTCGATTCCACATCACTCTACTGGGGAAAGACCAAACCCTGTTCAAGAACTTCGAATGCAGAATGAGCTGCCAGCCGACAGGGCCGAAGAGAAGAAGAACAATCCCTTCTTGACAGAAATGCGCAACTACATGCCAAGGAAACATCGGGACTTTTTGAAGGCGGTGGAAGAGAAGACTCAGATCAAAGAAGTCGTGTCTAGAAACGAACGCAATGGAGAGTTAAGTCTCAGCTATGACGCATGTTTGGCTATGACAAAGCTGTTCAGAGACAAGCACATCCAGATCGTGACCAGGTATGTGGTTTTGCAGGCGAAAAAGGTCAACAAAATGGGCTCGCTTCTGACGAAACGATCAGGATTGGCCAAGAAGAAGCTTAATGACGGAGAGGAGAAAGGCACGGGTGGCACGTCTTTGCTCCCATTCTTGAAGCAATGCAGGGACGAGACAGGAGACCCAGCGGCGGGAAGCTGGGGAAAACGCATACTCAGTGATGGAGTGATGCGCTTGAACTACTCCAAGCCAAACGCCTTCAACGAGGACTAAATTGAAAATAGGATACGAGCAAGGCAGTCGAGTCCCTGTAGGGCAGGCGGCCCGCCAGAAACCCGTACACCTGGAGATGCATCCCTGCACCAGGAGCATAAGGTGAGTCAAGCCAGGACGAAAAAAAAGCCCGTATGCTCAGACGCATTCAGCAGCGGATCCCGAGTATTTTCAAAAGCATGGCCAGCGAAGCAAAAGAAATGAGCAGCGTCCCAGCCAAGGCGTCTACTGCCACGGCGGCTCCCCAAAACAAGCCCTCAAAGAAGGGTAAGAAGAACGACAACCAATTTTTGTTGAAAACACCAAAAGGCACCAAGGACTGGGCCGACAAGGACATGGTCTTGCGTGAAGAGATCTTCTCCACGCTCGGGTCCCTCTTCAAGAGACATGGCGGCGTCACCATCGACACGCCCGTGTTCGAGCTCCGGGAGATTCTCACCGGCAAATACGGCGAAGACTCGAAGTTGATTTACAACTTGGAGGACCAAGGAGGCGAATTGACGTCGTTGCGGTACGACTTGACTGTGCCGTTCGCCCGTTTTGTGGCTTGCAACAGCATCTCTGCCATCAAGAGATACCACATTGCCAAGGTGTACCGCCGGGACCAACCGGCCATGACCAAAGGCAGAATGAGAGAGTTCTACCAGTGCGACTTTGACATTGCCGGAAACTACGAGAGCATGATTCCCGACTCGGAGATCTTGGCCATCACATGCGAGGGCTTGACCGGGCTCGGCATCCACGACTTCAAGGTCAAGTTGAACCACCGCAAGGTCTTGGACGGGATTTTCCAGGCCTGTGGAGTCAAGGAGGAGGACGTGCGCAAGATCTCGTCCGCCGTCGACAAATTGGACAAGTTGCCTTGGGACGCCGTCAAGAAGGAAATGACCGTGGAAAAGGGCCAGAGCGAGGAGGTGGCCGACAAGATTGGGGAGTTCGTCAAGGTTCTGGGCTCGATCAGAGACACTTTGGCCTACTTGCAAGCCTCCGAGCTCTTGAAGGAGAATGCCTCTGCCCAGAAGGGTATCGAGGAAATGAGCGACTTGGCTGACTACGTGGACGCCTTGGGCATCTCCCACCACTTGTCTTTCGACTTGTCGCTTGCCCGAGGCTTGGACTACTACACGGGCTTGATCTACGAAGCGGTCACCGCGGCCTCGGCACCCCCTACAAACGCCGAGGAACTCAAGGCAAAGGCTGCCAAGGACAAAAAGGAGGATGCCAGTGAGTACGTGGGCGTTGGTTCCATTGCTGCAGGTGGCCGTTACGACAACTTGGTTGGCATGTTCTCCAATGGCAAGTCCATTCCCTGCGTGGGCATATCTTTTGGTGTGGAGAGGTTGTTTTCGATCATCAAAGCCCGGTCCGCCAAGGACTGGGAACAACTCTCGCCTAACCACACTGATGTTTACGTCATGGCATTTGGCGGCGGCGAGGGTTGGAACGGCTTCTTGAAAGAGAGAATGTCCGTAACGAAGCAGTTGTGGAGCGCCGACATCAACGCCGAGTACTTGTACAAGGCCAAGGCCAACCCAAGAAAGCAGTTCGATGCGGCCGAAAAGGCGGGTGCAAAGTTGGCTGTCATTCTTGGCAAAGAGGAGTACCCTGCCGGTAAAGTCCGGGTCAAGGTGCTTGGTCAGGGTGACGACACGAACGAGGGAGAGGATGTCGATGTAGACCACTTCATCGAATACGTGAAGAAGCAGTTGCTGACTTACAACGAGTCGGGGTTGGAGAAGGTCACCAAGATGGTGAGAAACTTATAGTGCCGTCTACGCGCGCAGCCTCGTGGCTCAGCCGCTGGCCTCCACTTAACATTTTAACAATTTCTTAATATATAGACCGCATCAGATCTCCTAGCGCTTTATTGTTTTATCTACATTTCCTGGTTTCTGTCCAAGCCCGATACCAGGGCACCGGACTTCACCTTCCCTGTGCGCTTAACACGGCACCACAAGTTGTTGATATCCCCAAGACAAAAGTACCAGATGACGCCACACCAAGAATCGATTTGCGGCAACGGGTCGTAGAACTCGGCCGCGATTTGGCGAAGTGCCGGCAACTTGGTCCACGCGATATAAGGGAAATCGTGGTGCTCGTTGTGGTAGCCAACGTTCCACGTCAACAGATTAAGAGGCCCGTAGTAGGAGTACGTCTCCGCAGGAAGCAACTCCGGAGCCACGTTGTCTTCGCTGTTCTGGCGTTGCATCCGTGTTGCGTTGTTTTCATTGAGCACGTAGTGCTCTGCAATGAAATGGCCTGCGCACGGATGTAAAGAGCCAGCCAAGAACGAAGACATGATGAAGTACCAGAAAGAGTTCCAGCCCCAGTATTTGACCATGAGGATGTCTGCAGAAATCTGGAACACCACATTGAGAAGATGCACAGATGTGAAGCGGATCTGCGTGATGAACATGGGACGCAAGGCGTAAAAGAGGATCTGGAAGACCGCAAAGAAAACCTTTCCGAGCACATTGCTCAAGACAACTGCCTCAAAGCGAGTGGGAAGGTCTGTGTCCAAGAACAGGTCGCCCAAGAACTTGTGATGAAGCTGGTGGTATGGCTGGAAGGACGCCGAGTAGGGGATGCCGATCGGCAAGTTTGTGAATATGGCGAAAAGTTTGTTGTGGATAGGCTTCTTGAAAAGCAAGTTGTGGGACAATTCATGGATCGCCAAAAAAACCGCCTGGTTGGCCGTGGCCCCGATCACGTACGCAAGCACAAAAAAATATAGCGACAAAGGCAGGCGCTGGCGCAAGTGCCACGCCACGAAGAACTGCAAGAAGACCACCAATACCACGTAGTATTTGGTGCGTGGTTCGTGGCCCGTGAGTTTGGTCACCTCGGGGTGGCGAGCCAAAATAGCCTTGCGCCGCTGCGTGTGCGGCTCCTGCTCGTGCGTCCAGTAGAACTCGTTGAGGACCTCTATCGGCGCATCCGCAGCCGGCGCCCGAGTCCTGAACGTCTCGTTGTTGCCTCGGTGTGTGATGTCTCCCATGGTGGTTTGTGGTCCGCAGAGTTTCGAGATCGATCGTGCCATTTTCCAGATGCCACGCGCACCGCGTGCAGGCACGATGTCGTTTAGCGGCACCTCCCATATGCAGTCGCGATAGGCTGTGTCGCGACCCAACGCATGGCTGCGCAGCGGGTTCCTGAAAAAGGCTCCACACTTGCCTCATGGCTCAGCCTGTCTCTGAACGTGCAAGCCGTCGTTTCCAGGCTAGCGCCTGTACTCCGAGTACATGTTGCTGTTTCGCGCGGCTTCTTGCTGTGCCCAGGGCTGAGCGCTAGCCTTCTGCGCAGGCATGTACTGTTGATGCTCCATGTAACCCGACGGGCCTGTGGGCCCCATCTCCACAGGATACGCAAAAGCCCCAGGCGGGGCGACTCCGGGCACGAAGTGCCCTCCCGGAATGTTAGGCTGCATGAAGTATCCGGGCATGGCGTACGGGATTTGGCCAGGCGCGAGCCCGGGGTGTCCGGGGTGTCCCGGATACATTCCGTAGCCTGGCGGAATTTGGCCGTTTTCGGCAGCACCCACTGGTCCTGCAACAGTTCTTGAGTATGCGCCAGCAGGAGACTGTGGGTATGGCGGGCCAAACTGTCCATGGTACTGGGGCATAGCCGTGTGCATCTGTGTTTGAGCAACCTGAACTGAGGCGGGCGCTTGTGTCTCATTCACCTGTGCCTCTTGCAATGGCGTCGCTGGTGTCGGCGGAATATGCTGTCTTGTTAATAGGGAAGGGCCAGAGTGCTTCTTGGCGAGGCGAGGCTCGCGATTCTCGATCGGGGTGAGCTCCTTTTCACTCGACACCCCTTGGCTCTGCTGCTCCTCTCCAGCATTGGTGCAATCACCCGCCAGATCACTTGAACTAGTGACATTCGCATCACTGACGATTGCATCCACCATATCTGCTAGCCCGCTGTCATTGACGATATCCTCGCCAACTTTGGCTGTCAATTTGGGCGCATGGCCGAGAATCATCAGCTCTATTTCTTCGAGAGAAGAAGGAACTAGTCTTGGCGCGGGCAGCATAGACGCTCCCTGACCATCCAGCTTCCTGGAAGCTGCACTGTTCTCTTTTGAGTTGCCTCTGTCCTTCTTCTGACGGCGTTCTTTGCCTTTTGCACTCTTGGTTGGTCGAGCTTTATCTTCGGCTTGGGCGATGATCTGCGTTTGGACAACGTCGGCTGTATCGAGCTTCAAAATCGATGACTCAGGACTGAGGGTAATCTGGGGGCCGAATATTTTCGTGACCATATATAAGATTGCATGCAATCTCAATATATTCTCATAACGTGTGCATTCTGCAGCCACGGAAAGCTTCTTTGACTTGCTGCTATCCCCCTCGGACAGAAGCTCAATATCCTTGGTGATCCTGTTGACCGCCTCGTTATCGAGAAAACTAGGTATTTCATTCTCTTGCAAATAGAAACTTGCACCAAATAAGAGCTGAACGTTCCCGGCTTTGAACAAATGGTCATCTTTGAAGTCCTTAAATTGACATCCAATTGGGACATAATCCTTGTAGTGCACATCCTCATCGAAGTAGTGAGTCCTGATTGGAACGCTGCCCTCCGAGAAGGCTTCCAAAACACGGTCCCTGGTCTCATCTGAGTCGAAGTTCAAAATATGGTTGACTGCTTTGACTAAATTCGACTTGATGCCCATGTTAGAGCGTAACACGTCAGTATGTTTACGAGAATATGCCAAGATGAATCTCATAACCTGAAGAACTCCTTCGATATTATCATCCCCGATTTGAATGCTTGGCACAGAACCAAGATAGCACAGGATATAACTAAAAACAAAGTTGTTGAATCTGGGGACCTGATCGCCATTAGCTTCAGCCAAAAAGCTCAATGAAAAAAGAATTGTCAACTGTTCTATGACAAGGCGGGAAAACTCAGACGTTTTCTGCTTGAGGTTGCTTCTGAATAGTTGGTCTAATAAGTCTGACTCGATCTTTTGAGTGTATAGTGGGCGCAGGAACGATTTTGGGTAGAAATAGTCGCCTATGATACGCAAGAAAGTCACATTAAGGTCAGATGTGTCTGGGGACAGCTTATGAGGGGTCTTGAGGGACGCATTATAGGCATCTTGAAGCCATGGTTTGGCAAACAAAGAGGCAAGATTGTGACGGGGAATGGCAATGTTGGTGTCTCGCGTTGACTGGGCGCGTATAAACCAAAAAACAGCCATGAAATGCTGACCCAAGGAGTTGCAAATTACCCCCAAATGGTTATAGGGCTCATGCATGGTAGGTAACAAGCCAATACACTTGTAGTAGCAAAACATGGGAAAAAGATAGAGCTCTTTTGCCCTAGAGTCGGTGCAGGGGGCATTACCTCGCTTGAGATGCTTGTAATACTCAGAGACCAGCTTTCCAGGGTCGACATAGTTGAGCTGCACAGACACTTCACTTCGAGCCAAATTGCCTAGCCCTAACAAGCAGTAAAAGATGGCATAAGAAAGACTAGAGTGAAACTCTGCTGGCGCCGACAGCTGAAGCTTATCGGAGATGATTATATCGAATTCTTTTAAGTAATCACAAGGGATCAAGGCATTGGGACACTTTGCATACTCACGAAGAATTGAGTTGTAAAAGAACTTAGCGGACTTAATGAACTTCACAAAAGACTCATTGAGTTTGCGCATCTCAACAGCTCGGAAAGCAGGTCTTTGAGAAGACTTTCCCTTATTTTTTTGATGCGACTTATTGGCGTTGTCCTTGAGGGCAGACGTTTTCTGTTGAAGAGAGAGGGCCAGAAGGGACAAAAGTTCTGCATGCTGGCGCTGGTAGAGTTTGATGATGGGGTAGTGGAAGGAGGACCAGAGAGAGCGGAGTAGTTCAATCAGGGAAAATGAAGCGGGGTCCGGCTGTTTGGTTCTGACGTCAGCGTCGGGCCCCGAGGGGCCGTACACGGCCAGGAAAGTGTTAAGATCATCGAGAATCCATTTTTGGAACTTGCTCTGGATGATGGTCGTGAACCCCAAAATCAAAGGTTGATCAACAAAGCGGGCCGCAAGAAAGCCTGCAAGCTGATCTCTGTGGTTCCGGATCTCCAGCTCGATCGAAGGCGGGACCATTGCAAGAATAGGGCTAGTGAGTGGTGGTGCAAAGGGGGGTTCGGGGGCCTGCAGGCAATGAACAGACAGGAGTTGGACTAGCAATTGAGAAGGTGTATCTGTTTGTGCGATGTGAGCAGTTGCAGAACAGAGATGATTTGTTATTTAGTGTTTGCCCCAGAAATGGATCATTCTTGTTGTGCTGGATGCCAGGATGGCTGCGCTGAAACTTTTTTTCTGCCGAGAGGACGCTGCTTTCTTTGTACAGGCCGCAGCCATGCTGCAAAAAAGAGGGCAACCACGGGGGATTTCAGGGGGCTTTATAGCACAGGAAAGTGAGGGGTTTTGTGACCAGGGGTGTTTCATGTACGCGGGAGTTTCAGATTGTGGACATGTGTCAGAAGTGTTTCAGATCTGTTTCATCAGTGGTGCTTTGTCGTGGGCCACTTCTCGATATGGTACAGAGGTCTGCGAATTTGGAGTCTGAGTGTGCAATTTGTGAGAGTTGGTCTTAGCTTTCTGGGATGATTCTGGAATTGTCAATGCTTGGTGTGTTTCTATGGTCTCATGCGTGTTTCATGTGTGTTTCATCTCATAAGGTGCTTCACACCCTTTTTTCACACCCATCTATCAGGGGATACACACCCATTTATTAGGCCTTCGATTGCCGGCGGATAAAAAAGAGTATTATGACAAGGTTTCATCCAGGTTTTATCCAGGTTTCATGGATTGGTTTCATGCCAGGTTTCATCACAGGTTTCATGGATTGGTTTCATGGATTGGTTCATCCACCCAAGAAAAGCACAGGCCCTTTGAGCCGAACCCATTACTTGTGAACATTTGTCTTTTCATTAAAAGTTAACAAAGCTCTGAAACAAACAATTTTTGTCCTAGTTTGCTGATGGATTGTTGTGCTTTGTCTTCAGCTGCATTCTGAAAAGACACTCTCAACAAGAGGCAACTTGATTGACAATTCCCAAAAACAGTGAGGACCCTCTGATTGATACTGGCTTCTAAAATTTAAATGCTTCCTTCTATAATGGCTTCTAAACATTAATTGTTTCTAATATTGATGACTTCTGCTTATTGTTAATAGTGGTTTTAACTAGCAATGGGTTTTAATATTCATGAGTTCTATTGGTCCTTGATAGATTCTGATCACCAATGATTTCTAACATTATTTTCTTAATAATCAATGATTTCTAGTTAATAGTGGGTTTACTTTCTAATGGCCTCTGGCTATTAATGAATTCTGATTCCTACTGTTTTCAAGCTATCGACGTGTTCTATAATTAAGTTACAGATTGGGGGCTATTTTTGATCCGGCATGACTGCAAACTGATAGCAAACGCAATCGAATTGGATCTGGAAGCCAGTGCCTTCTAGTTTTGCTATTTGGAGAGACTGCCTGTCAGAATGGCGAGCAGGCCCCCGAATTATGAAACGAGAAGAGTACGTGCAACGCCGTCCATAAAACAATCTATGAAACAAACCCATCCATGAGAGAACCCCGTTCATGAAACAACCCCTTGGAGCATTAAAAGTCAGTGGTCGAGTCCCGACGGAATTGCAACACCGAAAGAACCTCCCACCCGGCCTTACGAGTCATCACCACCCTCACAGACCAGCCCCGCTGTTCCATAAGCAGCTTCACGTGGTCAGGCTTATTTCGGGCACAAAAAAGAATGTACGCCACGCCGCCCGGCGCAAGAATCAGCGACAAGTCGTGGAGCACCCGCCACGTGACCGCCATGCCGTCGTCGCCTCCCAAGAGCGCCAAATCGAGCCAGTCTAGATCGTCCTCTTGGAGCGGGATTTCCGGAACACCTTCTGCGGGAACATACGGCGGATTGAACACAAGCACGTCCACGGCCAGCGGCCGAAGCGCCAGGGTGAGGCTCATCTGAAACACATCGGAGACTCCGCAGGCAGGCCCACCCTGCGACGCCTGGACTCTGGCGTCTGCCATGGCCCCCTGGATCGACACACACGCTGCCGGATTGAGGTCCGTGGCGAAGAACGTGCCTTGTGGGAAGATGTTCATTTTGACAAACGCAGACACGATTCCAGACCCGCCGCCAATCTCGGCCACCACGGGGTACCTGTACGAGAGGAGCCAGTCCAAGTCGTGCTCAAGGCTATCTAGAAGGAGAAAAGAGTCCTCTGCCGGCTCATAGACGCGGCTGTCTAAGTTGGTGATGTACGGCGTGGGAAGCATGGAGGGCTTCAAGAAGGTCGGAAGTTCGAGCCGATGCTGCAACTGAAGGCGATGGCCGCGCAGATGCACCGGCGGTCCGCGACTGGGCCAAGCTCGCACCGCAGGCCGCACGTGTGGCAGCCTCTCAATGTGCAATGGCTGGGGTTACTGGGTTTGGAAGAGGGGATCTTCGTTGGCAGCGTGCTTCCCGATTTGAAAAGACTAGTGGAAAGAAGCCTACGGACCCAACGCGGAAAGACGGGGAAAGATTTGAGAAGATAGGGAAAGATTTGAAAAGATGGGGAAGACTTGAGAAGACGGGGAAGACTTGAGAATACGGGGAGAGACAGGGAAGAGAGCCTGTGCAGGAGGCGGCCACGGGCGAAAGCGGTTGCTTCAGGCAAAACGACAAGATGCAAAAAGCAGGCTACAGGATCCCGACAACAGCCATGCAGTCGGGGATGTGGGCTTGTTGCAAGTGGTTCCGGTAGAGGCGCACGTGATGGGGTCCTCACTGCGCACTTGCGACCGGGTGCTCCTCAGGCGCTTGTCATTTGCATACTAGCCAAGTACACCATGCAAGTGAAAGTGAAAACATTGACGGGCAGAGACATTCCCGTGGACGTGGAGCCCTCGGACAGGGTGATCCGCATCAAGGAAATGATGGAAGAAAAGGAGGGCATTCCGCCCGCACAGCAACGCTTGATTTTCAACGGCTCGCAGTTGGATGATGACGCCAGCGTACAAGACTCGGGCATCCAGGCCGGCACGTCTTTGCACTTGGTTTTGACGTTGCGTGGGGGTCAAGGTGTGCTGTTTTGAGCGACGCTGACCATGAGGTTGGCTGGGAGGCTTGGAGCTGGAAGTGAGGCTGGAGCTGATAGCAAACGCTACAGGACGGCCTTTGTGGTCGGAAAAGTCGAGAATCTAGCGGCGCGTGTGTGATCAATGCACGGCCCAGAGCTACAAGAGGCTGCTTAGTTGACGAAGGATGAATTCAGAGAAGCGGACAGGATACTAGAAGCGGCGGACAAGATAGCAGATGCAAGAAATTGACTATATGATGCAGAGAAATGTGACATGGGCGTGATTCAGGAATCCAATGAGGCTTTAGGCCTAGGCAGGCTCGCTTAATTGGAACGCCCCGGAGGCAGCTCGTTGACAAACGCGGGCAGGAAGAAGCCTGAGGGGCGTTGCCAGAAAGAGCCGCCAGGTAGATAGCATGCAATACACGCCGAGGCCCAGAGAAACCAGAAGAACCAGATGACAGAAGACGGATGACAGACGCCAGAAGACGGAAGACAGATGCCAGAAGACGGAAGACAGATGCCAGAAGACGGAAGACAGATGACAGATGCCAAATGACGGAAGACAGATGCCAGAAGACAGAAGTCAGAAGGTCACAGGGCGGAGGCGGACTTCCACTTGATGGCGTTGGCCAAGAACTTCGAGACGTCGGGCTTCCACTCAGGAAACGAGTACTCGGTAAACACCTCCTCCACGCCGTCAACAGCACGTCTCCGGGTCACCGCAGACGGCCGTTTCCGTTGCACGTCGGCAAGCAGGCGATCATCGCCGTGAACCAGCTCGTACTCCAGCCACAGATCAAGAAGCACGTCTGCAGCAGCACCGTCTCCGCTCCGCCGGAAAAACAGGTATCCAGCGTCAAACACACGGCGAGTCTCGCGGACATGGTGTGGCCCCACGTGGAACAGCACCTCGTGGTCCTCGAGCACCACGTCTTCCTGAAGCAGGTCCATCTGGTCGGGCGACAACACGCTGGACTCAAAAAGCGCCCACCGCACGTAGGCCGCCGGCGAGGCGTCGGTTTCGGCAGCGGCCCGGAGCACCGCCCGGGCGGTGTCGTAGCGGAACTCGTCCTTCAAAAAGTCCACGTAGTCGCCAAGAAGCGGCGCCGAGTCCGGCCCACGGCCAAGCGCAAGCGCATAGAGCGCCACGGCGCGGTCCGACTCGCCCCGCCGCTTCTCAAAGTCAATGTACCGCCGGAGCACCAGCACCGCCGAGCCCCGCCCGGTGTGGGCGTCCTCAAGCACGGCCAACTCCGCCCACTTCTCGTAAAGCGTGCGCACGCGGCGCCACTCGCCAAGCGCCTCCTCCATGGCAAGGTACGCCTTGAAGAGGCGGGGTTTGGGCGCCTTGCGGCAGCACACGCCGAGCGCCAGCCCCATGACGCGGCGGTACGCGTCCACGCCGACGTGGCGGAGCTCGAACTCGGCCGAGAGGATCCAGAGCTTGGCAAAGCACACCCCCCGCAGCGCCACGGCCTCGCGGGCCCGGCGCCACGTGTCCCGGGCCTGCGCCACGTCTTGCCGCTGGTACTCGTGGCAGAGCGCCAACTTGATCCACACGAACACGTGACGGCGCCAGGCGGTCAGCTTGTGGCTGTCGGCGGGCGGCGAGCCGGTGGCCGACTCGAGCACGGCCACACACGCGTCCACGCCACGGGTCTTTTCCTCGAAGCGGGCGTAGTCCCACCACGCGTCGGGGTCCTGGGGATTGGAGGCCACGTTGCGCTGGAGCCGGAGCCGCGTGGCTGAGGAGGCCGGCAGCGGGCCGTCGCCGGGGTCGGCGTCTGCCGGAAGCGAGCCGGCGAGTTGCTGGGAAATGGCCTGCTGCTGGCGGGGGCCAAAGAAGCCGCCGCCGAGCGCATGCTCGTAAATGGCCCGGGCCCGGGCGCCCTCGTTCTGCTGCGCCTCCCACTTGGCCCAAAGGACCACTATTGCGGCGGCCGTGTCCGGGGTTTTTGAGTCTTGGGTGGAGTCTTGGGTGGTTGGGTCTTGGGTGTTTGAGTCTCGGGAGTCCGTTTCCCGGGTTGATTCCCGGGTTGATTCCCCGCAGAGCAGGTCCACGGCGGCCTCAAAGACGCCCCGGGCACGGGCCACCTGCTCCGGGACCGCCAGAAGACCCGCCTGGCCCGCCTCAAACTGCACCCAGGCCAACCACGCGTCGGGGCCGCCACCAGCACGCACCTGCCGGCCGTAGAGCGCCCGCACGTGGCCGTGCTCGTGGTAGCGCCGCTCAAACGCCACGTACGCCGCCCACACCGCCATTCCCGGGCGCCACGCAAGCCACCGCTCAAACACCGCCCGCACCCCGGCATACCGGCCCACCGCCTCCTCCGTCTGCACGTACATGTACCACAACTTGTCGGCCCGCGGAAGCACCCGCACCGCCCGCTCCATCAAGTTGCGCCCGTGGTTGACGTTCTGGTGCTGGAGCTCGAGCTCCACGTAGCGCACCCACACCGCCACGTTGCTGGCGTCCACCTCCAACGCCCGCTCCATCACCGACCGCGCCCGCCGGAAATCCTGGTTGTGGTCCACCTCCCACTGGGCGTACCGCATCCACTGCCGCGGATTGAGCCTGTTTTTGTTGAGCTGCTGCTCAAACTCCCGCCGCTTGACGAGCTGCGCCTGCCGCAACTCCTCGAGGTCCTGGATGCTTTGTTTGGGGCGCTTGAGCGTGCTTTGCCGGGACTCCTGTGCTTGCGTGAGGATCTGGGCGGCGGTCACCTGACTTTTGGCCGTTTCGCCGCGGCTGCTGGCGTCGGGGGTGATTGCGAGATTTCGCGGTAGTTGTATTTTCTCCATTGCTATTGGTGGTTTGGTTTGGTTTGGTTTGGTTTGTTTGGTTTGGTTTGGTTTGGTTTGGTTTGGTTTGGTTTGGTTTGTTTGGTTTGGTTTGGTTTGGTTTGGTTTGGTTTGGTTTGGTTTG